>OX421409.1:351621-1551621 GCA_949126875.1 Lochmaea capreae
AGAGAATCAACAAGAAAGTTTAGATATATTAACTACTTATGATATAAGATTAGTAAAACTTTCAAGTATTCACTAATGTAAGAAAAGATTCCAACATATTTAAATTTTACTGTAACAAACAATGTTTGAAGGGTCTAAAGATTTTTTTTTGGCATATAAATTAAAGTTTTTACAAATAATAGATGAATAATTACCTTGGTGTACAGCTACAGTGCAAGATTGTCCATCGCAGTAAACAAGTGGATTCTCAGACCAGCCTCTATCGTCAGAACAAACACAACAGCCTCCTACCATTTCCCTCATAATGTAGAAAAACAGTTTTTGCTAAACTAGCGATTCGACAAACCCACCCCACATAACCAGTGCAACAGGTTCACACTCATCTCTACGTTTTCTTTAGTTTCTCTAACTCAAAAATTACCCTAAAGCAAGCAAAATGTTTAATTTACTGATTTTAGTAAATAAAAAAATACTAAATGTAAATTGGAACAAGGTTATTACTAGCATAAACAATTATTGAACATTATATAATTCTATTATTGACTATTATGAATGCACTAATGGTTGATTTAAATTCAAAAATAAATTAAACTTTCTCTCATCTTTCCATTTAAAACATATTTACTATGAACCCGTAATATTTATTTACGTTATTGTTGCCTTTCTGAAACACCATGCCTCCCACGTCTTACCTAACTTCTTCTTCAAATGTATACGTTCATTTCTATTCATAACTTGTATATCAGATGCATTCTGTTTATTAAAATATATCCTAAAAATTTCGTTTTATTTCTAGTTATGCATCAAAACTCAAAATAAAACATTGAATACATAGACACCATTTTGTTTTTTGTGATTTGCACGAAAAACAAAAGCGCCGAAAGCGGCCTCTAAATGAGGCTGCGCAGGCTATAGCTGAAGTGTCTACTGATACACTATCGGTTTGGAATTGAACTAATCCAATTATATTGCAACACTCATATCCATATTTTGATGAATAATTCCAGATAGATAATATATCTTTCTTACAGTTCCAATAATTTGTATGTTTTCATTATTATAATAAGGCAACAATTCTACTCAAGCGTAAAAATTTGCTTAAAATACATAGTATCATGGTATATATTAATGCTACGTAGGTATAATACGTTAAAAAACAATTTGAAAATATAACATGTTAATATTTCTGCATCCATCAAAATTCTATTTGATTCTATTTTCACACCATCGTAATGCTAGACACTGTATAATTTGAATTTGGAGCCCGGCAGCGATATCTGCTATCCACTATTTAAAACATAGGTGAATGGGTTCGTAGGTAGTAGCAGAAGTGAAACTTACTCTATTGTACCACAGAACTCGCCACCAGTACACTAAAATATGAGGCCAGATATATTTAAAAAATGACTGAGCTCACACTTGACATTTTTAAAATTCGAACCGCATTGAAATTAAAAATGAATCCTTTAATTGTATACAATTATGATGATCACGTACATATGTTTCGGAAGATGAATTTTTGACGACAATTACCTATAATCTTTGTTGTAGCAACTGAAAGCACTTGTCTAAAAAGTCTGAAGGTAAGATAATTTATCCATTTTTTAATTAATTGCTACTTAAATCGACCTGCATAATTTAATATAAATATCAGTCAACCTTGTCTTAGTTATAAAATGATAAACATTTCTCAAAATAATGCTTAAAACTATCACAAGCGTAAAATGAATGTATTTAATACACATTTAGACAATCTCGTATACCTATACTTAAGTATAGTTGTAAATACCAATAGTATATAAATTTATAGCTTATATTTCATCAAAAAGATATGTAGACTTACCATATTTATAATATCTTTAGACTATATAGTAATCTAAAACTCAAACACTACAAAGAAATACAATTTTAAATGTATATAATAGAATCGAAGTCACTTTGTAAATAAAAACATTAAAAACAATAGGTATAAATCTTCTTCTTTTTAGTTTTTCTTTCACTTGCAGTTTCTGAGCAATAAACTGGCTCGACTCAACACCGTTAGCGCACTCAGTTTTTTGATCATAGTGTGCTTAGAAAGTCGAATTATAGTTTAATCGGCGTCGGCGACTCCATTTTAATTTTGTTCGGCAAGGTACGCGTCCTTTTGTTAAACATTTAGTGAATTTCTTATAGACAATAGTGAAAAAGTGTGTGTTTTTATCATTATAAAAGCTGATAATCATACGTTAACCGTATGTAAGTATATTTTATTGAATATATCGTTTTATATCTTCTATAATTCAATCGGGCAGGTATTTAGGCGATGACGCTATTACCCTACGCCTTAAATCAGATTTGAAATTTACATATTCATTATTAATTTGGTTCCCTTGGGTCTATTCTAAATATTTTCAATTAATTTAAGCAAAAAATTGATGCAAAAATTATAATACGGTCTCACACAATTTGTTTAATTATATCCCTACTATATTGCCGGTGCTTTGATTTGGGGGCCATTTTCTTATGCAACGACTCGCCACCTTAAACGCCCTTTGAATTTTCATTTATATAGTATTAAAACGTTAGTTATTCGAGAAAATCATAAGGAAAATTGTGTTCTATATGAGACTTATAGTCTTTATAATTATCTTTGGTACATCCATACTACAATTTCCACTTTTTTTATAGGTAGAACTTAATGGAAAATTCTACAAGAAAAACGGTTTGCATAAAGGTAGGTGATTGTTGCCATGGATAGCTATTTTTGTTATTCAAGGAGTGTGTCTGAAATGTTTAATTATTTGCTGGTGTTTTCATATTTTATATAGGTATTTAGTTTAAAATTTATCCACCCAACAAAATGATCTGGAGATTTTTTCATTTCATTTAGGTACTGAAGAAGACAAAAATGATATGTAATCAGTTTTATTTCTGGTCACATAACTGTATATTGTGTTTGAAATATTTTATTAAATAGGAATTTGCTAGTATTGCTCGATGATGATTATTCGTCCAACAAAATTACAGATTTTTCAACAATTTAGGTACCGAAGGAGACAATTTACTAGGAGCTGAAGAGGACTTATTTATAAATTATTGTTTATATGGCAAATTATATATAATCAGTTTTATTGTGGTTAAACAATTTAATTTTTTTTGAGTATGTCAGTGAACTGTTGATTGAATCACATGGTTATCTTTATGTACTATAAGATTTCTAGTTTTCGAAACTCTTTTTTTCTAATTCTCATTTATTACATTACAATTTGTACCATCTATAAAAATAGCTTGATTATTTTTCAACTCTTATTTTGGTCAGATTTAAATTATTAAAAACTTTAAATTTTTTAAAACCTGTAAAAAAAGTACTTCATAAATTCTGTATTATTTCATGGAACTACAAGTACTAGGCTGTTGCGTTGTGGTTATTTTTTCTATAAAACTACTGATTTGTATGCCAAATTTTTTCTAGTTTAATCATATCTCGAGATGTGTATATTATACAGTACTCGAAATGATAATTCTGGGGAGAATGCAACATGCAAACGGTTTTTTTATAAAAAAATTAATCTATAGAAACAACTGGTACTGTATTGAGGTTGCTCTAACGTATAGTGGACTAAAAGTGTGTACTACAAAGATAACTGTGTGATGTATGAATTTTCTGTAAGTGATAAGTGTGGAAGCAAACCGTTTGAAAAGCTGATTGGAAATGGGTTGCTGACCAAATGGAAAGAGGATGGAGGAGATTCCGAGATGTCCATGATGTAAGTTTTTTTAAGGATATTCTTTTATTTATTTCAAAAAATTGTCTACAAATATTGGTATTATTGATATACTTGAAGAAAACCAAAAATACTTTGATACTTTTATTAAAAATATAAAAAAATATATATAACAAACAATATTAACAAAAAACATTTAACGTTGAAAAAATACATTTTATTTCAACAAACGGCTTATTACTATAAAACTTTTAATTCTTAAAATTGTTCAGAGGAGCAGGAAGTGTTTTCTATTAAATAAGTGGGGTATCCAAGGTTCTCTATATTATCATCCGAGCACCAAATGTAAGGTTTAACGCTAAGAATCTTGTAACGACCCACCGATCTACTCAACCATTCAATATCTACCGTTATAACTTTATATTTTTCCAACCATCCTAAAAATATATTTGTAATAAAAAATAAGGAATTTGATTTTTTTTGATTACTTACTTTCGTATACTTCAAAATCTTGCGTGGATCTTCCTTCAGTTATTATTAAAGCGATTTTTCCATCGTTTTCTTTAATATTTTCTTGGTTTTTAACTGTTACACCACCCAATCTAGTTACCACATCCTTTAAATTACATAATTCAAAATCAATCACGTTTTAAAAATAATAAAATTCGTACCTCGACATCTTCCACTGTCGTCGAATACAGGGGACTGACACAAAAAAATTTATAATTTCTAAACAATGGTCGTTCCAGTCTAGTCGTTCTCGCCATTTTCGGCCCACTATTACCGGAATCGTCGAGCACTTCATAGGGATCCTGAGATATTATCAAATATAGACCATTACAGACTTTGACAGGTCGGCCATATTGGGCTGGGTCCCCCGATCACCTGGAGTTGAAGTTTGTGTGTTTTTGGTATTCAGATGCACAAAAAATTTCAAGAACTTTTTACTAATTAAAGTCTAACTATCATCTGTTGTTTATCAGTAAACAATGAAAGCTATTAATGACATGAGGACCCACAGCAATATGGCCGACTTGTCAGTGACGTCATTTTGGAATGGTCTGTAGTTAGTTAACCTAAAAATAATGTAGCCAATAAAGAGTTGGGTTAGATTTTAACTCGAACACAACTGAAAACTGTAACAATCGATACTTTTACAACAAATTTACTGTTTCAACCCTTACTTCGTGGAATCTAATCATATTTGTATTTTAAATAAAACTAAAAGTTCCTAATTAACACTTTAATAATAAAAAAACTCCAAATTAAATTGATAATTATTTCGATATCTAAGAATATCATCATCAGAAAGCCGCAAGTTACATTTGATGTGATACCTACTTGAAGATATTTTAAAATATCCAAATAATTATCAATTTAATTTGGAGTTTTCATATATTTTTTTGTTATTAAAGTGGGGGTAATTAGGAACTTTTAGTTTCATTTAAAATACAACTATTATAAAGCCTTAGAAAGTTTTTAAAAAGTACTTTTCAAAGAGCTCACTGTTCACTAAGAAGCAACAACTACTTCTCTGGCTTTATGCCACGACAGACATTTTTTACACTTCCAAGTTAAGAGAAGTAGATGTTGCTTCTTAGTGAACGGTCTACTCTTTGAAGAGTAATTTTTAAAAATTGTAAAATATTACAAAACTATTATCTTTGACATCTATTGATAGCATCTTTTACTTAAATGACGGTTTTTTACAGGAAACTGTAATTGAAAGCAGCACCTCCCGAAAGTTTTGAAATTAATTTCAATAATTTTTGATGTTACAGCATCTGTCATACACTGGATAAAATGTTGTACTTATTGCTTTCATATTTTAGTTGCATTTTAGCCACTTTGAGAAAATTAATTCCTCAAGCTTTAATCTCAGGTTTAAACTTTCTTGTGTGGATGAAACATTTTCCAATAATAACTAAGACGTGTTGCAAAACATGCTTCTATTATACTTACTTCTGGTACTATGCTATTGGTTCTCAGACATTCTTGAATCCATTCGAAGCCGAGTACCCAAATACCAGAAGCAACAGCCGACACAAATTTCATGGTATAATCCTTGATTCTTCTACTACCATCAACTGCTACAATCAAATGCGTGACGGATTCGGTGAATTTAGCGCTATATGTAGCTAACTTCTTATTAGTCAACAAAGAAATGCTTTGGATTTGATCTTTGCTCAATCTAGTACAAGCAATGCATGGTTTTTGTGAAGAAAGAGTCGAATTAGAGTTTTGTGAAGATTTTACGTAGTTCAGGATACTTCTTTGTTTTGGAAAACTGGTTAAAATGTTACGTTTGTTAGGAGTTTCTTGATTTGTTACATTCGAGATTATTGTATTGCTGTTGAAAGCTTTATCAAAAGCGTTTTTTTCTTGCACGATTGGAGATAGGCCTACAAATAACACATTGAATTTCTTGTATAATACACGTTTCTATAAACACTTACCTAGAGTGTCCCTTGGAAAAGTATGCTGTGACATCGGTGTGCTATGAACTACATTCCGATTGATTATATTCAATGGAGATAATTTTTCTGGAGTGCTGGTAACTTCTTTATTATTATCTGCCAGTTCTATAGTTGTACCTCTATTAATTGGTAATTCATCTAGATTTAAATTGATTACGGTGACATCTTCTGGAAGTGTATTATTTTTATCATCTTCAAAACCGGGTGGAGGAGAAAGAGGAGCGAAATTTATATCGAAATTTTCTATAATTTCTTTTTCTATGTCATCTAGAGCGTGGAATCGAGTGAAAAGATTTGCTACGGCGTTTAACTGGGATCTGGTAACAAAAAGTATCAGAATAAGATTGGAAAATATTAAACTCTTTACCTTTTATCGAAGGTTTGAGGATCTTTTTTCTCCGGGGTAGATTCCACGTAATCGTCTTCGGAAAACAAATCGTCTTCGTTATCCTTTTGCTGCATTTTTTCATTTTCTATTTGAATATTTTCAAAAACCTTCCCATTCAAACTATCCTCTAGTTCTTGGCAATAAGTAGATTTCATAGGTTTAACAGGACTATCGATTTTATCATTTGGTATTTTCACTTTAACTTTTTTTGGAATCGGTTCCATGTCTTCACTTTCAGGTATAATATCTGAACTGTCAGTTTCTTTTAAATCTCTATATTGTTTAAATTCATTGTCTAATTTCGACAGATCTTGATCGTTTAAAAATAAATCGTCCAAATCGTTTTTGGGGTTTTGTTGAGAAGCAGTTTTGTAAGACGATTTACTACTGGGGTTTAATTTTGATAATTTTATCACATTTTCATTAACACAATTCACTATATCCAAATCTACCTCCATACTGACATTTTCTTTGTTAGATTGAGTATTGGGAGATGTGCCGTTTTCATATTTTTTTAATATTCTGTTCAGATAATCCTAAAATAACATCAAATTTAGTGAAAATAAAATGTAATTTCTCCAATACATACCTCATCATTTTCGTCATCACTACCAATCGACAATTCGGTTGTGAAGCTGTTTCTTTTCTGTTTTTTGGGATTTTCTGACAAACCGAATTCAATTGAAAGATCATCTCTAATAAATCTGTTGCAACGTCTCTTAGGCACTGCTATAACATCAGAAGAGTCGCTGTCTGATAGAGTTCGTTTTGAGCTTAGTCGTTTGGTAGATTTTAAAGTACATTCCAATTGATTATCATCTTTTTCTTCTAATGGGATATTTTGGGTAACTTTATTTAAATCATCTGCAGCTAATTTGAAAAATAATAAATATTTATTTGAAATATAATCACTCTACTTACTTTTTCCAACATCAGAAAGTATTATTTGATGACTTTTAACGGGGCTTGAACAGATTTTTTTCTTTCTATATTGTTTTTCTATTTCTTGCGTTTCAAAATTCAACAAATCTAGACTGGCTGCAAAGTCGTCATTTTGCATCAACTTGGGAGTATTCCTGTTCATTCTAGAAAAACCGTTTGGGTTTTGTGTAAACAAAGTCTGTATTTCTACGTTATTATATATTTTTTCATCAGTTTGTACTTCAGAATCCATCATAGTTTTTTCAGTTTGAACGTATTGATCTACATGTTGAATATGTGCAACAGTATACAACTTGTTCAATTTATCCAAATAATTTTGAATACTTTGTATATGTCTTTTGGTTAACTGTTTCTTCTTGTCAAGGTTTTCTGAATATGTTTGTAAATTGTTCACCAGTTTAGACATAAGTTCATCAAAACCTTGAACCTTTTCGCTCCCATCAGAGAAACTGTCTTCTGCATCCATAGGTTGTGTTACATCCAGTATGTTTTCTTTGTTATTCAAATTTTGATCTGACAAGTTTATTTTTTGTGTTGGTAGTTTATAAGGATCAACTTCACCCTCTTGTACTATTTCATTAATAAGAATATTTTGTAGTATTACTATATTTTGTGGTTCTTTGGTGTTTTTTAATATACTTTCGTTATTTTCTTTATTGGAAGTTTGTGAAATGTTTGATTCGTTAAGTTCTTTTGGAATGTGTTTCATATTTTGTTCTGCATACTTTTCAAAATCATCTAAATTATAGAAGTTTATTGAATCTTGAGCTTTTTCTGTATTTGTAACATTGATTTTGGAAACTGGTGGAGACTGAAAAACAAGATAACATTTTTAAAGAGTTTATAAAATGTTAAATAAACTTACTTGATCTTTACAAACTTCTTTGGCACTTGTACTTGGGACTGCATTTTCCGAAATTTCCCCTAAAACTTTTTTAGGACTTATAATTTCTTTACTTTTGTTCTTTATGACATTTTTTATAGTGTCATATCTATTTATATCAATTTTCAAAATCTTTTCAACCATCTTTTTTCCTCTGGAGTTTTGAGATTGTTGTACAGTCACATTCAGTTTTTTAGGCACCTTTTCTTTTTTTCTCAAAGTTTTTGATATGTTTTTAATTCTTTGCCAGTCTGTAGTAGAAGCCTGACTAACTTCAGGATTATTTTTTGTATTATCTTTCTTTTTATGCAACTCGTGTTCCATTTTATTCAAATATTCATCTTCTATAATATGCAATAAAACATTTTCTTTAGCTTTGTTAACTACTTCTTCTGTATTAATTTCTTCAATTTTGTAGTTTTCCACGCCTATAACACTTCCATCTGACCTACGTTTTTCTTTCTTTGGTTTTATTTCTATATCCAAAGACCTAGCTCTATTCTGTTTTTTTGGAGGATTAGATTTTCTTCCTCTGTCTTTCCAAATTTGTGATACTGAAGGCAATTCCATTGGAGTATTCTCAGTTTTTTGTTCTTCATACTTATGTTGAGTTTGAGTTAGCCTATCAAATTTATTTCTATTATCATTCAACCAATTCACTACTGCATCCTTATTTGCATTATCATGAAAATTGAGAATTTTGTATTCTTTTTCTTCTTTGTTTTTTGTACACTTATTTTGCAATCCTTTTTTAGATGTAGATGGTTGATTTAAATTTGCAGCTATTGCTTCTACTTAAATGTACAAAAATAAATGACGTGCAAAATATTTATTAATCGTTAAATACTTACTTGAACAAGATTCATTCTCTTCTATATCCTTGCAAATAGCAGAAACAAAACTGCCTATTTTGTCCGCAAATATGTCCTTGTAAATAAATGACCTCCTTCTTATGATAGTCTTGCAAATAGGACATGAGGATTCCTTATTCTTTTTATGTTCAGTAAGGCATGTTAAGCAAAATCTATGTCCACATTCTAATTCAGCATGTTCTTCGATAACGCAAAGGCTAAAATATAAAACTGTATATTAATTTACCACTCTTGGATGAGTTTTGTTTTGTAATACCAAATGGAACATTTTAGTTTCTCCTTTAATATCAATAATTCCTTGCAAAAAATGCTCAACTGTTCTTGGTCCATAACAAAAGTTTTCAAATATTCTGAACATTTCAGTTTCTCCTTTAATATCAATAATTCCTTGCAAAAAATGCTCAACTGTTCTTGGTCCATAACAAAAGTTTTCAAATATTCTGAAATCTGTATAATTGTATAACCTCTATCTTCTTCTTGGTCTTGGATGGCGGCAAAATTACATTCAATTAATACATTGTGAAGTTAGGTTTGTTTTGATTAAGATAACCAGCATCTTCTTTTCTTTTTTCCTTTTTAAGTCGAGGCCACTGACGACGACTAGCTCTCTTTTTTATACATCTGAATAAACCTCATTCCAAGGAAGGACACTACACACAGATTATAATAATCTGTGCACTAGATAATAGATATAGTCTCCATAGAATACGTCATTCGTTTTTCTTTTTGAAAACTAGTCCTATGTCTATGGCCTAGCACTGGTTTTTTTTAAATCTATGCCTCCAGTCGCAAATTCTCAGGCCACTGATATTAGACAATCTGTGCCTGTAAAATGACAAGACTGCAAGCAGAAAGTGCAGGAATATATAAAAAAGAAGAAGAAAGTTGAGGTTAAATTTCCGTTTATGCTTCTGTATTCAAGAATTTCAAAATAATTATCAATATGAGTGAAGATTTAAATATAACTGAGAAACTTTTGGAAAGAACAGACTTAACGTTTATGCTGGATTTTGAAACCCAAATCTTTTTAGATTTTGTTCATGGAGACGGTTTAGTAGTAGCTTCAAAGCAAGTATATTTAAATATACTACCGTACAAATTTTATCACTGCTTTTTCATTGTAGAGGAATTAACTTGGATTTAGTTATATTAAATCTTTTAAAAGTTTACTGCGATGCAGGAAATTTAGTTATTGTATTAAACGCTTCTGAAGTAGAAGAAAAACATTATAAAGAAAAATTAAATGATCCAAATGTATACAAAACAACTTGTGATGTAAATACAAAAGACAGGTAGTCTCTCTTTGGTTCCTTAGTTTATCAATTAAATTGTGAATTTCCTCAGGGAGGACAAATACTTATCAGGAGGCATACATTTCGTAACAACTCGTATATTAGTAATGGATATGCTGAAAAAACGAATACCAATTGAAAAAATTACAGGAATAATCGTTTTAAGAGCTCAGAAAATTTTCGAAAGTTGTCAAGAAGCATTTGTGTTAAGATTATATCGTCAAAATAATAAGGTATTAAACAATACTTTTGCGACTAAAGCAAAAGTATAATATTCTAAATTTTCAGACAGGTTTTATAAAAGCATTTACAAATAATGTTCATAGTTTTACCGTTGGTTATGGACATGTAGAAAGAGTTATGAGAGCTTTGTTTGTTAAAGATCTGTATATTTGGCCAAGATTTCATTCTACTATTGTACAAAGTTTAAAGACCCGACAACCTCACGTTATAGAATTACATATACCGATAACAGAAAAAATGAAAAAAATGCAAACATACATTTTGGAATTAATGAATTTGACCGTTAAAGAAATTAAAAGGTTGAACAAAAGTATCGAGCTTCAGGTAATATCAAGAATATAAATAAGTTAGATTTAACGAAAACATTTTAACTTTAGGAAATTACAGTGGAAAACTGTTTAACAAAAAAATTTCACAAAATTCTACAAGCTCAGTTAGATGTCATTTGGCATCAGTTGAGTAGGAAAAGTATTCAATTGATAGCGGATCTTAAAACATTGAGACATTTGATTATGTAAGTTAATTTTAACTTAATAATCCACTTATTTTAAAAAGAAAAATTTTTAGCACAATGTTTCACTCGGACCCGGTTACTTTTTATTCTACTATAAACAGCTATCGTTCCAAGGAATATGCTCAAAATGCTAGTTGGGTTCTTTTAGAACCAGCAGAATTATTGTTTTCACAAGCTGGTTCCTTTATTTTTAATACAAAAAAAGGTAAGTTTTAATTTAATAATTATATTATCTTATTAACTTTTTATGGATTAGAGTTTTATCCTGATTTTTGTCCAAAATGGGAATCACTTTTGGAAATATTGAAAGTTGAAATACCTACAGAAATGAAAAAAACAGATATGAAAGATTGCACTACTCTAATTTTATGCTCAGATTATAAAAGTTGTTATCAATTAAAAGAAGTAAGTATTGATATAGTTAAGTGAATTTCGCTAATTCAGTAACATTTTAGGTCTTAACCAAAGGTCCACAGTTTTATTTATACCTTACCGCCATCAGGAAAAAATTACAAATCAACAAAATAAACGAATCATTCAGAGTTACTAATAAAATTCCAACCGAAATAATCTTACCAGAAGACGATAAAAGTAAAAAATGTAAACTGGATACCAAATCCAGCACATCAGAAAACGATCACAAGGAAAAAGATGATGACCGAGAGAATGTAGAAGAGGAAGATTTTAAAAACAGTTATGTTCTTACCATGAGCCAAACTGTATGTGAAGGAAATAATTCAACTGGTTCTAGTCTTAACGAAAGTGTTTTTGAACCATTTTCACAGGCAAGTGTAATCAGGTTCTATCTCAGTAGAAGCTCGAAAAAGGTTGTGTCGAAACTGGTAATATAGTGACACTTGAGTTACCGAGCTAGAACCAATCTAGTATACTATCAACTTGAAACTAATTTTTATATCTTAGATGGAAAACATGGATCTAACAAAGCTTTGCCAAACCACAAACGAACCAAAGATTCTTCTTCAAATGTTTAAAGGATTAAACGAATACATCAACTTGCAAAGCACTTTGGATAACATCAAACCGAACTTTATCATCATGTATCATTGCAGTATGACAGCCGTAAGAGAAATAGAAATGTTTGAAGCCCATAAAAAAGAAAATAACGTAGTTAAAGTATATTTTTTGTTACACGCCGATACTGTGGAAGAACAAAGTTACTTAACCACTCTTCGGAGAGAAAAGGAAGCTTTCGAATACCTCATAGAAAGTAAATCTGTAAGATACGATTATTTATAGTGATAACTTTTAAATAATTTTCTACTTTTGTAGAAAATGGTGATACCAGCTGATCAAGATGGTAAATCAGATGATTGTTTGGCGTTACAAAGAATGATTTCGAGTCCGGAAAAAAACACCAGGCAAGGAGGAAAAGACCGAATTCCTAAAAAACAAATAATTATTGTCGATATGCGGGAATTTAGAAGCGAACTTCCGGCTTTGATACACAAAAGAGGTATAGATATCGAACCGTTGACAATTTCAGTAAGTTTATCTCGATAACAATAAAACGTTCGATAAGATGAGTTTTTTTTTAAAGGTTGGTGATTATATTTTAACCCCAGATATTTGCATAGAACGAAAGAGTATCTCGGATCTTATAGGATCTCTAAGATCCGGTAGATTATATCAACAATGTACAAATATGTCTCGATATTATTCCAAACCCATGTTGCTGATCGAATTTGATCAGAACAAGCAATTCGGATGGGAAGTAAGTCGAACAAAAATCACCTTAATGTTTTTTTTTCTTAAAAAATATTTGTTTACAGACCAACTACATGATTTCAAGCGATACAAGCAGTTTTGAAATACAACAAAAGTTGTTGTTACTAACGATGAATTTTCCGAAATTAAAAATTATTTGGAGCCCGAGTCCGTATGCTTCGGCACAGTTGTTTGAGGAATTGAAGGTAATAATGTATTAAAGCCTCATATTGCATTGCAATTTTTGTTATATTTAGGCAGGTAAGGATGATCCTAATGTATCGTATGCAGCTACAGCTGGCGGTGAACAAGATCTCGATATTATACAATCGAAATATAATTCCAATGTTTATGACTTTGTACAGAAATTACCAGGAGTGAGTTCGAAAAATATCGATACGTTTCTTAGAAAAGGGGTTAGTATGGATGAAATTGTTAAAAAAAGCGAGGTAAGCTGAAAAAATTACTGTTTATAAACAAAATTATTATTAAACATGTTTTTTTTCAGTCTGAATTAAAAGAAATTCTAGGTAATTCCGCAGATGCGCAGGCGTTGTATTCCATTATTCACGAAAAACATAAATCTAAATCAGAAGATGATGTGAAACAAAAATTGAAGTTAAAGCCTCGATTCAAAAGTCTTAAAAAGAAATAATTAACTGGTCAAGCAGTGTAGTGGGACAATCTGTATATTGATTAATTTTATATTATATTAAGTCGTTTATTTATTCATTTGTTTAATTTCCTTGAAATAGCTATTCATATTTTTTGTATGCAGACTTAGGACATCCTTTATAACGAGATTAGTCAAAATTCCTTTTAAGGACCTCACATTTATTAGTATGCAAAGTTCTGATAAAATTTGTGTGTGTTATACGAGGGATGTTTTAAAATTAGCAATATGGTTTTTATTTAATAATAAAACTCAAACCAAACTTTAACTGTTTCTATCGGCAACGAAAATTTTTAACAAAAAAAAATGTAAAAAGATTTAAATACATTTGCATAATGAACAACATAAAAATCGTAAGTAGATATGTCAAGGGCACTCTAGCTCAATAGCTCGAAGACGTTTGGAAGTGTCTTCAGGCTATTGAGCAAGAACTCCTTTAGTATATCTACCATTGTAAATAAAGGCGTTTATATAATACTTTTTTTAAATCGAAAAATATAATGCTCTTTTTATGGAAAACTTATTTAGTAGATAAATGCATGGCTCTAGCTAAGTAATCTACATTTTTGGACGTAACCCCAGCCATTGATATACGTCCGTCTTTGGTGAGGTATACACTGTGTTCTTTGACCAATTTTTCTACCTGCAAAGACAAAAAGGAATATATTATATTTTAAACAAGCACTATTTTAGAGAATTGTTTACGTACTTGATCTGGCGCCATTCCAGTGAAACAGAACATTCCGATTTGATTGGTGATGTGTTCCCAGTTTCTCGTAGATCCTTCTTTCTTTAAATTTTCCCTTAGTTTGTTACGGACAGAAATTATTCTATCGGCCATTCCCTTAACTTCTGGTAACCTAAAATATAATTATAAACAGGAAGATATGCAATTTTTAAAAGTTGTAAAAATAAAGACTTACCATTCGCTCCTTAAACTTGGGTCGCTCAAAATTTCTGCAACTATCCTAGCACCGTTAATGGGTGGATTCGAGTACATAGGTCTGATGAGAATTTTAATTTGTGACATTACTCTGTCGGCTTCTTCTTTGGACGAACCGATGACGCTAAAAGCTCCAGCTCTTTCTCCGTACAAACCCATATTTTTGGCGAAACTTTGAGCTAAGGCAATGTTGTGACCTTGTTCCAAGAAATATCTTACGGCAAAAGCATCGTTGTCTACGCTTCCTGTGGCGAATCCTTGATATGCCATATCGAAGAATACAAAAAGATTCCTCTTTTTTATTACGTCGGAGATTTCTTTCCATTGCTCTTTGCTTGGATCAACACCAGTTGGATTGTGAGCGCAGGCATGAAGGAGAATGATAGATTTTTCCGGGATTTTCTAAAAACCGCAATAAATTGTACAACTGTAGAAAGTAAGTCACACTGGATCCATGTTACCAAAAAAAATTCATATACTATTTTTATTTTAAAAATTCCTTTGAATTTTGTTTGTCAATTTTTGAAAATTACTTCAATTATTTTCATTGGATCTCTTCCAAAAACGTAATTTATATTTTAATTTGTTTGTTTCAAGTATTTAAACTCTATAATTAGATTATCTTATCAGTAAATTACAGAACAATATTATCTTGAAACCAATAGAAATGTTCAGTTTCAGTAGGGAATCAAAATATTATTATAGAGGGAATAATCTAAAATTATAGCGAGAATTTATAAAATCTTAGTGTGAAATGACTGATATGTTAGTCTATGTACTTACTGAAATATCTTCTACAGTTCCTTGGAAATCCAATCCACAAGTTTTCGGATTATAATATCTGTAAGTTTTAACATCCAAGCCAGAGTGTTTGAATATGGGGTTGTGGTTGCCCCATGAAGGAGACGGCAGGTAGATGATTTTATTTCCAGGGAAGAATCCATTTAAAAATGCCCCACCTATCCGTAAAGCACCAGTTCCCGAGATACCTTGGACTGTAGCATTTAAGCCATTCTTAACAGCTGGTGAGTTATCTCCAAGAGCCAGTTCTATGCTTCTCTTACAAAATTCAGCTACACCAGAAATTGGGGCATATTCTTTATCCAAACCTTTTGCTTTGATTTTTTCTTCAGCTTTACGAACAGATGGGAGTACATAGGGTTTACCGTTGTCATCTCTATAAGCACCTACACCCAAGTTGATTTTGTTGGGGTTGGTGTCTTTTTTGAATGCTTCAGTCACTCCTAAGATGGCATCAGGTGGACCCATTTGGACACCAGACCACCAGGAACTTGAAACAAACAGAACATTTTGTGTTTCCCTTGTAAACATGTAGATTCATTAATTAAACATTAATTTATAGAGGTTATGTAAGTAGTGGTCAAAACTGTAGTATTAAATCTTTTGGATTATAAAATAATTCACTTACTTGGCTCTCTGCATAACGCTGCTAACTCCATTTTTTGTTTGAAACAATGAAACAGTTTGTTTCAGAGACATTTCGATACTATTGGTTTTTCTTGTTTTTCTGTATTTAAATAATCGGTGGTCCTCTGGTCGTCACTCTAGAATTTCGCACTAAGTAGATGAAAAATAAATTTTGAAATCCTCACCCAGCAAACCCTAGTTGCACAATTTTAACTTGTGATAGGAACCGGTTGAAATGCCAGAGATATCGTAGAAGGTCAAAAAGGTCGTGAATTTGTTTTTTGGAAACGTCAGCTTGACGTTTTCGTCACGTGCTACTTTAAGAATTATGTAACGCTTCTTCTTTTTTAAAATTCGTTCGTTCGATACAGGTTTCTAACTAAAACCATTGTGTCGAAATGATAGCTTGATAAATTTTCCTCAAGGTGTCGCCACTATTAGAGAATTTCAATTCCATTGATTCGAATTCGAAACTGGGATGCTTTGTTGTGTTTTGTATTTGATTTGAATAACGAAGGAATACTTTTACTTATTTGAATAAATGATTTTATTGGAACAATAAATTTTAAAAGATTATATTTACACTATAATATATTACAATTAACATAAAGTATATAAATATATCAACAAGAAAATTGATTCTTACCAGTGACTATAAAAATTATTTTTATAGTCACTGTTCTTACTTACACAATATACGAGGTACATTCAATAAATTATACACGCCGCAGGTTACCTTATATATTGTTGTGTTGTTAGTTTGAATAAATAAAAAACTGTAAAAAATCATGTGGAAATTAAGAAATAATAACAATATATTAAAAATATCCTTAACCTTAGAAGACTAGAGTTTGACTAGAATGGAATTATATCTTGTAAAAGGTACCTTGTTTAAAAATTTGTATATAATTAAAATTTTAAATTGTGTCATGCTTTTAAGACAATTACTCTGATAAATTAAAAGATGATGAAGAACTGTTGGCTCCATCTTTATTGGCTCTGGGATCTTCCGGTACCCATAGTTTTGCGTGCATTATTCCATTTATATTCGGCTCCTTTATCCTTGACCAGGACAATGAATGCGCTGTATATAATCCACCACCACCTAGACAGAAATATATCATAATAATCAAAAGCATAAACAAACAAAAAGGGATATCACTTTTTTGTTTATTTTAAAAATGTTGTTAATAAAACAAACCAAAAATATTTATTATACTTTATTTAATATAAATGGGGTATTCCATGCCAAATCGACCACTTTTGAACCTGACCACTTTAGATTTAGCTGAAACTTTACTATTCTTTTCTACCCTTTGAAAGACATTTTTGAGAATTTTTTCAAATTTTTTTATCCAACCCAAAAAAAGTTGTGGATTTTTCAAAAAAATGGCTTTTATTTTAAAATAGCCATAACTTTTTTAGAAATTGACGTTTGGGTACCTTTTTTTTTAAAAAATGTTTGTTTTTGAATGAACTTTTCGAAAAAATTTCAATTATATAAAATAATCGGTTTTTTTAAAGTAAAATTGTCATTTTTTCGAAGTCCGACATTTTCTTTCTTTTTTTTTTTTCTCAAAAAAAACTTCAATTCATTTGACAACTATCCCCGCTAATCCCGAGCTGGGCCGATTTTTTTTTATATATTTTTTATTCATTTAAAAAAAAATTGTCAAATTTTCAAAAATGGAAAATTTTTTTTTTCGTAAACTTTATTTCTATCATAAAATAAATATAATTTAACGATTTTGTGATACAAAATTTTATCATAGAAATAAAGTTTACGACAATTTTTTTTTAAACGAATAAAAAAAATCGGCCCAGCTCGGGATTAGCGGGGATAGTTGTCAAATGAATTGAAGTTTTTTTTGAGAAAAAAAAAAAGAAAATGTGGGACTTCGAAAAAATGACAATTTTACTTAAAAAAACCGATTATTTTATATAATTGATCATGTTAAATTTTTTTCGTATATTTTTTCGAAGTTCATTCAAAAACAAAAATTTTTTAAAAAAAAAGGTGCCCAAAAGTCTTTTTCTAAAAAAGTTATGGCTATTTGAAAATAAAAAAGGCCATTTTTTTGAAAAATTCATAACTTTTTTTGGGTTGGATAAAAAAATTTGAAAAAATTCTCAAAAATGTCTTTCAAAGGGTAGAAAAGAATAGTAAGGTTTAAGCTAAATCTAAAAACGTATAAATAAAACTCCAATAGCAATATTTACAGCAGACATGAAGGAATTTTTTCATCCACTTTGTTATAAATATTCAACCATTTTTATTATATTGTTTATCACAATTCGATGTGACATCAAAGAACAATCATCAGCGCATTTGAAATTGATTACGGAAGGGTCAGAGGACGCTTATGCCCTTTTTTTTTCGATGGTGGTTTACCGAATTTGATTATCGATGGTAGATATTACACCCCCAATGAACATTCGTTACGCAATCAAGAGAAACAGCTGCATTTTCGTCCCTGTTGATTTTATATCGATATGAATTTAAACAATAAATAATAACAAATTATTTTTACCTCTGATAATAATTTTTTTGGGTTCGTCGTGCCTCAAATTCCTGTTGTGTCCATTGAAATATTCCGTGTTTGAATTTTTATCAGTTCGAACGAGTTCGCTTAAAAAATTTATATATCCTATAGCTAATTTCAACGTGTCGACTTTCGATAGTCTTTTTTCATAGGGAAGAGTCGGAATGTGCGCCCTTAGACCTTCGAAAGCATCGTTTATTGACTGCATGCGTTTTCTTTCGCGTAAATTAGCTGCTTGTCTTTGTTGTATTTGCTGTTGGGGACATTTACTTCTTCTTCTATGTCTGTACAATCGACTGTAAGAAAAAGAAAAGGTTTTTTTTTAAGTAAAATGACATCATGATGTAAGTAGAGGATTCTTAAAAAATCTAGGTTTTCCGTTAGGGCGCTAGATGTCTTTTTTTTTAATTCTAGGTTTTTCTTTTGGGGCTAGGTTTTTTCCAGAAAAATTAAGGTATTTAGTGGGAAAATCGCGCGGGTTTTAATAAAAAAATCTAGGTTTATCGCTTCTTTTTAAAACTCCAAGTTTTTCGTCAGCGGGTTGGGATTTTTCGAGAAAAATTAAGGTTTTTAACGGGAAAACCTGACTAAGTTAAGCCCCTGGATAGGTTAAATACCTTGATATGTTAAACCTTGGTTAGGTTAAACATTTTCTTTGTGTAGATTAAATCCAACAATAGGTTTTCCATGTGTGTTTGGTACATATACCTATTTAGTGGGAAAACCGCGTGGTTTTTAATGCAAAATCTAGGTTTATCGTTAAAGTGCTAGGTTTCTTTTTAAAACTCCAAGTTTTTCGTCAGCGGGCTGGGCTTTTACAAGAAAAATTAAGGTTTTCAACGGGAAAATGTGACTAGGTTAAGCCCCTGGATAGGTTAAATACCTTGGTATGTTAAACCTTGGGTAGGTTAAACATTTTCTTTGTGTAGGTTAAATCCAACAGTAGGTTTTCCATGTGTGTTTGGTACATATACCTATTTAGTGGGAAAATCGCGGGGTTTTTAATGAAAAATCTAGGTTTATCGTCAGCAGGCTGGGCTTTTTCGAGAAAATTAAGGTTTTTAACGGGAAAATCTGACTAGGTTTTAAGCCACTGGATAGGTTAAATCCCTTGGTATGTTAAACCTTGGGTAGGTTAAACATTTTCTTTGTGTAGGTTAAATCCAACGGTAGGTTTTCCATGTGTGTTTGGTACATATACCTACCGATTTGTTTGCCTGAAGTAATTGCCGAGTTTCAAAAAAAACCAAAACTGTATCTAGACAATGAAGTTCCCACGAAAACAATTGAGTTTTTAAAGCGAGAAACCCAAGAATTGTTGGACCATTCTCCATACAGTCCCGATCTAAGTCCTAACGACTTTTTTATGCGCAAAATATAAAAGACAACATTGGACATTAACAAAAAAAGTTTTGTAATAAAAAAAATTCACCCAGTAGGTACTTACTCTTTATATTCAGAAAGATTCTCTTGATCACTATTATAAGAAAAACTAGATACAGCCGAATCACTACTGTTATCGTCGTACAAAAATAAGTCACTGCTATTCGACGATCCAGTCGTGCTGCCGTTACTATTCCCATTGGAATGTATAAAATGACTCCCTTCGAAAAAATACTGCCTATTTACCACATCCAAATCTAAATTCTCCATCACAATTAAATGACAAAAAAAAATCTTACGTTTGCATTGTACTTGCACACTTTTCAAATTATCTACTGAACGTCGACACGTGTTGAGTCACGTGTATCGTTGAAAGGAGCACGTGCCAGGAGCGACTGAAAAGTATCCTGGAACGTTATCAGGTTCTTCCTGCGATCCTCCACAAGGAAACAGCGATCGGATAGGTCGGTGGATTTGAAGAGGGTGGGTAGCCACTCCTACTCTGTTGTTATAGGGACGCTTTTAGCATCGATTATCCAGAAGGATTTTTTTACGGATTTTACATTTTAAAATAATATTTTTCATCAGTTTTGTTATTTGAAATATATTTTGATTTAGCAGCATTTTTTATTAATTTTGTTGTTTAAAATAGCAGTTTTTATGAATTTTATCATTTGAATTAAAATTGTTCATGAATTCTGACGTTAAAAATAGCAGTTTTTATAAATTTAATCATTTAAATGAGCATTTTTCATTTAGTTTCTGATTTAAAACGGCAGGTTTTATGAATTTTGTATTTTAAAATAGCATTTTTCATCAATTTTGTTGTTTAAAATAGCAGTTTTTGGGGAATTTTATCATTTAAATGAGCATTTCTCCTTTATTTTCTGGTTTAAAATAGCAGTTTTTATGAATTTTACATTGTAAATTAACATTTTTCTTGCATAAAATAACAATTTTCACTAATTTTATCATTTAAATTTGCATTTTTCATTAATTTTCCGGTTGAAAATAGCGATTTTTTATAAACTTCATCATTTTATGAGCATTTTTTATTAATTTTGTGGTTTAAAATAGCAGTTTTCATAAATTTTATTTTTTAATTTCGCATTTTCATAAATTTTGTTGTTTAAAATAGCAATTTTTATGAATTTTTCATTTAAATTAGCATTTCTCCTTTATTTTCTGGTTTAAAATAGCAGTTTTTATGAATTTTACTTTGTAAATTAACATTTTTCTTGCATAAAATAACAATTTTCACTAATTTTATCATTTAAATTTGCATTTTTCATCAATTTTCCGGTTAAAAATAGCGATTTTTATGAACTTCATCATTTAAATGAGTATTTTTTATTAATTTTGTGGTTTAAAATAGCAGTTTTCATGAATTTTATTATTTAAATTCGCGTTTCATAAATTTTTTTGTTTAAAATAGCAATTTTTCATTGTAAAATAGCATTTTTCATAAGTTTTCTTGTATAAAATAGCATTTTTCATGAATTTTATCATTTAAATTTGCATTTTTCATTCATTTTCCGGTTAAAAATAGCGATTTTTTATGAACTTCATCATTTAAATGAGCATTTTTTATTAATTTTGTGGTTTAAAATAGCAGTTTTCATGAATTTTATTATTTAAATTCGCGTTTCATAAATTTTTTTGTTTAAAATAGCAATTTTTCATTGTAAAATAGCATTTTTCATAAGTTTTCTTGTATAAAATAGCATTTTTCATGAATTTTATCATTTAAATTGGCATTTTTCATTAATTTTCCGGGTCAAAATACCGAATTTAATAAATTTCATCATTTAAATGAGCATTTTTCATTAATTTTGTGGTTTAAAATAGCAGTTTTCATGAATTTTATTATTTAAATTAGCATTTTTCATAAATTTTGTTGTTTGAAATAGCAATTTTTATGAATTTTTCATTGCAAAATAGCATTTTTCATCAATTTTGTTTCATTTTGTCATTCAAATGAGTAAAAACAAATTAAATATAGGTACTGTTTCTTTAGCAGTAGCCAAAAAAACACTTGGATTCAAAAGGGACGAATTATTTTTCATAAATATGAACGGGAAGAAAAATTACATTCTCCCTTTGTCGCCATAACTCACCCCCGAGGCCTATTGTCCCAGGTGTCCGTTTCTGAGGTACAAGTTCAGGTCGAAGGTGTAATTTGTTGGGTGTCCCCCTCACAAATCATTAAAAATATATATCAAAGGAGGTTGATACAAAAGCATATCTGTTTTTGTTTATGACATGCATGTATGACGTATTTTAGGCCGGGTGAAAATGTTTTCTTTCATATTCGTCTTATTTTGGCATTATTTTATACTGGGGAAAATCGGGAATTTAATAAAAACCCTTAGGAATTTATACAGCATTACACTGCCTGCTCCACAAAATTTTTTCTTTAACTGTATATTTCAATTATTCTGGAAGCTTTCACTTGTCAAAGCATCTTATTTTTTTTTCAAATAATTATAGAATTCCAACTATGCACCTGGCTTATTATTACTCCTCGAACACATGCATCATATTGACGCCAAAAATGAAAAATGAGCATATAAATTCAGGACAAAATCTAATATGTGTTTTTAATTGTGTTGGATCCACTTAATGTAAGTTATGGTGGGAAATAAACAATGAACTAACAGGGGAAGATTTAAAGACTTCCGGTTTTTATCGTCAACTTCCATGATACATTTATAATTGTTCCATATGTTGTTATATTTAATTTATGACGATATGATAATTAAACTATATTTCGAAAAACCTCATTAAACATCTGTGTGTGGATTTTTCTAAACTCATTTTGTCAAAAATTGAAAGCTTTTCTATATAGTTTTCTGTTCTCGTATATTCGATATTTAGTCTCACCATTATTCTTTCGGTTTTTATTTTAGACTTTTGGTTGCAAATTTCTTTTATTTCTATATCTGAAAAATATTGTTGACGTCGTCTCTCAATTTTAAAGCAAAAAGTCCCGGGGTGCTCAATCTTTTTATTATTTCAATAAAAGCAATATCAATTTGATGAACATAATCATACAGAGCGAGTCTTAAGTATGGAACGCCTCAATCATCTCGGACACGGAACTAGCGGTGATTGATTGATTGATTCAGCACCACCTGTCAGAAGTTTAGAGTCCTCGGCACCTCAGCCTTTAGGCTTTGTGTGCTCTTGGTTGTGTCGTTTATGTGAAGAGACCAGTGACCCTTATCAGGCTCAACAATCTTTTCACTAGGTCCTTCTTGGAGAAATCCTTCCTTGGATGTTCTAGTCCTAGGAGTCTATGCGTTACAATCGAAGATAATGTGAGAGGTTGTTTCTTCTTCTTCCATGCGCAACCGACAGATAGTTTCCTCCCTATATATACCGATTGTATGCATGTGCTTCCTTGGGGTAAACCCGTCACTATCCTTATCTGGCTATTAGTGGGGGGGGGGGGTATAATCAATCGGCCACTATGTGGCAAGACCTTATTTCTTTAAAGAAACGGTAAATGGAGCAGTTTTGAAGTATTTACAAGACGTAGCTCCTGCTCACCATAATGCGCCCATTTTGGGTCAAATGAATGGTATGGAAGCAGGAGTTTCAAAATGTTAATGTGCAAATGCTTCGAAATGTAAGTCGATCTTTTGAAGACCGTCTCCAAGCCTGTATCAATGTAGAGGGTGGTCACTTTGAGCATCTTTTACAGTGGTGTAGCTAATATAGGGTCAGGTGGTGTAGTGCACCAGGACCCCGGAACTCAGGGGGCCCTCTAACCTCAGCTCAATACATCATCAAATAAGTATTAGGTATATTAATGATACTTTTCTACACTAGATCACCTACGCGAATTCAAGCAGAAATCAAATTTGAAGTAAATTACAGGGTGTACCATTTAAAAAAATATAACTTTGATCTGTCACGGCAATCTGGAACACGTTGTATAATTGCGACTAATTTTTAAATATGAGCCTTTAGGCTGGCTACAATCGGTCGAAATTTCATTCAAATATCTTCAAGATATTGGACATTATCGCACTAATAATAAATCTTTAAACATAACATATCTTTCGATAAATACGCCATCTTGATTATCGTGAGAAGTAACAGCTTCATCCAATGGAAAAGCTTTAAAGATATCGACGCACGAAATCCGGAACGCCGTCACCGTCGCGACGCATTCTGGGAATTTCCAGGTGTTTCTCTTCGACCGTTTTGTATCTAGTACGTTTGTCTCTGGAAAATTTTTGAGGTCGATATTACAATGAAAATACACCAAAATGTAAAAAGGTAAAGAATCACAGAAACTTCGTATTCGGCGAAATTGGTAAAGAAATCAAGGGTTACTATTATCAAAAAAATTAAAAAACTGTATAGTTTTTATGATAAAATACAAAAAGATAGATATTTGTGATTTTGATCCTTTTTAAAATAATTTTACATAGTCCGCCACTGGCGATTTCTTCTACAGCAGCTATTGGCCATATGATTTATTGCAATTTGCCCATTAATTTTATGATTGCCGGCAAAAGTGAAGACAAGACAAACTATATATAATTTTCAATCTTTTTTTTATACAAAAATATCAAATTAATTGCAGCTCCCTCGTATAAATAATAACGCGGAAGGACAATTTGTATATATTTTTCTTTTTAATGCGAAATTCAGGAAGTATACAGGTGCTTACTAGTTGTAATGACAATATTATGATAAGGGGCCATATAATGGGTATGATATCCAGCTGCGCGTAGGGACTTATTTATACAATTTTAAACAAATGCAGGGAGTGTATTTTAAGTGGTATTAAGAGACTCCCTATCCACACATTCACACCCCTGTAAGGAGATTTTAAATTTTTTTTTTTTTTTCTATTACAGTTCAAACCGCCGAATATAATTCAGATTTATTTTTGATATCGAAGGGGATGAAATCAGTTTTAAAAAATAAAATCGTTTTTCTCTTCACCTCTACCTGTTTGCTCTTACTAACAATGCACTGATTTTATCTATTAATATCTTAATTTTAAATCGTTTAATCCTGGACAATTGTATAATTTATCTGAATACGATTTGGAAAACAATTTATATAAACATTTTTGATAAATTGGTGAGATATGTATTAGAACACGTGTTCACGTGGGGGTTCAAATCATACCGGTGCCAAGGTGGGTGGTTACTGTACCGTGAAGAAAAGTGGTGAGTGGATCATCAATTTGTTACAGATAGTTTTTTCTTTATTTTATCAATGTAGATTTTATTTTTGAACTTTACGTCTTCTTTTCTTTTGGTAAAACGTTTTGTCTTTGTCCACATGTTTCGGTAAACTTTTCATTTAAGTCAAATTTTTTTCTCTAAAGCATCTTCGTAATGTTGGAAGATTTTGGAAGTTCAATTTTAGCTGCTTAAAATACCGGGTGTCCCAGAAGTTTCTGACCCATTTTAACTGTAAAAATCTCGGAACTCAGAAACGATAGGGAGGTGCGGTGTTTGAGGAACAATTTCTTTATATATAAAGTTTTTTCACATAATTGCACAAGTGGTTTGTATTTTATCGGGTAAATTTGGGTTGTTTAATGAGAAACTGTTTCCTAGCAATTTGACGAGAATAACTGTCAACTATTAAAAACACGACACCGAAGGTGGAGTGTTTTTAGGTCGACAGTTATAAAAAGAAATTGTTCCTCGAAAACCGCACCTCCCTATCGTTTCTGAGTTTCGAGATTTTTACATCACTTAAAATAGGTCAGAAACTTCTGGGACATCCGGTATTAGGAAAAAAATTACAAGGGTATAACTTCCATTTTATGGAAGATAAATATAAAAGTAGTGAAAATGCTTAAAAATCCACCACGACTAATAGAAGAGTTGGAACGTTGAAATGTTCGCCAATCGATTCAGGGGACAATTTTTCATATATTGATCGATATTTGCAAGTATGGATCAAACTACTAAGAAACCAAATTACTAATATAGTAACTAGAAGAATTCCATAAATCATCAAAATAAAAGTAGTGATATTTTTGTTTGTCTAAAAATATTTATGGAGGTTTTTCTGATAACGATCACATTGTATTCCATTCGATAGTATATATATATATTATTTATTATCTTTTGTAATACCTTTACAGATTTAATAACACAGGTGTAAGTTTTATTATCCCATTTTATTGATAACTCAATTCATAATATTTATTTATGTGTGTTTTGGTATAGATAATTTTGTTTACAATAGAAGAAAATTATTTTTCCGTTCGGCATTATTTATTATTTCTAATTTTTCGTTTTGAAAGCTATTTCTGCTAAATTTCTAAACATGCCGTTTCCTTGTCGCATTAGTCACTCCGAAATAAAACATTAATTTTTTTTCAAATTCCCTTTCGATTTTTGTCTTTAGATATTGGAAATTACAAGTTTCGATTGGAACTCTTTCTTACCTCTAACTGCCCCTTCTTATTGACTAGAAGAAACTATTAAATTATACAGAGTGTCCAGAAGCTCTCCTGCCAAACGAAAACTACAGTTACTAGAGGTGATTTTGTTTTTCGCAAATACTCCTGTCTAAGTTCAGCGATACGCCGAGACTCCATTATTACCATTCGATTATCTAACTTCTTATATTTAAATCCACAATTCAATAATTCCGCGCATCATCTTGGACTGTTGTTTCAAATGGTCTCCAAAATGCCATTCTAATTAATTATATTATAAAACTTACCCTAACGTCTACGAACAAATGAATATTATATTAATATCAATTCACTGACGCGACCTAACCACTACACCATCAAAAAGGTTTTATATTAATGATACCTTTCTACACTAGATCACCTACACTTTCCTATAAATACCTATAACAATTCACTAAACTCACTCAACCAAAAAATAGATATTATATTAAATATTTCTTTAAAACAAAATTCACACCCGACACTGAATGATACTAATGGATTATAAGCAGAACCACAACACAACCCCCCCGAACACCCTCAAGACCGTAGAATTTTTTCTGCCAAAAACGCCAAACGGAGTATACTTCGGTTATTTCGTTATATTGCGATGAAAACTGCAGTTCGAAGTCTTGACTGCACGTGCAACTACGTTGCCGACTCTTTAAAATTTTCTTAAATATAGTAACATATAAAAAGTGGTTTTAATTAATTTTTCTTTTTTCAGTAATTTCAAGCGACTTATTTTAATGTTTACTAATAAATTTACATTATGTATTTTTTTAAAAATATTTCCAAACTAGCTTTCTTATAACATCACGAACTAACAGTTTACTGAAGTAAGAGGAACATTTGTGTAGCGAGCCTAACAATTTTAGAAAATATATCTGACAACATTGCTTTATTTTATGGTCATCAGTTAGAGGATAACTGTAGTTTCCGTTTGGTAGAAGAGTTTCTGGACGCTCTGTATATTTTTAATCAATCAGAATCTAAACGTGTTGCGAACTAAATTAGGTGTCAGAGTTGTAGAGTTTTAAACCATAGATAAATAGAAGTCTCGAAAAAAGATAGTGTTGTTATGTGCCACTGAGAAGGGGCAGTTAGAGAAAAAAAGGGTTCCAATTTCGAATATCTAAAGACAAAAATTGAAAGGGAATTTTTTGATAAAAATTATTGTTTTATTTTGGAGTGACTAATGCGACAAGGAAACAGTATGTTTAGAAATTTAGTAGATATTTGGAAGGGAGTGACTAATTTGCTACAAAAATTAACCAAATAAAATAGTTTTCAAACCGAAACATTTAAAAATTAATAGCAAAATATAGACACTGTTCTTCGTTGGAGATTAAAAACGCTCTAAAAAAAAACTCAAATCCAATTTGTTATATAATCCTCTCTTCACGCTCTCTATGTTTGACAAGTAATTTCACCCTCCCTCGTAAGAGCCCGTTCAACCCCTAAATCCACATATATTTCACCCTGCATCCCACCCCGTGAGACTGCAATAGATAGAAACATATGTATCGTGCAGTTGTCGAAAGGGTACAGTTGACGTGTGATCGTGAGGATATTTCTACCCACAGAAAATTCATTTAAAAACGTATAATGATGGATTCCGATAAAAAATATTTTTCCTTGCATCCAATTAAGTTATTTTTAGTTCACTAAATTTTTGTTTTCCGTCTACATCGCAAATTTTTTTTAATCAGAAGTTTTACAATATTATTTTTGTATCCCTAAAACGTCAGTTACGCCTCTGGTACACCCTACTGAAAAACATTGCACTTCATCATGGGGGCAAATCTCCGGGAACTGCATTAAAAGCCCATTATTGATTGAATAGATGCTAATTTGCTTTAAGTGTTGGTTAAATTGAGATGCATTCTCCTCTATTTTCCAAATGTGCAAAGTGTTTGTTTATCACAGGGTGTTGAAGGAGAAGGGCTGGGGAAGAATCAACATATATTATTTTCCAGGACTAAATTTTACAGAGATTATTCCTCAGAATTGTTCCTTATAAAAATATATTGTTTCATTTTAATGCTGGATATACATGAGTGTCCAGAAATTAGGGAGCGAGTATGGTTGAGGTAAAAAAAATTTTGAAATGTGCGTGTTGGTTTCGGAGTTTTAAAATTTATGAATATGTTTTCTGTTGAAGAAGGTACATTTGCTACAAATTTTTAGTCATTTTAATTGAAATAAAACTGCCGAAATTTATTTTTAAAATATCTTTATTTAAAAAAACGATAATTTGATCACGATTTTCAAATTTTACAATAAACACACGTGAAAATAGAAATGAATCTACAATATATTAATAATTAAGTATAATTATTATTATATGACGCGTTTTTATAAATAGGAAACCAATAGGCGTCATCCAGCAACCAACTTCATAAAAAAAGAAGTAATACTGAACAGAATCCGACAATATAATGTAGAAAATAGAATCAAATTTTGAATTTGTTATCTTATATATAAATACATTATTACAAAACTTGTTTTTGTTTAAAGATAATTGAAAATATTTTTAGGAAATATTAAAAAATCAAATGTTTTTATTCAGTTCCAAATGTATAATCACTCGATCGATATACAGGGGGTGCGTGAAAATAATACATACATCTCTTACAAACTGCAACAAATTTGCAAAAATTCCAAGAACTAATAATGGATTTTCAAGAATCCAAAATTGGTTTTAGAAAGAAATTTAAGAAGAAATCCACTATTTTCACGTTTTATTTTTTTATTAAAAATATATTATCTAACTTCTATATACAAAACTTCAACATTACAAAAATAGTATCTTTTATCTGTTCGCTTATTTACGGTAGCTCCTACAGTGCCACAAAGTTCACTCCATGATTAATGCAATTATTTATTTCCCTTCCCCTTCTTCAAAAAACTGCCCGGGTAAGGATTGGAGTAAACTTATTGCAATCGCCAACGAACACAAAGGAGTTATAGTAACAGACCGGATGACTATTGAATTTGTTCAACGAATTTTCCTAACATTTAATACTAAAAGTTACGCATTCCTTTCGGAAATCGCGTAATAACTTTCCCTAGCGACGTTAAACAACGTTTCGGCCATAGATTTACCGGTCTGTTGTACCATACCGTACAATATACTATTTTGATCTTGTATTAACAAATAAGGATGTTCGAATTCCTTCATCATACCAGCATCCATCACCAAAACCTTATCTGAATCCATGACGGTGTTCAATCTATGAGCGATAGTGAGAACCGTACAATCAGCGAATTTCGTCCTTATTGTTTGTTGTATAAGAGCATCAGTTTGGGGATCGACGTTAGCAGTAGCTTCGTCCAAAACTAAGATTTTATTGTTTCTAAGAATTGCTCTGGCTAAACAAACCAATTGACGCTGACCTACGCTGAAATTGGAACCGCCTTCGGACATTCTGGAAGTTAAGCCTGACACTAGATTTTCTACGGCCTCTTTTAATTCCACTTCTTCTAGAACGTTCCATAGAGCTGCATCTGAGAATTCATCGAAGGGATCTAAATTTTTTCTCATGGTTCCGGAAAATAGAACAGGTTCTTGTGGAATAATCGAAATTTTTCTGCGCAAATCGTGTAATCCAATTTGCGATATGTTAATTCCGTCTATTATTATATCACCGACAGTTTCGGTTAGTTGGAATAGAGCGTTTATAAGGGAAGATTTTCCAGCACCTGTTCTTCCTACAATACCGATCTTTTGTTTGGGTTCCACAACAAACGTCAGCTCTTTGAGCACAAACGGATCTTCTGGGGAGTATCGTAAATATACGTCTTTAAATTCGAGTTTGCCATTTTCAGGCCAAGTACTTTTCGGTTTTTTATCTGGTCTCGATTCTAGCTCTCCTTCTTTTTCTATATCGTTGTATTCCAATACCCTTTCCACGGCTGTCATTTGATTTTCTAGTTCTGTCGATTGTCTCATACCCCACTGGAACATTCCTGTAAGACCGATAGCTTGCGTGATTGCCAGACCTACGTTACCACCAAAATTAACTAGAAAACAAAAAAAAGTTCAATTAGGTACACGCATATTTCATATTTTGCTTAGATATTAATTTATAATAGTAAAGTTGATATCAAAAATAACTAATAATAGGAAATAAACCAGTATACTTCCAAATTTTAAAATAAAATTCAAATTTTATTGTAGTTTCCGACCACCACCCGAGGATTTCCGAACGCTATCGATGATACGTGTGATGTCATACCATGTGATTACTTTTGTCAATATATGGCCGGTATTGCATTAGGTTCTGTGTAGTTTTGTGTTTATATTGTATTTTAATTAACTATTAATTGCTTCATCGACGTAAAAATATACTATTATATGTTTATTTGAGACCATTACGTGTTTGTGTAAACAAATGACGTCACTCCATGGGGCTGCCATCTTTATGACGTAAAGCGCGTTTTGGCGGACTTTCAAATTTTATGATTTTCAAAGTCGTTTTAAAAGTAAAGTTTATATTTTTTTAAAAAAATAGTCATGCAAGGTGTTAAGAGACCTGATAAAGCGTCAATTCCCACCAATAGCAAAATTTATGCTTGAACCGTATTCTTAATTGTTAAAAATATTATGCTTACCAGATCCGATTATCAGAAAACTGAAGGTTACGAGAGTTATGTAGACGATACATAAAATATCCAACCAATATCCGAAGGCTCTAGATGTTGCAATGAACATAAACCAAGCAGAGCTGTGTAAATCTTGGTGATTATCAAATTCCACCGTTAAAATCTCTTCAGCGCCGAATGCTCGAATTGTTGTCAAGCCCAAAATTGACGCGTTCAAGTGAGAAAATACTGGACTTCTGGCTGAAAATAACCAAAAATTATTTAGTTTAAAAAAAGTAACACATTAAAACTAGCGCACGTTCAGTGTGAACTCGATCGGAGCCCCATCTACCAATTTTGAACGTAAACCATTAAGAGAATCACTCAAATGCACAAAACTCAATAATATATATAAAAATACTACTTTTGAGTAGAAAAATAAAAAAATGTCCTTAATTTTTGATAGAATGCTTCCCTAAATATCTACTTTACTGATTTTTTTTTCCAATTTCTCAGGCAAACAAATTTGTTTTTGTGAATTTGGCCCATTTTTTAAATGACCTAACCAAAAATTCCTATGCAAAATGGCAACTAAATCGGACAAACTATGTCAGCGCTACCTACCGAGACCAATTGTGAATCTAAACCGTTCAGTTACTTACCCAAAGACACACAAAAAATTTCATCAAAATCGGACCAACCGTTTAAGAGAAGTGTTCAATATGAACCCGATTGCAACGCCACCTGCCGGGACCAATTGTGAATCTAAACCATTCTCAAATTCACTTTTCACACGCGCAGAAGAATTATATATATATATATACATAAAGATACTTACTGACACCTTCCAATCTTTTGACATTTCTGCTGGTTCTCAAATAAAAAATTCTGACGAAATAAAACAAAATGCCGATCAAAAAAGTCGGGAGCATCAACCAAGGCGTTACGGCGGCCACAACAACAATAATACCCAGTAGAGACAATCCGATTTGCAGACAATCGATCATAGCTGCCGGTAATAATTCGTCGATAGATCCCATGTCTTTTGAAAATCTATTTAAGATTCTACCGGCGCTGTTGGTGTTGAAAAATCTCATCGTCGCTCTGGAAATGTTATTGAACATGGTGTCGTGAAGTCTGGTAGAAGCACGCATGCATACGATGAAAAACGTAAATGATCGAACCATAGTTAGCACTATGAGGAGTATTATGAGGACCGAGTAGATGTAAATGGAGGTTTCTCTTGAAAAATGCCAGATGCTTTCTGTAGTGGATGGTTGTCCTGTTATATTTCTCGTTATGTCTTCTTGTTCTATATTTACCCTGAAAATAGAAATAAAAACATAGTCTTTAAAGCTTACTATACGAATGTTTATTACTCTATGTATATTACTATTTATGCCAACATGAGTGTTGAAACAAAAGAAGTGATTGATTGGTTTGGAACCATTAGTCAGAGGCTTAGAGTCCTCGGCACCTCAGCCTTTTTGTGCTCTTGGTTGAGCCGTTTGTGTGAAGAGACCAGTGGCACTTATCAGGCTCAGCAGTCTTTTCACTAGGGACTTCTTCGAGAAATCTTCCCGTGTATGTTCTAGTCCTAGGAGTCTATATCTCCAATTAGATAATGTGAGAGGCTATTTCCACCTCTTCCATGCACAACCGACAGATAGGCTCCTCCCTATATATACCGATAAACAGAATATTGGCTTTATTCAACTTTAAAATACAACGCGGTAATGATTACAAAATGACAATCTTTAGTGACAGACAATGTCATACACTTTAAACATAGTTCAAACTACAATCTTCAATTAAGACGCAAGGAGACTATTATTACATTCGCCCCCTCTATGAAGAGATGTAGTAGGCTGGAGGTCTTCGGTTTCTGCACGAACGCCGTGGTTGACTGCTACCTACATCCGAATCAGCATTGGCAGGTGAGTCTTGGTTCGGAGAGATATCTTCCAGATGGTCATCATCAAAGTCACCATCTAACAGGTCTTCAACATTTCGTGGTACTGGGGCCAGTTTAATGTTGGAAACTGTTGTCTCCCGCCCGTCGGGAAGTCTTACAAAGGAATATTCTGGGTTACTCTGCAACCATTGAACTTTGTCCACAGCGGGGTCATATTTTGAACTCCTTACATTCCTTTCCATGAACACAGGTCCAGGTGAATGGAGCCAAGTCGGCAAAGACTGTCCATTTTGTGAACGACATGGATGATTAAACATGCGCTCATGGGGAGTTGTGTTAATGCTCATATATAATAGAGACCTTATAGAGTGCAGTGCAGATGGTAAACTTCAACTTTAAAATACAACGCGGTAATGAATACAAAATGACAATCTTTAGTGACAGACAATGTCAAACACTTTAAACATAGTTCATACTACAATCTTCAATTAAGACGCAAAGAGACTATTATTACATAAGGTTTAGTATTTCGTTGGTCAGCTTCTCCGAGGGTTTGTTAACCAGGAGTTAGCTGTGTCTCCAGTACGTCTGATGTTTAGTTTGAGTGCAGCGGTTTTTGATATTCCAGGACCAGTGAAAACAGTTTCAGAACTAAAGTGACTCAATGTCGAAGAATATACTTACCAATAAGATAAATAATAGTCCGAAATACTTGCAAACAATTGCGAAGCAATGAAAAAGAAGAATATGAAGAATATGACGCAACAATTTCCTCCGGCTTGTAAATAAGACTTGTATACATATCCTCCTATTGACCCAGTGCTTTTTTGCTCCTCTACTTCTTTGGGTGCTTCTATTTCAACGGAATTTGTACTTTTCACTGACATTTGACGGGATAATTCAATTTCTGGCGTTGCTTCTTTTTCTTGTACAGTATTTCCAAGGGATTTCGTAAAATCTAGATCGCCAGCTTGTAATTCTCGGAAAGTTCCTGTCTTTGGTATACCATCGTCGAGATATAACATATTTTTGATTTCTTGTAAGTACTGAATTTGATGGGTAACCAATATCACAGTTTTGTTTTTTAAGTAGCCAATAATGCACTGTTCGAACAGTTCTTTTCCAACGTGAGTGTCTACAGCAGACAAAGGATCGTCTAGTAAGTAAATATCGGCTTGTTTGTATACGGCTCTGGCAAGATTGATTCTGGCTCTTTGACCACCTGAAAAATTACAACGAAATTAATACAGGAACAAGATGATGACGAGGACCACAATACAGGGTGATTGATTAGTGTGATAAAGTTCAGTGCCTCCTTTGTCCTTTGAGATATCAATTTGAGGGTTTATAGCCAGCATCAGTCTTCACATTTTTAAATTATTTACAATCTACCAGAATGCTGCGCCATATCAAAGTTACATTTTTTTAAAAGAAACACTCTATATTTTATCGCATATTTGGAATCAGCTTAACCTCCCCATCACAATAATATAGGGTTGTGATGTGTTCTACGGAGTATTTAAAAAGTTATAACCAATTTTCCATAAAAATCGTAACAAGTTCAATACCCTGTACATTGTAAGAGAAATTCAAGAATGAAAATCTTCAATGGTGACAATGATTTGGACATACACAGTCAGTGATATCTACATAAAATTAGAGTGTCTTTGATACATTCAGGGAAGAATGACGTAACGAAAAACATTCGTGACTTTTATATTTATTAAAATTCAATTTACCGCTGAGGGAAACTCCTCTGTCCCCGACGATAGTTTTATCTCCATAAGGCAAGAGTCTAAAGTCTCTTTCTAAGGCACATTTTTTTATCACAGTCTTGTATCTTAATTTGTCCATCGGTTGACCGAAAAGGATATTTTGTCTGACACTTCCGGCGAATAACCAAGGTTCCTGGGAAGCATAACTAATGGTACCGTTTACTTTAAGATTTCCTTGTGTCAAAGGAAGTTCTTGGAGGATGACGTGAAGTAGAGAGCTTTTACCACTTCCCACGGGGCCGATTATACCCAAGAGCTGACCCGGTAGAACCTGGAGGAATAAAAATGTTTAAGTAAACATATCCGATGCTATAGTTATTATTGGGTGCGGTGGACTATAAGACACCACGAAAGAATAAAAAAAAATCATTTTTTTATTTCAACTATACAGGAAACTATTCGAAATCATATTTTCTTCAGGAAAAAATTCCTTTATTTTCTCTGTAATATTGATCAAAATATAATATTTGATATTTTTATAAATAAGTGACATGAAATGACTTTTGCTTGTCAATTGTCAAATAGTTATAAAATTATAAGTAGAGATGGGACTATTCAGCTTACCATCAAGAACTGAACTGTTCCAAAGTTGATATTTAAAAAAAAAGGGAAGTTCGTAAAATCCACCGATAGACTATCGATAGATGTGTGTGATAATTCGTTATAATTCAAGAGAAAATATGTTTTTGAATAGTTTCCCATTCAGTGCGACACATTGAAATTATTTGTTGTATAAAATACCGGGCAAAAGAGTAATGGTTGAAATAAAGCTTATTACAGATTTCTGTAATGGTTGAAAAATGTTTTTGGATTTTTCTTTTGAAATTCTGAATAACCCGCCGATTTTTCGACGGAGTGACTACGTAAAGTACACCTGACCCTTTATTATTTATTATACCTTGATGTTGATATTGGTAAGGGTATTGTCGATTGACATTTGACTCCATTTGGCCGATGCGTTAGTTAAAGTTACACCAAGCTCTTCTTTTCCGGGCTTTTCGACGCCATTCAAAGACGACGACATGCTGGTTTCTAGAATATTTCCAATTTTATTTTTTACGAGATTAATTTCTTCGAACAACATGAATTTGTTGAGCCTTTTTACCGACATTCTACCTTCAGCTATTTGAGCGATACCTGGAAATTATATTTATATAATATAATTATTTGATGTTTTTTAACTTACCTTGAGGGAAAAACACTGTCATAGATTGACGAAGGACGTTATAGTAAGTTGTAAGTACAAATACTTTTTCCGCAGTAATTGAATAACCGCCTAAAACGTACGCTAATATGCATACAAATAAAGCCATTCTCGTATTGTACATGATAAACGAGAGAAATATTCCTCTAAGAAACGAGTTGCTTCTTATAGATTTTATTTCGTACCTTAAAATGGGATAAATTAAAATAAATTGTGTCTAAATAAAATATTAAAAAAAATTACCTTCTAGCTTTGGCTACCATCGTAGCGAAAGGTTTTTCCCAAGCATACATTTTAATAACTTGAATACCCGAAAGTATTTCGTTCATTAACCGAACCCTTTCATCAGTTCTTAACGCCGTCTTTAAACGTAAAACGGAAATCATTCTACCCAAATAAGCTGAAATTTTATTTAAAGTAAAAAAATAGGATTTATATTTTAAAGTTCGTTTCAAAGGAGTTGATAGCACAGAGCGTCTTCAATAAACGGGTGTTTTACAGTGTATCTAGACTAAGAAGAAAGAAATTGTGACCATAGGTCAAATAAAAGGCAATGAAAAGGCTGATGAATTAGCCAAGCAGGGAGCTACTGAGGTCATGATAGGGCCAGAACCTTCCTGTGGAATTGCAAAAAACCTCACTAAGGAGAACATCCACCAATGGATAAGAAATCAGGCGCTGTGCTGGTGGCATGAAACCCCAGGACAAAGGCACGCTAAACTATTCCTTAAAAGCCCTTCGGCCAAACTGTCACACGACCTACTATGTCAAAGTCGAGAAACGACGAGGATGATGGTGGGAATGCTGACCGGACATTGTAGGCTGAGGAAGCATATGCATGCAATTGGCCTAGCAGATGACAGCCTATGTAGGTTTTGCCAGGAAGAAGATGAAACCGCGAAGCACATACTTTGTGAGTGCGAAGGCCTAGTAAGGGTGCGGTTTCACCTATTCGGAGAAGAAAAACCGAGGGCAGAAAGCTATGCACGGGAGGCGGTATCCAGGCTAATAAATCTAATAAAAAGGATAAAGCTAGATATCGAGCTCTAAGGATAGGGGGCACCACAATAGATCTGCAAAGGTCGCAGTGGGATAGGACAGAGAGCCACTCCATTTCTAATCTAATCTAATACAGCATTGTTAACTAAACTCTTCATCAGAAATATCTGAAGAATCGTCTTGTCCTAAAGTTAATAATTAACGGTTTGATCTCTGTACTTTCGTATTACAAATTACAAATACTGAATTCTGGGGAATGTATTCCATCATTTGTTAGAAATATTCCTCCAAAACGTCAGCCGTCATTTCTTCGTGGTAGTCTTTGCTTGAATTAGATTGAAATTCCAATAATCCTTGATCCAAACATCCGTTTTCACTGCCCATATGGGTTATAATAAGCCTGCGTCCCTTTCCAGAGGGAAGTCTTAATCCTGTTGACCAACCCTCCATGATAGGTTTTATCTTGCCAGACTTTCGATACGGTGTGTCCTTCATTTAGCCAGGTTTCATCCAAATAGAAAATATTCTTACAATCGTTGCGATATTTTCAAATTGACCTCAACAGGAATGCATACATCAATTCACTCAACTCCACGATAAATATTATATTGATATCAATTCACTAAACTCACTCGACCAAGAAATAGATACTAGATATTTACTACTATTATTTTAAATATTTCTTTAAAACAAAATTCACACCCGACACTGAATCGACACACAATACTAATATCTCTCTAATATCGCAGGCCACCCTCGGAGTTTAATTTTTTTCAGTTACAGTTAGTCCGCCTTAGTAAGTGACCCGTTACTCCATTATAATATAAACAATAATGTAATTGATGATTGTATAACGCTGAACACCTGCAATGCGTTGCCAGATATACAAAATTTTCTTAAATATAGTTGGCATACAAAAAGTTGTTTTAATTCATTTCTCTTTTTACAGCAATTTCGAGCGACTTTTTTTAATGCTTACTAATAAATTTATATTATGTATTTTTTTTTTAAATATTTCCAAACTAGCTTTCTGAGTACATCACGAGCTAACAGTTTTACAACAATTTTAGAAAATATATCTGACAACATTGCTTTATTTTATGGTCATCACACTGACTTTAGTTAGACTTTACCTATATAGGTTACGGGGCAGGTAGTTCCGTCGCGCCTATGGTTTACAACCCCCGATCCGTGCTGTCAACTCCACTGGGCCATACTTTAACTATTTTAAATATAAATACCTTGTAATGGAACGAAGGCGATAACAACCAAAACTCCTATAACGGCAGCAACTCCAACTTCTTGATACATAAAATAAGTACAAACAACAGTCTCGAGAGGCGCTAACCACATTTGGTGAGCGAAGAGAACGACATAATCGAATCGATTGACATCGTTAGATAACAAGTTTACGATTTGTCCAGCTGTAGTGTCTCCCAAAGCTGTTTTACTGAGCCTTAAAGCTTTTCTATAAATTAGAGAACAACAAGCTACTCTGATTTTCATTCCCATGTGACATACTGCAAACATATACGGATGGCTGAACAAGATTGAGATGAGAGAACAGAGTACCACTCCGGCTGCGTAATAAAATGCTTCCTCGTGAGTTATTTCGTTTTCTATTATGGCTGCTGGATCTACATCGCGTCTCAATCGAGATAAATTTTGATCTGTGATGTTTAGCGTAGTAACATTAAGATTATCGCTTAAGATTGATTTTAAAGATCCCTGTTGATATTGCAGGTCAAAGTATCTTACTAGCCTCCCAAGTACAATCGGTTGAGTTAACCTAAAAAATATTAAATGTGAATTTTATAAAATATGATGATAATATTTATTTTTAACTCACTTGACTGCTTCAGAAATTACTAAAAAAATTCCCAAAAAGAGGAATTCCCAGCCGAAAGTTCTGAACAGGACTCTTTGCAAAGACGGTTCCGTTTCTTTTTTTTTCGCTTTTTGTTCTTCCCGTTTCCAATTAGTTTCTAGTATGTTTCCTAAATGATCAGATCTGTGTTCCAGCAACGTTTCAGTCAAATCCGATTCTTCTAAATCCCTTTTATATCCTTTGATGAAAGTTGGTATAATATAGCTGAAATTAAAATAAATAATAACTTAATGTAATGTTAACTTGTTGTTGTTTACTGAAACTAATAGAAATTTGAAGAAAAATTCTTCTAAAATACCTGAAAGTAGCTGCTGATAGTGGAAATGCATTTTCTCTAGGGTTTGGAATTCTTGTTTTCTTCGTAGCTCCGTCCATCATCCAATTAAATTATTAGTTCTTCGAAAAATTCTGAAAACAAAATGAAAATAACTAGTTAGGTAGTCATTGTAATATTTATTAGACTGTAGAACAAATTTTACATGTAGCTGAGCTTATAGAGAGCAAATACCAAAGAGTAGTAAGAAGTTCATTCTACTCTACCTCTTAAAACCACGGTAGTTGTTTTCGCCAAGAAAAAAGTACTGAAAGGGTTGATAGTTCTTAATAGGGAGGAAATTTCAATTGCACAAGAGGCAAAATATTTGGCCACAAGTTCATATGGACTCAACACCCACAGAAAATAATACAAAATGGTACAATAGCCCTCAATCTGTACCACCAAAAATGATTATATGGCTATATACAAGTGTCATCAGACCCATGATAGCATATAGCTCGGTGGAGATCTAAAAGCTAAGTGGCATCCAAAGGCTAGCTTTCCTGGCTGCCGCAGAAGCCATGAGGACAACCCCAACACCGAGCAGCAGAGCTATTAAGGCAACAGTTTGATGAAAAGACCATTGCCCGAGAAGAGGCACGTTGTGGTCCTATCCAAAGGATTGAAATCAGGGCCTCTTGGTGGCCAAGCAAACTCACTTCCACGACCAATCCATCGATGCGGAAACTGTTCGTTTAAGTATTGACGAACTTTGTAAAGAATAATGTGGTGGTGCTCCGTCGTGCAAAAACCACAAATTTTGTCTTAAAGCGAGAGGTATATCCTCTAGTAATTCGTGTGAATGTTCTTGAAGAAAATCTAAATAAAGAGGTCCATTTAAATTGGTTGGCAGTTCAAAAGGAAATTGTGAAAACATAAAAAATTATTGTGACAATCAAAATTTATATTAAAACCGCGTATCTCGGAAACTAGCAATATTTGCATAGGGCATGTTGAGCAGAATCATCATATTTTGAGGTCTAGAATCTACAGTTCAGAGATTGTACATTCTTAATGAATCACCCTGTATATACTACGAATGAGTTAAAAAGTATTTTGGGTTTATAAATAAAAATAAAATTGATATCAACTTGCATTTTAATCATATTTGTTTATGCTTTTTTATCATTTATAATATGGTTTCATTTTTCATATTACAAAATTTTTTTCATTATAAATATTTATTGATTTATTTTCTTAATTTATTTTCAAACAATTACAAAATATCTATACAGAAGGTCAAATCTGATAATCGTGCAGTGACATTTTGTTAAAATTTAATGTTCAATTGCGTAATTTGAATAATAATTAGAAAATATAGTAAATAATGTCGAGACATTATTTTTCAGTAAAAAAATCGATGAAAACTGATGTATTAGACAAAAATTAAAAAACATTATGATCAGCAATGATAATGAACGCACATTAATATGCAAAAATCTTATTTAATTCAATATTGATATGCAAATTAACAGTAGTAGGAAGTACCTACTAGGAGTAGTTTGTATGTTTTTTTATTCAACGCTTTTTGCTTCTCTCTAGCTGTAACGCCCACTTCGTATAAATCGTTTTAAATAATGAATATTACATTCATTTTTATATCTATGAGAGGATCCAATTCATTGTACAATTACCTACACCTTTGAAATACTAGGCAGGGAAAACAGAGACACAGGCAAAAAAGGGATCAGAGTTTCTATTTATCGGACCTGAACCATTTTTCGGCATTGCTAGATCAACCATAGCTACCTGGGGGAGGGAAAAACCTTCACGTACTGGGCAGACATACCGAGAATCTCTCACTCGAAAGCGTTTATATACAACCCTTCGAGTACAAAAAATAAGCAGATCCTGGAATGGATAAGTAGAACTAGGGCTGCCATCCGTCCGGGTTTCCCCGGATTTGTCCTAGTTTGGAAGGCGTCCGGGGAGAGTCCGGACGGGGTTTGAATTGTAGTCCGGGTGCAACCCACTATTTCATACAACAAAAGAGGCTTAAAATTGAAGTTTTTTTTCTATCCAGTACGTATTTTAATCAAGATGTAAGTGAATGAAAAAAGTATTGGAATGTCCGGGGAGAAAGCTCCAAAATCCGGGGAACTTACGCTTCCAGTCCTGGGGGCAGACCTAAGTAGAACAAACCTACGCATTCTGTCGGTAATCACCAAATACAACCATGGACTTCGCCAGAAGCTCAGGCTTGTGGGGTGAGAGCCACAATAGACCCAACGGGGGTCGCAGTGGAGGTGGCGAGAAGGCCGCACTCACATAGAACCTAACCTAACTAACCTACTCACTGTTAGTTGCTTCTATTGTAAATAAACATACGAAAAATCAAATAATTTTTCTTAATAATATATTGGGTTAAATGAGATCACAAAAAGTTTATTTTGGTAAGCCGTTAAGATTAAATACTTGAAATCACAAATGACGAATGAAAGGGTATTTATTTTGAAGACGCGAATGTTTGTATGCGTTTAAAATGAAAGCCAGTGAAATAAAAACAACTCGATACACTTTATGTATTCATACTTGCGCTATATTTAATTGGAAGGAACATTTTCCAATGCGTTACAAATAAGTACAAATCGATTTTAAACGGTTCTAAATTAAACGACCTAATTTAAACTGGAATATAGTAAAAAATATATATATATGTGGGTTCTTACACTAATAATGAATTTAGGATATTTATTTTTATACAAAAACTTTAAAATTAATTAAGAATTTTCTTTAATAACCTTTTTGTCCACCAACTTAAAATGTAATGTTAAAACGTTTTTTTTTTTTAGTATTTGTTTGTAAAATGATTGGATTACACGAAACATTTACTTTAAAAAGATTTTTATTAATAGAAGTTTGTAACGGGTACAGTTTTAATGATGTTTATAATTTTAATTGTCGCAATAGTTAAGGTGACACAAGATAATCAACAAGCAGTTATCAAGGTTAACAATAAATCTTACACTATTCAAATAATTTTTTTCTAACCTACACGACCCGAAAAGTATAGTTATATATAAGGTGTTCTACTCGTCAGAAATTTCAGCAGTACTCAAACATTATTTTTTCCTGGCTTGTAGCAGAGTACACCTAAAATGGTGTCGTGTTTCATGTATATATGTATGTTTGTAACCGACTCCTTAGGACTCGATTTTGATCCACTTTAAGCGAACAGATTTACAGTTAATAGAAGCAAACATGAGACCCGGAAAATATGCCAACTAAAAGAAAGGTCATCGCAACGAGCCAATCAGGAGCTAATGTTAACAATTGTACATTAGTAATTGTTAACATAATCGAAATAATATGACCGAGTGATTTCATCAACATACATCAATTTTAGTGTATGTATCAGTGTGGACAATTATCCGGTTTTTAGACAATTTCGCTAATTTGGATTCAATAGTTTTTCGAATATATTGCAGAAGGGATATATAAAATGGCTTTTGTTTTTGTGGATTTTCCCTATTGACTAGAATCGAAGACTTTTATTTAGATAAACACTGTGTCCTTTTGGTAATTTTGACAAATTCTAAGAATTTGAATCGTAAGTTCGGGTAATTTTTATTTTTGCATCGGCAACACTGGACTGCATTCTATTTTCTATTTGATCTCAGCTGCCATTTACGTGTAAGCATATTTTGTTGCTTTCAATACAAGCTTGACACTTCTTTTTTATGACATTACTATAGTAGTTTTATTTTTGATCCAATATAAATTTCTGTATTAATATTTAGAGTTAAATTTTTAACAAGTTTGACTTTGTTTACATATCTCTTGACAGTTATGGTATCGATTGTTACTACAAAAATACAACTACAGCGACATGAACACGCCCACCCAGGGCTCATGTTTGCTTCAAACGTTTTACACTCTTGTCAAGGACCGATGACAATGCAATATAATAATAAAATATAGGGTGTTCCATATAAAAAAAAATTACTTTGATCTGGCATCTAGTTTAAAAAGAAACTAATAAAAAACACACCTTATAGCCTAGTCAAAGTACACATAAAACCTCACAAAAATTACAAAATACTTGAAAACTCAAAATTGGGTATTTAAAAGGGTGATGTTTAACATGAGAAAAAGTTTACGATGATAGGCATGCAATTTTCCGGAAAATCGTCGAGTCAAAATTTTTGTTTTTTCGCTCTAATTATTTAAATAATAAATATACAGAAAAACTTCCAAATCAAAATATGTAGCTGATGTATTTATCTACAAATTTTGTCTAAAAAGTTTTTCTGTAAATTAAAAAGTTTACGAGATAAAATTAATTTCAGTGGTATTCAATTCGTGGTTACGCGCGAACGGCCCGTCAGCCAAATTTATTAACCGCTTGTCTTAAGTTGAGTTAATAATTTTGGGCTTATAACATTCTGGAAAAATAAATAAACTCATGTAAAATGTAAAGAAAGATCTGATCTCAATTTTTTAGATAGAAATACTTTCAAATTTGAAAAAGTAGATTTTCTGACTGTAATATCAGTTTATTATTATTCCTATATAATTAATACTTATCCCAGCGAAAATTCCTTTTGGATTTAGCATTGCAAATGGGCATAAAACATTATTATTATAAAAGCAAAGCCATCAATATTTAGAATTTTAAACGAATGCTTCTTAAAAATCTGTTTTTTTGCATGCTTAATTTTACTTGTTTTTTTTTGGCTTCATTCAATTATATCTTTTTTCGAAATTAATATAATTCAATGAAACTTTACTACTAAACACTTTGAAACATCTACTTTCGAAACTACTATACAGTTTTTCTATAAATATCAAATTTTTTTAAATAACAGACAATTATTTAAAATAAATACTTAAATCAGAGGTCTGTCAGCAAACCTTCTATAACTTTTTATACCGTTTATGATATTATCTAAAAATTTGTGAACTTTATAATGAACCTATTTAGAAGTGATCGCGATACAAAAGAACACACCTATGTCTCAGGTAAGAAAGAGAAGGGAGCACAGATAAAGGTGAAAAAGCAGGTGAGAGAGCCTGGAAAATCTATGATAATACATTAAAAAATTTAAAAAAAAATGTTTTCAATGTATTTGTAGATACCCCATTTTAGAACACATTTCATATGAATTTTTTTTTCTAAATGTCATTGTTTATTTACTATCATAAAATTAAAAACATGAAAATTGATGATGTTCAAAAATACTACTATGAAAATTTCGTATATATTTTAAAAACTAATGCAGATACAAAAAAAATGTTCAGACAAATTTTGTAGATAAATGTATTAGCTACAATTTTTGATTTGAACATTTTTCTGTGTTTTCATTATTTCAACAATTAGAGCGAAAAAACAAAAACAAAAATTTTCACTCGCTGATTTTCCGGAAAATCGCATGCCTAGCATTGTAAAGTTTTTCTCATGTTAATCACAACCCTTTTAAATACTCAATTTTGAATTTTCAAGTTTTTTGTGTTTTTTGCGGCATTTTACGGATATTTTGTGTACTTAGACTACGCTTTATAGTAAATCGAACTAACAAGTAAAAATTTGGCAAGTGCGTGTCCATGTATTTTATCGACAAACTTAAGATAGGTCCTTCTAAAGCTAAATGTCATGATGCAAGATGCAGTTGACTTTTTATCGAAATATTCAGAATTTAATGTTAATCCACTGTGAATATGTAAAGTCACGTTATTCCTATTAAAAAAACTCTACACGATTCGTGATTATTAAATTTACGTAGAAAACTTATTATTATTAATTTTACTCAGAAATTATTACATTTACAAGAAAATTAATAGGTAATAACAATTTTTGTTGAAGTCAAATTTATTGTGAGATCAAAAACCCTCTCTATACTGTACTGAAAATAATAAAAATTATACGATTAATTATTAATATGAATAAAAATGTAACAATGTCGCTATATAAAGCTATTTATAAATAATTATGAATTGCAAACTTAAATAATTGCTTTGTCAGATTAATTGATGTGCAACAACAGCAAATAAATTAATGACTATTAACTTTTTGTGACAAGCCTATTATATTTTCAGTTGCGTACACTGGTATATTACAATTTTCTAATGTTCAGTATACAGATACTTCATATCAGTTACATTATTACATTATTGATCTACTATTTGTAAAAGTATCGACTTACAAGAAGAGTTTCACGTTTCAAAAAGTATATTTATAATTTTCGTTTGAAGCAGAAATAAACTAAAATATTTTATAACTTCTCTCTTTTTTTTTATTTTACTTATTCTCTTATTTGGAAAGTCCGGTACTGCTGAGTCAATTTCCCTGAAATAACAGTTTTGTTGCTGCTCAGTGTTGCCACTGCTGCCCCGTACGGGGTAGATCTACCCCTTTTAAAAAGTATCTTACTCCCACGCTCAATATTTAATTTTATTAAAACAAACTAAACTATATACTTTTGGATCATTGAATCGATATAAAATACAACAAAATGGGTAGTATTATACCTATATGTATACTTGTTTTACAGCTCCGGACTTTGGACAAAAAAAACCTATCTTTTCTCCATTTAGTACGTCTCTGGTATAACTATAGCCGAAGTATAATATTATACTGGGATGACATTCACAATATTGTGACCTCTACTAGCCAAAAACTTTCTTTTAATTTAATGTTAAAGTAACTATACTACTTAAAATAAAAACTGTACCGGTCAAAACAACTTTATGGTAATAATTAATTTATAAACACCCTATATATTATTATAATATCTACTTAATAGTTTTATACAAACGTTTATCATAAAGTTTAACGTGATTCAAAACAGTAAAAAGTTGTTTTTTTTTTTCTACAATAAAACCATAAAATTGTTGGTATATTAAATAAAATTTATATTAATCTATAATTTTTCTTCTTTTCAGATATTCTACAGAAAATAAAATTGGTAAGTAGATTATATACTTGTTGTTATAAGAAATATAAAATAATCGTGAAATGTCGTTAATCGATGGCAATTTTCCAAACTTTTAACGTAACCAGTTAATTAATAATATCGAATTAAAAAATATTATATTAAATTCATTTCACAAACTCGTGGTATATGCGCTTACCGTATATTAACACTTCCACACGCACTCACCATGTGTGTGTTATAATTCCGATAAAAAACTGATGATACGAAGATTCACTAAAGAAATTCCCCAATCCCCTTCACACCGTTAAAATTTCGAATCGATCTGAGCAAAAACTGAATGAATATATATATCCACATCTAAGCGCAACGCAGAAGGTTCACATTCGGCACAGGAAACCATGACCTTGTCCATTGGATACAAAGGCGGCGAAATGAATATTATACAGGTAGTATTATTACTGTTGATTATATTCAGGATAGTTCGTTCAGAGATATTTGAGTCGAAAGTATCATACACGTGCTAAGTCAAAATATTTAGTAATAAGAATTTGGAACTAAAATTTTAGATATGAAAGAATATGGAAATGAATCAGCTAAATCGTATCTATATTTTCTATACAGGGGTTTGCAAAAGTGAGCTACGAGAATTCGAAAAAAATATATATATTTTGGGCGTTTTCGAAATCTACGGGGTGGAATTATTTGTTTTCAATACGTATTGTAATAATAGAGTCGGCTGAAAAATACTTTTGAGGCCCCGAAAATTGACGGACTCTGAAGAATTTTATAAAAAATGGCAGTGTTTAAAATCAAGGGCGTACCCTGGATTTCAGCTAGGGGGCAGCTAATACCTGTTTCGAGAAGATGGTTGGTCGGGTACCTATATTGAAACAAAAAATCATGAAAATTGACTTTTATTAATTAGATCGATTATGACACAAAACAAAAGCGCAGCGTACTGAAGGACCGTTCTACGGTTGCCGTGTTGCATGGGATAGTGCTTAAAATAATCAATGCCTTTCTGACAGCAGGGTAAAAAATGTTGGCTTCGTTGAACAGATCAACTACTTCTATGTCCCTTAATTGATCACCTGATAAAGCCTTCTTCGCCCATAAATTATGCCAAAGGTCCAGTTCTCCTGTGATATCCAGGTTATAAAATTCTTGGAATGATTCTGCGTTCTTGTGTAAGTCTGTAATTCTGGTTTTGGTCATATTTCCCACTTGCCAGGAAAATGGACGTTTATTTTATCTTCAAGAGGGGGGGGCAGTTGCCCCCCCCTAACCCTACCTGGGTACGCCCTTGTTTAAAATAATAATGAGAGGAAGATTTTTGTCGCAAACGCTAATATAAAATTTATTATTATTTTTACAAGTTATGACTAACTTAAATGCCTGGTATAGATAAAGTAGTAATGTATAGCGTCATCAAGTCCGAAATATTTGCACACACGAGCGTCGTGAATCTTTAGTAGCTAATAAGACAATATTATTTGTATCACTTTTTTATTAGATTGATTAAATTGAAACTTTTGGCACACATTTATCAATAATTTAATAAGTTTGTTCCAACTTCCTGATCAGGGTAATTAGGATTAATAAAGGACTATTTCATTATATTCAATATACACTCCGTTTCCAGTATAGACGACAAATTAATAATAATTCAGTTATTTTAAAGCTTATTACAGTTTCCTGTAATATTGTTGTATTTAATAAACAGATGTCGAAAGAATAATTATTTATATTAAACACTATAAATTTTTGAAAAATAATATTTTTCAAAAACAGTGGCCGTTCAACTAATAATGTAATTCAATATCCGGCGGTGCATATTGCACGGGAAGTAGTTGTTGCTCCTTAGTTGAACGGCCACTGTTTTTGAAAAATATTATTTTTCAAAAATTTATAGTGTAAATAATTATTCTTTCAGTTATTTTACTTTGCTAATTGAAATACTATTTATTTTTTAACCGATTTTATTTATTTGTAGAAATTGTATTTACTCCACCTATACGAATTTTTAATAAGCTTGATGATAAACTTTACGGAACTTTTTTTTTTGTCCAATCATACTGTTGCAATTTAAATTGTTTGGAATACTTGTAAATTATTCACGTATATAATATCTGAGTAATTTGAAGACCTTGGAATCAAAGTGGTATATTGTTTAGATCCTAACGATTTTTTTAATACCTAACAAATAGATCTAATGATACTATGTATCTACAGATAAAACATGAATATATAATACCATTTTAGACTTCGTGCATACAGTAAAAGTCACGAATGTTTCTCGTTACGTTATACCTCCCTGAATATATCAAAGACACTCTAATTTTATGTGGATATCACTGACTGCGTTTGTCCAATTAAAACAAATGGAAATGTACATAAATATGTCTTTTGTGCCTATACGTCTTTATCGGTTTGTCACTCTGTCTTGTGTTGTGACAACGATTGTACTTAAAAAACGAAACGTCACTTTATGCGGAAATCATTCTGTCACCATTCAAGTTCGTCGTAATTGTCATTACTTTAAACAGGTGAAATTCATTCACATTTATTGTGATATTTTTCGACAAAATGCATGGTAAACGTTTGGACGAAAGTACACGTGAGTGTATTAAAAAATTACATGAATATTTTCAAAAGAAATTGGCTAATAGCGGACCACTTCTGCCGTTAAATACCATTCAAGCTTTGTCGTCCAACTATATATGTTAAATTTGGTTTTCATTTATTTCTTCTCATAATTAGATCAGCAGAAATACATGCCGAACCCTCTAACAATGGTGCGCCGCTGGTGAAAACTGTCTTATTGATTTGATTCGAATGTTTATGACGTAACGAGAAACGTTCGTAAATTTTATTGTACTAACATAGACATTCTGTATATTGGATATTTTTCAAGAAAAGAAAAGGTGACTAAAACCAATTTTTCTCCTAACAACCTTATTACCGGAAAACCATTCATGTGAACACGTCTTCAGTACACTCTCTCGTGCATCTAAGCTTTTTTCTGCCCTTGTGACAAAATATCGATTTCGATTTTTTTCTTGAAGCATTGGTCGCGTTCATCGCAACAAAGTTGATCAGGTAGCGATTTTCAGAGTAATCCATCATTTTTTAATTATGCTGAACGTTCTAATCTTGATATAAAACAATAATCTAATTTTATTTGACATATGACTGCAATAATTAATAGTTCCCAGTTTTGTTAATTCATTTTCAAGATACAAAGGTCTAAAATATCTTCAAACAAAAATATGCTCCGTCATTTTATATGTTTATTCACATGATATTTGTCATAAATGACAGTTAATGCGTCACTGATTTCAATTCTGATGCAGTGCTCCCAACTCTCAAAAATGTATCTCCCTAAAACCACCATCAAAAACCCCTAAAATCTCCACAATTACTAGTGATTCCCCCTAAAAATTTTTATTACATATAAAATAAATAATTAAATATTTTAAATAGAATAATACATTAAAAATAATTATTAAATAATAAAATATCATTAAACAAATAAAAAATTTCAAACAATAAATAAATAATTTCATTCAGCAACATCATTTTTTAAATTTTTTATTCATGTATTATCGAAAACTTCAAGTAACAAATAATTGTCTTCAGATTCTGACTTTTTAAAATCATACATATAAAAATCCTTAAAAATATCCCTGCAAATATGGCACCCCTAAAAAAACCCTTCCTACATTTTTCCTCCCTAAATTTGGGGGGGGGGAAACCCCTAAGTTGGAAACCCTGTTCTAATGGGATAAATGGCGACTGCTACCACAGTGCTCACATCAATCGGTTGATAAAACACGCGTTCAGCAGGAAATTGATCATCGCTCCGGTAGCGCTACGTTGAGATGAACGCGACCAATATTCCTAAAATTGTTGGTTCTAAAACTTGTCGTAAGAGAGAAACTTTGACAAAAAGTATTGTAGATTTAATAAATAATTACGATACGCCACTGATAATTATTAAAATAAAATACCTACCAGTTTCTATAATTTGAAAAATGTTTAAATAATTCAGTAGTTATTATAGTTGTTGTGTTATACTTCAGAATGTTTTATAGGAAGAAAACTTTTTCCTAGGTAAAAATTCCTATAGTTATTACCGATAACACTTTGGTAACAAAAACAATCTTCAAAAAAAAAAAACTTCGTACCCATACACATTATAAATAATTATTGTACACATCAGTAGTGATTTTTTATTGAAATATTTAAAAAGCAGTTAGAAAATTATATCTTTTTGCCTACCAAAACCTGCTAAATTTAAAAAAAAAAAGATGCCTATAATACGTACCTATATAGAAGCATTCATTCATATCTAATTTGTTTATAGATAAATATCTTGATAAAATCAAGGATATAATTTATCACAAACAGCTAATATATTACATATATATTATCCTCTCAAATTGTTTGGTAAGTACTCTCTGGAATCAGAGCGGCACAGATAACCCAAAATAGGTCGTAACTCTTGAATAATTCGATATAAAATGTTTATATTTTGTAGACAAAGTATAACAATAAACCAAATCTCTCTATCGAGATATCAAAAAACAAAGATAAAAAACATCCATTCAATCCCCACTTTAAAATATATCGAGAAAAATGCATAAATTATCACTAGCTATTATAGGTATACTTTTAACACAGGATCTCAAAAGATTATATGTACGTTTTTGAATAAGTTCAGTATAGTTGGTTCGGAGATATTTCGTCAATAGATTTAGTCCCTAACAATGAATAATGTATTTTTTTTAAATATCCGTTAATTTTGTTACAAAGATCTCCAAACAATGTATACAGACGGATTTTGTATTCCAAGATAAAATAAATAATATGTCACAGTTAATTTATTCATCTTGTTGGCAACCACATTTGTAGTTGTAGTCTCGTATTATTTAAATGTAATAATCATTCATTAGTGACTTACATTTTTTTTTATCTAATTTTGACATATAAAGTGACATTTTTCAAAACTGACTTCTGTTATAGCAAACGTCACATTTTTAATTAACCAGTTACATAATGAAAAATATTATGTAACTGCATGGTGATAAAAATTTAATTTTATCACCAGTTAATAAAAACAAGAGAGAAAAGAAGAAAGTTTATTTAATGTCATATTATAGAAAAATAACAACTACTAGAACTGAAGAGAACTACTAACAATAAGAACAACTAGAACAATTTACTTTTTATTTTATGCAAAATTAGAAGTTGATGTAATGTCGTGATGCATAACTGATCTTGAACTTGAGGTGCTTGATTCACCAAGAAAAGTCTGAAATTAATGTATAAAATAAAAGTATTGTCTTGAGTAATATTGGTTGCATAACTTGTAGGAATCAAAAAGTGTTGTTTTCAAATCAGAAAAATTGTTAAAAACCACATAAAATAAATTAAATTTTCTTTTTGTCAAAATTAGATAAAATCTTGTATGAAACACGTTATGAAATGTTCGTGTGTCATTTTACGCGGAGCTCGCTCGTCCCGCAATAATTTCACTTTTACACAAAATGATGCATTTCATAACTGGTTACATAAATAGCCATTTTCTACTCCTATACTATAAGTTATTGTTAATTAAATGCCCAATGTTCAGTTTCATAATATACTAATTACACCAATGGTTTTCATTATAAAACTGAAAAAATTGACCAATATAAATCTAGATATCTTTAAATTACCAAGTAGGCAAACTCAATATTTTCTGTTAAATATTTCTAATAGATTAATGTGTTTTATGACAGTTTAAATCTTTTGCATTAGTTTTTAAAAGTAATGTCGAGAACCTAACCAAAAATACTTAATGGTCAAGGTAAATACATATTTAAACTTATTAATTTTTGTTTACAATAATTTATTACTAATTTTTGTATAACAGTAACTTAACCTATATAAGCTTTCTTTTCGATTTGTACAAGTTAGTGCATTTTTTTGATGTTTTTTTCAAATTAAATTTCTTGTTCGTAGAAAAAATAGTATATGAAACTCTATTAATACATGATCGTTGCATACTATACTATTCTACACCCGTATTATAATAATGTGCCCATAATCCGTTTCATAATGATGCAGATTTTTCATAACGATACAGATATTAAATCAATAGAAACCCATAATTTTTCAATAACACATAATAATATGTTGTACATTTGACGTTTGTCCTATCCTATCTAATTGTTTTATTTGTCAAAATCAGTGTAGGTATTGAATTTAAATTTCCCAACTCTATTGATACTATAAATAATGAAATAAATGTAAATATTCCTTCCGCTTCCAGATCAGTGGGACCTGGAATAAACTTTTCAAAATACACAATAAAATAACCTTCAATATTTTTTACATTTATTATATTCGATATAAATTTAAATAGAATGTTTATAGTTTTCCTATATCTATGGTAATACCCGATATAATATCATTAATTACAATTCTGTTGAATTTTTTCTAGAAATACGAGTAATTACTGTTATCGTGTTTCAATACAAATATAACATTTATAGTTCTTCATTATTTATCGGGTGTAGAAAAAATATAGCGTATGAAACTCTCATGTAATGCTCGTGTATTTAATAACCATTAAGGTTCCTCAATATATTACGACCTGATACAACTTGCTCAAATAGAATATTAATATACAGGGTGGCAAAGTTGAAATGTAAATATGTTTTTCTCAGTAAAAATTGGAAGATTTTGGATATACAAATGTGAAAATTTGAAGATGGGAGGTTTTAAGGCATGATAAATCATATGATATCAATTTCGATGTTTTACAGACACCCTATAAATAATTGAGTTTAATTTTGGTAGTTACACCAACTTAGCTCAAGTGGCGCCCTCTAGAAAATACATTCAAACGGATATATTATGATTTCTCAGGCACTAAAACCCCTATCTTCAAATTTTTACGTTTGTATATCCAAAATATTTCAATTTACTGAGAAAAATCGTTTTTGACATTTCAACTTTGCCACCCTGTATTTTTTGTATTATCAATATTTTATTGCGTCAGATTGTAATATTTTTAGGCCAATAATCTTCCATTCCACTTACGGATCACCCTTTCTTCGACACTTTTATATTCGACCCTGTAGATTATTAAAATGCCCATAATTTTTTTTTATAATTCTCTTACCTATGCTTTTGCAAATCCCAGTTTTATAAATTATGTAATGGTTATAAAGTAAAAATGCAACACGAAATCAACAAAAATTAATTTTAAAAAACAAAACAGACCTCAACAATAATTATTAAGTTGTACGTACGTCCTTACCTACCCTGTTCTGGAATCGTCATAAACCTGACAATACCCGACGGTTCAATAAACATATAAACTAATTTGTAAATCAATAATAATTCAAACAATATTCAATTTGAACAAAAATATTTATTCAACATTGTTACATAAAAAATGAAAAAATGCAAAATATGAACATAGTAGTTACTGTAACCACTACACACCTCTATTCGGAAGATCTTTTACTTTGTATATCCTGACTAACCAATGTTCCGTTGTATAAGCTTCTTCCAATACGTCCAATTCGAAGTTTTTATTACCAATTTCCGCTCCTCGAACACGATCGTAACCAGGAGGCTTTCCACCTAAAAAATAATCATTCTTCAATGGCATCCATGGTGTATTTCAAATGACAGAACGGCTCGATTCTTTTTCGACATGGTCCACGCTCCGTTGTCTTGTGGGAAGACTAATATACAGGGTGTTTCAAATTGATTGTAGTTTTTAAGTAAAATCTTTTTCATTGACAATAACTACTATTGATTTAGATGGTTCGTTTATATTTTTATTTTATATGGGACATTAAAAATTCTTGACTTATGCTAGTGCAGAAAAGGCAGGAAACAAAATAAATGAAAAGGAAATGAAACATTTCAGGAAAATAGCAGGTGAAACGAAATGGGACAAAGTAAGGAACGAAGAACTCAGAAGCATAACTAATCAAGATCCAATAATATCAAAGATTAAAAAGAAACAATTAAACTGGTTTGGCCACTTAATAAGAATGAGGCAAGGACAAAGACCCAGGAGGGAATGGATAGACCAGGTTGAAGAAATTGGAAAGAACAAAGGAGAAACATTAGGAAAGATGAAGGCATTGGCCAGGGACAGAAAAAAATGGGTACAGAAGATATTGCCATAAAATAACTTACCTTCTGTGTAAACTTGTCCGAATCTATAATAGCACATTTTGTACATAAGACAGTTTAATAACGTTTGAGAACCTTCTTTGTCTACCCTAAATTCACCATTAGGAGAATAAAAATCCCATTCTTTGATATGGGCTCCTCGATCAGTACTGCCACCTAGAATTATTATTTTTCTTAAATCACACTTTACTAATTTTTGTTTGTTTAAACTGACCGATTCTAACCATCCATAAAAATTTATTAATATCGTCAGACGAATATCCAGTAAGCCCACCGAAAATCACCAAAACATAATCTACGTCAAGCTCTTTCATGATTTCATAAGCTTTTTCTTCGGTACTAGCCATCGCTTGACCAACTCGACTAATGTGTGTATTATTCCATGTGTTATTATCGACGAGAACGGTCCGATTTGCCATTGCCGTTATCTGATAACCATAATCCCACCATGACATGATTTTAGCATCTTCCGGTGTATTCATTTTCAACCAATAGTATGCCTCCCTGAAATCATCGAAGATTATCCTTCCTCCATCGTGTGATCTTGCACTTAATACTATACTAGGTGAACTGTATGCTTCTGATGTTACCCAAGTGCAATGAAATGTATATGAAATCAAAAGGACAGTCACAATGCCGACAAATATGGAAGATATTTCATTTTTAAAACCTTGATTCGCCTCAATCTTCTTGTATTTCTTATGTTCAGTTTGTTTGGGAACTTCTACGTTTTTCATAAATTTTGATAGTAAATGAGATATTGTTATGCCACTAAGGATGCACATAACTGGAGCAAGGACTAACATTAGACGTACCATTACTCCCTAAAAAAAAGTTGTTTAAATTAATTCTTGAAAGAAAAAATATTGTAAAACTTACTGCAAAGTAAATGCTGGTAATTCCATATAAAATCATAAAAATATTTGAGTCAGTTAACTGTTTGAAGCAAAAATATAATCCAGCGGGAAATAGAAACACCAAAATTTGTAAATCAAAGTAAAAGGAGCTCCATGAGGTAGGTTGATGTTCTGAAACACTAGCTATAATAGGAATATGGTTTTTAGCATAAGAAGGATCCAATAGAGAGTAAAATCTTCCAGTCCACGGTGATATTTTTCCAGATATTGTTAAAACACCTCCTACTAATACAGTAAGAATACCAACTGTGTATATTAAGAATGAATATAAAGTTTCAAAATCAATCTTGGATAGTTTACTACGTATGTAGTCTACAAACGCTACTATTTGACATAAACCGAAAACTCCTAAAGCCTAAAATAAAAAATAAAAATCAATAAAATAAAAAGAAACATGGTTATAATTTCAACAAACTTACTAGCATGTGTTCAGAACTTTGAACAGGCTGAAATCCTACAAAAGATATTTGCATAGATAAAATAGTACCCACACAATATAAAGTACTATAAGCTACGTAAATTCGATGTCCAAATCGACCAGTTGCCATGAGAGTTAATACATGTAAAGGTATCAAATTAATCAGAAAAACATAACCACCCCATGAAGAAACCTGAAAATATCACATTATAACTACATAAGATTTTATATAGTTTAATAAATCTCACCATATAAAAATATGCTAAGGCAGTAAGAGTTCCCCAAAGAATAGTTCCCGTTTTAACTGCTTTTATCCAAGTGTAATATGTAAGTAACATACAAAAAATGGCAATTCCTTCATTATCATAGCTCCCAGCTACAGACCTACTGATGTATCCTGGTACAATTGATACGAAAGCCGCTGCTACTAAACCAGCTCCTGAATTCTTTACTTCTTTGGTGAGCAGATATGTTATGATAGTAGTAAACGATGAGAATAAAGGTGCAAGGAAAACACATACATTCCGAATATCTATACTTATATTTAGCAGCCCACAGAAGTGATAGATAGCTGCAGATGTTACCATCAATCCAGGATAAATAGTACCTGAAAAGTAGTAGTAGTAGTTAGTAAAATAATGATTTTATTGGAAGGTAGATTACCTCCTAGAATTCTTCCTAAAGGATACCAAGCTCGATCATCAAACCAATTGTGAAACGAATAAAACCCTTCTTCTGCAAGATATTTAGTGGTTCGATAGTTGAAATAAGGATCGAATTCGTGAATAACGCTCTCAAACCTTAATACAGAAAACAGCCTAGTGGCAAATGCTGGAAATTAATAGGTTCATTAATAAGTGGGTGTAACAAGCTTTGATAAAGAGAAAAAAACTTACAAAGTACGGCGGCTAAGGCTAGTATGGTTAATGTCAGAAGAGTTTCTTGTTTTTCCGCATTTTGAGCATGCGAATTGTTTTTCTTTGCAAATCCTAACATCTCTACGTGTAAAAAAAACTTTTAGGTTATAACCGGCAGTTAATCTTATCAATACGAACTGTTTGAGGTATTGTAATTTAATTCAAAATAAAAATCATGTCCAAATTAAGCAATTACAACCTGAACATCAAAACTCACTATTTTTATTTAATAGAATAATAAATTCATTCAAATAAAACGACTACTTTATATTTGTTTGGTGTTTTATAATTTTGACATCTTGACTTGACACGTCATTGATGTGTTTAGGGACAGCGACCACGCAAGCGCTCTAATGGCCAAAGAATTATAGCTTCCTTCCAACTACAGAAAACTTACCAAAACTGTTTAAAGTAATGAAGAAATCTTAAAGATGTCGTTAGAGTTCACTTGGAAACTCGATTAAAATAAAAGATATAATGTGAAAAATTACTTGTCGCAATTCAATGTTAATTTAGAAGGCTGCTTTTAACCAGGTTTGCTTATGGTAAAGTTATCAAAACATGTTGATAATTTTGGGTAACACAGAGTGGACTGAAATAATAAGAAGCTAGAAAGGGGAATGGATATATTCTTTGGGCAGCACTGGTCAGATTGTATTAACTATCTTTTCCAGTTTACCTTTCTGGTAAATGTTTTGGAGAGTGTTGAATATCTTTTTAGTAGCTGTGTAGGATAGAATAATATGTGGGTTACAGTAAGGAAAATGTAATAAAACAAAAAAATCAATCATTCTTAAGAGTGTATTAAAAAACAAAATATCGCCTTAGTCAACGTAGTATGTCTAAGTACAATACAATCCTGATCAGATGATGATATTCGACTAAATATAAAAATAATATCAAATTCCTCCTAAACTTTTTCATATATTATCACATTGAAACTAAAAACAAAAGTGTACAATAATTTTTCTAAATAGAACGTCTCAAGATCACATTTAAGGCGCGTATAAGTCGCTCGATAGTGTCTCAAAAATATAACGGTAAATATTATGCCCATCGAAATATATAAAAATTTTTATGAATAAAGAAAAATTTCCAGATATTATTATTGGACTAAATTGAAACTTGCATATTTACGAGACACTGTTCACAAATCATTAACTTTAGACCTTTTTCGTTATCTAAAAATTCTATTCTAAAAAAATATGGTTTCGCGATACTTAACGCTAAATAAATACTATACAATTTGTCATGAAACAAACGTGAAAAATGATGTAATTGATAAGAATTATTCTCTTTATCACTTGGACCTTTCTATTATAAGTTGTGCTAATGTTAATCAACAAAACTACTATGTGGGACTAGGACGTGTTGTCATGATTTTTTCATAAAACAAAATTGTTTTTTCTTCTTTTATCAACAGCTTGTCGAGATGAAAGATTGTTTTTGACATAAGTTGTTCAGTCAATATTTAATACTGCTTAAACGTAATGTTTCATTAAAATTAGCACAAACATAACACAAAATCGAAATGCCACATTATCGGAAGCTGAATAAAGTAATTTGGTTTGGCTAGACACCACCACATTCACCTAATAAATATTCTTTTAAAACTTGCACGACAAAGAAAAAAAAAAGAGGGAGATTTTCTTTTCGACTTATTTACACAATATTTACACAATAACATCTGCTATATATCTTTTTTAGACTTCTTTGTTAATATTAAACCGATTCAAGGTACCTGTATATCATTTTTTCACATTAATTTTCATCTTTTTGTACCTCTTCTGCTTAATTTCGATTTTCTGGCATGCGGTTTTTTGGTTAACATCGATGGATTATTCATCCAAGGTACTTGAAATTCGCTGAAACAATAATTTTATTTAAAACAAAATTAAACGTGAAATTAACCAAACTACCTTGGTGATAATTTTGTTATAGGATGTCCGAATGCTGCAACTGGTAACTCTTCGCTAACTTCCAAATATTTGATATCTTCTACTTTCGGCCATAAAGATGTTACCGGTTCACTTTCTTCACCTTTAGAACCTAATGCTATCCTCTCTTGTCTTTGTTTTAATTTTTCAATTACCCTTTGCTCTCGTATCCTCTGTACATCCCACCTAAAACGTCCCCACAATAATAATTGATACGTCATGCTATAACTAACTATTAACTTTACCTTTTCCTTCTTCTTTCATCGTTTTCCAACTTCATATGTCTTTTATTAAATACTTCATCATCTAAATTTTCCGTTCCTTCCATTGTATAACAGCTTGCATAAATTTTGTGGCGCCATCTCGGTACCTGAAATATATCTTTTTAATAATTATCTGTTATATTACTTCCAAAAATATCGACTAACCTCTAATGATGAAGCTAAACAATCTGCTATTTCTAATTCTGCTGGTGGTATTCCCAAATTTACATCATTTGACTGAGTCACATAAGCTTCTAGGGACATTAACACATTAGTGTCTTTGGTTAGACCTTGAAAACAATATTAATTTATTAAAATTGTTGTCAATTTATAGGACCCAACAATTATTGTCTTTTGTAAACAACTAAGGATTTTTTTCTGTAAGAAACCAATACATTTTGACATTCATCTGTCACTTATTTACTAAGGACAAAAAATGGCAGCTTTAGAATATATAGTACAGAGCACTCTGTTGTTAAGAAACTGAGTCAATTAATCAATGATGGCGGGATAATTAAAATCTATTAAAATTATTAAGTACTTACGTCGTTTTTTCTTCTTGAATCTCTTTCTATAAGTTTCTTTATCTTCGAGATTAAGGGATTCATTATGTGATAAACCAGAAGAATTACTTGCAACTCTCTTCCTCCTAATGCTCATCCTTAAATTTTTCATAGGATCAAATTCACCAATGTTATTTATCGTAAAACTATAGTCTGACACTTCTGATTCTGGTATATTACTATGATAATAATCACTTTTCGATTTCCAGCTATGATCAATATTGTTTAAAAGAAGATCTTCACTGTTCAGTTCAATTACAGTATTTACAATGTTTTCTTCATACTTTTTCACAGTCACTGGTTCACTAACGTTTTTATGAGATTCACTATCACTTAGTTTTACACTATTTCCATCCTTGTAGCCTATTATTTCAAGAGAACACTCATTATTAGAACAATATTGTCGTTCTACAATTGGAACTTCATCATTTACTTCCTCTTTTAAAGGGCCTTGGGTCATATCTTCCACAATAGCCTTTTCTTGAATATTTTGTTTGTCTGATTTCTCAAACTGATATGGAACGCCCTTTTCGATGCAACTTATTCTTTCTTTAAGCTGAAACATGTAAATTTAATGTTTTGGTAAATCAAGGATGCAAAATTGTGGAAAAGCGTGGGTTTATACTTATACTAAATATCTAAACGTTAAAACTTACCATTTCATTTTCTTTTCGCAAAATATAAATTTCTCTGTCTTTATCAATAATATCATCATTTTGTTGTTGTATCAAATCAGTATGCAAAATTAACCACTCTTTGATGAATTTAACCTCACTTTCGGCGGGTGTTTGACAGTTGAATGGCGGACTTTCTTCTGGCACATCTATTAAACTTCCATTTTCGACATTTGTCGCATACATATGATCGACAACATTAATTTCTTCTTCACTTGAATCGTTTTCTACGTTATTTATCTCAGTAAAATATTCAAATGGTTTTGCACATTTCGATAATTTTGAACTATTTTCGTGATGAAAATCTTCGGACATTTTCGGGTAAACTCGCTCTATGTTTTGATCATTGTTTATGCTTCGCAGATTATGACAAAATTGCGACGAAATTTAAATGTATTGATGCTTTTCGAATTCCTCATTGTGAATATTGTGATTTTAGTTTTCAAGTAAATGAACGAAAGTGTTGAAATTGATAATTTGCTCTAGTTAAATTAACAACATACGAAGACAGTTAACTAGACAAGTTGTTATCCATAAACACTGTTTATTTAGGATACACAAACAATACAACAATTTAAAGTTTTGGAAAATAAATGAAGAATGAAGAAAACTATTAAAAGTGTACTCACAATCTTTAGTTACATTGAATTCGAGCTTATAAAAAGTAAGGTTAGAAGTGGTGCCTGCATTATTAGAAAATTTTGTTTATATGCTCTTATTAATGAATCCAACACTCTCACACTACAAACAACAATGATTTTTAAAAGCACTTATTAATTTGTGTATCTATAATATCCACATTTTTAAACGAGTTTTGAAAATAAAAGCCACACTTGATATACTACCCATTATTGCAAATATAAGCAATTTAATGAATGAAAGTTCAATTTGTTAAAAAAGATAATGATACTCGTAAAATTATTGTATTTGTAAATAAGAAACAAATAATAATTTTCAAAATATAAATACTTTGTCAACAACAACGCGAATTACACGATCTGTCTCTGTTTTGTTCGTTACGACAGCTGTCTCTTGATTGTATCTGAAAAGAATATCTTTCCATCATCTGTCAAATCGTTCGTTATCATATTTGATGAAAAATCACTATCATCCATGAAACAAAGTTGAATATTTCTGGCTAACAATATATAAATTGTTCAATTTTTATTATTTTGTTGTATAAAAACTAACTTTAAAACTATTTATACAGTAAAATTTATACACAAAAGAACGCGTTTTTATTGACATCTAACATAGTGGTATGTACCGTTTTTTAATATGGTGGGTAAACATAATTATAGAACAACAAAGCTTTATTTTACTTTATTTATTTTATATCAATAAGTTCCATCTTTATTTTAAGTTGAGTCAGCTGCAATTCTTCAATGTGAACTTGTTTTTCCAGATCTGACATAGACAGATTCTCAGTACTTTTAGTTTCTAACCGGTTACGGCGGTATACGTCTTCGGTTTTATGTTTGCTTTGCCATTCTCCTGAAACGATTATTAATTTTCGGAATTATTTTTAGAATCATGAGATAATTTAATAAAAAAATCAATTTTAAATAACTAATAAGTATAAAGAAATCTATTTGTAATTTGTTCAAAGTTTCATACATTAGTGTGTCTATTTATAAAGAGATGGCGCTGATTACTTTAAATTATAATTTAACTACATAGGCGTAGGTAGATAAAAATACGAATGATAAATTCTCACTTTTTTGATATTCCAACTGCATTTGACGTCTTGTCAAGTGTAGTTGTTCCAATAAAATTAATCTTGAACGTGTGTCCTCATCAATTCCGTGTTTTTCTTGATATGTTGTTGATGGTGAAGATTGAATTAAATTTCCTAAAAATATATTCGTGAAATATGTGCGAGTTTTATTTTACAAGTTTAAATCTACTTCGACTCTGCTATTGAATTTAATTAAAAGTGTTTTTGATGTTAACCTTCACCTCGTAACATTAGCGATAGTTAGTTGATGTATACTTGTAGATAACCTTCTTTCTTCCCACTTCCCAAAATCTGGAATTAGAGTTAAGTGTATACAAAATGAAAAAAAACAAATTTCTAGTTATTTATTTATTTTGCTAACATGTAAAATAGCACTGGTAAATATATAGGATTTATACATAAAAGCTATAATCATATTTATATATAAAAGTATAAGTAATACTTGCAGCCTTAATTCGAGATTTTGAGAATTGAAGAAAGGTATTACTTACGTGTTTTTTTGTCAACAATAAACAGTGGCGGATTTACACATTTGCCGCCGGTAGGCTATTGATATAAATAAAACATTTTTTGTCAATAAAATTCATGGTTTGTGTACTACCGTCCTAATTACAACTCTTTTTTTCAGTAATTAGTACGATGGCGAACTAGGGGATCGTGTCAGTTTCTAGGTTATTTTCAAATCCAAACAATTTAGTTGAAAATGCAAAAGAAACAGGTTGGGTTGATTTGATTATCTAGCAAGAATCAAGCTGATAATATGGATGACTTTCCATAACAACAGGTATAAAAATTTAAAAATACCATGTTGTACATTTTTTTTACAACAAATCTAAGGTAGATCTTAGACAATGTCTCACTCGTTTCCAGCGAAGAAAGCTTTACTCAACTGCTGTTGCTGGTGAACATAGAGCTATGCGAACTGCTATTTATACAAATTAGGATAAACGTTTCAGCAGAATCAATGATCCAGATTCCGAATTATCAAAATTATTGAATGTTGTAGATAATTAAAATGAGTACATCTGCATTTCTAACGATGGAATTAAAGCATGGGAGTAGCTAAAACATATTTATGAAGTCATATATTCCCCATGCTTATTGAATTGTTTGTGTGTACCTATTAACATTTAGGTACACAAAAAATGTTTTTTTTTTTAATCTTGTGGGATATAAAATTTGCCGCCCCTAAAAGCTGCCGTGCTAGGCTCTAGCCTACTCAGCCTGCTAGTAAATCCGCCACTGATAATAAATGCGGATTAGAATTTTTCTAGGTAGTAGATAATTTAGAATAAACAAAAAGTTAATAGAAAACTATCAAGGTTTCTTCAAATTTAGATTATGCACCAGGTGTTTGATTAAAAGTGTACCCCTAGAAGGTTTTTATCGTACAACTTCCGTTAACCAGATGGCGTTATCTGAAAAGTTAACAAGTATTTACATTTTTCTTAAAAATCTATTTTGGAAAGGCTTTTTTTTAAATATAAATATCTTCCAAGATACGGCTGTTCAGTTTTCTTAATCAAACACCCGATACAATAACATTCAGTACTATAACGGTACTGGAAAATACAAATGCACAATTTCAAAGAAAATCATCGTGGGAATATTAAATTAAACATAATTACAATTCTGATAAAAGATAATGTTAAGTAAATAATCAAATCAATTTGGTAAATTTCACACAGGCAGGTTTTTCTAATTAAAATTAAGATTAAATCAAATAAATATTTAGATGTTTAATTTCTGGAAACGTTAAAGCAATTTTCGTTTTCTTAGAACAAACATTTGGACTTTGGCCACCGACATTTTAGTAAATGTTATTTTGGAAGTCTAAACATGCATTTTCTAACATATTCCACCTACCTTGTAGCCATACAGGGTGATACTACAAAAATAGGTCGAAGATTTATGATATTTTTTTTTATCATTATTGTAAAACGTAATATTTAATTTTATATTCCATAAAAGTGATATTATATCCTTTTCTAGCATGTACAGGGTGATATTTGATATGCTTATTGGTGTTCTCAATTTATTATACTTTTAATTTTTAATTTGAGATTAATTTTTAAACATAAAACTATAGATAGGTATATACCTTCCGTCGAACTCTCAAAACCCTTTCACTTACCGAAGCCTGTACGTTTTCTACTCTTCCCGACACTATTAGTTATCTCTAAATCACTTAATTCAGGAACATCACGTAAATACACTTTTTTTTCGATAGGAACAGGCGGTAGAGGCCTAGAAGGAGCTACGTCATATATCACACTATTATTAGTAGTATATCTAGGATCCACATTTTGATATCGTTTGTACATGTCGTTAGCACTTGCAGTTAATCTAGAGTTTCTTACAAAATTTTGATGCGGTATTTGAGTGTAAGATGGATTTTGCACTTGTCCAAGTATCACTCCTGACTTTTTCAAATTTTTATCGTGAATTTGTCCGTAAATATCGCAAACTTTATCTCTGACAGTTATTTGCTTGGGAACACCTCGACTATAACTAGCATACATAGATTCGTTTACGTTCTGCCTCGAAGAATACACGACGTTTTGTTGATCTCCTGGTATATACCCTCCGAAGTAACCATAAACATCGTCTTTTACGTATATTTGTCTTCTTTGTGGTGGTTGTGGAGCGCTGTCAAACGACATTCTCCTCGATACTCTTCGGTGTTGCCCGTAAGTAGGTTCTGAAAGTTGAATGGAATTGTATCTATCAAGATCTTCGCTTTTATATATCGGATCTTGGTGGATTTGTCGATAGAAATTTGCGTTTTGATATTGCGGCGAATCCATTTTTCTCATCATTTGATTTTCGTACGGTCTGTTTGCGTATCCGTAGATTTCTTTACCGTCTACGATGAGTTTAGTGGTTTGCGGTAAAAAAACGTCGTCTTCTAAACTTTCGTGTCGTTGTGTATAACCATTTCTCGAACGCTCGACTTGTCTCTTATTATCGAAACTAACTTTTTTGTATTGCGGATCTTCTACCACCTCCATCGCGGGAGCTGTGAGACTGCCTCTCTTAAAAATCGGCCTATTCATAGAATTATTAGCAACGACGTCGATGGTTCGTCTTTCGGGAGTGTTTCTTATAAAATTCTGATTATAATAATTAGTATAGTTGACGACAGCTCTACCTTCTGGTATCGGAATCGGTTGATACCTTCCATAACCATCTACTTCAGTTACTTGCTGAACTTGTTTCGGTTCTCTAGGTAAACTTAAACTTCTTCTTCCATTATTCCTTTGAGACGGAGAAGAACTTCTTGATCTTCTAACGCTGATAGGTTCCTCGGCGTATCCGAAGGGCATATATTGCACTTGGTAATAATACAGATCTCTGTTTTCTAGTTCTTTTAATTTTTTAATTTCCTTCCAATAATAAGCTTCGACGTTTCTTCGCATTTCTTCTTTTTGAGGCGATTGTTTATTAGACTGATTTATTCTTAAATCTACAGGTGTGGATGAACGAGAACTTTGCGGTCTTGCGGTAGATAATTCGGGATTGTGGAACAAAATATTTGGTGTGGGTGATCTCGTCGTACTATCTGCAGTATTTTTAGGAGATATTTGGATGTTGAAATTATCCGGAGTTTTTGATCGAGACATTCTTTCTTGTGACCCGGATATAGGAGATATTTGACTGTGTCTTTGCATAGTTATATTTCGCGGGGAAAATGTAATCATTTGCTGTCTAGGTTCGTTTTTTGAGACATTAACGTATTCCGTAGATCGATTATTATTAAAGAATGTTTCTTGACCGTTACAAAATCTATTGGGAGTTGTCGTTCTTGAAACACGTTCTGGCAATCTTGAAATCGGAGGTTTACCAGCCGAACTATCGATATTAATTTCGAGTCTTTGTTGATTCGAATTTGGTCGTTTTTTCGTTGGAGTGGGTGATCTGGAGCTTCTCAGAAGCTCGGTAGCTATTAATTTTTCGGCAGATACATGATGTTGAGGTATCGGTGATTTCATTCTTGGAGACATCGGTCCAAGGTCTCTATTTGATGGTAATCTCAGTTTTGTTGGTTCTAACGAAGGTGATCTTGGTGGTTTTAGAACAATTTTTTCATTTTTCAAATCTAAACTGTCAAAAACAGTTCCGTAGGTTTCGTCTAGTATAGGTTGTTGTTCGGTATAGTTAAAATGCGTTGGTTTGGATTTATTGGAAACGGTATTTTGGTATGGATTTGGCAACGGTCTTTCAGAATTGATGGGAATCAAAGCTTTTGGATTAACAAGTCTTACGTCTTGTATTTGTCTGAGTTCTTGTGCTCTTGGGGGTGTATTTCGTTGATTATCAGCAAACCTAATAGATCTGTACGAATTCTCTCTATCCGATTCCATGGTACTGGCTGCCGAAGAGCTAGTATCGATGAATTTATTAATATTTGCCACTTTTTTGTAATCCATAGGACCAGGATTAACTGTCTGTAACGGTTTGTCAGGTGTTACGTTAATACTCTCTGGATTTTCAAAATTGTGTTTAATATTATTAAATTCTTTAACATGCATCTGTGCGTATTTTTTTTCAATTTCTTCCACATTAATAGGCGGTAGTCTTTTTGCTGTTTGCGGTATTCTCGTTGGCTTTGGTATGTTGGTGTTATCACCTATGCTATGTCTATAAGGAGATTGTCTGGAAAAGGCATTATTTTCATTTTGAATGTTGTCCGTATTGATGCTATCGTCCTTTTTCTTTTTCTCCTTGCTGAAAATTTTTCCGGTAAATATTTTTCGAAAGCTGCTCGCGCGTTTTTTGTCCTTTGGTTTTTTATCCATGGTGAACAAATTCAGTTCCTTTTCTAATTTATCGATGGTTTCGATAGATTCGGATCTGGTTACTACGGTAATGAATTCACCGGAACTCGAGCTGCTTTTTCTGAAAACTTCGTTGGAATTTTCATCTTTTTTCTTCGATTTTCTGTCCAGAATGAGGCTGTGTCGAAACTTTGATTTTTCGATTCCCTTCTGCGTGGGAAATACGATTTCACTTTTAATAGCTGCTCTGGGTTTAGGAATTGGTAGCTTCGAGGTATTTCTTACAAACTCTGCTTCTTTTTTATTAAATTTTATAGCACAACTTCGATGTAATTTGGATTCTTCAATTTCGTATTTCGCTTTTATAGTATCGACCTGTCTTGTGGGTGATAAAGATCTGTGTAGTTTTGCGTATGCGGTTCTATTCACAATTCTTTTGTTAATTTCAGGTTCTGTTGTTAAAACTAATTCTTCATTTATATCTGATGAAATGATCGTAGTTGTAGTTGTAGTGCTCGTTTCACAGCCGCTGTCTGTTTGGTTGGTGGATGTATTTTCTGGGTTTTCATTTGCTTTTTGACGTATAAGACTGTCCATCTTGGTGGAGGAATACAGGATTGGCTCGTAGATTCTCCTGGAAAAAGAATTAAAAAGAAATATTAGAATTTTTTTTAAAATCAATTTCAGAAACTAAAATAACCCTGTTCTACGACTATGGACCGTTTGGTTCACTGCGTATGCTTCATTTGCATTTTATTAGCTATTGTTATTTGACCGATTACCGGGTGGCCTGGTCACCATTTATTTCTGCTTAGTTTAGATACATTGTAAAACATAACGTTTTCCGTTTATTATAGGCGCTCAGTGCTATCAATTTCTTTGAAATGAACTACAATACCAGACCTGTGCCTACTTTTTCCTTTGAACGATTTTCTAAGGATGTTATTAATAAATAATGAGATTATTAAGTTTTGCGGTAAGAAAATTAGGTAATAAAAAAACCTCGATAAAAACTTTATGATAATATCTTGTTATGATCATTTTTGTAAATAACCATATTCAAATTTGTGGTGCAGTTTATTTATATCGGTTTTATTTCGTAAACCTCGATACAATTAGATAAAATTGTTGTGAAAATTGAATAAGTAAAATAAATTTTAAATCTTCGAATAAGATAACCTAGAGACAACCCTTTAAACTTTTTCTATTTTACGTTTTCTTACCAAAAAAAAAAAAAAATATTTCACATTCACACAGTTCGTCCGGTAATAATTTAACATTTTTAATGACGAATGACGACTCGGTATTGAAGGTCAATTTTTTTTATGTGCATAACAATCAGTTCCAGTAGTCGGGTAAATCAATTCGGTTTAACGATCATTTAAGAATGGTCGTCGACATTCGAATTTTTATTGTTCTAATTTGTTTGTCGAAGAAATTTTCATCTCGACCTCCTAAAGTAGAATCTATCCAGAGCCAGTTTGAAAAAGGAATATTGAAAAAATACCCGTGGTTTCTAAAAAGCTCAATTTTAGTCAGCACCGTTTAAGGGTGATATCTCGGAAAGGGGTGGTCTGAGGAAATTTTGTTATAGGAAAGACCCATCTTATACGAGCAATCGCCTCCTGAATGAATTTAGAAACACCCTGTATATATTTGAAAGACTTTACTCGTAAAAAAACCGAAGCGCTAAAATAATAAAAAAAACATTAAATTGAAAACATTTCTTTTTATTTCATCAGGTATAAGTATAACGTATACTTGACTTGGAAGATTGTACAACTGATATTTACGCAACGACTAGACGGACAAGGTTTGTTTACATAACCAAATGTAGAACTTGCAATAATTATTTCTTCCTTTTACACATAACAGTTTACTTACAAATAAAGCAATAACATAAAAATGCCTCTACGACTTGTAATAATTGGAATACCTAATAAACATAAATGTTTATAGAAATTTTGTGCCGAATCCGTCACTGCATTTTCATTCATTATTATACATAAAGACGTTAAGTTCATAAAATTAATGTAATATTAATACGCCTTGAGCTAAATATAGTATAAAATGGTCCATATGGTTTTATATTGAATATTGTTCTTGTGATGGTAATTTAAAATAAACATTTTTCATTAATCCCACCTCCTCCTGTGTACCTACAGATGCGCGTCTTAATTTAAATCTCGAATCGTTTTTTTGTCGATCTTTTATATACAGTGTGTCCAATACAATAATTATATACAGTGTGGAAAAAAAACTGTCAATATGAACAAATCTTTATTTGATTTTTGGTTTCAACAGTAGGTACCGTCTAAATTTTCAATCCTTTCAGTTGTTTTATTATTTTGGAGTATAGTTGTGAGTAATATTAATTTACACTGTTTCACAATAAAATAACAGTATGCATCGGTATGTCTCTGTTTGTCCTGTCATATGTCACCTCACTTGTTTTTGAATGAAGTGTACTTTAGTTTTACTGTTCCACTCCACTTTAAATTATTTAAAGTTACCAGACTCGCAGACTATCGAAAACCATCGATGGTTTAGAAAAAAACTATCGACTATCGACTCGATCCCGAATTTTTGGTAAAAGTCTCTGAACAAGGAACTTTCAGATCTATCTATTATGAAACAACAAAAAAAATTTGATATAAAACTTAATCCTCCATTATTTTTGTTAATCAGACCACGAAAATTACATCCTATGTTCTATTACGTTTCAACTATATTAATTTTCTCTGCAGGCTTACATTTTTTTTTTCTATTACTATTCATATAGAGCTTTATTCACGCACTGTATAATAAACACATGATAGCCAGCTGTAATTTTTTTTAGGTCTGGTACATAATAAGAACGAGTTTAATAATTCGTGTAGTATGGAGTAGATCACTACACATAAAATATCTGTTTGTAAATAACGAAAATTGTTGACATAATATTGTTAATTGCTACCGAAAAAAATTCTCACATGTTCGTATGTCAAGATGCGTTTCAGGCGAGTTTAAAAATATACTTGGAATGATGATGCAGTTCTAGGCCAGGCGGGGTCAAATTGCATCTACAAGGTTAAACCAAAAAATATTAAAAACATTTTAATTCAAAGAAAAAATGCCTAGAAAAGGAGGAAGTTTTTTAATTTGAATATTATTTTGTTTTTATTGTTATTTTAAACAACCAAAAATTGTATTTGCAATTAAATAATGTATTTATTTATATAATTCCAAAATAATTTAAAAAAAAAAACTTACACAAAACCATTAAGAAAAACCAAACTAAAATATTCCTCTACATCAGTTTGTAACATCAAAAAAATATATATATATTATATATAGGAAATCACATACACTCAGCCTCACAAAGAAATCCCGGCATCGAACGATTAGTCACCGCTGAAACATTTCGCATTCAAGAAGAAGAATTACAGAGACCGTACTGAACTGAAACCGAAAGAAATTTTAAAATGACTTAAGTCACATCATGTCGTAGAGTAGTCGCGCAATCGATGGAAGCGGGTTAAGAGAAGATTAACTACGTAAGGTATATACCCATTTGAGAGGAAGGGGGTGGACTTGGAATCACTGAAAAGTCACGCGTCTACCTTTCAGTTCTTTTATTTGATACAACGTGTGTGAGGTAAGGAAGTTCATAAATTCGAAGATAATTACTATCATTTTTGGTCACTATATATGTTTCTGGGCGTTTTAAACAACAAAAACAATGATTTGAGGTTGTGTACCTTTCTAATACATTCGTTAATAATGAGTCTGGTTTTCTTCTAACACCAACTACAGCCAGACAACGCCTTTGCTTTTAATAGGAGCGTAAAGTCTAACTAAAGTCAGTGTGATGACCATAAAATAAAGCAATGTTGTCAGATATATTTTCTAAAATTGTTGGGCTCACTATACTAATGTTTCCCATTACTGTTAGCTCGTGATGTTCTCATAATATAAATTTTTGAGTAAGCATTAAAAAAAGTCGCTCGAAATTGCTGTAAAAAGAGAAATTAATTAAAACTACTTTTTGTATGCCTACTATATTTAAGAAAATTTTGTATATCTGGCAACGCATTGCAGGTGTTCAGCGTTATACAATCATCAAGTACATTATTGTTTATATTATAATGGAGTAACGGGTCACTTACTAAGGCGGACTAACTGTAACTAAAAAAAATTAAACTCCGAGGGTGGCCTGCGATATTAGAGAGATATTAGTATTGTGTGTCGATTCAGTGTCGGGTGTGAATTTTGTTTTAAAGAAATATTTAAAAAAATAGTAGCAAATATCTAGTATCTATTTTTTGGTCGAGTGAGTTTAGTGAATTGATATCAATATAATATTTATTTGTTCGTAGACGTTAGGGTGAGTTTTATGATTATAAATTATTTGTAATTAATTAGAATGGCATTTTGGAGACCATTTGAAAGGACAGTCCAAGATGATGCGCGGGAATCTAATAATTTGGCGCCACAAACAGAAAATTCTGAAATTTTTGATAATGCGGTTATCGCGAGAATTTTATGAATTTTGTATGCAGGCTGATTTTTTTCATTCAAATTGATATAGTAGATTAACATTATTTCACAATATTTGAATTTACAAAAAAATTTATATGCACGCCTTTGAACGGCTTTTTCCTTCAAGGGGATTAAAAATATGGTTCATCACACTGACTTTAGTTAGACTTTACCTCTGATCGATTTGTCTCCAAAGTTGGGGTTAAAAGATGTGGGTAATTGTGAAGGTGGTTCATGGGAATTCCTTGTTCTTTGTAGCTGGTCCCAAGCATGCTCGATGGAATTGAGGTAGGGCAATGGAAGCCCAAATTGTTTTCGACTCGAGGGAACCAATAATGTTTTTTCTGGGGGGGGGGGGGGTGAGTTATATATTAGTTGAATTTCCTGTTTCGATTCTTACTTTGTGGAATCTCCTCATAAATGAAACTGTTTCTAATTAATTTTAATGAAAAAAAGATATCAAATATTGATAATTATGTCAGAATGACAGAAGTTACATAATATTAGAAAACAAATAACTTTTTGGAAAACTTTCTGGAGTTTGTTTTAATACCAAAGAATGTATCTAACTTCAGCAAAATGTTAGGTGGCCGAGTTTTTTTGCCGGTGAGTGTATATTTATATTTTTTAGAACGACTTTTACGCACATCCGGTTCACTCACCATTCAGGTATCCTGAAAATTAGTCAGTCAACAGAAACTGAAAAAAAATAGGGAGACGCTTACAGTACACAAACAGTTTTCATCTCTGGAAGTCCGTTCACTTTACTCACTACCAGCTGTGACGAATATAAAACACTCTACAGGTTGTCCCGATAATACGTTTTAAAACGAGTTTGTAACTAACTATAATTTTTCCACGAACAAAAACAAAATATGAAATTCTATGATGAGGAAATTGCGCAGGTGATAATTCCTGATAAAAAATATGATGTCATTTTTTATTTAATAAAAAATTGCTGTATAGACTACATTAATATTTACTCGCATATATATATATCTTTGGTTCTTAATAACAAACAATAAGATAAAATTTGAAATAGCAATCTTTGGTGGTCTCTACTTTATAATAACTGATTAGGATTATTAATTAAATCCCATTTAGCAGTTTAAAAAAAAACGTATTGTTATGGTACTTACTTAATTATTATTATTTATCTTCATAAATAACATTCATATATTTTTTTGTAACGAAGATATGGGCGTAGTACTTAGTACTGGTAAAAGCGCGTGTTGAAAGTACGAATTCACGTCGTCCGTTATCTCCTTATCACTTGTCATTTTATCTTTACTATTTGTTTAGCTTAAGTAAATGCAGGGTGCAATCTTTTTTTTATTTGTAACAGTCCATAAAATAATATATCCAGACGATTTATAAGTTTAGTTTTTGTTTTAAAAATAATCTTTGAATAGTAGTAATTTATGTATAATTAATATACTATTATGATAATTTAAAAAAAAACCCGAGACAGGTTTAGAATTTTAAATTTTCCCAACAAAGCTTCAATTTTTTGTCATGAAGTTGGGACGGTTATAGGTAAAATTGTTCATTGCATATCGAGCAGAGGAGGCTTATTCAATTTTACAATTTGTAGAGGTTCTGGTTTGACTGATTTTTGAGGAAAATTAATATTTTTGTCTGTTGTTTTGTCACTTGTTTTCTCCAAGATGTGTTTGGCACCTTCTCAATGTGACGAAAATGATAACTATAGCGTTATCTAATACTATGACTGAACCTTTTGGTTGTGTTGTCCCTTCTAATTGCAAACCAGAATGGTTGGTTTTAAAATATCTTGTAGATATACCAACCCCGTTTGACTTTGGGGTGTAATTCAATATCCGGCGGTGCATATTGCACGGGAAGTAGTTGTTGCTCCTTAGTTGAACGGCCTTCTATTTATTATTTTCAACCTTGACTCTTACCAAATATAAAAAAAAATTCTCATTAAATATTTTTTTTTCGCGATTCAGATTAGTAGGTCTTCCGCAGTGCAGCGGAACACATACTTAGTTTACCGAATTTTTTCCGGACAAACTATTGCTCGGACGAAAAGAACGCAACAGACCTTTTTTATTGAAAAACACGTCCCCTACACTGTGGTGTTTTTTATTTTTCTCTACTTTCCTCCCAGCGCGAAATATTAAAGAATTTCGAAAAAAAAAATTTTTATTTTGTTTTTTTAAATTGGGAACTCGATAGACTGGAAAACATTTTTTTATATTAATCTACATACTTTAAGTTACTTATAAAAAAAAATCAGCCGTATTGCTAATTACTTGTACTTTTGGTCTAAAATTTCCCCTACCTTAATATAGGTATTCAATAATATTCGTAATAAATATTTCAGCAATCCGAATGTCTCTAGCCTTAAAAATAATAACCCTTAAATGACCTGTTCCGACAGTTTTATTACTCCGCAATAATTGGGATTTTACTATAGTTATTTTCTTAAATAAAGGCAAAATAATAAATTTTATCTAAAGTAATAATTTTAACTCTTACGCAAAAAGTCAAGGTCAATGGTCACTATGTTCAGTCGTATTGCTTATCATAAAATTTATTACGTAAATTTATTTATTTATTTATCAATTGGTTTTTTCCTTATCTCCTACAATGTTCCTTGTGGTATAACTATCCATTATTTAGGTTAACCACTACCTATTTTTAGTTATCAAGAATTATTCTAATTTTAATGCTTCCCTAACTGACACCGACTAAACATTTCTACAACTAAACATGCAATTGATGAAAATATTTTGAAGTTTAAGGTCCGCATTTACAGTAGAACATAATATAGTACTTTAATAAAAATGATTCTGGATAAAGAAATACGTTATACGTTGTGTAATAAGAAATTGGATGTTGTGCAGTGCAAGTGTTTCAGGAATTGTATATTTCAATGACAGTGCATTTTAGTTATGTGAAATAAAATAATCAATATTGATATAAAATCATAGGTTAAACAGTTTTGTGACTTTTTTGTGTTTTTAAGTGTGTATTCAACAATGGTAACCAAGTTTGACTACATTTTTTGATAGTAAATTTGCTTCCGAGGATTTTTTTTCTCGTTTCACCTTGTATAAATTCATAAATTTTCGTTACTTCTTTTTTAAATTGAGTTAAAATGATTTCCCGTTGTATACCTATAATATGAACCTTTTAGTCGCTAACGAATAATATATAATGCCTTCAGGTAAAACACGGTACTGAATAATTCATTTCCTGCCGTATTTATCTGAAATTCATTTCATAACCGCACCAATCCCTAATTTATACGGGAACGCTGTGTCCGTAAAGTATGGGACAAAGAAATAATCCTGAAACACGTCGATTTTTGATTTTAATTTACCGTATTTTAAAATAATAATCTAATATACAGGGTGAATTACTTTCGAGTAATGACGCCACCGTCATTTTTTTTTAAATGGAATACCCCCATTTAGTCTCAATTTTCGGATTACTCTAGCTGAGCTGATTCCATGTTGATTGAAATTGGTACAGGGTGGACAAAAATGTGAGTCCTCATAAAGTAATCCTGGAGGTTTTGATGAAAGTTTATGGTTTCAACAGGATGGTGCACCTCCACATTATGCTGTAGATGTTAGAAGGTATCTAGATGAAATTTTTCCGAACAGGTGTATTGGTAGAAGTGGACCTATTGAATGGCCAGCGAGGTTACCATATTTCAATCCTTTGGATTATTTTATGTGGGGCCATCTGAAGAATGTTGTGTATCAAACGAAACCAGCAAATATTCAAGAATTAAAAAAGAGAATTCGGATAGCAATAAACAATATTTCTCAAGACACAATAAACAAGGTTCAACAAGAATTTGTACACCGTTTGGGTTACTGTCAATTACAGCAAATTCAGCTCAGCTAGAGAAATCCGAATATTAAGACAAAATGGGGGTGTTCCATTTAAAAAAAAGGTCGATGGCGTCATTACTCGAAAGTAATTCACCCTATATATTAGAATATTATTTTAAAATACGGTAAATTAAAATCAAAAATCGACGTGTTTCAAGATAATTTCTTAAAATGGCCTGTTTAGCTAAAAATGAATTTGTTCCATACTTTACGGACACAGTGTATATAGAGGACGATACTTAATACTAACAAAAACGCAAACATTATTATTGATATCATTTCTATATTTCTAAAAACTGGTTTAATAATAAATTTACAGTATTAAGTGACGGTGTTTTAACATTGAAATGTTATACAGTACGATCACATTCAGTTAAAAATGTGTAAATATTCTTTACCTACAACCACTATGCAAAACACGCTTTTCTACACAAATTTTTATACGCAAAGCAGGCCTTTTCTTAATTCTTTTGATAACTGTTGGAAAAGTAATGCGAAAAGTACACGCTATGGCACTTTTCCGCACCGAAATGTCAAACAAAGCTACCTATGACAAAAAACTTTTTTTGACAATTCAACATATTTATTATACTTGTGAATTTCTGGGTGTAAAAATTTTAAATTCAAACCAAAAATAAGTAAACTATTTATTTATTAATTATTCACTATTAAACATACACTCAACTGATTTATTTCTATATTAAATTTTCATTGTGTATGTCCTTTTTGTTCAAAGTTTTAAAATACCTAACCTAACCTATATAAATTTCTGTTTTTATTTCATTAATAAATGTGGTTGTAGAAAAAATATTGTGTACAACTTGTACGCTTTGCGCACTAGTTGTACAAACTACTATTTTCGCCTACCTTACCGGAAAAATAGGACGAAAGGTATTGTTTATAGCAGTCTAAGAGCGGACAATTCATAAGTACACGATTTATTTTGAAGTTTCTTCACGATCTGTCACTTGATTAAATTTGACGTTTCACATTCATTCTTTAATTAAACGTAGGTACGTAAAAGTTTTTTGTTATATTTTCTTATTTTTTGGTCCCATTAGCTGAAAAACAGTTTTGAGTCACAAATCCAGAAAATGCTTTAGCAGCCCTTAAACTATCAACTGCCCTTGTGACACAATGTACTATTTCAACATAAATAACACATATAATCCTCCTTATGGAGTTTAGAAAATGATATGATACATCTGGTACCTGTTCTCTCCTCCTTGATCGACGTCTCTTCATTAGCATTACTAATTTATTACGTTCCGTTAAAATTTACAATTGTCACGTCTATTATTATTCGAAAATATGACACGATGACATCATTTTTAAAACAAATTCAGTGTTTCCAGTTTATGTGTTCAAATAAAAAAATTTTTAATGAAATAGTATAATTCATAAATTATTTGTTTGCTGAAGTGGAATACAATTTCATTTAACGTTCTCTTCATGTGATTATATAAAATAAGGCGGAACACATTTTTGTTGCATGAAAAATTGTCGTGGAACCTACAAAAATACTTTGAATTCATCTGTCGCGTCTGAACGATAGGTAAGGTTCACTAAAAGTTAAAGTATGATTCATCATTGTCTTCAGAAACATATCAACAGGTGGAAACAGAAAAATATATACCAAATGATAAATGTAATGTTATTATTATCCATTTGTTTTCACTGATCCACACTGTAGAGATCGTGCTTTATTATAACCATTTCGAATTAGGTAATATATTTATAAATTAAATATTGAAATCTGTCTCGGTGTGTTCAAATTTCAAATAAAAATTTACATTTATACTAAAAGTATTTATTGTAATAATGATGGTATTAAATTTTTACTCACCATTTTATAGTATCCAAGCAGGTAGATGTAATCCTTTAATTGTGACAGTATAGGGTAATATCACCACTGTTTGTTGGAAAACTAAATATCAAACTGACTTGCTTATCTTTTTACACGACCTTCACTTTATTTGCACATATTCATGTAACTTTTAGCGTACACAAAAAACGTAATAATTCAGGTTTTCGTTTATAAAATTTAAAACGATATTATATCACAAAGAAACGTAAGTACCTAGTAGGTACGTAACAGTAAATTTTATCACAGATAAATTTTCTTTATTTATACTTCATTAATTATTATTGTTAGTTAGTGGTTGATTGAATGTTTTACGAAAACGGTTCGTTAAGCACCACACGATTCGAATGCATATTAGAATGGTACTGTTGGTATGTATATGATGATGGTTCTCTCTTCTCTCAAGTTCCACCACTTCTCTTGGTATGGGTTCCTTTTTTTTTATTCAAATAACGAGGATGAGGATCGCCTCGAGCTTCTTTTGTGATTCTGTTGTAGACAGATTTGCCAGCTGGGATTACTCACGCCATCGCCAGTGGCGTAGGCGACGGGTTGATTTTATTAGAAACGGAATAAATTGGTAGTATAATATAGGGTTTTTGGGAAGTTTCCGTATGACATGTGGGTGAAGTTAGTGAAATAAGCTTTAGATGGATTAATTTTAAATAAAACAAATAATTTGATGTTCGATAATATTTATTGTCATAGTTTATCGAAACTTGAAAATAAATATTCATTATGGCGATATTTATTATATTATGTTTACTTGCATTAAAACTGTATATCACTGTATATGACACGATGTATATTTTTGTATTAATTATATTATTTTGTACTGTATATAAAAGCATGTATAAAGTAATATGAAATTTATAAAAAAGCTGCATTCCAAATTTAGTATTTAACACCAACAACATGATGAGTTATTTAAAGAATTTTTTCAAACCCCTTGAAAAATAATACTAAAATCATCTCAACATTAAGTGCAACAATAATATATGAACACATAATTATTAATTGTGAACACGATATAGTGGTGTGTGGAATATATAAAATTATAAGTATATTTAATAACTAGAGTATACTGCGGTTCTTCTATCCTATGGGGTTATATTCTTCTTTCTTTCTAAAAAGTTTAAACAAAATATATTAAATTTTATAATTCTTCAACTTTCATCGGGAATAATAATTTATATATAGGTATAAAGATGAGTTTTGATTCGATTATTTCTTTCGTCTATTAAATATCAGTCAACAACCAATGATACGTTTGTTTCCTGTTTGACAGGCAGCAGCAATAAAAATAGTCGACTATTTATCAAGGTCTTGTTATATAACCCTTGAAAATATTTGCAAGCATTGATCGAAAACGAGAATTGAAACATTTTTTTTATAAAAACAGAATATTTGTAAAATAAGTTAATTTTTGGAATATTTGTTTGCTACAATTTAACATACCTACGGTCGCTTTATTATTTGATGATCGTCGCCCTACTGGATGTAATTGTTTATTACGACTGAAAAAAAAGTTTAAATCATTATAAAATACAGCTCAATTATTACTGCAAACAGTTACTTATCAATGTCCCGTTTAATCATTGTAACCGATGGTAGTGGTATCCCAATACCTTGACTTTCCTGATATCGTCGTGCTTTATCGAATTTATTTTGTTTAACGACGATTTGAGCTGAAGCAGTAGCTGCACCGGCTTCGTTATTGGCAGTACAAATATATTCACCTTGTTCCGATGGAGTTATTTGAGTAAATCTGCAATTGAAGTAAAGATAACGTAGAACCAATAAGTTTATTTTTTAAATTATACAAGTACCTCAAAACCCCACCAGCCATTTCTTCGATGTTCGAACTGAGAGGTAAATTGTTTTCCCTCGACCAGATCACTGTCGGTGATGGAATTCCAATAGGCCTACATTGTAAATCAGCGCTATTGCCAGCATTTACGGTCTGACTAATACTGGGATAGATTTCAAGACGAGGTGTTTCCAAACCTAAATGAAATCATAATAATAGTCAGTTCTTTAGATGAATTATTACTAATCGTGTTAACGGCACACTTACGTTTAACTTTTACTACAACTTTAGCTTTAGCCTGTCCCTTGACGTTGGTGGATAAACAGAAGTAGACACCACTATCTTCTACTGTGGCATCAGAAATGAGTAGGGTAGATCCGACTTGTTTGGTGCTACGACCGAGTTCACCTCCTTGTTCCGTCCATTGCACAGATGGTGGTGGCACTCCTGTAGCGTTACATTGGACTTCAAAAGAAGCACCTTGATTTAAAGTTATATCATATACAGATACTGAGGCTGTAGGGAAACTTCTGAAAATTTGTTAATTGTTAGTATTGGAGAATTTAGAAGATAAACAAAGTTACTCACTCCTGACTTCCGGTAATAGTAACCATGATTCTGTTGTAACCTCTGGTACCTGTTGTTGATGTTATCGCACAAGTATACACACCAGAATCGTCTGGTGAAGCATTGGGAATAATCAAATTTCCTCTATCTTCGACCGAATTGTACGGAAGATTACCACCTTGCCTGCTCCATTTTATATTTTTCTCATAAGATGAGCTGCTACATCTGAGCCTGACGGTATCGCCAGTGAAATATAAAGCAGATATGTTTACTTGGGGTATGGGACCTTGGACTTTGTGCACTGTTATGGTGAATCTTTCACTGCTAGAACCTACGCTATTCGATGCTTTACAGATATAATCTCCGGAATCTGACAAACGGGATTGGCGGATGTGGAATACACCATTTTTGAAACGCTGAAAGTTAATAATATAATTTAGTTGTCCGGTTAAGTTGGTCTATCAAAAGATTGTGTATATGATTATTGTTATTATTATTATTATTATTCACCTGTTCTGGACTTAGTTGCTGGCCGTCAGCTCTGACAATACTAACGTCGGGAGTTGGTACTCCAGAACCAACACACTGAATTTCGACTGGTAGTCCCTCATTGACGTCTACGTAAGGTTTAGATACATCCACTCTCGGTTTTTGTTCTCGTTGTTCTACAATTTAAAATAATATAAATTGAATTATATTATGCATTTTTGAAATATAAAATTTTTATTTTACCTCCATATTTAAAGGCACTCCTAAGAGATGCTAGCAATGTACAAAAAAAAACATTTTACAGTCTTTTTCCTGACGAAATTCATTATAAATCACAGTATTAAAAACATTATAAATTGTATTCATAAAAAAAACAGCTCACCTCCTACATTCAAGTCCACACTTGATGCCACTACCGTGTATCCATCATTTGCTTCACATACATATCTTCCGGCATCTGATACCCTTAGGTCGGTAATTACCAATATACCGTTTCCTTCATCAATAGCTCGGGATGGTAAGTCTCCGTCGGCTTTTCTCCAATTAATTCGAACAGACTAAAAGGAAATTATAAATATATACTCAAAAAGAATAAAAAACTAATAGAAGACTTACTCTGGCTGGTATTCGTGATCTAGCTGAACAGTTGTACCTAACACTGCTGCCAATTTCGTAAATTCCAATGTTGGCATCTTCGATTGTCACTTCAATTGTTACCTCACCACCTGAGGAGATGGTTGTTGTTGGTACATCTGGATATTCTGTTGTAGTCGGAAAACCAACTACAAAAAAAATCAGGCAATGAAAAACAGTTTTTTGTACTGGAAGTTATGGTATTAGATGAATCGCAATAAGCTCTGAAAGAAGGAGGAAGAGGATCATGTCTAAATTTTATCATAATGCGAGGATACAGTGGGTGGCTAAGCCGACCTATCAAGTGGTACAAAATGTGTCGAGTGTAGCAGTGTATTTAAGAAAATTGTCTCAAATATTCAATAAACGGATAACGCGAAGAATACTACTAATGTGTGATGGAAATTAAAATTTTTGAAAAATAACCATAACTTCCTGTAACGAAAATACAAAAAGACATTTGTTTATATTCTTAAACTAACATTTATAGAGTTTTTAATACAAAAAGTTAGTTCTTGGTTATCGTTTATAGAAATATAGTTTTTTTTCTACTCAAATATTCGTTTGTATGTGATTTTAGAATCGAAATTAGTTGAAACGACATCTCTATAAACAATATAAATAATGATGCTTACACGTTCGGATGTTTGTTAGAAAATAAAGGACTAATACAATATTATCAATATACTTATTACCTCTACCAAGAAGTTCTAAAGAGTTTCTACGGCTCTCTATAAATTCATTATACATCACAGTATTACAAAAAGTTATTGTACATTATCCAATATTCGTTATATTAAAACTTACCCTCAAATTCGCAATTATTCCCTGTGAATTCAGGTTTGCATCGACACGTTACGTTCACATTATGATCGGATCTCAATTCACAACTTTCTTCATTATCGTTACAAGGACATTTTGTACAAGATCCTAGTGGTCGTGATACATCGAAATATCTATCTCTATAATATCCAGCATCGCAGGACTCGCAGGACAAACCTTCGTAACCAACTGGACATCTGTTTAACAATTACCATTTGAAAAACGTTACTCTTTAGTAAATAAATAAATAATGAATTTTCTAACGTACCTACACACTTCGACGCTACTGGCTTTACCTTTGCCTGTATTTTGTTTGACGGCAGTATCCAAAGTAATATCACTTAAATAGGCAGTAACGGTATCGCTAGATTGAGTTGCTCGAATGAAAATTGCATCAATTTTGGCAAGAGCTGTAAGAATGTCTTCACGAGAAGCACGTGTAGAGTAATTTGGACCTCTACGGAACCAATTTTCAGTTGGATGCAATTTAACTGAAACTTGCTACTAACATTACTTTTTTAAAATTTCCAAAATAAAACTGTACTTACGTTTACGATGTCTTTACGTTGTTCGACAGAATTACGCCAGTAAATGGTGATTTCATTTCCAATAATGATAACATCTATGTCTTGATGGTATGTAGCTAATGGTCTGTGCGTCCTATATTTTTGGGAATATTCCAAATTTCCTCCATACGATTTAATCTGATTACCAGTAAACGCTGTAGGCAACGACCAATACAATGTGTCTCTATTGCTTGGCAAAATTCCGTAGCTGACTTCGTTCATGAATTCGTTAATGTCGAAATTTTCAGTTATCCTGAGACGTAATGATTGATCGGTGATGGTGAAACCGTGATTTCCGTTTTGGATTTGATAAGGAATTTGCTCAATGTACCAATTACTTTCGACACATTCTGAGGATATGCCGGAACAGAAACAAAATTCGCAACCTTCGATGGAGCTGGAATTAAGACCGAAAGAGCCGCTACGGCATCGATCACAGTTATCACCTTCTACATTAACCTAAAAAAGTTATTCATCATATTTTAAATTTAAATCTTTTGATAACCAAGAGAATTACATTGCAAGAGCATCTGCCACCTCTACATTCAGATGAAATTGATCCTCTCGGGTCGCAATAACAGGGCGGCGGAGTTCCACCATACGTACAAGGAACCCCATTGCTTGGATCTCCAGTGTATCCCGGTAAACATTCATCACAATAGTCTCCGGTGGTGCCATCTTTACAATGCTGAAGAAATGTATGTGTTTTTCAAAAGTTTCAAAGCAAATTCTCAAAATTTAAACTTACCAAACATATGCCGGTGACTGGATCACATTCATTCGAATAACCGTTACAGTCACAAGGTTCACACATGCCGAGATAAAAACCGCTCGGTGTTCTGATGTAACCTACATCACAAGTTTCACAAGATAGACCGGTGTATCCTACGGGACAATGACATTGTTCGACTTCAACTGCTCTTTGAGTAGAACCAGTATTTTGGTCAGTGGCAGTATCCAACGAAACGGAAATTAACCTAAAATGTTGAATTATTTTTTGATAAAATATTCCATTCATATGTTAAAGTCGAAATAACTTACGATGATTCTTGTGTATTGGTGAAATAAGTTGCTTTAATATAAATAGCTTCGAGATCAGCTAATACCATAAGAAGATGTTCTCTATCGGCAATTTGACCGTCGATACGTTGCCAATGCTGTTCCAAAATTGGAACGGCGAAAGTTTGAGCACCGTTGGGATTTGGTTGAGTTTGGTTGCGGTTGTAATACAACAAATTGATTTTATTTTTCTGGATTAGAAAAAAAAAGTGAAACCAAATGATAAAATTCGATTGAAAATGTTTCAAAGAAACAACAAACTTACGCTGACAAGTTCCACGTCTGCGGCATTATTTCTAGAACTTTGTTTTCCTGGTATTGACTTGTGTCGTAACGAATATCTCAAATAACCGCCGTAAGACGTCAGTTTATTGCCTTGATAGCGAGAAGGAAGTGACCAATAATAGACAACAGAAGTTCTAAAGCTGCTATAAGATATTTGTCGATTTTGCGAATCTAATCTTATGCCTTCGGTGATAGGAATTTCTCTGTTAACGTTGCCGACTAGTTTGAACTCGTGTATGGAAGATACGAAAATGTTGGAAACCTATACAAGTTTAGATAAATTGTACTTATATATATATTATAATATAATACCTTCGGATTATAAAGTTTACCTGTGATCTGTACCAATTGGAACTGGAACATTGTGAAGATACTCCCATACAGAAACATGAGACGCAACCGAATTGATTTTGACTGTTTAAATGGAATGAATTTGCCTTACATTGATTACAAATTGGACCATCAACCAAATTCTATAATTGAATATAAATATTATAAAATTTTGAAAATTTCGAAAACGTTTTGTTAAACTTTTCACTTACCAGATATTTTTCAAAACGAATAGCATGCGAAAAAATGAAAATTCTATAACTTGTGATCAAAAATTTATTGTTTATATAAAAAAAATTATTAATTGAAAAAATTCTAAATACCTTGCAACGACAGCGACCGTATTGATCTGGTGTAGAATCGATAGAACCGGCAGAATCGCAATAAGGTCTTGGTGGTGGTATGCGCCTACAGGAGTCGCCAGAAACTAAAGGATTACCTACATAACCAAGTGCGCATTTTTCGCATCTGTTGCCTACATATTCAGGTGGACAATTACAGATTACTTTGCGGTTGGGACCAAGTTGACAGGATCGTCCAAAGCTTTTAGAAAATTGACAATTCAGTCAAGAAAGTGTACAGACTACTTTAAAACAAAAAAACTCACTGATTTCCTGATTTCGTGTAAGGACAAGGACATACTTGACATTCGTTTCCATCTTTGTACTTCCCTGCGGGGCAATCTAAAAACAAAGGTCGTTAATAATAATTTAGTTTTGCATAGATGAATTTTGGAACTGAAACATAGGTAGGAATACCGACTACAGCCGATTTCATTGCTACCATCTCCTCAATCGCTTTGACCACTGCAGTGATAAAATTATAGAATATATTGATCGTTGCAAATTAAAAATTTTCACAAATCCAACATTTAAGTCAACTAAAGCAATTGCTGAGCGGCATGGAAAAAATATTTTACTTACCTTGAACAACTGTAACAGTAACTTTTGTTTTTGGAGAATTTGTTGGGAAATTAATGGCGCTACAAACATATATTCCGGCATGCTCCAACTGTATATTGGGAATGGTAAGTCTTCCGTTGATATCATTTGAATCAGGTGGTAGTGGAGCTCCATTAGCTCTACTCCATTGAACTTTAGCTCGTAAAGGTCCTTCGTCTCTGCATGTAAGTACCACTTCTTCCCCTGCAAATCACAATGTTAACTTTATTTTCTGGATTTCTACTTTTGACTGGAACAATTATCTAACCTAAACTAACTTGTAGACACCTTCAGTTACATCTTTTTCTTGTAAATTGGTATATCATGTAAAAATATAAATTGAGTCGGTATTTGATTTATTGATTGGTTCAGCACCACCAGTCAGAGGCTTAGAGTCCTCAGCCTTTAGTCTTTTTGTGGAGTTTACGTGAAGAGACTAGTAGCCCTTCTCAGGCTCAACAGTCTTTTTACTAGGTCCTTCTTCGAGAAATCCTCGGATGTTCTAAATATGCCGATTGTAAACATGTGCTTCCTTAGGGTACAGTGACCGGTGAGTAAACCCGTCACTATCCTTATCTGGCCCCTACTAAGGTTTAGTATTTCATTAGTCAGCGTCTCGGACGATTTTTTGATCAGGAGATTGCTGTGTTCCTATTTTGGCACGTGTCTCCAGTACGACTGATGTTTAGTTTGAGTCCACCGAGATGTACAACCACTTTTACCAGTTTTAGTTATCCCAAATACAGGTTCAGGACCAGTGAATGCGGTCTCAGACCCTAGCTTTGCTAGGATGTCTGCCTTTTCATTTCCTACAATGCCCTTGTGCCCCGGGAACCACTTAAAAGTAACTCTATTATGGTTAGCCACGGTTATTAGTTTTTGTAGACAGTCCCAGACCAATCTAGATCGGATCTGAGGCCATGCTAAAGATCTTAGTGCTGCCTGACTATGAGAGAGAATAAGGATTTTTTGGTCTCTATACCCCCTTTCGATATTCAGTTGCAGTACTTACCTACTATTCGATTTCTGTCGTTGAAATTCGTTCTGAGATCAAGTTGTTCAGGATTGAAAGCTGAAAAATATAATTTTTTCAATGTGTGGGTCTGAATTATTATATTATTCATAATACGTACTGTTCAGCTTACATACTTTTTCTTCTTTTCATACAAAAAATATTGTTAAAAATAAGAATTACTTACAACAATCATTTTCATCGGAGAAATCGTTGCACTCAGTTATTCCATCACAGTATCTAGCGCATTTATCTCCGGATCTACATGGTTGCATACCATAAGGACAGTCGATACCACCGTGCGGCGTTGTTTCTGGAGGAGAAGTAGGAGGAGGTTGAGTTGGACAGTTATATTCATCAGAACCGTCTGAGCAATCGTTATTGCCGTTACAACGTAAATTTTGGGAAATACAGTTGTAATTGTCATTACATTGGAATTGATTACTTGGACAAGTGTCTACAAAATAAAATGATTCAAAAATAAATAAATAGGGACACAGAGAAGGTCATAGCATAGGGTACCTTTCATCCAGAAACAATACTGATCTCGAGGGGTAGATACATTATTTTTACATGGTCATCAGGCATCGATTGCCCGGTATTATTTACCTTTTGCAGCGAGAAATCTAACTTGCTATTCGATTTTTTGTAAATAAATTTTATTGATAACATAGTAGGGAAAAAAGGCTTCCACATTACAACCAAATGGCCAATCAATCAGTAAAATCCTTTCACCAACTGTTGTCGAAAATTGAGGCTATCCTAGGTTATCAAGAACTAGGACTCTGAACATTTCTTGACATAGAAGGATCATACTTCCTTTGACTCCACGATAGCTGCAGTTGCAATGACACCTTTATTTAGAAATTTTTTGGAGGTCTTGATAGAGGAAGCAAAAGGTTATTGTAGGTAATGAAAAGGCAGCTACCCTTAAAAAAAGGAAGGGTCTAAAACTATATTCACTGGACCTGGACCAGCATTTGGAATATCAAGAACTGCAGCGAGGGGAAGTACATTTCAGTGGGTTCAAATAAAACATCAGACGTGTTAAAACAGGAACACAGCAAACTCCTGGTAAAAAAATTCACTGGGAGTAGGAGCTAAATAAGGAAAGTGACGGCATTACTGCCTATTGGATATACAATCTCCAAGAACTAGGGAGCATTTCTCCAAGAAGTATCTAGTGAAAAGAATGAGTCTAATAAAGACAGCTAGTTTTTTCATATAAACGGTACAACTAAGAACAAGAAAAAGAGCCGAGGGCAATGAACGACTATCATGGCTCTTATGGGTATTTAGGTATTTGAAAAAAGATTTTGTGAACTGATTAGTCATACAATATAATATTATGTAAGAATGTCTTAAAACTAGTTCTTATAACATTTTATAAAATTAGATTATCCAACTTAATATTAACAAAATAAAAGAAAATGAAATAAACTGGTCCGCTTTCGATAACAATTTAAAAATGGGCAGGACAGTTACTTCTCCGTTTACTGAAAAAATACAAAAAAAAACTGATTATAGAAAAATGTCACACTTTTATAAAGAAAATGAAGTAACTTTTGTTTTTTATTTTATTTCCGGGATCTCGGAAAATAAAAATACCACCGCAATTTTTCATCTACTTTCACAATGTTTTCCAACCCCTGGAAATTTTCAATTTTTTTTTTTCTTCACTGTTGTGTTAATGAATCCGTAACGGGAGAAAGGGAGAAAAGGGAGACAGAGATTTGTTGATGTCGTACCACCTCTTTATTGCTACCACCACATGCAGAGAGGATATGATATGTCCAAAACGCAATCATACTTTATTCATATTACGATTACAAAACTCGTAGCGAAATTGCTTACTAAATATTTTGTCACAAAGAAAAACGGATATTATAACCTAACCTAGTCGGTATTTCAATCATTTAAAAAGTATATTGTATATTTTTTTAAATCAGTCTGAAATTTTAATCTTACAAGTAATTCCTCTCTAACTATTCTTGTTTACATTAAAAAAAAAAACTCATATAATTAGACAAACATTAACAAGATCATAACCTAACCTTTCGTTATTGACGTAATCATTAAAAAAGGTTATTAACGAAATTTCAACAAAACGGAAAAAATTTAGCATGCGGTAAAGTAGAAGCGTGCGGAAAAATAAAACTAGAAAAACAGTAGTTTACCTAACTAGTGCGAAAAGTGATACTTTTCCGCACGTGCTAGGTTCACTATTTTTTCTACTAGCGTGCGGAAAAAAACCCTAAAGTTAACATTAAGAAACATTTATTATTAAATACATATCAACACATTAATTATTATTAATATTGAACGTGCAATTTGAAGCATTCTGCAAATGAAATGCAGTGGCTAAAATATTTTCCAAATATTCAAATGTCAGTATACTCCATTCTCCATTTAGTGCGAAAAAGTAAATTTTAGGGAGTGTATACACTTGAATATTTAATTTTAGCCACTGCAATTAATTTGCAGAATGCTACAAATTACACGTTCAATATTATTTAATTAATTTGTTGATATATATTTAATATAGTCCGACCACAATAACTTTGGGACACCATCACGTGATTCAACGTAGGGCCGCCTCGAATGCGATGCCGATATCTGATTGGTTGCGGCATCGAGCCAGCGGCGGAACAACGGATGCTTTATTTTATGTAGCTTCTTCGTTTTCATTTCAGTGTTGACTGCAGCCCAGACAGTACTTTGCTTTCGGTCTTCTTGTTCGATATTGTTGTTGCGAATAGTGAATTTTTCATGTCTTGGAACTTTTAGTGTCATGTCTCCCAAGAGAGTGAAACAAGGAAAAGCTTTGCAGAGTCAAATAAAGGATATTATAGAACGGGTTGCTGCATTTATGCAAAAAGAAGAGGAAGGTGTTCAAATTCCTCTTAAAAAGTATGGACAAGTGATAAAAATATGGGCATCAGTCAAAAATTGGGTAGCATCTCGTAATACTACATTAGTTTTAAAGGAGTTTCCACTTAGTGAATGGACGAATATTTGTCGACACGTCAAAGAATATGAAAACTCACAAATAAAACGAGAACACATCTTCATAAACCGAGTGATACCATTATGTAATTTTCTATGGGTATCCAAAACCACTAAGTTTGATATATATTTGAAATAAATTCCTAACAATAAATTTAGTATGAATTTTTGAATAATATTTTTCCCAAAACTTTGTAAAGCGTTAGAATAATATATCTATTCTTCGATATTTATTGGAAACACGCTTTACTAAATACGACAATTTTACAGGAAACTGTAATAATTCTTTAAAATAAAAAAGTTAATACCTTTAATAACTATTGGTTTCCGAGTAGTTGGTTTAAGTTTCCGATTTGGTGGTATTTGCTGTTGTTTTTGTTTTATTAGAAACTGGAATAAGTTACCTGGTATCCTAGTCGTAGCTGAAGACGTCGTAGGTTTTTCCGTTACAGTTGAAGGTGTAGCAGTAACTGTGGGTTTATCAGTAAATGGAGGCGAAGCAGTAGTCAGAGGTTTACCAGTAACTGCAGGTTCCGTATTTGTATTTGGTCGTTTAGTTGTAGATGTTGACGTCGTAGGTTCTTCCGTTGTGATCGCTATAAAATATTTTTCATATTTGTATGTAAAAAACATCAAACTTTTTCAGTCAAAGCCAGAAAATATTATTGACGACGAATTTAAATGATGAATGAACGAAAACAGAAATCAAACATTATTCGGTAAAGTTTGATTGAGGCTCACTAAAATAATATACAGAGTGAGTTTTGAATATGGAACACCTCAATTATCTCGGAAACTAACAGACCCAAATCGGTCTTCAACTCCATCCGTACCATGTAATTTTTTCCGAATCTCTCTTGCTCTCCATACAAAACATTTACTTTTATCCACGTTCTAATTTTATTTTTAGATCGATCCTAATAATATATACAAGTGACATACCTTTAACAATAACGTCAGCTACAGCTTCATCTCTGCCAGCTCCATTGTAGGCGGTACACAAATAATTACCGGCATCTTGAAGTTGAATATTTTTAAAACTTATGTAACCTTCTTTTGTATAAACTGAATTAGGTATGTCGCGACCCATAGCTGACCAAGATATTTCGATTGGTTTCTCTCCGCTGGCGCTGCAATTGATGTCAGCATCTTCACCAGGATGTACTTCTTGACGTTGAGGAGTTAAAGTTATTCTCGGTGGAACTGGAAAATAAAATTTTAATATTACTACATTTATCTCGATTTTTGAAATGATTTTATGGAGATGGTGGTATGTCTAATACTAGCGATTCGCTTTTCAGCAGTTGTAGGAATATATATGGAATAAAAACCTTTCATTTTTAACAACTGACATTGGTGTCTTATTTTATTTTAAAACATTGGTTGTTAATGTATAAAACAGAGGACACCTTTCTGCTCCCATTACGATAAAAAAACATAACATCAAATATTTGACATTGGCGAGCAAAAAATTGAGGTCACCTTCTTGGTGTGTGTGTCTGCGGATCAGTCGTCCCAACTCGTTCCAGACATGTTCTATGGGATTCTTGTCTGGGGTGCGGGCTGGTCAGTCAAACCGCCTAATTTCTACCTCATCCAGATACTCTCTGACAATTCTGGATGTATCGGGTCTCGCATTATCTTGCATAAAAATGCCATGTTCCCCCATAGTCACCATGAAAGGCATAACAAGGTCTTCTAGCAACTCCGTAATGTACCTGTGAGAGGTTAGGGAGCCATTTTCTATGAAGACCAACTCTGTATGAGCTTGTGCAGTGATTCCTGCGCCCAAACCATAACTGACCCACCGCCAAATGGAAGACGCTCGTCAATGCAAACTTCAGCATATCTTTCCCCAGGTCTTCTCTACACTTGTCGACGTCCATCTGACCCAGTGAGGCAAAAACGCGACTCATCTGAGAACAATACCCCGCTCCAGTCATCATCATTCCAACGAACGTGATCTCTGGCAAATGTCTGGCGTTCCAACAGAGGACCTGTAGCCATTCTTCTGCATGACAGTCCAGCAGCATGAAGTCTTCTTCTAGCGGTCCATTCACTAACGTTGACATTTCTCACTTCTTCCAACTGATTTCGCTGCGAAACTGCAGAAGCTGTCCTATTCCGCAAACTTGTGGACACCAAATAACGGTGGTAACTCTTTTTCGCCCAGAATCTGGACTTCTATTGATCAGGCCAGTCTCCAGAAAGCGCTGGTACACCAAAGACTAGCACCAACAATTCTTGCAGTTTCACATTGCCCCCGACCATCTTGTAACAGCGCAACAATTCTTGCCACAACAATCGGATCTAAAAGCATTATGGGCCTGTTAAATCACTACACTTTGCAGTCGTTGAGTTTTACACAAAGAATCGACAGTAAACTGGAAAACAGGCAAGAGATTGTGAATGTTCAATTAGCGCAAAGGCACATTTTTCATAAAAGTCGTACTCGAATAAATCGAATGACAGCTGTCAAGTCTCAGAAAAAATTGCATTATCGCCTACTAATACTATTATGTTCTTATCAATATTGACGCTAAAATTATTCGCAATTTCTGAAGTGACCTCAATTTTTTGCTCGCCAGTGTATACTACATAATATCTGTTTTAGGGAAACGAAGTGATACAAAAAATTTATTTAAGTGAGACGTACTGTAATTACAACCATCTTCATCCGATTTGTCGTCACAGTCTAAAAAATGATCGCAACGTATCAAGATACCATTATTGATGCATTGTCCATTTCTGCATTTTAGTTGGCCTGGTAAACAATCGGGAGGTGGGACTAAAATTTAAAAAAAATATATATATGCATATGAAGCTGTAGGATACATTTTTGGAAGTAGCAACCTCCGAATTCCAAGAAACTAAAATCTTCACGATTTGTTGTAACAAAATCACCGAGGGTTTCATTGCCGTTTATTTGTTTGGAAATTGCATCTTCTAATTCATCTCCTTGAGTTTTTGTTGTACCGATCGTTGCTTTTACACGAACTTGATTAGAAAAACGTGTTTTCCTAAAACAAAACAGAAATTCAATTATCTATCTATCCGTCTGTTGTAAAAATAGAATAATTCTATGATGTGCGCAACAAAAGTTATTTGATAATCTATGAGTCGATGACCCCATACTATTTTATTAACATACATAACGTTTTTAGTTTCCATCCTTTGAACTGGTCTTGGTAGACACTGCCGTTTATAAATTTTGTAATTATTTCTAAGGAAGTGTTTGAAAAGGATAATAATTGGGAAAGGAACTCGTCAAACGGGCGGATGTAATTTGGGCGCTAAAGGATTAATGCACTTTTTACAACATGTAAACTAGTCGCCAAGACCGAAGGGTCATTTTAATCCTATGTGTATTTTGGGCGCTTACCGACTGAAGTACATTTTCAATAATAACCCAACCAAACCTACCCCTACCAAACCACCTTCGTATTTTTAGTCCATTTTTGAAGAATAAATTATAATGTCTGGCTGCCTCGACCTACCTGCACTTCTTAGCGGCGAAAATACATGTCGGATTATCTACCCTTCTTGGTCAGACAGATAGAGAAGGATGGTTAGCGCCTAAATTACACCCGCCGCGTCAAATACATGAAACAAATTGACCTTTGTATTTATCAATGAATGTTATAATCATTAGACTAGTTTGTAATTACCTTAAACTATTCACAGATACAAGAGGATTTTCAGCAACAGAAACGCATACATCTATCAGCGCCTTTTTGATTCTCTCAGCTAGTTTTTTGAACTGCTCGCTTGTGGAGTTACTGTAATCTTCTCGATACGGTTCTTTAATGGTAAACATGACCTGGAACATTCCTAAAAGTTACGGATAAATTAATTTTTCACGTAATTATGAATTCGAAAGAAAAATCCTGAAACAGGTAACTGATTTTAATTATACAGCGTGTCCACGGATGGGGTATCCTATATGTGAAAAATGTTTAAATATTAGTTTTAGTGAAAAATGTCATTTTTGATAAAAAGTTTTGCTTGTTCTGAAACCCCATAAAATGAAATAAAATTCAAGTTTTTCAAAACCCGTCTCATTTTATAGCCAGTTTTATGAAAACCGTATGAAAATAATGTAGGTATTAATCTAGTGAGTAACGTTTACGGATGTAGGTACCAAGTAACTGTCAAGTTTTATAAATAATTTTCAAATTGTCATTCTTTAATAAATATTCGACAACAATGTTAACTATTCGAGAATTATAATCACTTTCAAAAATAACAATACAGAATAAGTAACACGCAAATCCATCATGTTATCAAAGTACATTTTACGCCTTTGCTCCTGATTTAATGTATCTTCCAGAAGATACGGTCCGATTATTCGATCCGGTAAAACCGCACTAACTTTTTGTAGCACTAGCCCAATATCCACAATTTTGGAAAGAAACGACTCCGTATGTTGAAAACGTTGCTTTATCAGGAAAACAATATATTATTGTAAAAGAATCGGTAAAGCATAAGTTTTTCACCAATAATCGCACAAAAGTCTAACCTTGTGTCATAATCATAATATTGTACAAGCAAAACTTTTTATCAAGAATGACATTTTTCACTAAAACTAATACATATTTCATCTATAGGATACCCCAACCGTGAACACGCTGTATATTACCAACGTTCAAAAAGTCATATATTTCTAAAAATATAATTGAAAACCCTTTTCAAACGCTTACCTATTTCCATTCAAAAATTATCCCTAAAGGGTTGAAGAAACAGGTGAATAATAATTGTATTCAATAGTCGTAGTTTGTTATACAGAAATTGACCCGTTACAGGATTTTTCAGACGTGAAAAAATAATTCATCCGTTACTTTAAAACCTCACTGTATAAACATTAGCTTATGTGCTGGCAAATCTGCTTGTTTTATTTAAAAACTTACTTGCAAGATCACTGTCGCCACGATCACTGTCGCCAGTTGGGAAAAAGCTAAAATTAAAATATCATATTTGATTAGGACTTGAGAACTTGAAAATAAATTACCGAATAAAAACTTACATTGAAAGATCAACTTTCTGAAACAAAAATAAAAATATTAATGTAAATTTGCATCGTAAATAATAAAAAGGAAGTGTTTGCCATATCTACAAAGCTAATAAGATTTATTTAACAATAAAATGTCTTCCTGATCCTGATTCAGAGAGAGAGAGTATTTGAATACTAAAGAAAATTCTAATTTCAGTTAATAAAAGGTTTTGTCCTCTTTACGGAAGTTCCAAACGTCGGTGGCGTCCATATACGATTCGGTGTTAATTTTTTTTTTGACTCCAGTCACCAACAACAAATTATAAATATTTAAACTATACCAAGTATAGTTTATTGTTTTTATTAGATGACTAATACGCAGATGTAAAACAAATCATTTAATAGAGTTCTAATTCTCAAAATTACCATTGAATATATAGGTACCTACATAATACATCCTAGCATCTGCAAAAGGATAATATTTCGTAAATATCACTCGCATTGTTTGCAATGCTAATATAGTAAAAGTAACGAATGTTTCTCGTTACGTCATAACTCATAAATACCCCAATCAAATCAATAATTTCAGGCATCTTGGATACATTCAGGGAAGTATGACGTACGAGAAACATTCATGACTTTTACTGTTTACGCTTTAAATAGCTGCAAAAACATTCACCTTCACAATATTTTATCTAAAGGAAATAAACTTTGATAGTAAATTTATTTATGCAATTCAATCCATCATTAAATTCGAGCTCAATAGTAAACAAAAATATGACGATGAAATTGTAATTTTTGGTGGAATTATCAAGAGAAGTACCTCATCACAGTCGATGCCTCAATGCTTAATCCGAAACAAGCGTTAATTAACGGGATCCAAATTCCTGCGTCTGTCTTATCATAATTATTGAAATATATCATTCTTCAAATTGAATCGAATTGTTCTATTTAATAATTAACAAAATTGGTTTGCACTTGAACTGTCGACGTCCATGTAAGTGTTACAAAATACCCGGCAACATTACAAACCTCATACCTCACTATTCTCTCGATCGTAATTTCTACTTACGTTGCCAAAGGCTATTATCCTTGAAAAGTATTCTATATTTACATTTTTATTTTTCATCACAGATTTTTGTTCTCGCTAGATTTATTGCTGGATATTTTGTATGTACTTATTATAGTAAAATCGGATCCCTGAAATATTACGAATATTATTGAATGCCTACCTATATTATTTTGGTATTTTTCGGTTGTAATTTTTTTTTATGAACATATAAACGTGACTCTTTAATATTCCAATCTAAAAAAACTGGAGATTACCATGAAGATATGAACGCCGACGTTTTTAAGCAGATGATTGACTTAATACCAAAAGGTTCATTCATAGTATTTGATATTACCATTCTCGTCACATTGAGAAGGTGCCAAACACATCATGGAAAAAACAAGAGATCATTGAATGGCTAATAACTGACAAAAATATTAATTTTCGTCAAAAATCAGTCAAACCAGAACTTCTACAAATTGTGAAATTGAATAAGCCTCCTAGGCTCGATATGCTGTGAACGAACTGGCAAAAAAACGTGGTATTGACGTAGTGCAACTCCCCCATATCACTGCGAATTAAATCCGATAGAACTGATATGGACACAAAATGAAAAGTTTGATAGGTCAACATAATACTTTATTCAAACTAAAAGATGTGCAAGCATTATTAGACAGGTCCCTATTATTTAATAGGATATCTACGTATTTTCGTAATTTAAAACTTAAGCAATACAACAAATATTAACAATATATACGTACATACGAACCCCTAATACTGTTCCTAAACCTACGCCTATGATATCCCTATAATAGAAAGTATTAAGATAAGACTCGGTCATTGTTATCTTTCTACAATATCCGTCGGAAAAAACAAATTTCTTGTTTTTGTTTTCACAACATTCATTACAGCAATTAGTATAAAAATTACATAATATTTTGTTTGGTCCACTTGTGCTGAGCAAGTCCCATAAAATTTTGATTTATTAGTCCGCACTGACGTACCTATACCTACATTGACAATCTATTTACAAATCCATACTTTCCATGCCGCTATCGAGTTCGTTTAAAATAATAACTTAGTCTATTAATATTGTAATATTTGTTGGCTTGTGTAATTCTAGACCACCTAATTCGAGGTCTTCTTAAATAAAAAAAACTAAGATCGAATTGGGAAGAATATGCTAACATGGCAATTGAAACAATTTTTAGTGATTTAGTTGATAATTAATTTTCGGATGATTATAACTTGTAGTTGTGAGGGATTATAATTAATAAATCGTATTTCTGGTTAATCTCGTGTATTATTTGTGTTAAATTACTTAAAACAATAAATAAAAGCTAACATAATATATATATTTTGTACATAAGTTCTTAATAGATTTTATAAATCTTGCAGGTTTCGTCCGTCAATCTGAAAAAAAAAATGAAATATATTGTAATTTAGGTATTGTGTGCTGCAGTACCTATGATATAATAATAGTTGAATTCACCAATTCCCTCATAATCAGAATATGTAAGTACGTAATCGATTCAACAAATCAATGAAAACATTATGACCAAGGATGTTTCACATGTCACTTTTTTTTTTAAATTGACTCACTAATATTAAGTACAATATTAGGTACATATTAGGTACATTAGGTATTACCATTTAAAACATCTGGTACAATTCAATTAGTTGTATAATTTGGTATATTCAAGGTCTCAGTGACTAAGGTATGACTTTCATTTCATAATGTAGGTACCATGTTTTTCTGGTACATTGTTAATATTAGATATATATATATATATTATTAGCTCTCTTATATGCCTTGTTGAATAATATGGTTTTGACAATTTCTGTAAATGCAAATAAAAGCACTCATAGTCACCATTATTTATTTACATAAACTGTACATACTAAAAAAAAAAAATCAGTTTTCACAGTTGGAAAATGCATCGTGTTATAATTAAATGAAATAACAAAAATGTACTTACTTTATAGTTCATCTTTCACATCAACCAACAACATATACTTAACTATCACGTTTTGTTGATAACGTAACAGTGTGGACAATTGGATCGAATATACCCACCTACGCATAAATATTTGCGTTTCTTCATTCGACGAATTCGGTAGCCAGATTATAAATTATTTAATATCTATTTACTTTCCAGCCCTGTGCGACCAATTTTATATTTCGTTTTAAATTCCCTTCACAAATGGCATGTAAAATAATTCATTGTTTTAATGACATACATTGTACTACTTTCTAAGACCACGTAAGTGGTGCTATTCAAAAGTCCCCTCCCCCCCTCGTATCTTTTGAACTTCTACACTTTCATTAATAAAATTTGGAATGTGAAAATAAAGTGTTGTAAACTTCTCTACGAATGGTAACAGGTGACGTAATAGTAATAGATGACGTCACAGTGCCACTCTGACCAATCATTTTAAATAGGACCTTATGGCAAGTGATACCTCGTTTGAAAGGCATTGACATTGGCTATACATAACCATATTAATTTTGTTTGGGTTTAAACTAATTTTGACGGATAAATTAAATAAATACCAAAATTATTATTTCACATTTGAATATTGAAGATTTTTCAGTCCGCCTCTGGTTAGTTGTCAAAAAAAAATTGACGTTTCTAATTTAATAGTATTTGTTGCTTTGCAAAGTTTTTCTAAATAGCTTAAATATTTAATTTTATTATTGTTCAAAGAGACGTTTAAGAGTTTACATAGGCAAAATGGTACGTACTCAAGCCGACAAAGTAGCAGCATCTTAATAATAATTGGTGAATCTGGAAAGAATCTCAATGAAGCGAAACGTTTATTTAATGAGAGATTCACAGATCGCCCTATCTCGAGAACTTATTTGAGGGAGCTTCTTCACAAGTTTGAAGCAACAGGTAGTGTTCAAGATGCCAATCGATCTGGTCGACCAATGATGATAAAAAAATTGATATAGTTGCTGAAATGGTAGTAAACCCTACTTCCTCTTCAACTAAAGTTGTGTCTATCTAAGTAAAAGTACAGTACAGAGAGTGTTGGCTAAAAATAAATTTCATCCATACAAGTTAAAAATGGTGCACCACCTTTCGGATGACGACCCCGACAGAAGACTCGAATTCTGTGAATGTATGACAAACAAAATTAGTCAAAACCCACATTACACAAAAACAATTTGTTTTAGTAACGAAAGTACTTTTTGCCTCAATGGAAATGTGAATACACAAAATGTAAGGCATTGGAGTGACACAAATCCTCACACCTTTCGTGAACAACATACCCAATTTCCAGAAAAAGTCAATGTTTGGGCAGGTATTTTGGGAAACCACATAATTGGTCCTGTTTTCCTAAATTCAAATTTAAGCGGTGAAGTGTATCTGGAGATGTTACAAAATGCAATTGAGCCGTTAATTCTTGAAATTCTGGAAGATAATCCAGATGAATTCGGCCATCTGGAAATAACATTTCAACAAGATGGTGCTCCTGCACATTATTATGGTGCAGTAAGACGTTACCTGGATGAAGAATATCGAGGTAGATGGATCGGCCGGCGAGGTCCTATAGAATGGCCACCTCGGTCACCAGATCTGACACCATTAGATTTTTTTCTATGGGGGTACTAGAAATCCAAGGTTTGTACTACGGCACCAGATATCATTGGCGTTTTGAAAGTAAGAATTATTGAAGAATGCAATGCAATTTCAGCTTAAACATTCGAACGAGTACGACAAGAGTTTCCTAATAGGATGTATTACTGTCAGGAAGTAGACGGAGCACATTTCGAACACTTGCTATAAGAATCCATTGTTGATATTTGATTAATTAAATTTAAAAAAACAATTTCAATAATTTTGGTATTTATTTAATTTATCCGTCAAAATTGATATGGCTATGTAGCCAATGTCAATGCCTTTCAAACGAGATATCACTTGCCATAAGGTCCTATTTAAAATTATTGGCACTGAGACGTCATCTATTACTGTTACCATTCGTAGAGAAGTTTACAACACTTTAATTTCACACTCCAAATTTTATTAATGTTAGTGTAGCCATTCAAAAGATACGAGGGGGGGAGGGGACTTTTAAATAGCACTGTATAGGAAGAATGTATAAAATTTCCTTAAATAAAAAATGTATTAATAGAATGTGTATTGAAGTTTTCGAAATATAAAATACCAAACAGTCTTTTGTTGTTTGTTTTATAGGATTGAATGGGATTGACTCTTAATACTCTCTCTATTCGCATGTATTTCTCCATGTTCTGACTGTTTTCTAATCAGTTTTTTATCAGTAGCATCAAGTCTTTTTTCTTGAATCTTTTCATCTTTTTCTCTTTCGTGAGTATCGGCAATACTAAGAATATAATCGATACTTATGTCGTAAGGTCCGTTCTTTCCAGGTATTTCAATAATTACAGGCATTATTTTTTTAACTTGATGGTATTTTACTAGATGATGTATACTGTCGAAAGCTTCCTTTTGAATTAACAGCAGTCCAATTTCAGGACGATTGGAAAAATCACAAAAAGCCTCTTCCAGTTCCAGCGGTCTTGTAGTTTCAGTAAAAAGATAATAATTAGGTTCGTCATTTTCGTTTAGTTCACCGATACCACCAAGTAGGTAACCCACACAAGTATCTTCATCTGCAATTATTCCTACTAGATAATATTGATATAAGGATGATTCGGAACGTACATTTGATACTATTTCTTCACTGCGAATTTCACTTTGATCTTCTTCTTTGATGTCGTAAAGCGGGTGATTCATTACTTAAAAATTACATTTCTGACGTACCTACTTACATTTTTTTGTCACATACATTTAAGGTTATGTGTCACCATGGACTATTTTTTTAAAGTTATAATTATACTTTCTAAAAAGTTGCATACGAATTAGAACCACTAATAACCTTTTAGCGAATATCCAGTGGTGTCAATATAAAAATACGATAGCATATTTTGTAGAATAATAAATTTCAAGATCCCATTCCCAATTTTTAATACGAAATTGTTTAACCCAAATAAATTACGTAATTGAAATATCAATTATTATTTAAAGAGATATGGATTTACAATTCAACATTTTTCCTATGACTTTTTGCATACCTTGGAATCAGCAGATATTATATACAAATTCTCCACACAAAAACATATCACCATAAAAGTAGATAAGCCGAAAAAATTCAGGGTAATCGGTCTACCCATTATCAAAAACCGTAGAAATTATTTTTTTTTTAGCGAATTTATACACCGTCCTCGTCGCACTCTAATTTTCCGATCATACTTGCCTTTTGCCTTAGCAGTCTTAGTACTTAGTGCGCCGAGACTAACACGAGACTAACCCGCGAGTGGCGCGAGTCGCGATCTGTCTATCTACAGGGGTGCCAGCTCTCACGATAAATCGTGAGATCTCACGATTTCATATGTAATCTCAGGATCTTACGATCTTAGGTCAAAATCTTACGATATTTCGGTTCTTTTGTTTTTTATTAGCCTGTTTATGTAGAATTCTTAAAAAATTGTTTATATCATAATAGAGAACTGTTATAATTTTAAAGTTACTTCCGAGATGAGGAATAAAGCTAACTTATGTTGACTTGTTAATTTCTGGTTTATATTGCAGCACCTTTATCTATATATCTCTTATCTATGATCTCACATTAGATATTGGCGTTGGCGATTCAAATTATTTCGCGCGCTCAGTTAGCTTGAATCTCACGATTTCTCTCGATTTTTCCCGAGCGATCTCATGAATTCGGTATTAACAGACCTGGCACCACTGATTAATGATTATCTATTTATAGTAGGACCTTGGTAGTGTAGTGGGTGAAGCGTGATCCTACAATACGAACATTTATTCAATGTTCCGCCTAATTAATATACCAAAAAAATCGGTAATTTTTAAATTATAATTATTTAGGAGAGAGTTCTGTATTACAGGATAATTGAGATCTTTCTAAAATCATGTAAAATTAATAATTTAATTTCGGATGCAATATAAATCTCATAATTACTTAACTAAAATAAGGAGTGTATTATATTATAGTACCTATAGGAATGATATCAACGATTTCACATCGTTGTAGATAAAGGACCTATCTAATTGGTGGCGCAACTGGGTGCCGCCCCCGTTATGGGGTTGTCCACCCCTTTACCTATATATAAATAAGTAGATTTTATATTTTATCATAAGTTTTTGCTATCTAACATGAGCGAAGTAACATAAATTGTTAGTGAACGTGGAAACGTGTTGTTACTATTAAGTAACTATAAGTTCTTTAAAAAAGAAACGTTGAAATCTGGAGAAGTCAAGTGGTGTTGTACCACAAGGAAGTGCACCGCCAAGATCTACAGCATTGCAGATGGACCCGAACGGATAATTTCAAGGAAGAATTTGGAACATAATCATCAGAGTGACGAGAAGAAAATACAAGAAACACTCACAATATGCTTTTGAAAACGTAAAGCGACAGAAGATATTTCTGTAAAGCAAAAATATGCCGTGGCATTTTAAAAAACATTTCGGATGTTCATCTTGCCGTTTTTGATGTGAATTGTATCAAAAGGAATATTTACAATGCCTGACGCCGAGAATATCCACCGCTACCGAAATCTATTATGGACACCCTTTCTGCTTTGAAATCAAACAATTGGAACACAAATTGTGGTGAAAACTTTGTGTTATTAAACAACAGCAGTGACATTATAACATTTTCGTGTGTAACCAATTTAAAGTTTTTATGCAACGATTATGGAAGGATTATAGAAACTCTGACCGCCGCTGCAATTTACAATCGCCGAGATGGCCGTCCAACGGGCCTTCTTTGATTTCTTACTTGAGTAACATTTTCTTCGCTAAGATTATGATACTCTCCATACTCTTTTACGATTTATATGATGAACACCAGCATTTCTTTTCTTTCTTAAAGAAACATTTTCCACCAAACAAATTTCGTCACTTGTGGTGACGAAACTAGCCGACTTCCAGCTTTCTTTATGTTCAACTATCAGCTTCTACCGCGCTGGTAACCAGCGTGCGAGAAACCAGCTTTCTTCATGTTCTCGCCGACTATCGAGGAGTCTAATTATTGAACAACTGCTCAGTAGTATATTCCAAATTCATGACATGTCTGCAGCCAGGGTATCGAATAATTATTTCAGTTCAGTTGAATTAACAAAATATGTTTCAATGATGTTTGGATTGTTTTTATTATGACTACGTTACTTTCATTGTCACTTTTTCGTTTTGTTAAGGATAACCTTTTACTCTATATTTCTTTTGATATTGTCGGGCTATTGAGTTTTATTGTTCCTCAGAATTTTTGGAAGATCTCGAAGTCGATTATGAATTCTCTCAATTTGAATCATTTTTTTTTATTCTTCGTATTTCAAAAAATATTTTGGAATTCTATTAGAACTAGGATTGTTGAAGGTGAACGGGAAACGGAACAACTACATTTTCTAATAAAGTGTTAATAGGAATATTGTAGAGAACATTTCTCGTATTTCGTTTTCAAAATCTTTTGTCGGTTTTTTCCAGTTGGAGGGTAAAATTGGTGAAAACTTTGGACGTAATTTTTTTTAACGGGTTTTATGATAAATAAAACAAATAATGTTACGTTCATTTATCATATTTATTGTCTTTGTTTATTGAAACACTGCGCATTTTCAGGCAATATTTTTCTCCAAATTATCTTCGAGTAATATATATACACATAATTAGGTATGTATTTAAGGATAATGAGAATTATCTAGAGAGAAACAATAAGCTGTTATAAAATATACTTTTTTTGTTTAAATAGCCTATACCTAGTTTTTGTTAACCACCATTGCTGATACGTTTTAGTTTCGTTTTTGAAATCACATTGTATACCTAACGTTTCTCTTGAACGTAATAATGTTTATGAGTACGTAACAAAAACGTATATCGATCTTAAAAAAAACTTGCCAAACACAAACATAACCTCAATCAGAAGGAAACAAATTTTTATTTATAACCCAAGTATTAGGTCAAGATTTTTAATTTTACTCTTTTTTTCAAATTAATCCGAAAATATAAATAGGAAAGAGTACTGAAATATTTTTTAAAACAAGTTTGACATTTCGGAATTGTGAGGGGATAGCATCAAAACTCAAGGAAAGGTTGTAAAATTGCAGAGGATCTAATTTGTAAGAGAAAATAAAGAATAGGGAAAAGTACAGACAGAATAGAAAAATTTAAAGCATATAAATCTATGGTAGGTGAAAAAATGGTAGAAAAATTTTTCAATAAAATGGAAACTAAAATAACTCTTGATTGATTCAAATACAAATTTTCTCTCCAGGTTTGTTGTTAGTGTTCTGTGGCTGTATTCTTCACTGAGGGAGTGAAGATTCCCGGGGGAGAACAGATATTTTGTCTTTGTCACTGCAGAGACACAGTAGCCAAGCAAAATAAAGACAAAATATATATATTCTCTCGGAAACCTCTATTCCCTCAGTCAAGAATACAGCCCCTGGCAAGTCCAATTTTTATCGACTGATTAGCACCATCAAAAATAAAAGTAGCGAAAAACAAGTGGGTATACGGAATATTAATAATTGTATCAGATTTTTTTTGCTTTGACTATTATGTAAAATGGCACGATATATATTTTTTTATCAACTATTATACAGTATGAAAACATAAAACATAAAAAACGGTACAAAAAGTAAACGAATTGAATAAATTGGCAGTATTAGAATTAAAAAAAAAAATGTACAAAAGCTGTATTCCAAAAAAAAAAAAAATTAAATCTAAACAATTATTATAAACACTGGAAGCGGAGAACGGTGAAATACAGCTTATAATGTTGAGTTATTTAAACGTTAATGATAATTATAATAATCTCAACATTATGTGCAACAATAAAATATGAACACATAATCGTGAACACGACGAGGTGTGAAATATACAAAATTAAGAATTTAATAACGACGACTGCGTTTTTTCTATCCTAGGGGTTTTTTTTCTTCAGTTTACCAGATCATTTAACCATATGTCTCGGCCTGAAAAGCTGAAACAAACAAAAACAAAAGATTAATTATTAATAATTCTTCAAATTTGTACACAAAAACACAAGGTACACTTAAAATTTCCGGGATGTGTTTTTATTTGGGTCTATATCTGTGAGTGATTCTTACCTGGCTTTAGCAGATATCCATTGAGAATGCAACATTTAGTAAAAAAGCATCAGTCTATTTTATATATATTATAAAGGTAATAAAATATTTATAACGTTAGCGTATTAATTCTTTATATACATACAATACTGATTATCACAAATCAATCTAACCCCTAATTTGTGCATTTCCAAAAAACCTATAAAATACCAAAAGGTAAAGTGTCCAAAAAACCAACGATCGATTCAGACCAAGTACAGGTTATTTTGTGAGGGGCTAGAGATAAATAAAACTGTACCCAACAGATTTTCCAACTTAATGAGAGATTGTTAATAAAAATTTCACAATTTTGGTAAAAACAGACTACAAACTCAAAAAAAATCGCCAAAACCACAAAAATGGAAATATCAAACTAAAATGAATACAGGATGAATTTACCATGAAAAAATTTAACAATACTATAACTACTGGAACGGTTTTTATTTTTTAAGACTGCAATATTCTAAAAAAAAAGATAAAAATCTAAATAATAATAAATTGTTTTCTATTTCAGCATCTTCATCTTCTTCTAGTTGCAATATGGTGGTGAGTACTAATACCATATATATATTTTTTTAAATTTATGTATTCGTTTCGTTCGGGTTGGTATATTCGGATACACAAATTAAGGGTATAACAAAAAGTATACTTTTTTTTCCTTCTCACATTACCTCATAAATTATACGTTTTTATATAACATAACAATAAAATTTTTGATATGATATGATACACTATATAATATAGTATGTAACATAAAAAATACCTATTGTCTAGCACAAAACATCGGAAAATTCTAAAAAAAGAGAGTAGGACCCATAAGCCAGATTAGATATAAAGATATCTCTTCTCGAAAATTATTAACCACCAAATATTTCAGTACTTTTGTGCTACGTTTTCTTCAAAATTCTTTTTGTAATAACCAGTGATTTATACTGTACTTTATACTGTTCTTTACAGATATACTGTATATCGCCCCAATTTAATAAATGCAACTCTCTCATAATAATAATATATTCAAATAAATATCTAATTTAATATTTTTCTTTCGACCCCCTTCTTTTTAAAATTTCCCAAACATATTTTTATTGCATTTGTATTATACTATTAGGTATAAAATTTTTAATAATTATTACAATATCGTCGTCGGTGGTCAAACGAACCTTGTTATATATAATATTATTGTATAACTTAAATATAATAAGCTATGGATGGTTTGAGCACAACTGGAAGGTTTGGGATGGATGATATTTACAGGAGGTGGTTCGATGATCTCATCGAATTGATCGCTATCTGCGAAAATCAATGAGGACGGAATCCAACGCAGTCTGTTACAAAAATTTAAATTCAAAAATCCAATGATTTTAGTTTTGGAAAAAAAAATTTTTTATTGAAACTTACCTAGAACAAGGTCTGACATTTAGACCGTTAATAGCTTTAATTCCTAAATCTAATCTTTGGGTATTTTGCAATTCGAAACCGTGGATGCATCCGTTAAAGCCTTGCGTAAATCTATTTCCTGTCATCCTGGAAATATTCGGCGTTCCACCGATGTAAATATTTCCTTCGACGTTCAACGATGTCGATGTACCTGGAGCGTCTCCTTCTTCCGTCCAACTGTTGTCTATTTCTATCGAACCTCTTTTACCGTCTCGTTTCAAGATGACACTGTGTCGATTTCCATCGTCGATGCGTCGTTTATCGTTTCTGATAATAACCGCCCCGTCTCCCAAATCGAAACTGTATTCCAGAAAACCGTTGGCAACTAAAAACGAATAGAAAAACGAATAAAATTTATAAAAGGGATTGATTCATTCATTTTTTACTTGTTAGAGCTATGTAGTTATTTCCGCGTCTACTGGAGCTTGGAGTTTGTCCGTGCCAAAAAATAAGTCCGTTCGATTGGTTGGTCGATAATTCTAAAGCGATAACTTCTTCTTCCCCTTCGCGATGAGTTAAAAGATCTCTGTTGAATTCCAGATAACCGTTTCCGTCAAAGTGAGCGTCGTTACGTATTTCAGTTACTAAAATAAAATAAAATATTAAATTGATGAATTGAATATACATAATATTAGAATGTTTTCACCTTGATCGCAATTACGTCCGGTAAATCCAAGAGTACAGTCGCATTCGTATTGGGTGTTCTTTAAAATGCAGTTACCTTGATTTTGACAAGGATTCGGTTCGCATACATTTTCTGCCGTTTCACAGTTTCTTCCTGTAAAACCTGGTGCACAAGCGCATTGATAAGCGGTGGGCGATAGAGGATAGCATTGTCCGTTATTTTGGCATGGGTTATTCGTACAACTGACGTGTCTGAAAGGTCTTTCCGTGTTGCTACCAAAAATGTTATTGTCGATTTCATCTTCGCTGCTACAATCTCTAACGTTGGCGGAATCGGTGATGTTTTGAATCATGTTGATGTCGATGCCAGCAATATTTATCTGAAAATTAAATGTTGTTAGTTGGAAAAAAAAATATAAATTTCTACCTACATCTCCGATGCACCCGTTAAATCCAGTATAAACTTGTACGCCTTCGTTAATCTTAACGTGATGTTTATCGTAACCTCCGATAAATAGTGGAGTTTGAAGATTGATGGTTTTGTAGTTGCCCGATGATCGTCCAATTGCCGGTGCTTGTCCGTCAATGATGAGTCTACCTTCGCCTAGAGATCTAGTTGCGGTAAGAACATGCCATTCGCCTGTCTTCAAGTCGGTATCGTCTCTAATTAGCGTTACACCTAATATATTGAAAAAAAAATTAAAGTAATGTAGAATATTTCTAAAAAATGTATTCATCTCACCGTTTCCAGCATCAAATCTGAATTCTAAATGTCTATCTTTGATCGCTAAACTGATAAAATTTCCGTAACCTTCTTCGCTTTCACTGCAATAGAGTAAAATACCGTCTTCTAAACTGTTCGGTTTGATTTTTAATGTAAGTTTCAATTTTCTCGCCGGTTTCGGTGTCGGGTAAGCTATGAACGCATCGTTTTGAAACGCCGGTTCTATCACTGTAATTTCTCTTTCGCATCTACGACCTGCGCGACCCAAAGGACACTGACATTCGAAACTGTTATCCGTATCGATGCATCTTCCGATTCCACAAGCATCTATCGAACAAAAAAAATTCTATTTAGCATCCGAGTGCGTTGAAATATTTTTTTTTTATTTTTACTTACGTGGCGAGCAGGCTTCTCCTTTCAATTTACTACAAGTCGGTCCGCTGTAACCTGACGAACATACACACATGTAACCTTCTTTGGATAGAGCTTCCTGACAGACACCTTGATTTTGACATTTACTTTCGCTGCACGATTCGCACGTCGTTATTCCAGTTTTGTTCAAGGCTTCTCGTAAAATGTCCAAATGAGAATGACCGATTTTAAAACGACTAATACAACCAACGAATCCGTGGTATTGTTGGTATCCCAAAACTTCAGGTGATATACCGTTAACGCTAGGTACTCCTCCCAAGAATAAAGGTTCCGTCAAGTCTAAACCGGTATATTTGCCTTCGGCTACTCCAACGACCGGTCCGTCACCGTCTACATACATCGTCACCTTTCTTCTATTTCTAGATATCTTGATGGTATGCCAATCACCGATGGTAATAGGTCTTTCTGCTCTGACCACTGTACTACCAGCTCCCAAGTTGAATTTGAATTCCGGTATTCCGCCCAACAAAGATAGTGCTATATAGTCGCCGCTAATGTCGTTTCCTTTTTGTCCGTTGTATAAAATTAAACCAGTGTCTTGTTGAGGTTTGAATGATATTTCGAAGACGAATTGCATGTAGGAATCTGATAAAGTTGGAATGGAGATGTAACTGTTGGGAGCTTGGGTAAAGTATGGTACTATGCCGGTTACGACAAGGATTACTGGAATGTCCATGGATCGTTCGCCGTTGCTGGCCGTACACGTGTACACGCCGGCGTTTGAACTGTCCACGTCGTTGAGTTGAATAGTTTTCTGGAGAAAAAAAAAAATTTCATTGTAATTAATTGATTAATTATTATAATTAATTGATTAATTATTATTGAGCAAATACTCTTACTGAAAATTCATCGACATCTCGTGGTAATTCTCCACCTTGTTTGGTCCAAACATATTCGGTAGCGTCGAAATTTGCTTTGCAATCTAATTGAACTATGGATCCTCTTTCAGCTTCTTTCGTTTGTAGAGGTGGTTGGTCTTTATATTGATCATCTGAAAAAGAGAACAAAAAACATTTTAACCAACGTCTCCGTAGAAATAGAATCGCACGTACCGATAACAACCAAATTGTAATCTTTGTAATAAGTTGATTGTCTTCCGGTAGCTTCGCATCTGTAAACACCCTCATTTTGTGGTTCCAAATCGGTGATTCTTAAAACTGTATTTACGCTAATAACGTTGTCTGACAAAGATCCCGATAATTTCGACCACATGGTAATGGCACCTCTTTCGGAGGATTGACAGAATACCTCGATGTCTTCTCCTACGTAGTGATCAGCTTCTGGTGGATTGAAGGAAATTGTATACTGAGGTTCTACCGGTAGATAAGGTCTAGTTGGTGGTGCGGGCCCTAAAATTTTTACATGATAGATGGAAAATTGGAAAAAAAAAGATAAAAAAAAATGAAGAGTATCTGTGTTTTTTTTTTCATTTCGACAGGATTAACTGTCAATTAGTGAAGAACAAAAATACAGATACGCAACAGAAAATAACCAGTGGCGTAGTTATAATTTCTAAAATAATGCATTTCAGTAAAGTTAACCAAACACGTCTGGCGTCTTTTATTGGGTGTTAATAATATAATCTACATAGTTGTTAAAATGAAAACTATCTACTTTTTTATGAATCCGTCCCTAAAAACCCGATAACTACACCACTGTTCGATAGTTTACAAAAGATGTATAAAAGAAAAGATGTGGAAAAACATACATTTTCATTAGTAAATACGACATAAATAGATAGCATCCAGATTAAACATGTTTTATTACACAAAAGTTTATTATCATAGCATTAAATGATTACAAAACTTTTATCGTCGTTCAATGTGAATTGTGCCTTAGGCATCAATAAAATAATTTTTCATGTAATGCTAATTTTTAAAGTCTTTTTATACAAGAAAAAATTTTACATTTGTAAAATTTCTAGTACAAAAGGGCCTCTACAATATTAGTTATTAAAGCACTAACAGGAAATGTAAATAACACAACTGTCGATATTAATAAAGGGATTAAAATAATTTTGTCCATCCCCTTAAACAATAAACATCGTCTACACTTGAAGACTTGACATCACGAAGAGCTAGATCTAGACAACGAAGAGGCTATAGGAGGAAGTAAAAAAAACTAGTGTTAAGCTAGATTTATTGAACAAACCCCGTCGTTTCCTGTTCGCACAATCCATTTCGTCGCTATCATCTCCGCAATCGTTTCTACCATCGCATCTAAGACCTTCCGGTATACAAATCTTATTTTTACACGACCAATATCTGGCTTGGCAATTCCATCGACGTGCTGTGAGATACATGCAATGTGCAACATTAACAATTTACATTGTTTTAAACGTGTCCGTTGCACCATTTCGTAACTATTGTATTTTTTTTTTCGTAGAAAGTATTTTCAGCATCCAAGGTTTCTTTGAGAATTTGTAAATAATATTTGGAAAATTTATTAGTAGACATTCAGATTTTATAGTAATACTCATGTTAAATCAGGTACATGTCTTTACAATGAACGATTCAAGAATATGAATGACAAAAATGGGTGGAAATTCATTAAATATTAAAATTTGTTTGCAGAATCAGCTCTGGAAGTTTTTGGAAGAATACAACTACCAATTTAAAAAATCGTATCAACTACAAAAATGTAAATATTATTATGCTAAAATTTTGGCAGAGAACATCATTATAATTGTAGAGGTTTCAATTTTATACGGTACCAAAACACTAAAAATTATTTCTGTTAAAAAATGGTTACGAAACGGTACACTCCTATCTCGCTACAAACTGTACAAAATATCAATATTTACAACAACTAAATATTACTAACCTGTTAAAATTAGATCGACATAGTCACTGACAGTACCATTTCTAGTTTGAATCTCGCAATAGTACCTTCCTTGATCTTCTTGTCTTACATTTCTGAGGTACAAGAGTTCTCCGTCTTCTTGAGCACCGTAAGGAAGCTCGGGTCCTTCCCTGAACCAACGGACAGTATTCACAAAATTAGGATTGGTGACCCTACAGCGCAAGCTTACGTTAGTACCGACAGGGGCTTGTTGTTGTTTCTGTTCCGCTTTAATGGCAGGTCTCGATACATTTTCTACGAAAACAAAAAACATGAACATGTCTTAAAAATTGACAGACCCAAATCGATGTCATTTATCTTCAACTCCATATATCGTACCATACTGTACCATGTAATTTTTTTCCTCTTGCAACCTAAAGTAGCTACATCTCCATACAAAACATTTACTTTTAACCATGCTCTAATCTTTAAAAGATCGATCCTAATATACTAGTGACTTACCTTCAACAATAACGTCAGCTACAGCTTCAGCTTTGCCTGCTCTATTATTGGCGGTACACAAATATCTACCGGCATCTTGAAGTTGAATATTATTAAAACGTATGTAACCTTCTCTTGTATAAACTGAATTAGGTATGTCGCGACCCATAGGTGACCAAGATATTTCGATTGGTTGATCTCCGCTGGCGCTGCAATTGATGTAAGCATCTTCACCAGGATGTACTACTTGACGTTGAGGAATTAAGGTTATTCTCGGTGGAACTGGAAAATAAAATTTTCATATTACAATATTTATCTCGATTTTTAAAATGATTTTATGGAGATAATGGTATTTCTAATACTAGCGATTCGCTTTTCAGCAGTTGTGTTTTGTTGTTTCTTTTACTTTACTAAGCTTAGCGGAAATATAAAAAAAAATCCCCATTAGGCGCAATTCTCACAGAACGGATGAGTGGTGGTGGTAGAAGATTTACCGATATTCGTCAGTGTTAAGTAAAAATGCTTTCTCAAAACTTTAGCAGTTAATAAACTTGCATAATATAGTTGTACTTCTTTGCACATTTCTATTATTATTGGAAATCGTCAAACGTTCCTATGGCATGTGCTACTCGTGTAGGCTTCTAATGGTGTGGCGCATCTGTTCTGCGTGAACTGCGCCTTATGATTAATGATTTTGTAGGAGCGATGATTATAAACAATGAATTATTATATACCTTCATGCTAAATATGCTAACAAAAAATTATACCGAAGAATAACACAATACCTAAATTTGCACAAATAATTTCTTCGGCAGCTGAATGCATATAAAAAAAAAAAATATAGTTAAAATAAATCAGAACAAGTATAAACTAGTGAATCAACTTGTTAAAATAGTTTTAATAAAGTTTTCGAGTACAAAAGTGTGTTTGCATGCATTTTGGTGCACTAGTTTATACTAAAATATTTATTTAAAAGATACATATATATATATATATAGAAAATGGTACTTACAAATAACCGTTAGATATGCGTTAACATTAAAGATGGCACGTCCAGATGAATCAAATCCGGTGCATCTGTATTCTCCTTGTGCTTCTTGCTCTACGTTGTCGATATACAAAACGCCACTTCGTTGTATCGAGTTGCTGGGTAGCGGAGTACCGTCAGTTCTCGACCAACTTACTTCGATCGAAGAACCTGGACAAAATTTTTTATTCAAATTTTCCTGTATGTTTTCCTCATTACAAAAAATAAGTTTACCTTCACTGTTTCCAATGCTGCATCGTAACTCGGCCCTTCCGCCTAAAGCTGCTGTAAATTCCTGATCGTGAGTGGGATACGGAGGTCTATATGTTGTGGTATAGTGTGGTCGGGATGGTTCGTTGTCTTTCCATCCACCATTACCGGAGGATGTTGCGTCTTCACCTTGAAAATTTTAAGATTATTAAAAAATATTTTTCATTTTTTTTTTTTTTGGATTCACTTAGTTGGAAAGCTTTTTTGTAATGAAACTTTTTCAAAGCGTACCATCTAAGAATTATTTATCATTTGAATTTTTAAAATACGAAGGATTTAAGAAATATTTTGGTAGATTTGAATATAAATCTCTACATACAAAAATTGTTCTACCCTTTTTGTTAATACTTTATGATATAAGAAATGAAAATATTTGTTAATGACTTACCTGTAGGTGGCCAATCTATAGTCCAATTAGTAGGTGAATGAAACAAAAAGCATTAGTCATTATTATTAAATTGCTAAACAAAAAGAAAATAATTTATACGTTCCTATATATTTTCAAGAGTAATAATTTTACGTTTCAAAGGAGTCGAAGGTATAAAATGGTTTCCTTTTAACCAAGGTTACGGGTAGTAAAAAAATTATTACAAATTAGTGTTTTAATATTGTGAAAATTCGTATTTTTATTTGTTAAGCAGATTAATAGTTTAATAATTAAAAAAAAAAGAATAGAAATAAAAATAAACCGAAAAGACCTTTATAATTTGTTAACTGAAAATTTGGTTGTAATTTTTCCGAAAATTATACTATTATCTTTCAAAAAATAAAAACCAAATTTGAATATTTAGTAACGAAAATCACCCTTCTAGTCATTATTACTAAAAAATTCTTAATGTATCTAACTCGCCTGTAATATCACCTCGACTTGGCAAAACGTCTACAATCAATTGTACACGTCTCGAAGCTAATCCAGCGCTACTTTCGGCTTTGCACACATAAACACCTTCATCATTCTTAGTAAGATGAGTAAATTCTTGATAAGCCTTATTCGATAATCGTAATCCTGCTGGTTCGGATTGAAGACTGGAAAATTTCAAACAAAACAAAAAAGTAGCTCATTATACATATCCTCAATGCAAAACCAACACACTTACCTGTAAGTAGCCTGTTTAATCCATGAAACCGATGGTAACGGTGATCCAGTACCTTCGCATTCGAGACGTAGTTGTTCTCCTATACCTCTGGTAATCACCTCTTGTCGAGGAGTAACTATAACATCTGGTGGAGTGTGAACGACGATTTGAGCTGATGCAGTGGCTGTACCGGCTTCGTTATTCGCAGTACAGATATATTCACCTTGTTCCGATGGAGTTATTTGAGTAAATCTGTAATAAATTGAAGTTAACATATCGTAAAACCCATAAGTATATTTTTAAAATTATACAAGTACCTCAAAGCACCACCAGCCATTTCTTCGATGTTCGAACTGAGAGGTAAATTGTTTTCCCTCGACCAGATCACTGTCGGTGTTGGAATTCCAGCAATAGCCCTACATTGTAAAACAGCGCTATTACCAGCAATTACGGTCTGGCTAATACTGGGATAGATTTCAAGACGCGGTGCTTCCAAACCTAAAGAAAATCATAATAATAGTCAATTCTTTAGATGAATTATTATTACTAATCGTGTTAACGGCACACTTACGTATAACTTCTACTACAACTGTAGCTTGAGCAAGTCCGTTGACATTGGTGGATACACAGACGTAGACACCACGATCTTCTACTGTGGCATCAGAAATGAGTAGGGTAGATCCGACTTGTTTGGTGTTACGACCGAGTTCACCTCCGAGTCTCGTCCATTGCACAGATGGTGGTGGTACTCCTGTAGCGTTACATTGGACTTCGAAAGAAGCACCTTGATTTAGAGTTATTTTATCTACAGATACTGCGGCTGTAGGGAAACGACTAAAAAATAATATTAATTGTTATTAGTATTGGAGAATTTAAAAGATAAACAAATTAACTCACCCCTCCTGACTTCCGGTAATAGTAACCGTGGCTCTGTTATAACCTCTGGTACCTGTTGTTGATGTTATGGCACAAATATACACACCAGAATCGTCTGGTGAAGCATTGCGAATAATCAAATTTCCTCTATCTTCGACCGAATTGTACGGAAGATTACCACCTTGCTTGCTCCATTTTATATTTTGTTCATAAGATGAGCTGCTACATCTGAGCATGACGGTATCGCCTGGAATTCCAGTGAAATATGAAGGAGATATGTTAACTTGGAGTATAGGACCTTGGACTTCGTGCACTGTTATGGTGAATCTAGCAATGCTAGTACCTACGCGATTCGATGCTATACAGTTATATTCTCCGGAATCTGACAAACGGGATTGGCGGATGTGGAATACACCATTTTCGAAACGCTGAAAGTTGACAATATAAAATAAGTTGGTCTTTCATTAGAGTATGTATATGATTATTGTTATTATTATTATTATTCACCTGTTCTGGACTTAGTTGCTGGCCGTCAGCTCTGACTATACTAACGTCGGGAGTTGGAACTCCAGAACCAACACACTGAACTTCGACTGGTAGTCCCTCATTGACATCTACGTAAGGTTTAGATACATCCACTCTCGGTTTTTGTTCTCGTTGTTCTACAATTTAAAATAATATAAATTGAATTATATTATGCATTTTTGAAATATAAAATTTTTATTTTACCTCCAAATTTAAAGGCGCTCCTAAGAGATGCTAGCAATGTACAAAAAAAAAACATTTTACAGTCTTTTTTCTGACGAAATTCATTATAAATCACAGTATTAAAAACATTATAAATTGTATTCATAAAAAAAACAGCTCACCTCCTACATTCAAGTCCACACTTGATGCCACTACCGTGTATCCATCATTTGCTTCACATACATATCTTCCGGCATCTGATACCCTTAGGTCGGTAATTACCAAAATACCGTTTCCTTCATCAATAGCTCGGGATGGTAAGTCTCCGTCGGCTTTTCTCCAATTAATTCGAACAGACTAAAAGGAAATTATAAATATATACTCAAAAAGAATAAAAAACTAATAGAAGACTTACTCTGGCTGGTATTCGTGATCTAGCTGAACAGTTGTACCTAACACTGCTGCCAATTTCGTAAATTCCAATGTTGGCATCTTCGATTGTCACTTCAATTGTTACCTCACCACCTGAGGAGATGGTTGTTGTTGGTACATCTGGATATTCTGTTGTAGTCGGAAAACCAACTACAAAAAAAATCAGGCAATAAAAAACGGTTTTTTGTACTGGAAGTTATGGTATTAGACGAATCGCAATAAGCTCTGAAAGAAGGAGGAAGAGGATCATGTCTAAATTTTATCATAATGCGAGGATACAGTGGGTGGCTAAGCCGACCTACCAAGTGGTACAAAATGTGTCGGGTGTAGCAGTGTATTTAAGAAAATTGTCTCAAATATTCAATAAACGGATAACGCGAAGAATACTACTAATGTGTGATGGAAATTAAAATTTTTGAAAAATAACCATAACTTCCTGTAACGCAAATACAAAAAGACATTTGTTTATATTCTTAAACTAACATTTATAGAGTTTTTAATACAAAAAGTTAGTTCTTGGTTATCGTTTATAGAAATATAGTTTTTTTTCTACCCAATTATTCGTTTGTATGTGATTTTAGAATCGAAATTAGTTGAAACGACATCTCTATAAACAATATAAATAATGATGCTTACACGTTCGGATGTTTGTTAGAAAATAAAGGACTAATACAATATTATCAATATACTTATTACCTCTACCAAGAAGTTCTAAAGAGTTTCTACGGCTCTCTATAAACATTCACATGACGAAAAAAGTCGGTAAAATAATTTCAATTTTCAGTAAAATTTGTTTATCAAAATAAATTCTACTTTACCGAATTTTTTTCAATTGTTCGCATATATATAGAGCGTCTACATCTACAATGATGCACTGAGAAACATAAGGATCCATTGTATACTCAAGTAATATTAAACATTTTTGTTTTTGATTAATTTCAGCCTCGAGTTTTAATAGTTCAATACTATTACTTTGACTTTTACTAAATTGAGTGATAATTATAATGAGGATTGAATCAAAAAGATATTTACAAAATCGTAAAAACCTAATTTGAGTATACAATGTAAAGTAAACACGAACCCCGCCGCTTTTCTTTCGTATTTACTTGATTCCTTTAAGAAAAAACAATAAGCATGTTTTCGAAATTTTAATTGTCTTCAAACCTGACGGTGAAACGAAGACGTTAATACTTCCTATTTCCATTCCATGCGTATTCCTGACGATACATCTTATAATTTCCCTGTTAAAACTCACTATATGCGTGAAATTTGTTTCGGCACCATTTAAATAACTTCTGTTTTTGATATCATAAACGTTTAAACCCTCAATGACTATATACAGATCTGGCGATGACGGTTTTCGAAATTTACAAGAAAAATTTACTTGTTTGCCGATTGGAGCCATTACTTCTGAGGGTGATATTTCCATTTCGATACCAGTTCTTGTGATATTTACTGTTTCGAGAAATAACATTATACAAAGTGTGTTTCGTGAATGGTGGTTATTTTTGTTGATTGTTGTCGGTAAGGTTTGATGTTTTATGTAAAAAATGTACCTAACACGTGCAGGAAACTAGCTAACTAAATATCAATTCAATATAGACATCTTTATATTTTAGGAATTCACTATTGCTTTTAGAATAAATTAAAGCAATCGATCGAAATATTTTCCATTATACCTATTTTAAAACTAAAAAAGTTTAATTATGTTTCAAGATAATCATAACGCTACCATGCACACTAAAAAGTTATTGTACATTTATCCGATATTCATTATAATAAAACTTACCCTCAAATTCGCAATTTCTCCCTGTGAATTCCGGTTTGCATCGACACATTACGCGATGATCAGATCCCAATTCACAACTCTCTTCATTATCGTTACAAGGACATTTTGTACAAGATCCTAGTGGTCGTGATACATCGAAATATCTATCTCTATAATATCCAGCATCGCAGGACTCGCAGGACGAACCTTCGTAACCAACTGGACATCTGTTTAACAATTACCATTTGAAAAACGTTACTCTTTAGTAAATAAATAAATAATGAATTTTCTAACGTACCTACACACTTCCACGCTACTGGCTTTACCATTGCCTGTATTTTGTTTGACGGCAGTATCCAAAGTAATGTCACTTAAATAGGCGGTAACGGTATCGCTAGATTGAGTTGCTCGAATCAAAATTGCATCAATTTTGGCAAGAGCTGTAAGAATGTCTTCACGAGAAGCAGGTCTAGGGCCTTGATTCCGATCTAAACGGAACCAATTGGCAGTTGGATGCAATTTAACTGAAACTTGCTACTAACATTATTTTTTTAAAATTTCCAAAATAAAACTGTACTTACGTTTACGATGTCTTTACGTTGTTCGACAGGATTAGACCAGAAAATGGTGATTTCATTTCCAATAATGATAACATCTTTGTCGGGAACGTATCTAGCTGATGGTCTGTGCGTATATCTTTGGGAATATTCCAAATTTCCTCCATACGATTTAATCTGATTACCAGTAAACGCTGTAGGCAACGACCAATACAATGTGTCTCTGTTGCTTGGCAAAAATCCGTAGCTGACTTCGTTCATGAATTCGTTAATGTCGAAATTTTCAGTTTTCCTGAGACGTAATGATTGATCGGTGATGGTGAAACCGTGATTTCCGTTTTGGATTTGATAAGGAATTTGCTCACTGTACCAATTACTTTCGACACATTCTGAGGATATGCCGGAACAGAAACAAAATTCGCAACCTTCGATGGAGCTGGAATTAAGACCGAAAGAGCCGCTACGGCATCGATCACAGTTATCACCTTCTACATTAACCTGAAAAAGTTATTCATCATATTTTAAATTTAAATCTTTTGATAACCAAGAGATTTACGAACTTACCTTGCAAGAGCATCTGCCACCTCTACATTCAGATGAAATTGATCCTCTTGGGTCGCAATAACAGGGCGGCGGAGTTCCACCATACGTACAAGGAACCCCATTGCTTGGATCTCCAGTGTATCCCGGTAAACATTCATCACAATAGTCTCCGGTGGTGCCATCTTTACAATGCTGAAGAAATGTATGTGTTTTTCAAATGTTTCAAAGCAAATTCTCATAATTTAAACTTACCAAACAAATGCCGGTGTCTGGATCACATTCATTCGAATAACCGTTACAGTCACAAGGTTCACACATGCCGAGATAAAGACCGCTCGGTGTTCTGGTGTAACCTACGTCACAAGTTTCACAAGATAGACCGGTGTATCCTTCGGGACAATGACATTGTTCGACTTCAACTGCTCTTTGAGTAGAACCAGTATTTTGGTCAGTGGCAGTATCCAACGAAACGGAAATTAACCTAAAATGTTGAATTATTTTTTGATAAAATATTCCATTTATATGTTAAAGTCGAAATAACTTACGATGATTCTTGTGTATTGGTGAAATAAGTTGCTTTAATATAAATAGCTTCGAGATCAGCTAATACCATAAGAAGATGTTCTCTATCGGCAATTTGACCGTCGATACGTTGCCAATGCTGTTCCAAAATTGGAACGGCGAAAGTTTGTGCACCGTTGGGATTTGGTTGAGTTTGGTTGCGGTTGTAATACAACAAATTGATTTTGTTTTTCTGGATTAGAAAAAAAAAAGTTTAACCAAATGATAAAATTCGTTTGAAAATGTTTCAAAGAAACAACACACTTACACTGACAAGTTCCACGTCTGCAGCATTATTTCTAGAACTTTGCCCTCCTGGTATTGACTTGTGTCGTAACGAATATCTCAAATAACCGCCGTAAGAGGTCAGTTTATTGCCTTGATAGCGAGAAGGAAGTGACCAATAATAGACATCAGAAGTTCTAAAGCTGCTATAAGATATTTGTCGATCTTGCGAATCTAATCTTATGCCTTCGGTGATTGGAATTTCTCTGTTAACGTTGCCGACTAGTTTGAACTCGTGTATGGAAGATACGAAAATGTTGGAAACCTATACAAGTTTAGATAAGTTGTATTTATATATATTATAATATAGAACCTTCGGATTATAAAGTTTACCTGTGATCTGTACCAATTGGAACTGGAACATTGTGAAGATACTCCCATACAGAAACATGAGACGCAACCGAATTGATTTTGACTGTTTAAATGGAATGAATTTGCCTTACATTGATTACAAGTTGGACCATCAACCAAATTCTATAATTGAATATAATAAATATTATAAAATTTTGAAAATTTCGTTCAACTTTTCACTTACCACATATTTTTCAAAATGAATAGCATGCGAAAAAATGAAATTTCTATAACTTGTGATCAAAAATGTATTGTTTATATAAAAAAAATTATTAATTGAAAAAATTCTAAATACCTTGCAACGACAGCGACCGTATTGATCTGGTGTAGAATCGATAGAACCGGCAGAATCGCAATAAGGTCTTGGTGGTGGTATGCGCCTACAGGAATCGCCAGAAACTAAAGGATTACCTACATAACCAGGTGCGCATTTTTCGCATCTGTTGCCTACATATTCAGGTGGACAATTACAGATTACTTCGCCGTTGGGAGCAAGTTGACAGGATCGTCCAAACCTTTTTGGAAAATTGACAATTCAGTCAAGAAAGTGTACAGACTATTTTAAAACAAAAAAACTCACTGATTTCCTGGAGTCGTGTGAGGACAAGGACATATTTGACATTCTCTTCCATCGTTGTACATTCCTGGTGGACATCTTACCGGTTCCTTGGTACATAATCCCAACCATGGTCCGTTATTTTGCCGTACAAAGCCAGGAGAACATTTCTGGAAAAGTTTTTTTTTTTAAATTTAATTTGATAATTTTTATAAAATGTATATTATTATTTGCCGTTTACCTCGCAAGAAGTTCCAGAATATCCTACGGGGCAACTACATTCTTCTACATAATTAGCTGGTCCTAATCCAACATTAGACAATCCAGCAGAATCCATTTCGACGTTAGTGATGGACGTATTCAAATTTCCTTCGTTATACTGAAGTTTGATGAGAATATTTTCCACGTTTTCAAGGACCATCATAATTTCCTCTCTAGTTGCGATCTTTTCTCTGGAGTATGGTGACCTTTCAACCCATTCACCTTCGAAAAAGCGAACTTGAATACGTTCATCGGTATTTGGTGATGGCGAATGAGTAGAGACGTGCAGTAAGGTGTATCCGTTACCCTGTACATAAAACGAAAGTCATTTAATAAACGCGTCTTCCGAAGAAAATACCTTAAATAAACTTACGGTTAGAATAACATTGGGTCCTTGTAACGGTGTTCCTCTATTAGAATGTCTAATCCAATAAGTGAGATATCCTCCATAGCTTTTCAACTGACTACCTCGATAATTTTCTGGCATTGCAAAGTATGGAATTACATTCAATTGGTTCAACTGCGAATTTTCAGGTACCGTGGCTAGCACACCTTCAGGTCCCAAAGGAGTTAATTGCGGCTCTCCAGCTGTGTATATTGGTTCGTCCCTAATATCCACAGTTCCTGAAGGATCTACTCGAGCTCCTAATGATTTTAGAGCGTCGAATGGAGGCTGGAACTAGAAAAATACACGACTTAGTTAATTTTTGACATATAAAAGTAAATGCTTTCTTACTTGGAATGTGAATAAATCAGCAGATCTGCAGCTGCTGGTATGTCCGAAACAGAAACATTTGATGCATTCTCCTTCGCTTGTTGCTTGAGCATTGAAATATCCCGGATTACAAGGGTTTTCTTGTTTTACGACCAAAATTGTATCGGGTACAGCCAAAACGGCACCTTTAATATTAAGCGCTTCGCAGGTGTATGCTCCTTGATCTTCTACTTGGATATTTTCACAAATCAATGTACCGACACCGTTATTGCTTGTCATCCTACATTTTGATGGAACGTGTTTCCAATTGCGACGCCATACTATTTGCGGAGTAGGAATGCCTACTGCCGTACACGTAATTTCGAATATCTCTCCAACGTTGAGACTTACCATCGGAGGAGGTGGTCTAGAGATGACTGGCTTACCTTAAAGAAAATATATCATTGGTAACTTTGTAGTTGTTTTTTTTATAGAAAAATGTGTGGGTACATACCACAACCGATTTCATCGCTGCCATCTACACAATCACTTTGTCCATCGCAGTGATAAGTTTTTGGAATGCATTGGTTATTGGAATGGCAAGAGAATTGATGGTATTGGCAGACTGAACCTGGAGGATTGGTACCGCAATTGTCTTCGTCGGTATTATCGCCGCAATCATCGTCTGAATCACAAGTCCAAGCCTTGTAGATGCATTTTCCGTTTCTGCATTTGAACTCGTTTGGTTCGCAACCTTCGGGTCCTAAAAAGAAAAACAGAAAGTATGATATTTTGTTTGTACTTGTACTTGTTAATTAATATCTACTTACTATATCCGTCTTCGTCAGATCCATCAGTGCAGTCAAAGCGGCCGTCACGAATTTTTGATTTCGGAATGCAATCGCCATTAGAGCAAGTAGCTTCAAGGGTGGAACTGCATCCTGAAGGTGGAAGTGTCGGGCGTGGAGGTCCTGAAATATTTGATAATAAATTTTTGGCCGAACGACGTGACGGGTAAAAAATATATTACATTGTGTACGTTTGTTCCACAACTATAAATTTATCGGGTTTGTCGATATTTCGACTCTCTATTGAAAGGATTGGCTTTTGAAAATTTATTGTTTTCAATATTTGGTATTCGGTAAATAAAATATAAATTTCAATGCTGCTTTTGTTTATAAAATTTATTTAAATTGTTAAAAATAGTATCGATCGAGCCATCAAGCAATAAAATACTTACCCATTAATGAACCAAAAATAGCATGAAAGCAAAAAATATTAAATATTCATAAATTCATCGATTTAATTTCAAATTATACCTGGGCCTCTATAACTGGTGTGAAGAGGAGGCAAAATACCGAATTTCGAATTTGATGGTGAAAATTCCAATCCGTATCGTACTGCACAGTTAAAAGTAACAAAGTTTAGCTAAATGGCATATTGTACAAGGATATTATTTTACTTACTTCGAAGGACAGTGAGAGGTACAGCAACTCTTGTTCTTGAAGTGTCCGAAGGGAAGCCAATGGCGCTACAAAAATAAGTTCCGGCATGTTCTAGCTGTATATTGGGAATGGTAAGACGTCCGTTGTTATCATTTGAACCAGGTGGTAGTGGAGCTCCATTAGCTCTACTCCATTGAACTTTAGCTCGTAAAGGTCCTTCGTCTCTGCATGTAAGTACGACTTCCTGACCTTTTGCACCAAAAAGTGAAACGATATATACAACATCATAATCGATAGAGGACAAGTAGGGACAGTCCCTAAGCCGTTTTTTAATTCAACATGCATTAAGATGAAAACACAAAAAAATATTCAAAATTGAATTAATTTAAAAAAAAAATATATTATTATTATTTTTGTGTTTTAATCTAATAGGAATTTCCAAATTTTAAATTATATTACAGATAGACACTTGAAATTTTTAAGAAGCAGATAATATATTATGTACAATATTATGTATAAATTATTTTTTTCATAGTGCTCTACTTCATTTGAAAATGATTGATAGTTCTTCTGCGCCATTGACACTGACAGCTTTCCTTTGGTTATTATAGTTTGTATTTCGGTTGGGTCTAGTGTTGTTCGAGGAGGATATACTGAAATTCCCACTATAATTTCTTTAATTTGAGGGGTGTATTTGGAACTAACCTTTTTAACTGATACTATCAATCATCATTTTCAAATAGGCTATAATATATTCTGTCGAAAGTTTTCAATTAATCTGTTTTGTTTTATAATGAAATTAAATTTATAAAAATTACACAACCACATATTCCAAATAAAAGAATGGGGAGAATTTCATAAAAGTAAAATTATTCAAATTTTTTTTATGCTATTACCTTTATTAAAATTCTCACCACAGGTTATACATATATTTATATTATATTAGTAACATTAAGATAGGAAAAGATGATTTTGTACACGTTTCTTGCAAATTGGATTACAAAAGCCTTTGTACGGTTAAGAGTGACATTAATAACCACTTCAATCAGTTGTAGAAATTAAGGGTGATGTGACAAACGAGAGTGGTCCCAGAAAAAAAACCCTGAACAAAAAAAAATCGTATTCCGAGCAATTTTGAATTTACAGCATCCTATCTATTAGCTATCGTACTTTTATCCCCTGATCAACTAGGACCACCTCCGTATTTCCCGATATATATTATGCACTATATATACTGATGAGTGTGACGCTTTAGTTTCGAAACACGTTTAGAAAAGAAACAAAGCGTCGTTTAAAGTGTATGACGGTTATAGAAGATGCAGAGTAAGAATTAGAATTGTATTCATTGAATGTTGTTTATTTTGTTTAAATTGATCAAAGTTATACCTGATGGTATTGTATTCAGTAATGTTGTTTAGTATACAGATTAGTTAAAACTAAAAAGTGCCAGTTAGTTCCAAATTCATTCCTACCGTCGTTTATTGGTTAGAGCACAACGGAGGATTTTACAGGTGGTAGCCCTTATAATAGAGCAAATTTATGTAATTCCAAAGTTTTTGGTGGTCAAAAACGTAAAACTTTACCAATGGTGGAATAAATGCTCAAGATAACGTGTTGAAAGGGTCTTCTTGTATTAGTTTTAACAGATCTGTATACTTGGAAACAAAATGTTGTTTGACTGGTGAACAGTATGAAAATATTAATAATACTTATGGCTTAGAAAGTTTGGAAAAAGAATGAAATATCTACAATTAAAAATGTATAATGAATTATGCGTCAATCGTCACACGAACCCAATAGTACTCACCAGTTTTATACACATCTGTACCGTAAACACAAAAAACATAAATTAATTAGAACAATGAAAATACACAAGTGTTAAGGGGGAAAACACAAAAAAAATTTACTTTTTCATAACGAATTGATTATTTTGCAAGTTACAGTGTGAGAAATACCGAATATATATTATGTATAAGACTGTTAACCGGTTACCAGAGTTGTAAAAAGCCCCTGTATACGATGCAACCAACTATGTTGGTATGAAATATTTTGCATATCGAGAAGAACCTCATCAATGTAAAATAATATTAAATGGATAACTCTGTATAAGAATAAAGTGAGGTGGAGCTGGGTCACACCTGCTAATAGTTTGTCTCAGCTTTTAGCGAGAATTCAACAGGCCAGAATGCCATCATGAGGATCGAAACAAACTTATACTCTAGTGAGTAGGACAAAATTTAAATTGTAACAAATTTAGTTTGATAAAAATTTAATTTGGTAATGAAAAAGTAAAATTTAATACTTATTACGTGTGTACATGTATATTTGTATAATAAAATATAGATTTACTTGGTACTTACGTTCTCTTTCTTCTGTGCCGTTTGGATACGTTCTAAGATCAAGTTCTTGAGGATTGAAAGCTGAAAAATATTATATTTTTTTTTAAATAATGAGTGTAAATCATTATTATATTTAGTTTAGAAATTAGAAATATTTGTATTAAAAATAAGAATTACTTACAACAATCATTTTCATCGGACAAATCGTAGCACTCAGCTCTTCCATCGCAGTATCTGGCGCATTTATCTCCGGATCTACATGGTTGCATACCATAAGGACAGTCGATGCCACCGTGCGGTGTTGTTTCTGGAGGAGAAGTAGGAGGAGGTTGAGTTGGACAGTTATATTCATCAGAACCGTCTGAGCAATCGTTATTGCCGTTACAACGTAAACTTAGGGAAATACAGTTGTAATTGTCAATACATTGGAATTGATAACTTGGACAAGTGGCTACAAAATAAAATAAAAACAAACAAAAATAATAAAATAAAAAATAATATCAGTGCAAGATAAAAAATACATGCGGAGATTTTTTTTAAAAACACGGTGCATAAAATAATAGACATCTAACAATAATTTAAATAAATATATTTAAAATAATAATAATCAAATTAATGTATTTACTGATGTTATTTTTAGTTTTAGTACTAAAGCCTTTTTTTTCCAACCACAAACTCAATAAATGATTTAAAAAAATCATCCATGCAAATATTTTAAAAAAAAATTGTTGGGGTAAAATAACGACGATATAGTTAAGAAATAACTATTATCTACAAATTACTAATTTTCTATACGTATGTTGATAAAACAATTATCGTCTACAGAGATATTTGAAGTTTTCGAATATACATTTCTTTTTTCTTAAACTAATTTTAATAAAACCATTTAGCCGTACCTACCAACTAAAAAAAATAATGTTTACAAAGTAGATACCAGAATATTTAAAAAACATTTTCGTTAACAACAGAGTGTGCAAAACTTGTAGGATACAATTATTTGTTATATACCTACGGGGTGATTAAAGTAAATCTAATAATAGAAGGCAAAACATGTTTTTATAACTATTTATTATCCATGAATTATTTAATAGGATCACTAATAATCATATATGCCATTTGATGATATTCGAAAACCTTCACTAAATTCCTACCTAATTATTATTGACATCTACCCTAAGACTGACAGATAAAACATCTAAATAATCACAAATACCGTAAATAGCTAAAAAAAAAGGAAACATTAAGTTTTCTAACCGAAACAGTTTTGCTCATCAGAAAAATCCTTGCAGTCATAGAAATTGTCGCAGCGAAGCGTCGCGGTGACACAGGAGCCGTCGTCGCACTGGAACAACTCGGGTTCGATGCAACTCCCTGGCCAAAGTGGCCAGAACACGAATACTTTCAACATTGTTTTGCAAAACAATTTAATAATAACTCACCAATCGGAAATCATGTCTAAACAAAAGTCTAAATGGGTGGGATCCCAACATAAAATTTGATATTTTTCAAATAAATTTTTCATTGATTAGACATGACTTTAGATGTTTTTTTTTTTAAATAAATATAAAAATTAAGAGACAACATACCTTGGAAAAATTCTATAAATCAATTCAGTAAATTGAGAAATCAAAGTAATTTTCATTTTTCACTAAAGCTATATTATCTCTCAGACCAATAATACTATCGTAAATATCATCTACTTACGACAGTCGTTTTCATCGGAACCATCAGCACAATCTCTATTTCTATCGCACTGTTTATAATCGTCGATGCAACTTCCGTCGTTACATTGGAATTGTCTAGAGTTACATCTGATAGGACTCGACGTTGATTCCGTACAATCATTTTCATCTGAATTATCTGCACAATCCGAATTACCATCGCATTTTAATCTCTTCGGAATACAACTGAGATCGGAGCATTGGAATTCGGTTTCTCTGCAGTTACCTTTAAAAATAACATTCATAAGAGAAATATTTACCCACAAAAGATTTTTTCTTTTTTAATCCTTACCGCATCCTTCTTCGTCTGATCCATCAGCACAGTCCTCGTAAGTATCACATCGGAAACTGATCGGTATACATTTATCTCCGCAATTGAAAGAGTTGCTGTCACAGCCTGTATATAGAAAAATATATGGTTTTTTTTACAATTAAATTTTTTTTTTGTGCTGGATATAATAGTTGCAGAAAGTTGCTGCTAACACAAATTTTATTTAATAAAAATCTGTTCAAGGTTTATCAATAGACAAAGCTAAAACACATGTCAGTCTTATTTTTAGATGGTACCAAGTTATACTATTTCTTCTAAAGCCAATGAAAAGACATGAGTAAAATTATTTAAAAAGTCTTGTTCTTGATTGTGGTGAGATCTAGCGGCGAGTGTCGAAACATTTCACTCACTTGATAATGTCAATGTTGCCATGTTTTTAATAAACTTTCTACAACTATTATTTTGGAATAATATACCATTATTCATCGATCGGTTATGTACATTTATAATAGTTTTAAATAAAGTACCTGCAAAATTTTGTAGCTGGGAATAACACCAAGCAGTCGATAATTACGAACGTTTTTTAGATTAAAAAAAAATAGTTAACGTTACCCAGCTACATTTTGCGAACAAATTATGGAAAATGCGTTAATAATGCGAGTGGTGAAATTCAAACTAGTTGATTTTAAACTGTCTACTGTAAGTAAATTCAATATTTATTTTATTTGCTACTTTTATTTCAAACGTAAAATAAATGAAAATATTTCGAAGCACTAAAATTTCAGTATGTCTCTTATAATCAATATTCAATTATGATAAAATTTGAAAAACCTAATCTCTTACATTTTAAATCTATTTTGAAATTGTACGAATTTGAAGTTTGAATTTTACCACGAGTTGTTTGGTTAAGAAATGGATTTTTTAAGTGTCCATAAAATAAAAACCAGATCATTCCAAAACTGGTAAAGCACAATAGTTTATTTGAAAAGCAATTGTTTATAGATTCAGATAGGTAGAAAAAATTATGCAGGATTAAAAAAAAACCTTTAGTTTTGAAAAATTTTAAATCTGCATAATTTTTTCGAATAAAAATGTATTTATAAAAGAGAAATATTCGGTAAATGATGTCCCATCACCTCGAAAAAAAAAATAAGCAATAACATTGACTACAGAAGAAAAAAAAACTAATTTCAGCAAATATAGAAAGCCTGATCACACATACTGGTCGTTTTGTTTTGAGAACCGGAACATCCTTCTTCATCGGATCCTTCGGGACAATCATCGTAGCCATCGCACCGTCTTTTTGAATCCAAACAAATACCATTATTGCAACGGAATTGGTCATAGGGGCACGCATTAACTGTAATAGACCAACGACATGCTAGGTATACCTTTTTCCGAAATTATCATTGCACCTTTCACCGCATTTAAAATATAACAATTAACAAATATACTGCTATTCAGTTTTATTTTTAAAGTTTGCAAATAAATTTACATCCTAAATTTTGCTATCTCAAAGGGTATGTGATCTTAAAGAAAAAAAAGATTATTCCTGTGGTCCTTCGAGCCGGATAAAAATTATTTTCAAACGATAAACTTTGACCTAAATGGCAGTATTTAAAAAAAAACTGTCAAATCATTGGTTGTTTCAAATGCAAATGAGTTTGTCGTAAAGATAGACAGAGTGTTGTGTCTTTGAAACATTTTAATTCGTAACAGATTTTTGCTAAATGTTCGACAAACTTATTATATACATAATATTATGTACAGATTGCTTGATGTTTAAAAGGACGACATTGATAATATAAACAACACTACTCGTATAAGGGAGAGACATGGATTGTTCTATTTGTGAAACTCACAATTATGTTCATTACCCTTCTTACTTTTAATCGTTGTATTGCCAAATTTACTTAAATGTTTAAAATGCCGTTGAAAGTTTTAAAATAACGATAGACAAAAAATAGAATAACTTTTACAGATATTAAGTAGGTACATTTGGCAACACAACAACGGTTACATGCGCCCACCTGTTTTGGTAGAGAGGACTGAGAGGAGCGTTTAAATATAACTCTCTTCACCAACGTTGGTAAGCGAGGTCCAGAGGTTAATTTATCGATTAGGGCAAGGAAAATTATTGAGGAAGTTATAAAGATGGGGAAGGGTGAATGGAATGGTTATTCACCCTTCCCCTTATGTGTCCACTTCTATATAGCTTCTTCATTCATTTTCCTTGCCCTTCTCGATAAATTAACCTAGGGACTACGCTCTCTTTCAAGTAGTGTTGTATATAATTATCCTTGTCGTACTATTAAACTTTTTCGCAATCTGTATATACAGGAAAATTCAAATTCGAATTTTGTATACTAAAAAAAATTAGGGATTAATTCTATAAAATCATCATTTATTTATTAGTACTAAAATTTGGTCTACTTTATCGATGTAAAAAGGTGTTAGTGGAAAAAGGTTAGATATCTGAGTTAAGCAAGAATTGACTCGAAATCGTACCGTCAAACACCTACTAAAAGCATAGTAAGTTCCAACAATTCATGAGTTAGTGAGAAGAAAAATCAAAAAATCATCCGGAAGACAACCAACTAACTACTGTATTAGACAACATCTACTATCTTGACTTGACTTTTTTTAAACATCAATACGCATATGAAAAAAAAATCAAAGCATTTAACTTGAAAATATGATTCATATCTAGCTTTTCTTGTTTTTGTTAGACCTATTAGTCTGGATACCGCCTCCCTTGCGTAGCTCTCTGCCCTCTGTTTTTCTTCTCCGAATAAGTGAAACCGCACCCTTACTAGGCCTTCGCACTCACAGAGCATGTGCTCTGCGGTGTTGATTCTTCTTCCATAGGCTGTCATCTGCTAGACCAATTGTGTGCATATGCTTCCTCAGCCTACAATGTTCGGTCAGCATTCTCACCATCATCCTCGTCGTTTCTCGACTTTGACATAGCAGGTCGCGTGACAGTTTTGCCGAATGGCTTTTAAGGAATAGTTTAGTTCTGGGGTTTTATGCCACCAGCACAACGCCTAGTTGTTTATGCATTGGTGGATGCTCTTCTTAGTGAGGTTTTTTGTAATTCCCATCATGACCTCTGTCGCTCCCTGCTGGGCTAATTCATCGTCCTTTTTATTGCCTTTTATTCTGTTGTCCGATATGAGTTTATCGCCTTTAGTGCTGTCGGAGTAGATGACGATTCTTTGGTTATCCACCTCCCGTCTCATCAACTCTTCTGCACAGCATTGCACCCTAGGCATAGGGAGGTCGTGATCTCTTGCACCCCATATATTCTGGCTCCTACTCCAGAAAAGAAGGCTAAGAAATTAAAGTATTTTGTAGATTCTAAATAGGTAGTTGTAAATGAAAGCTGGGCAAAAAAATGAAAAAGGAAGACTGACAAAGAACTCTGTACTATTAGACAAAGACATACATGGTACTCCGATGGATCTGAAAATCGAGAAGATTAGGTTATGGTTTGGTCAAGAATTATTGATGTATTTAATAAAAATTCCATATGCGTAAGATATTTAGAAAAACGTCAAGAAACCTCATCAACTGCTGTTGATAAACAAGCAAAAAAATCTATTCCAAGCTTCTATTCTACATCGGGAACGTACCGCAGTTTTCTTCATCGGAATTATCGAGACAGTCTTGAAGACCATCACAACGCAATTTGTCAGAGATACATTTACCATTGCCGCATTTAAATTCTGTAATATCGCAGAAACCGGTACAACCCATTTCGTCAAAACGATCTTTACAATCGATGATGCGGTCGCATTTTTTACCGACGATACAGCTACCATCTCCGCAGATGACTTCGTCAGGCTGACAAACTGGATAATAATATTAAAAATATAAGCAAAAAATGAAAACAACAAAAAAAGCCTGTAAGGTGATAGGAACAACTAGTAATAATTACCAAGTTTTATTCATAATTATTATTTATAATAAAAATTGGTAATTTCCATAAAATTTCCAAACCAAATGATACAATTAATACATATACATATAAAGTTGGTTTGTTGTTATAACGAATATTTTCAATTAAAAGATTTATAATAACAAACCTCTTTACAATGTTTTTTTTTGCGTTAATACCCACCATCCATGTCACAAAAAGCCTCGTCAGATTTATCGAAGCAATCGTTGATGCCATCACAGTAATATTCTTTCTGTATGCACATACCATCATTGCAGTGAAATTCAGAAGCTGCGCAAGCTGCGTCTGTGCAGTGAAAAAAGCAGGTGCTAGAGAAGCGAGTTAGTTTGTGGAAGCAAGTTAAGAATGCAAGCGATATTGTATACAGATACATGCAATGAGAAACGGAACGTCGGGATTTAATGAATATTCCAATCTTCTCATGAAGAGTGTACATTCTGATTTCTCTACGAATTTATTTTATTTTGAATAGTTATGGGCTTGAACAGTATCTGTATCTGTATCTGTAGAGTAGGGAGGGTGAGTGTAGGCTCACAGCACTTAGGCCACATGTGACCCATTGTACATCCTCCCGAGGAGTTGTCTTCCTAGGTCATTGTCCATCCTGTCCTTCTCAGGAAGGTGGACAGGTCACTAGGAGACATCTCCTGTATATCGGCAGGTGTAGGCCAAGATTCACCGAACACACACTCTCTTATTGACGATAACTCCGGACACTCGCATAAGACATGCCTGACAGTTTCATCTTCCTGTTCACACATCCTGCATAGAGGTGTGTCCACTAGCCCCATAGTATGGAGGTGTTTCCCTAGTTGACAGTGACCAGTCAGAAATCCTACTGTTAAACGTAGGTTTCTCCTGGTCATCGTCAAATATTTCTTCGGCTCCAGCTTCCCAGGGTCGCCCAGGGTGATCCTGGCAAGACTGCATCCTTTGATTCCATCCCATCTCTTAAGGGATTGAGTATGGGTGTAGCGTTTGGCTAGTTCCGCAATTGTCGAAGTCGTTAGGCCGTAGGTGTCACTGGGTCCTAGAATTTTTAGTCCAGCGGCTTCCTTGGCTAAAGAATCAGCAATGCGATTTCCTTTACTCCTGTCGTGCCCTTTAACCCACCTCAGGATAATATTGTTATCTGCCGAGGCGTCAGCTAAATCTTGGTGGCACTCTAGTACTAGCCTCGATATAACACGTTGTCTGTTTAAGGCTAATAGGGCTTGTCTACTATCAGTGCAGATTATTATGTTTTTGCCAGAAATTCCTCTTCTGGTTAGTTCTTTTGTGGCAATTGAGATACCAGCCAGTTCTGTTTGAACTACGCTGGTATTGTTTCCCATTCCCCACTTCATCTTTAGGCTTAGTGCTCTTGAGTAAACTCTCCACATCCTGAGCCTTCTTTCATTTTTGAACCATCTGTATATATGCGTATTGCATTTGCAGCACCTGGCTCTGTGTTCTGTTTTATTTGAATTTTGTAGGGTTTGTTAAACAAAAACCTGGGTTCAATTGCATCATTGGTTGCCTGCAGCAGAGGTAGCGCAGTGAGCGCTTCCTGCCACAGGCTCAACCTCAATTGGCCCACTCCTACTTCGGGGTTTACACCAGCCGTGCGCAATCGTACCATGGCCATTAACGCAACCTCCTTGACGTACAGGGCTTGAACAGTACTTGGATACAATGATACAATGCTTAAAATGCCTATGTTCCGTTATTTTCATTGCATGCATCTGTAGATTATTTTGAATAAAAATGAGAAAAAATTAAATTCCTCTTAAAAACAACATGTTATTAATGAAAAATGGCATTAATATATGAATCGTTCTTTCTATCTATCTCTTCCAGCATTCTTTAGATCACATTCTCAACAAACTGTCAAAAAATAAAAATTTCTATTGCGAAAATCTAAAAAAAAATTTTAGATTTGTAATTCAAAAGGTTAGTCATACATTTCCCAAAGGCGTAGTTTCAAACACATGAAAAATGACATACCCCCAACCGATGGAAGGGTGGTGGTGGTGATGGTGGTGATTGTGGAAGTAGTGGTATCTAAGGGACAATTTTCTTCATCACTGCCTGTATCTTCGCAATCGATATAGCCGTTACATCGTTTGTAATCTTCAATACAATTACCTTCTTTGCATTGAATGTAACCTCGTCTACATGGATCTAATCCAAAATATTTAAATTTCGAAAAAAATTTTATTATTTTATTTCGATATTAGTGTCGCTTACTGTCACTTGATAGAAAAAAATTGTTATCTTAATTTTTGCTGCGATAGATTTTTTTTGTAGATATTAGTACTCTTCATTTTTTTTTAAGTTGAATGGGGGCATTTTTTAATACTTTTGCCATAGATACAATTTTTTCTCAAAAGTAACAGAGCTGCACATATTTAATATTGAAAAAAAAATTTACAAGCTGTTAGTTTTTTAAAAACATTTCAAAAAATATATACAAATTTTTTTCTTTTTTTTTTTTAAATTCATGTAGGTAAGTATATTTACATTTTTTAAACGCACAGTGACAAAGAATTGTTAGTAAAATTTGCATACCCAATCATACTAAATTCAAACATACCAGGGAAAAATGTTAATTGAGATAGTTTGGATGAAATTTGTTTTTTTTTTACAGAAAACCAATTGTTGTTAATTTACAACAGTATTGCGAAAGTGACGTTTGATTTGAAATATAAAAGTAATATTAGAACAACAATAAATAAAGGTCCCAAATTTTGAACGTTCCACTAATTTTTTTACCTCTAGTTTTACCAACTTGAGTCGTTTTGGTATAGGCGGCCTCTTCACAATATTGTTCGTCACTATGATCTTCGCAATCATACTTCCCATCACAAACCTGATTTTTGTTCACACACCTTCTATTATTCTTACATTTCCAAGTGTTAGGGATGCAAACTAAGGTTTGTCCTGATAATGATAGAGCATTCATAAACCACATGCGATTAAATCAGTGCAATACAATGGATTTTTTTCATGCATCGGTATTAAATGTTCCTTATATCAAATACGTATATTATTAGAAACATTTTTAGTAATTTCAACTCTATAAAAAAATATATTGCTCGAAAGTGCGATTAGGAATAGAAAATTTATAATTTTGTCGATTTTTATTATTATTTTCCGATTAATTATTCCATATTATTAAAGAAAGAAATAATCTATAGTGGAGTATGTAATTATTTTAAATAAGAACTACTAAATATTTATAAAAAATGATCGAGTAGGTAGTAGAAAAAGATTATTATTCTATTTATCTTACCATTACAATTTTCTTCATCCGAACGATCGCTACAATCGTTAATTTTGTTGCAATGCAATTTGAAATCGATACATTGTCCATTTGCGCATAAAAATTCGTCAGACTTGCAGTGTCCTGTGAGTACATGAAAAATGAAATCACTAATAAAGGAATCGACGATACGAACGAAAATATTGCAAGAGAAGAAATGCTAAAAGGTGCTACTAAAAAGAATCAAAAAGAAGAAACGGAATCGACAATATTGAGGATAGTTCAAGGAGAAACATTTATATTAAAAGGGGTTCAAAGTTGAACACACTTTAATATCTTTAAACACACACACTTTTACAACACATCTAACTACAATAAATAAATAAAGATAGAAAATACGAGAAGACGAAATACAACAGAAAAAAAATTAGAAAGACAAACTAATGGAAAATAAGTAGATACAAGATTCCTTCAAAGTAATAATGTAAACTCGAATTATATATTTATTATAATAACTTTTACAATTTCAAAAACATTCCTTCCTTCAAGGTATCTTGTATGGAAGATGAAGAGAATACATCTACTTTGGTAAGAAGAAAAAATAAACAACTAACCACATGTTTCCTCGTCCTCAGAGTGTGGACAATCAGGAACAGTATCACATATTTTATCGAAATTCAAGCAGGTGCCATCGCTACACCTGAATTGATCACGTTGGCATAGATTACAACCGATTTCATCTGAACTGTCTGGACAATCGGGTCTGAGGTTACAACGTGATATCTGATCTATACACGTTCCGTCATTACATCGAAATTGATGTGATTCGCAATGTGCTGTGAAAATAACATTTACTAATACAATGTTTCTCTATCGATTTGGTGTTTGATAAACGGATTTTTAAAGATTTTACACAAAATATATTTTACATTGAGGTATAGATCTCATTTGGCAAAAGAAGATCGATACCACTTGCGATGGTGGACCCAGCTACAGAGCTGGTCGTTCATGCATTCGATTGGGTTGTGCTCAAAGGCACAGGACATTTCCCATGTTATCTACTTCCATTCCATTCTTTTATGTAGGCCACTAGTTTGACTGGAGGGATTTTCAGTAGTTGTAATGGTTGTATTATTTATATATTTATAATTTGCCCATTTTGTGCAGATGTTCATAAACCAGGTCGGAAACTGTCTTCAAATGTCTCTTACTCAGTTTCAATAGTCTGGTTGAGAGTTCCTTGTCTATCATGTTCAGGTGCCCCCCATTTGAGTTGGTGTTCCACATATAGCCAGTAACCGATTTCCCCTCTTAAGCAATCTTTTTTGATTCCACAAAATGGTTCCGGACATAATGAAGTCTCCTTTAGAGCCTTCTTCAGCTAACTGGTTATCCATTTCATTACCCGCATGTGTTGGCACCCGTATTAGAGACAGTTTGTTGTCTCTTGTCAGCCTGTTGAGGGATTCTTTACAGTTTTTTACCAGACTAGATCTAGTCGTTGAGCTGGTCAGTCTTCTGTTCTTTGGCGACTTGCAAAAAGCAAGGAAGTGAACAACTTCTATAAGCGAGAAGGTTTTCCAGGTAGACCAATGAGTGTAAAATATCCAAGCACCAAAAATGTAAAATATATCACTGCATCTTTAAAAATTGCGTACCAATTTGAAATACTTCCAATTCTAAGATTAAGTAATTTAATAAAAAAATTTATTTAATCGTGAAATTTAATGGTTTTTTTTTATATTTTAATTGTAATTGAACTAACCACCAATTTTAGTTAAATAACTACCTCCACCTAATTAGAAAGCGTCAGTGCAATCTAGTAGGGACATCTAGTAATTTGTGTAAATTGTACTTTTTGTATTTATTAAGCCTACCTATATTTTTATGTTTGAGGTTTCGTGGACCGTTTGTGTGTACATCTAATATTATTAGAAATACTATTCTATAATAACTACATTTAATTCAACTACGAGAAATTATTTTTTTGAAAACTGGCAAATTTTTAATTCATAAACACCTCTAATGAGAAAAAATTGAAATATTGGAACCAATTTGTCAATTTTTCTATTGAAGAATAGTAAATAATGAAAATCAATTTTGAAAGAGAAAAGTTATTAGTCGAAAGAAATAATTTTCATTAAAATTTTTTTTTAAATGCCAGTTTTCAGTGGAAGTATTTGTATTACTAAAATAAGCAGTAGTAAAAAGCATACTTTCGTTACATCCTACTTCGTCAGTACCGTCCTGACATTGATGAGTACCGTCGCATCTTTGACCGTGTGGGATACAGAATCCGTTTTCGCATCTAAAATCATCCTTGAGACATGCTGTAAATTAAAGAACGTCTTCTTTTGTTGTACGATTATGACGAATGTCTTTGTTAGATAACGAAAATTTGATGAATATTAGAACAATAAGAGAATGAACAAATTTCCTTTTTGCTTGGAAATCGAAATGAATGAAATAGATAATTTTTTTTTGAAAGATAGAAAAATGGGGAAGAATAGAAAATAACAAAAATGGTAGTACTGATAACTCTTGATTTATTTGAAGAAGACATTTAAGACATAAACACTTACGACAATTTCTTTCGTCACTTAAATCTTCGCAATTGTATTTTCGATCGCATACCAAGGATTTCGGTATACATTGGCCGTTCCCGCATCTGAATTCATCTTCTGTACATCGTTCTGTGTTTTTTGCGTAACATGCAACATGTAATTACGTTATATTTATTTTGTTTTTTATTCATTTGAATCATATTCATTAAATAAGCGCTCCCACTAAATATTACAAGCTTATTTACAAATATAGAAACAATGGTGGTAATAACAGGATTTGTATATAGAAATATTCTGGTTTAGGGAGCCGTTAAGACATTTTATTAAGAAATGAAAACTGGGTCAAATATTAAAGGTATAAATATATCTACGAAAAGGTTACAAAATAAACTTTCACTGCAGACTAAAGGACATGTAACAATTCCCAGCAATTTATAATTTGTATTTAACCATTAAAAAAATATTGGATTGAATCCCTACATTGACGGTATTAATAAATAAGTTTGTGAAGCGACTGTACTAAAATATTTACAAGATAATATAGTGAGGGCGCTTATTGTAATTTATTGAATATGAAACTTATCGCGCGAATTGTTATATTACGGAATTGAACTATTATAATTTAATCTAAAAGTGTGTTTTAATAAAAACAATCAATTGTATTCTTTTTTGTTGATGTCTAATGAGGGTCATAGAGATTCTTTTATTTAATTTTTTTTTATCGGAGATGAAAACATGCAGCAAAAAGCAAAAAAATATGATCAATTTTTGACGTTTTTGTAACGAGATTATAGTATCCAACAAGTAAACTTTTACACAGCGATCATAAAATTGTTTCAATTAAATCAGGAATTCTGGTTATGTTGAATTTTATTTATAGAATACATCAATCTGTCTAATTAACCTTCCAGTTGAAAAGTGATTTATAATCAAAACAAAATGTAACCATAAATCAATTTATTTGTCATATAAATATTTATTAGGTATGTTATAATATATTCGATATTGTTGAAATTTACTATAAATAATATAATCAGTGTGTAAAAAACATTCAACTTGCAGATGTCGATGTATGCAAAAAGGGAAAGCTGCTAGTTCTTAAAAGGATTTTTACAAGATTAATTCCTTGATATTTCATAAAACAAGTCAAAATCAATTCGTAGTAGTAAGGTCGTTAGTGAATGTAAAGTAATTTGAAATGTTGTTTGTGGGATGCTCAAAATGCAAAAATAATATTTAATATCAAAATGCTGTTCAAGATGCATTTCTAAAGCCAGGCAATATTAAGCTGTTAAAACACACACAAAAATAAAAATAAATAATAAAAGCTTATATTACATGAAAAAAAAAAACACTCAAGCAAATATTTCAAAGTTACTTGAAGTTTCTTATATAACTATGTACAAGGAAACTTTTATTTGATGATTATACTTCAAGTAATTTCAAAACAATTTTTTTTTTGTAATATGAATTCAAAATTGAACCACTAAGTAAAGCTTGTGTGTGATTCACCAAAATATAATATAATATACAAAACGAAAAAAAAAATGTCATACGTACCTCCGGAGGAAGTACAATTATTTTCATCCGCATTATTTTGACAGTCTGGACGACCGTCGCAAACTAAGTAATCAGGTATACACCTATCGTTTCTTCCGCAGTTGAAGTTCGGAGGATTGCATTGTTGTTCTGAAACAAATAAACAAAATAATTATCTACACCGAATAACAGTTCAAAATCAAAATATTTAAATTATCCATATAATTTAAGCTATCAATCATTTTCAAATAGAGTATAAAATAGAGCACACTTGCTAGAAAAAATCCTTAGATATAAAAAGATACGGTTTAATTAACTGAAACTTTAACAATCGGTAGGCATTCAACTTGATAAGTTTCGTCTTTTGTTGTGGTAACACGTGTAAAATCGAAGCTAATTATTATATAATTTTCATGCTTTAATTCATAAAGACAGAACATTATTAATGAATCTCTTATGGCAATTTTATCATGCTCGATTAACTCGCGGCAACCATAGTCGATTTTCACTCTCTTCATAAAATACACGATCTGATTTTATGGAAATCCGTATAATAAATATAGCCTTTCCTCGGTCGTTGGTGAATACCTACCCGTACTGGGTACCAAATCCGAATTGAGTGTTTAGGCACAAATTTCTGTTACACACTCAAATTTATTGTTATTGGTCTGATGGAACTCTAACCTATCTTTACTCTTTGTCATGAAATCAACTTAATTTAAACAGTAAAAAATATCTAATATAAAGATACATGCAATGAGAAACGGAACATAGGGATTGTATCAGAACTGCTTTTGAACTAGTTGACCAATATCAAGCTTCAACATATTAAAAACACGTTTATTACAATCATTCATTTGGACACCTACAACATATCGTACAATTCCCACTACTCCGTAGTCTCAACTGTGGGCGGTTTTTAATTAACGTCCGACAGTCAGTAAACAGCAGTCGATATCCGAGTACTGTTTCAAGCACGTAACTATTCAAAATAAAATAAATTCGTAGAGAAATCAGAATGTACATTAACAAGATCAGCGGATTTGTCCCCGAATGATTTCCTTTTATGGGGTTTTAAAAAATGTGAAATTTATCGGCACAATTTTGAACGGGCTCAAAATTTGATAGAATTGTCCAGCATTGGGCAAACATTACACCGAATCAGCTCAGAGTTACAAGATTATCTTTGTTCAATAGATTCGGTTTTTGTTTGGCTCAACAAGGAGGACTGTATTTGAACCTTTAATTTTTTAGGTTTAGCATTTGCAAGTTGTTTTTCGGAATTTATTTTCCATTTTTTTTTAATTTAAAGAATCTTTATTTTGTTTTATATATAAATTCATTTTTATTTTGGAAGCCGTTATAGCCAAAAGAAATCGAAAGACACTTAGATACTAAATCGCACATAACTAACAAATATTGAAAGGAGAAGAGGCGGAGTTTCTTACAGTAGCTCTGAATCCAATTGTCCAGCTAAATACTTGATTATTTATTGAAGTAAATTTTTTGTTGGTAGACTATTTAGATCAGAAAATACATTAAATCCCTATGTTCAGTTTCTCATTGCATATATCTGTATATTAAATATCACTCAAGCCCTTGAACTATTTGATCGGCGTTTTAAAAGGTGTCATATGTCCCTCTAAAGCGTCGAAAAGGGACCCTTTTCGATTGGGGAGTTCAGGATGGGTTCTAGCGTAGCTTTCGGGGCCGTATAGGATGTCACAAAGGACGTACTTAACTCGATTTAACGTAATATTGTAACGCGATATAGCTGTTTGCCTTTGATAATCATCTTACTAGAAATTTCTCATACCCTTACGCAATAACATTCCATTTCTGGATCGTCGTCTCTGTCTCCCTACGTGTTTTGTTTTAGGCCAGTCTGGAATGAACACGGTGAATATATTTAATATCAAACCTCACCTTGTATATTAAAGATGTCCATCATAAGTTCGACTAATTCGAATAAGGTCAGCTTGTGCTGACAAAGTAGTATCTTACATATTAAATTATACAGTTTATGTGAATTATATTATAATAATGAATTCACCACAAACCCAACATTACCTAAATGAAATATCCAACCAAAATTTTATTCAAATTTATATTAAATCTAGACCGGCCTAAATTTTTCGAGGGTTATATTGAGAGGAAACACCGGAAATGGAAAATAAAAAATCTCTTACGTCGGGTTTGATGTTATCTGAACGAAAAAGATTGGAAAATATTTGGAATTGATTTTTTTTTTCATCAAGACTATTCGGATATGTCATTAAGGGGATCGAATAAAAAATGTAAAGTGGTTATTATGATACAGTAATTAAACCTAAATAAAAAAAATAAGATCGGGCCAGTTATAAGATAACTTGAAAACTTTTTGACGGGCAGTGTATGTTAGGTCAGGGCAAGACAACATTTGGCGGGTTCTCTAGTTGTTCTATAAATTATAATTTTTTACGCTTTTATTTGTTTTGAGATTGTAGTGAAGAATGTTATTATTTCTCAATATTTATGTTTTTAAAATAAATCAATTTTAAATGCCACTTGAATGAATTCAAACTTACATAATTTGCCTTTTAGGAAAATAGTATTTTAATAAGTTTAAGAACATTTCTGAAATTTTTTCAATTATCTGCAATTATGTTTTATATAATTTATTAGAATACTTAATTAATAAACAAAAACTTCAGCTGTTAAAGCACCAAATAGGTGTAGGCAGATAAGGAAAAAAAACAGACATGCAACTCGACCTCGACATTTAAATCGCTTAGCACTCATTATCATCAATTACGCCCCTGAATTAACGACAGCAATTACTCAATTAACTTTGCATCGTAATAAACACTGTTTTGTACAAAAGCCACCGCGATTTTACTAATTAGAAACACATTCAAATAAATCATGAAATTAACATTTATTTTTACAACTAAAAATTGAAATTCTGTAAAAGAATGTATTTGTTTGTCAAAAATCTTGTCCTTTTATGTTTGTTTGCTTTTTTTGCGATAAAGTAACTTCGATCAGCAGATGGCTTGTGTATTTATTTTTTCTTGTCGTCCAGCTTATAAAACAGAACAACTTAGCTGGTTTTATATAATATCTTCAAGAGTGGAGATTGGATGGTTTTTTATACATCAATACGAAATGTTTTTAACTTTTCGGAAACAACAATGTAAACCTTTTTAAATAAAAAAAAAAAAGTGGAAAGGTGGGCGGACGGAAAAGGCACTAAAAACAAGCACAAATAGATATATATATATATATAAAATTGTGGAAAATTTGTTAGGGTTTTGCAGAAAAGAACGCTGGCCATTATGCTAATGAACGACAATATGATGATCCGTGTCGCTTGGTGATATTCCCTTTTACTTTTGTATCGTGGAAAGTCTTGTCATTTTTTACGCAGACATTGTGAACGTCACAATGTTGGAACTAAATATATTTTATTGGGGTTAACTTCACGAAAATTCGTATTGCCATTATTTCGTGTTTAATAGCTGTTATATATTGGATAATGATTTTCTAATGGAAGACACGAAACCACTGAGATTGCGGAATACGATTAATAATAATGAAAATACTTAAAAAATAAAGATATTTTCCACGAGGAATAAGTTTGTGGTTTTTTAATTTGAACGCTACAAATATTTTGTACGGGCACCGTAACAACAACAACAACAATAACAACAGCGTAGTTTTTGTTTCAAATAATTTAAATTCGGTGCGGCGATATTGTAAATTTAAATAAATTGATCAAACTCATGAACAAACAAACAAACCCATTATGCATTCTTGACATCCCGCAAGTCCAATTGACTTCTGTCACTTCGAATCAATATTTTTAAAATATTTTATTAGCGTTGAAACAGCACTAAAGACAATGTAAATTACAGCTATGCAATTAGACCTTTATTTAACCAATCTATATAAATGTGTAACAAACTGTATGTATGATAAATACACGACCATGTAGATTGATCTCGATTGTTTCGTACCATATCATTTTAAATTATTTATACCAACGGTTATTTATTAATAATGCAGAAAGAATGAGGAAAACTTCGTTATTTATGCAAACTTGAGAATAACTTTTTTATACAGGGTGATTTACTTATATCTTGGGAAAAAATGTAATATTACGTCCCCTTAGTGCAACAAGTAGATAACTTCAAATTCATAGTTTTGAGCTACAACTAGGTACCTATCTCAAGATGTCTACTTATAGAATGTACATATTGAGAGTTAACTGTTTTTGGTCACTTTTGGCTGATTGTACAAGATATCTAGTTGTTGCATTAAAAAGAGCATCTTTCTCCACCAGACTATTGAACCATAGGTGATCGTTGGCCTTATCACAGTTGTGTAAAGCCAGGTTTTGCCCATAACTCTTCTGCATTGACAGAAAAGCCTAGTCGCACTGGTAGTAATTTTTTTAAAGGTGTGTCTTCCAATTCAGTTTGGAATCAAGGGTCACTCCCAGATATTTAACTCCTTTGGATATTCCTAGTTCTTATCCGAATATCAGTATTTTACCTATAGCTCTTCTATTCGTGAGAGCAACCATATAGTTTGGTTTTTTTTTTGGATCAACTCAAAGATCCTCTTTATAAGGCACCATTTCTACACAATTCGTAGTGGTTCTTGTAGGACATTCATAACTATCTTTGGGAATTTTCACCTCATAAGATGAACATTCAAATGTTAATTTTAATTAATACAGGGTAGATATTTTATGAAGATTTTCAAGTAAAGTAGAACTAATACGAAAAAAAACCCATATTGCCAGGATAATGAATATCAATATAAAATATAGGTAATTTTCCATAGAAAAGTTAACTAGGCCAAAAGAAGTTGTTCAGAATTAAATAAACAGACTTTTCCAAAAATACTTTGAATTTTTGTTGTAGGTACGAGAAAATAAAGGTCCTCCGTTATCTCTATTTGTTTCGAAAACCTCGTTATTGAATTGACCCGATCCGATCGTACAAATCGTACAAAATAATTACGGTTACAATAATTGAAAATAATCATCTTTAATCCGAATAGGAGTAACAAGTTGCGGCGAATATGCCCGTCCTAACATCGTACAAAATTTAAGCTGCTGTTATTATTTTCAATTAATTTTATGAGCAATTTCAGTTGTGATTGCACGTAATTAAAAACACTGTAGGGAGCTTTTTGCTGATTAAATTTTAATGCCCTCTTTACATAAATTGCAAAAAGTTTGACTTCATTAATTTTTGATCTCCCAAGTAATTTTTTATTCACTTTTTGCAATAACTTTTTTTGTTGAGACAACTGGTATAGATATATTCTTACGTCATTTATGTGGTCATCGGCCTCTTTGTCAAGATTGATTTTACCGATTCGTTATAATGTTCTATTGTAATTTCGTATTCAACGCCTTAAACCAAATACCAACATCACACTCTAATCACATCGTCGCGTCGTGCTAAGGTTGAAATAATCATTTTCATGGGTGTTCATGAGATGCGAACGTAATGTTTGTTTAAAATATACCGGCAGAGATATCTGAGCAAATTCTTTTGGTCGACAGAATACCTACGTTGGCAGATAAAGGAAGTATTGAAAGATAAAAAATGGAAATTTTTTGTAATTTCAAATAAGCGAAAATCAAACGGCGGAACTAATGAACAGAAAAATAAGGTGAATAAAGTAGGAAGTTGTAAAAAATTCTTTAGTCACGTCGAGCGATTTATGGTATGAGTTGGTGACTTGCCGCGTATCAAGAGCTAATATATATGCAATTGTTTTCATCTACCAGGGGTGTACGATATAATGGGATGTTTAGTAAATAATTGCTGGATAAATAAGTTTGAAACTAGAGGGTCTTTTCATTTGGGTACTTAATATACAAAAGAGGATCAATTAGAAAAGTGCTTATGGCATTGTGTGTTGTGGTAATTGAGCAACTAATGTTTAGTCTCACACGGCAATTTTGATTAAATCATTACTTGTAAATTCCTTATATCGATAAACATATTTTATGAAGTATAAACATTATAAATAAAAATTTACAAATTGTTGATGTTGAATAAATGAATGATAAAATTTATGATTATTTATATGACAGAGATGCACTGTATCAAACAATATATAAAAATAGAATGTGTGCTACGTAATTTATAAATAGCCGTAATATGATAATTGATGTGACTCAGATCGGTTTAATTATTCAAAAATGTGTTAGAAAAATAGATGTTGATGTAATCTCATTGTCTAATGTACTGAATTAATTTCGGTAATATTCTGTTACTCATAGGTATAAATAGTGCGATTCGATTTAAATAAAAATTTTTTTTTTTTCAAAGTAATCATCATATTTAAATATTCATTTCGTCGAGATAAAGGTACCCGTTAATTAAATTCGGAATTTCAAATTTCACAAACAACAGTTAAAAGTGAGAACAAGTTTTTCGCATTTTCTCCTTTAGTTTGTTTTTAAAAGTTTTGAAAGGTGTATTTCAATTTTTATTAAAATATTTCGAAACTGGCTGATCGATCCTTTAAACAAGTAAACATTTTGTAACTAATTGAATTTAAAAGGGTAAGCGAATGTGCCCGAAATAACAACAAGTTGTACGATCCTTTATAAACAAATCCCGTCATGCAGTCCAAACATCGGTTTATTTACTAGTCAACCGGTTGTTTTATCTATTTAATGGAAATGTTGTCGCACAAATTGTTGTTCTCATCAAAGCCTGAATGGTCTGTCGAAATTTGATTCGATGTTCGTTTGTAATTCAATTCGTTTTAGGTTATATTTATATTAAATCTAATTTGCAATGATCCTTACGAGTTTTTGTTGTCAGTATCAGTGATTGTGTCGCTGACAGTTTCTGACAAATTTTTGATTGCGATTCGAATCGAGTGTAGGATCGCAAAAATCAAGCAATTGACCTCCTCTACTTCTCAGAACGAATCTTCGAATCTTCATGCCGGTGTCCTTTGAGACTGGCAAATGTTGGTAGCGACAAACTCAATTACAGTATAAACCACCACGTGTCCGAGCATAACCTTTGAACCGAGTTGACCAATTCCTTTACAAAAATCCCCGAAGACTTCGCCCCCTGACACACTTACTTGCACTTTGTATAGACCAGTCGGTATACGAGAGCGGTGAGAAATGATTGATTGATCAAATATCGTATTAAAAGTCCCTTTTTTATTTTTTGGCTAAAAAGTAACAAATTTCATTTTGGCGAATTAAAATAAAGCTTGGAACCTTCTTTTTGTCACAAGGGCAGCTAAAGCGTTTCCTGTATGTACGTATTCTCCGCCCTATTTTTGGTGTTTGTGTGATTGGTTTTCCGGTGAGTTAGGTGACAGTTTAAATAAGTTTCGATAACGTTCTGCTAAAATGTGATTAGTACTCAGGGTCTCCGTAAGGGCTACTAACTGGCGCATGTGTGCAAAAAAGGATTTTGGCATTTTGGATTATGTTTTTTTTTTATTTATTTCTTTGAAAGTGGGTAGGTGCTTGAAATAACGCAAAAAATTGAACTGTAAAAGTCATATTTATTTGTAGACTAAAATATCAAAATAAATTAAAATAAATTGTTGTTCACATTAATTTTAATTCCAGGTCGAAACTTGAATTTTTTGGCAGGAAACCTAAAATTTGAGCGGGAGACTTGAAATTATTAACGGAAAACTTGAAATTTTTAGCGGGAAACTTGGAATTTTTGGCGATAAACCTAAAACTTTATTAATTAATATTAATTAAACTTGTTACTTTTTTGACATAAATAATTATTTTATAATTTTAGATTCAAACCAATGTAACTTTGGAATTTTTAGAGGAAGAATTATGCGGTCTTTATTTGTAATTTAACAGATTATGAAAAACTGTTACGTTACTTTATGTACACACACTGTATATGTAAAACTTTCTACTTATACTTAGATATTTTAAAAAATAAGCAGATTCTTCTGATAACAAATAGGTACCTAAGTAACTTCGTTATAGAATCAAAAAGGTAGAATAAAAAAATAATAGTAAGTATTCTTTAAATTAGTAACTCGTTTTCTTCTATAAACTATCGCGTTTCTTTTCAGTCTCGTAGGTATGTGTCTTCAGTTGTTGCAAATCTCATCTTTGTGTTCTTTTGGGATGATAGTGAATATAATAATACACTACGAACCGGGTGACGTCGTATTATATATAATACCCCTTACTCTGTGATGTGTCGTCGGATGTGTTTTTATTCAATTTGGTACGCCATCTGGACCTCATCGAGTTCCTTTGAAGAGAAAACAACAGGTTTTTTTTGTTTTAAAGATTTTTCTGAAAATACAGTGGTGAATGAATGAATGAATGAAAAAATAATATTTATAGGAAAACAACTATTTATTACACGTGATAAAATTGATGGAAATTACGGGAAAAAACGGACACTCTGTCCCCTGTAGAACTAGAACTAGAACTATTAAAATAAAGCAACGACTGAGTTCGACATTCTTTTAGTCGGGTATACAAAGAGATAATAATAATTATTATAAAGCGTAGATTACACATAAACATGACATAACAATAGCTGGAGCAATTAAGGAAAGTTTGAAAAATGCCGAAGATTAAAAAGGAAAAAGCCGTCGAAAGGTTTGCTTGCTCCACATAGAGGAAGTGGAAAAGGGAGAATAAAAGAAGCCGAAGGTGTTGAAGACAACAAGTCAATAATTTTACGAGAAAATCATAAATAATGTTCGTTCGGACAGGTGGTAACGTCGAAGATGCTATGTGCCTATATATTAATTGCTCCAGATTCTGCTAGTGGCTATTGTTTACGAGTTGTTATTTATTTTCGAAATTAATTTCTAGTGAAGCGTTATAAGATTTTATATTATGTAGGTATTGTACAGGGTTGAAATTGTTCAACAACTATTTTCAATGCCTCCTCACTTTCTACGTAACAAATAATCAGATCCCGCAAAAATTGAATCACTCGGGAATAAAGAAATCTAGTTTGACCCATAGTTTGGGACAAATCGTATATACAAACAGGGACCATACATAACTCGATAAATAAATATCCACAGATCTGGAAGAAATTGTTTTTGAAATTAGATTGAAAACATATTTACAATTGACCGCCTACAAACATCCCACGAAAATTATGTTACATCTACCGAATCAAATTTCTGAAGCCACGAGATTCTGCTGCACTGTACGGGAAACGCTGAAATTTTTCTATTCACTTACTTGTTGTACCTATGGAAATTGCACCCGAGACTACTATATTGGGAGTTTTATTTAGATGAAAATAATAAAACGTGAATGTACCGTACATAAAGTACTTGGTTTTTTATTTAAAATAGCATCCGTTAGATACCTAACTAAAAGTATGAGTTTCGGTGTACAGTAGTAGTATGCAAAACATTGAAGTGATGATGGGATAATTAATTTAGTTTTTAACCATTGACGTTTAGGTGGGTATATATTTTATAATTAGCCAAAGGTTAGAAAGGCTCGGGGCCTCAGCCTCAAGGCTTTTTGTGCTCTTGGTTGTACCGTTTATATGTGAAGAGCTCAACAGTCCTTTCATTAGGTCCATTTTGGAGAAATCCTCCCGAGGATGCTCTAGTCATAGGAGAGTATTATATTTCTTGTGGGACAATGCTTCACATTCGGAGATACCTACTGGTTGTCGCGGCCAATGTCACTTTCATTTCAAGATAACTTTTGTGATTCGTGAATGACTATTATGGGTGTTGGTTTTTTTCGTATCAATTCCAATTGCATTTCAGCCTGTATTTAGCCATTCCCGCTTCCGCCTCGGAACAAGATAATAATACATTATTTATTTTTATTTATTTATTTATTAAACATATAAACAAATTTATAAATATATTATTCTTAACATTCATAAATTAAAATGGAGTTCCATAAATATACTTAAAAGTTATTTAACGAAATATAAGAATAGATAGTTGTACAAGTCAGACAAAATATAATTTTAATTTTGCATTACCTATTTTAAAAATTTAAGATATATTTTATAAACGCTATTGATATACTTTTTTCAGTTAAAAAATAATTCAAACTCCATATCTCTCTCACTCACTCATTCTCTTACTCAACTCTTTATCCCATCCCGTCCCATCACACTTTCACTCCGCTCACTATTACCTCTCCACTCTACGCACTCACCACTCACTCTCCCAGCTAGCTCTCTCGCTCACACTCACGCTTATGATCAAAATCACTCCCTCACTCACGCTCCCTCTCTTTGTCTCCCGGTGACCGGATCTTGACTGATGGCATAGAGCTTTCCGAAAGAACACCCTTCAGTCAAGATCCGGTTACCGGGAGAGAAAGAGGGAGCATGAGTGAGAGTGCTCATGATCATAAAAGCGAGTGTGAGCGAGAGAGCTGGGAGAGTGAGTGGTGAGTGCGTAGAGAGGAGAGGAGGAGTGAGCGGAGTGAGAGAGAGAATAAGTAAGTGAGAGTGATATGGAGTTTGAATTATTTGCCTCAATCAAAATTCCAATTCCTATGGAGAAGGAAAGAGAGGGGTGAGAGTGAGAGGAGTAAGCGCAATATAGGGAGAATGTAATGTTGGTAAGCTGGGTGAAATATAGAGAGCTGAGAGAGAGACATAGAGAAAGAGAGAAAAAAATATGTATTCTCTCTGACTGCTCTTTAGTCAAGAATCCGACCTCAGCTCTGTTCTCTCTCTCTCTCTCTCAGCACACTCTATTTCACCCAGCTTACCTACACGCTCCTACATTCTCCCTATATTGCGCTTACTCCACTCCACACTCATGCTAACTCATTCACCCTCACTCTCACCCCTCTCTTTCTTTCTCCATAGGACCGGGATCTTGACAGGCAAAAAATTCAAACTCCCCATTCTCACTTACTCATTATCTCTCTCACTCATTCTCTTACTCAATTCTTTATCCCATCACACTCCAACTCCTCTCACTCACTTTCTTACCTCTCTCTCCACTCGCCACTCTACCAGCTCTCTCGCTCACGCTCATGATCAATCTTTCTCATTCACGCTTCATCTCTCTCTCTCTCTCGCCCGTGGACCATATCTTGACTGAAGGAGTAGAGCTCAAGGGAACAGGGGCTGTAATCTTGACTGAGGGAATAGAGCTTTCCCAGAGAACACTATTTTGTCTTTATTTTGTTTGGCTACTCTGTCACTGCCGTGACAAAGACAAAGTATGTGTTCTCTTGGAAAGCTCTATTATCTCAGTCAAGAAAACAGCCCCTGTTCTCTTGGGAAGCTCTACCCATTCAGTCAAGATCCGGTCACCGGGAGAGAGAAGAAGCGTAAGTGAGAAAGATTGATCATAAGCGTGAGTGTAAGAGAGAGCTGGGAGAGTGAGTGGTGAGTGCGTAGAGTTGAGTAAGAGAATGAATGAGTGGAGTGAGAGAGAGAATGAGTAAGTAAGAATGATATGGAGTTTGGATTATTTGCCTCAGTCAAGATCCCGGTCATATGGAGAAAGAAAGAGAGGGGTAAGAGTGAGGGTGAATGAGTGATCTTGAGTGTGAGATATAGGGAGAATATAGGAGCGTGTTGTTGAGCTGGGTGAAATATAGTGAGCTGAGAGAGAGAAAGAGAGAAAGAGAGGGAAGAAAAATATGTGTTCTCTCGGACAGCACTTCAGTCAAACGTCCAACCTCAGCTCTCTTTCTCCCTCTCAGCTCACTCTATTTCTCCCAGCTTACCTACACGCTCCTACATTCTCCGTATATTGCGCTTACTCCACTCACACTCATGTTCACACATCCAGCTTCACTCTCACACCTCTTTTTCTCAATTGGACCGGGATTTTGACAGGCAACTAATTCGAACTCCATTTCACTCCACTCACTCATTCTCTTACCTCTCTCTCACCACTCTACGCACTCACCACTCTCTCCCAGCTCTCTCGCTCACGCTCAGAATCAATCTCTCTCATTCACGCTTCCTCTCTCTCTCCCGGGGACCGTATCTTGACGAAAGGAAAAGATCCCAAGGGGACAGGGGCTGTAATCTTGACTTAGGGAATAGAGCTTTCCGAGAGAATACATATTTTGTCTTTATTTTGTTTGGTTACTCTGTCACTGCCATGACAAAGACAAAAAATGTGTTCTCTCGGAAAGCTCTATTACCTCAGTCAAGATTACAGCCCCTGTTTTCTTGTGAAGCTCTACCCATTCAGTCAAGATCCGGTCACCGGGAGAGAAAAGAAGCGTGAGGGAGAAAGAATGATCATAAGCGTGAGTGTGAGCGAGAGAGCTGGAAGAGTAAGTGGTTAGTGCGTAGAGTGGAGAAGTAAGAGATTGAGTGAGAGTGTGATGGGATTTCACTCCACTAACTCATTCTCTTACCTCTCCACTCTACGCACTCACTCTACCAGCTCTCACTCTTTCACTCACGCTCCCTCTCTCTCCCGATGACGGATCTTGACTGAAGGGCTAGAGCTTCCTAAGAAAACAGGGGCTGTTTCCTTGACTGAGGGCATTGAGCTTTCCGAGAGAACACATACCCCTTCAGTCAAGATCCGGTCACCGGGAGAGAGAGGGAGCGTGAGTGAGAGAAAGTGCTCATGATCATAAATTTGAGAGTGAGCGGTGAGTGCGTAGAGTGGAGAGGAGGAGTGAGCGAAGTGAGAGAGAGAATGAGTAAGTGAGAGTGAAATGGAGTTTGAATTATTTGCCTCAATCAAGATTCCAATACCTATGGAGAAGGAAAGAGAGGGGTGAGAGTGAGAGGAGTAAGCGCAATTTAGGGAGAATGTAATGTTGGTAAGCTGGGTGGAATATAGAGAGCTGAGAGAGAGACAGAGAGAAAGAGAGAAAAAAATATGTATTCTCTCGGGCAGCTCTTCAGTCAAGAATCCGACATCAGCTCTATTTCTCTCTCTCTCTCTCAGCACACTCTATTTCACCCAGCTTATCTACACGCTCTTACATTCTCCCTCTCCACTCACACTCATTCACCCCTCTCTTTCTTTCTCCATAGGACCGGGATGGCAGGCAAATAATTCAAACCCCATATCACTCTCACTCATTCATTCTCTCACTCCGCTCTCTTTTTGTCTGTCTCTCTCTCTCCCTGTCTCTCACTCTCTCTCACCCTGTCTCTCTCTCTTTGTCTCTCTCTCTCTGTATCTCTCTCACTCTGTCTATCTCTGTCTCTCTCTCTCTCTGTATCACTCTCTCCCTGTCTCTCTCTCTCAGTTCCTGATTACAACATGATGTCACACCCCATTTCAAGCCTCTGAAGTTTAGGTAGCTCCATTTCGGCTTTCCTCTAATCGGGTTTTGGCCACCAAACTAAGGTCCCATTTCCCCATTTATTCCGTATCGCCGGAGACAGAGACAGAGACAATCGCCCGTTTGGCAGCCATTAGGGTCATTTTCCCTTTATTGGTTTTGTTTATATGAGTAGTTGATTATAGGGTAATGAAATAAAAGTCTAGTTTTGTTGAAATAATAAAAATATATTATACTTATTACAATTTGACATACAATATTTTTGATAAAGAATAACGATAACCCACACACACACACACACACACACACATACACACACATACATACACACACATACACACACATACACACACATACACACATACATACACACATACACATACACACATATGTTTTTTGGTACTGGAGTCCTAATTCATGATTTTCTCTTTTTTTCAGGATCCCATATGGTACCATCGATCCATTTAAATGAAGAACAGAGGGGGTAGGAAGAGAATTTTAAAAAGAAGACTTTTAATTTTTGTACTGTACTTTATTTATTTCATATTGCGGATTGCAAGCAAGTAGTTGCCACTTTCAAATAAAAATATATCTAGAGTGTGTTTGTAAACTTGCTTGCAAATTCAATAAAGGTTATACTGTTAATTATTATTGTAGGTGTGTATGTGGTTGTACGTGAGTGGGCAACTCCAATTTTAACGATATGATTGAGTTGCGACCAAATGGAAGCTGCTCGGTGATTTTCGTTAAAATGGCAACCATTTCTTCGGAGCTGTCTTCATAAGATTTTTATTGACTATGAAGTGGCTCTGGAATTAAACTTCCTTCAACCACAGTTTTTGAAAGGAATCCTGATTCGCGTCAGGGCTCCTTTTTAGAACTGCGAGTGAATGAAAGTTTAAGGCCTGCCTGACAGGAGCTACAGATCTTATGAAGTGTGTTCCAAAGAATTTGGGTATACCAAAAAGCCCATCATCGGGTCGCCAGCTTGGAGCATGATTCCAGAGTGGAAAATTCTACGGATCCATTGGCTATTCCAAGCTGGTAAGATCCGATGGATTTCCACGCTATCACCAATCTGGTGGCTCGATGAAGGGCTTTTAAATATAAACACGACTCTTTGGAAAGCATATACTTCACAAGTACAGTGGCGTACGTTTAGGGGGCCAGAGGGGTCCATGTGTAGTGGCGTACGTGTGGGGGGGCCAGAGGGGTCGAATTTCTGAATTTAATACAGTGGCGTACGTGTGGGGGGGCCAGAGGGGTCGAATTTCTGAATTTAATACAGTGGCGTACGTGTGGGGGGGCCAGAGGGGTCGAATTTCTGAATTTAATACAGTGGCGTACGTGTGGGGGGGCCAGAGGGGTCCATGTGCAGTGGCGTACGTGTGGGGGGGCCAGAGGGGTCCATGTGCAGTGGCGTACGTGTGGGGGGTCCAGAGGGGTCCATGTGCAGTGGCGTACGTGTGGGGGGGCCAGAGGGGTCGAATTTCTGAATTTAATACATTGGCGTACGTGTGGGGGGGCCAGAGGGGTCGAATTTCTGAATTTAATACAGTGGCGTACGTGTGGGGGGGCCAGAGGGGTCGAATTTCTGAATTTAATACAGTGGCGTACGTGTGGGGGGCCAGAGGGGTCCAATTTCTGAATTTAATACATTGGCGTACGTGTGGGGGGGCCAGAGGGGTCGAATTTCTGAATTTAATACAGTGGCGTGCGTGTGGGGGGGGGCCAGAGGGGTCTCTCTCTCTGTCTCTCTCTCTCTCTCTCTCCCGGTCTCTTTGTCTCTCTCTCTCTCTCTCTCCCGGTCTCTTTGTCTCTCTCACTCTCTCTCTCTCTCTCTGTCTCTCTCTCCCTGCCTCTCTCACTCTCTCTCTCCCTGCCTCTCTCTCTCTCTCTCTCTCTCTCTCCCTGCCTCTCTCTCCCGGTCTCTCTGTCTCTCTCTCCCTGTCTCTCTATCTCCCTGTCTCTCTTTGCCTCTCTCTCTCTATCACTCTGTCTCTCCCTCTGTCTCACTCTCCCTCTCACTCTCTCTCTCTCTGTCTCTATATCTCTCTCTCCCCCTGTCTCTCTCTCTCTATCACTCTGTCTCTTTCTCTGTCTCTCTCTTCATCTGCCTCTCTCTCTCTCTCTCTGTCTCTCTCTTTGTCTCTCTCTATCACTCTGTCTCTCTCTCTCTCTCTCCCTCCCTCTGTCTCACTCTCCCTCTGTCTCTCTCTCACCCTGTCTCTCTCACTCTGTCTCTCTCACCCTGTCTCTCTCTCTCACTGTCTCTCTCTCTGTCTCTCTCTGTGTCTCTCCCTCTCTCTCCCTCTCCCTCTCCCTTTGTCTCTCTCTCTCTCCCTGTCTATCTCTCTCTCCCCCTGTCTCTCTCACTCTGTTTTCTCTGTCTCTCTCTATCTCTGTCTCTCTCTCTCTTCCAGCTCTCGTCACTTTCTCGAACAACTGTAACTTCGGCGACAAAAAAAAGAATATCGTTAAGATTGAGACCAAGTATCAAAAACAAATGGCACTTTTCAGAGCCACAAAGAATCCTTCACTTATGAAGAAACATCATGATCACTCTGTCTATCTCTCTCTGTCTCTCTTTGTCTCTCTCTCGCTCTCTCTCAGTCTCTGTCTCTCTCTCTCTCTTTTTGTCTGTCTCTCTCTCTCTCTCTGTCTCTCTCTCTCTTCCAGCTCTCGTCACTTTCTCGAAGAACCGCAACTCCGGCGACAAAAAAGAATATCGTTAAGATTGAGACCAAGTATCAAAAACAAATGGCACTTTTCAGAGCCACAAAGAATCCTTCACTTATGAAGAAACATCATGATCACTCTGTCTATCTCTCTCTGTCTCTCTCTCTCTTTCTGTCTCTCTCTCTCCCCCTGTCTCTCTATCTCTCTCTCTTTGTCTCTCTCTCTGTATCTCTCTGTCTCTCTCTCTCTCTCTCTTCCAGCTCTCGTCACTTTGTCACTTTCTCGAAAAACTGCATCTCCGGCGACAAAAAAGAATATCGTTAAGATTGAGACCAAGTATCGAAAACAAATGGCACTTTTCAGAGCCACAAAGAATCTTTTTACTTATGAAGAAACATCATGATCACTCTTTCTCTCTCTGTCTCTCTTTGTCTCTCTCTCTCGCTCTCTCTCTGTCTCTGTCTCTCTCTCTCTTTTTGTCTGTCTCTCTCTCTCTCTGTCTCTGTCTCTCTCTCTCTTCCAGCTCTCGTCACTTTCTCGAAGAACCGCAACTCCGGCGACAAAAAACAATATCGATAAGATTGAGACCAAGTATCAAAAACAAATGGCACTTTTCAGAGCCACAAAGAATCTTTTTACTTATGAAGAAACATAATGATCACTCTCTCTCTCTCTCACTCTCTCTGTCTCTGTCTCTGTCTCTGTCTCTGTCTCTGTCTCTGTCTCTGTCTCTGTCTCTGTCTCTGTCTCTGTCTCTGTCTCTGTCTCTGTCTCTGTCTCTGTCTCTGTCTCTGTCTCTGTCTCTGTCTCTGTCTCTGTCTCTGTCTCTGTCTCTGTCTCTGTCTCTGTCTCTGTCTCTGTCTCTGTCTCTGTCTCTGTCTCTGTCTCTGTCTCTGTCTCTGTCTCTGTCTCTCTCTCTCTCTCTCTCTCTCTCTCTCTCTCTCTCTCTCTCTCTCTCCACTCACTCATTCTCTTACTCAACTCTCCATCCCATCCGCTCACGCACTCTCTTTTCCATCCCATGACACTCTCACTCCGCTCACTCACTCTCTTCTCCATCCCATGACACTCTCGCTCACACTCACGCTTTTGATCATTCTCTCTCACTCACGCTTCTTCTCTCTCTCTCTCTCTCTCTCTGTGAATGGATCTTGACTGAGGGAATAGAGCGTTTCGAGAGAACAGATATTTCCCTCTGTCACTGAAGCGACAAAGTCAAAATATATCTTCCCTAGCGCTTCACTCCCTCAGTCAAGAATATGGCCTTAAGCACTCTCTATACTCAAGCTCTCTACTTACTCGCACACTGACCCCTCTCTTTCTCTCTTCCAGCTCTCGTCACTTTCTCGAACAACCGCAACTCCGGCGACAAAAAAAGATTATCGTTAAGATTGAGACCAAGTATCAAAAACAAACGGCACTTTTCAGAGCCACAAAGAATCTTTTTACTTATGAAGAAACATCATGATCACTCTCTCTCTCACTCTGTCTCTCTCTCTCTGTCTGTCTCTGTCTCTGTCTCTTACTCAACTCTCCATCCCATGACACTCTCACTCCGCTCACGCACTCTCTTCTCCACCCTACGAACACACCAATCACTCTCCCAGCTAGCTCTCTCGCTCACACTCACGCTTTTGATCATTCTCTCTCACTCACGCTTCTTCTCTCTCTCTCTCTGTGAATGGATGGATCTTGACTGAGGGAATAGAGCGTTTCGAGAGAACAGATATTTCCCTCTGTCACTGAAGCGACGAAGTCAAAATATATCTTCCCTAGCGCTTCACTCCCTCAGTCAAGAATATGGCCTTAAGCACTCTCTATACTCAAGCTCTCTACTTACTCGCACACTGACCCCTCTCTTTCTCTCTCTCTTTCTCTCTCTCTCTCTCTTCCAGCTCTCGTCACTTTCTCGAAAAACTGCATCTCCGGCGACAAAAAAGAATATCGTTAAGATTGAGACCAAGTATCGAAAACAAATGGCACTTTTCAGAGCCACAAAGTATCCTTTTACTTATGAAGAAACATCATGATCACTCTCTCTCACTCACGCTCCTGCTCTCTACCTGTGACTGGATCTTGACTGAGGGAATAGAGCGTTTCGAGAGAACAGATATTTTCCTCTGTCACTGAAGCGACAAAGACAAAATATATCTTCTCTAGGGCTTCACTCCCTTAGTCAAGAATATGGCATTCAGCACTCTCTCTACTCCAGCTCTCTACTTACTCGCACACTGACCCCTCTCTTTCTCTTTCTCTCTATCTCTCTCTTCCAGCTCTCGTCACATTCTCGAACAACTGCAACTTCGGCGACAACAAAAATAATAAACTTTTCACTTATGAAGAAACATTTTTTGTATCTTGTGGTTTTTTGAGTGATTTTATAGAAAATATAAAAATGTTGACTGGAGATTCAATAATTTTCAATTTAAAATAAAAGCCGTGTATGAACTGTGAGAGATTGCGTGTGAAGGAAACACGAAATTTATATTAGTTTACTAAAATGTATATTTATATGAATATTTAAATCGGTCAGAATACGAGAACAAATTACAAAATGTGTCATTTCCGCGAATAATACATAGGCAGCTTTGGCTTCGGAAATGATTACACAATTTCCCAACTGAACAAAAGTCACAGTTATCACATATTAATGTTGTAAATTATTGAGTATTGTTCAACAAACCCACCTGTCACTAACCTAAATTAATGAATAATTATTATAGATATAAATATACGAAATGGAAAAAATTAAGATGAAATTGTTATCAAAAAATATACCTTTACCAATAAAAAAATTAATGACACGTTTTATTTTTAGAAACAACTACTTCTCATCGAACTAGGTACCACCTATATTGCGAGAATTTTCATTTTTGTCACTCGAGAAGAATTTCGTTGAATAAAACATTAATATTGATATAATTGAATCATTATATTATATTCCCGCGTGAAATAATTAACAATAAATATGTATTAGATTAAATATTAAAATTGTAAAATATAATTTATTGGTCCAATTGTATTCATTTTAATATTTTAAGGATAGGCGTGTGAGTGTTTGTGTCTGTGCCGCATATTTCTATTAAACAGGTGTGTTTTTTTTTTGAAAAAATTCAATTTTAAATAAAATATGCTTTTCCTTCAAATTTCAACAAATGAACATTTCAAATTACTGCTAGACCACCTTTTACCAACTGTAACAACTCATTTTTCGTTGTCTCATCATCTCGAGAAAGTTGTTTTTTCTCGGAACGATGGCAAATAGCATCTACATTACCAGGGATTTCTTTCCTTATGTCGACACAAAGCTTACTACGACGGTTTTTCTGTATTTGCATTAACTTTTTTCACTCTCGTTACAAGAAAGAATGATAAATTAGAGAAAACAGTAATTCGTTATTTTCAAAATCTCCTTTTAGTAAAGACTAAAAAAAAGTCAAAAAAAAAACTAAATCAACTCAAGTGGTTTCTTACCGCAGATTAGTAGCTTCGAACAATTTTGTTGTCTCATATATTCTAACTTCCAATTATACAAACGATATTTAAAATTTTGGCGGATTCGCTTGACGTAAATTTTGGTGATTGCGCGATTTACGTAGGAACAGACTTGTTAAAATAGAAGAAATAAAATATATTTTTCAAATTAAATTTCTTTCGAGTTGTAAAAGAAAATCTTCCACATGAAATACTTATTGTAATATATAAAATAGTATCCAAGAAAAATAATAAGTGCAAAAATCTAAAAAGAGCAAAAAAAATAACAAAAAATAAGCCGCAAGGCTCCGGCGTTTGTTCTGCGAAGATTAGACTTGAAAATTAAAAACCCTGCACGACTACCGTAGAGGTAAAGGTATATTATACATGAGATGATTCCATAGCAACCATTTCCAGAATTGAAAACCTAATTTAAATTTCTGATAGCGAAAAACAAACACCAACATCTTGTGTAATTCAAAAACATAGGCGGATCACAGATTAATATTTATCATTTTTTATAACCCCAACAACAGGTTAACGTTAAATTTAAAAATATATCAAATGAAAAAGGACAAAGTTTCTAAAAATAAACATTTAAGGACCTAAATGAGTTTTATCAAATCAACCTTTTGAACTTGAAACTCTGTAGTTGGTGGACAAAAACATGAATTTTCAAAATTAAAATATACGCAACTTTAAACCCTTTCGATGTGTTATAGGGTACATTACACTCTAGTGGAATCTGCTCTAGAAATTTATAAAGTAAAATGAAAGATATACAGATTGCGTAAAGTACATCGGAACCGTCCAAATTACACAAGTACAACAGAAAAATAGCTGAAAGAGAGAGAAAGAATAATTATGCGTGGTCATTAAGGCGTGTACTTTGTTTCACCTTAGGGGTGTATACTTATATTTCCCGAGACTGGCCGAATGCTCATTGCCCCCCTATTTTAACCGATGTTGCCAGAAGCGCAGATTAATTTGTACAAATGATATTTTTGTCTCGTTATCGTCGACTTTTTTTCTAGGGTGAAAATGCAGCACGTTTGTGCCAGCATTACGCCAAATAATCTTAGAGATATGAGATCAAATCTTTATCACAGATTTGGTTATTGTCTGGCACAGGAAGGTGGTTTATTTGAGCACTTAATTCATTAAAATTATGTTTACCTTTAGAATGGATTTTCATTTTTATTTTTTCAGGAAGTTTATATTTTATGTTTAGAATAGGGGTGTACTACTTATTTTATTTTGTCAATTTAATTTATTAATGGAAGGGATTTTTAGTTTATTAATTATGGTTCTCTCAAGAAATGCTGTTTTATTTTCAAATTACAATGGCTAAAATAATATCCTATTGTAGTTAGAAATTGTCAACTTGGTCTGAAATGATCATGTTGACAAAAATGAATTTCAAGATGTACAGGTTACGTAATCACGATTGTATTTTTTTATTTCTTCAACACCCTCACTCCTTCCATGTTGGGAGCATACTGAATACCACCAACTAGTGAATTATCTCTGTAAAGGACCATTCGGCCAGTCTCGGGAAATAAGTATACACCCCTAAGATGAAACAAAGTGATGACCGCGCACAATTATTCTTTCTCTCTCTTTCATATATCCTTGTCGTACTTGTGTAATCCGAGGCCAGGGTTCCGATGTAATTTACGCAATCTGTATAAGGATTTTCCGGAAAAACAATTTGCTGTTTAAACGTAAATACGAGAAGCGGGTGAATATATTTTTTCTTTTTTCGATTCAATTACATAATTTCAACCAACTAGATTAGTAATACTTTCGGTTAAGGATGTCCAGCTCAGATTTTCCATCATCAAACAATTAGTATTCTATACGGTTAGATACACTGTGATCTCATCAACGTAGTATCGTTTCAAATCGACCGTTTGACTATTCTATTCCCGGCATCGCAATCACAATATACCTACGTACAATTCGTGACATTAATCGCTAAACAGAATTGGTAATTTTTTTTGCTTTTCTATTCGAATATTGAGTGGGAACCTACTTAAGTGTGATTATCTCGACATTTTATTTTGTGTTCGATATTTTAAATTTAAAAAAAACCTAGGAAAAACAGAGTTTTATTTGAAAATTTTGTTTCTAATAAAATTAAAATCACACAAAATATTAGGTATCGATAGATAAGGTAACTTTTAACTAGCAATTTAAGTTTCCCAAGAAACATTATCTCCGATAATATATTTTTATAGCAGTCATAATAAAAGTTGTAAATATTTTTTTATTCGGCGATAAAACCGTGGAATTTTTAACCTACCAAATAATATTATTTATTTTCAGCTGACGACAAAAACGTTACATTTTATTTTATAAAAAAAGCACCCGTCAATCTCGAGTTACTTGCTTTGTTTAAAACAGTTTACTTTGCAAAAACCTACTTATATTGTTCTGGGAATCCCTGCTGTGAATTAAATACGTTGTTGAAAATATGAGACACTTGCATCGACAAAATAGAAAACAGTATACACACAAAGTTGATAAAAAATATGAAACATAAGGTCGTCTAACATCAAAATTCTTGACTAAAAATTCTACGTAACTATCTTATGAGATCAGATTTTATCATGAATCAGCAGATAAGGATAGTGACGGGTATACTCACCGGTCACTGTACCCTAAGGAAGCAGATGCATACAATCGGCGAGGAACCTATCGGTCGGTTGTGCATGGAAGAAAAGGACTAGGACTAGAACATTCAAGGAAGGATTTCTCCAAGAAGGACCTAGTAGAAGACTGTTGAGCTCTTCACATAAACGGCACAAAAAGACTAAAGGCTGAGGTGCCGAGGAGATGAGCAAGCTGTCAAGTTTGTGAAAAGAAAACAAGACAAAGCTAAATCTTCTCGCCATACTCGAACCCCAACTACAACTTATTTCTAGCAAATGCACAAAGGGGTAGTTTCTTCATAAGATAGCGATGTTGAGGATAATACGAAAGCTTGTGATGATATTGAGAATCTAAGAAGAAATTTCGATTTGTGACGTTTCGAGCGGAACTAAAGACGGCGATGAACTCGAAACACCTGGTTCTTAAAGAAGAGAGAAAAATCACAAAATTTTAAAACTGCTGGAAGGGTTTCCAGGTAAAATTAGCTAGTCATTTTACAAAAACATGATTTGTGCGGAATTTTTGTCATCACTTATTTATTTTTTAAAGCTTTGGAAAAACATTGAATCGAAATAATTACAAAAAAAGACAATGGTACTTCGATTAAAAAGACTAATTATCATTCTTATCTGTAAATAAATTGTGATATCAAGTTATCTAGCGTTTCGTTTCATTTCTATCTACCATCAGAAGTAAATTAAACCTGGTTAATTTGTCAGCCCTCGGCGATAATGCCGTACTACATCTCGGTAATTATACGCGACACCCATTTGTACCTATTATATGATGCATTACCTTAAATGACAGTTTTGTTAAGCGAAAATCTCCCGGTTATTCATTGCTACTCGCTGATGACGCGATGCCCCAGGACTTGTTTTCTCTCGTGTTTCAGGTGTTTCAAAATAATTTACTGCACCTACAGGATTTTCCATATTTACCTTTTTTTTTTTTGAAATAGGGCATTTTTGTATGAGATTAGCTATATCGTGTCATTTTTTTACTTTTTTTTATTATTTACGTGTAAAATGTATGAATGTATGATAAAAAGAAATTGGACAAAAATTCTCCTGGACAATAACAATGAAGAAAGAAGGGTTGAGTTCGTAAAAAAAGGCTTCAGAAGAAGGGAGTGAAGAATTAGGGTGGAAAGCAATACCAAACGTATAGAAGATGATTTTTTTCAAATTTCCTAAAAGTGTGGTGGTTTTCCTATAATGTCGTCGTCTATTTTCAACAATGTTAATATAATTAACGCGTGAAGCAGTTCAAGGTAAAAAAAAGTAAATATAGAGATTATTTAAATATGATATCATTGAAAACAGCTTAGATAAAAATTGTTTAATAAACTGACGTAATTAAAGAATAAGTAGGTATGTATATCTCATATATGATAGTTGGTCAATGTCGAGTTTGATTTTGAAAGTACAATTTCCATAATATAAATTTATAATGTCGGTAGAAAATAAATATTTTTTACCTGATAGCTCGCAGTAAGCCAAAAAGACCGCCAAAAATAGAAGAAGCGGACAGCTCTTCATCCTGCAGTGTTGATTTTTGTCGAGAAAAATCTTTTTTGAGTGTGTAGTAAACGCAGGTTAAATTAGAGCGGTAAACATGTTAGGTCAATTCTGTTAAAAGAAACAAAACAACTATTACCTTTCGATGATATCCATTTTATCAAAATATAAACATTGGGTGCGTGTTATGCTGGTCTCCCATTAGCTAAAATAACTTTCGACTACGCTATAAAGTGTTTCCAAAGTCATTGTATATACAGTTTTAATGATAGATTGTACAAAGTCAAAATATAAGTAGAATTAATTATATTAATTAATATATAAAATAATTCACAAAAAAAATTAGTTCAATAAATAGCCACTTTTGAAAGTATTTTTCTGCAGTTCTCCTCAAAACTATTTTTTGATGTTCAAGGAACTTTTTTTAAACTTTTTTATAGGATCAGAAATTCCGACTGTTTGAAAGAGCATTTTCGAAAATATTTACGTTAATAAATTGACGTCTATCGGGACAAACACATCCAGCTACAGTCAAATTTAGTTTTCGAGATCCGTGAAGACCTTAGGTAGCGTCCTAACTTTCTCTTCTTAATTTTATTACAATGGAAATTCAAGTGTGGCAACTTCCCAACTTGCAACTTCCGAAATCAGACGAGATAATCCAGAGGCGTTACAGAATATTATATTCAATCAAAATTAATACTCTAAATGCAGTCGAAACGTTTTTCTAATAAAATCTATTTGGGGAGGGGGGGGGGGTCTATTCATAAACCCAAATAAAAAAAAGGAACTTCTAGATCAACTAAATTAAAATAATTTGGAGCGCTGGTGAATATTTCTTATGTAATTAAGGAAATTTAACGTAAATAAATTAATTTTGAATTTAAAAGGTTCATTTTTTGGGGGGTACAAAATTAATAGTCTAAATGTAGACGTCTGAGTCTAAAGGTTTTTCTAATAAAATCTATTTGGGGAGGGGGGGGTCTATTCATAAACCCAAATGAAAAAAAGGAACTTCTAGATCAACTAAATTAAAATAATTTGGAGCGCTGGTGAATATTTCTTATGTAATTAAGGAAATTTGACGTAAATAAATTAATTTTGAATTTAAAAGGTTCATTTTTTGGGGGGTACAAAATTAAAATCGACAAAAATTTCTGTAAACTGTAAAGTATGACATATCAAATAAAAGGGATTGTTTTGAAGATGTTAAATATAAATTTTAAAATAAATAGTTTTGAAATTACTTGAATAAATGGATTTTCTTTGAAAATAATTAGTGTAAAATATTATGGAAATTACAGAAAACAATATCCTTTAAGAAGTGTACAATTATCTAATTTTAATCGTCGATAGGAATGTGCCAGTAAAATATTTTAATTATGTGGATTTTTTTAAAGATGAAATGAGAGGTCATGAGGATCATGTTATTGTGTAAGAAAGAACAAGGTCATATATTAAATGTTATTATATTCTATAAAAAAATCACGTATAAATGCAATTTATTAAAATACGAGAAATGGCATAGATGCATTCAAGGTGATGGAAAATGTCAATTTACATAATAATTGGCAAATGAAAATGTCAATTTAACGTTATTTTTCGAGGCCGAATGAAAGTTGAAAATTTTGATGATACGCTTGTGATAAAGAGTCGGCAAAATATACCCGAGCGCGAAAATACTGAATTATGCAAAATTAAAACGAACAATGTCAATCTTCCGGACCGGTAAAGAGAAATACCTAAAAATATAAAATAAAAAAATAAGTTTTTTCCGAAGTTATTTCCCAAAGATATAATTTGATAAGGAAAATTGAAAGTGAAATATATATATCTCGAGGAAGACAACTTTTCTATTACGAAACGGTCACTTTTGAAACTTTCTAACCATTAGAAAACTTTTTTAAAGATATATACTTTTTAATTTCATTTTCACGTCGTCTATTAAATATAAAAAAAAATAATTATCGTTCAAGTTGAAAATTAAAAATCGATATCCTAGGACAACCTGTATAATACTTGAAAATACGTGCCAACCATCATAACGATAACAACTAGGATTTTCCTTGTATACAAACTACATTGTTGAACTATGTATCCGTCCATTACAACACAGTTAAATTATTTATATTCCGATTACACTGGCTCATTATACATATACTATATGGCGTATTTCATTCGACCAAACTATTTATTTCTGTTTTGGTAGCAAATTCGAAAATGCTTACTTTTATTGGCTATAAAAATAACTTTGCTATGTGAAATTTTATCGTTTTTTTTTTGGATTTGCTTATTTACAATCCATTTTGTTCAGAGATTGATGACTTCTCCTTGTAAAATTTTAAAAATTTTAAACTTTTCAAGTAATGCTCAAATTTTGGTTATTGAGGATCCTCCGAAATGATATATGTTCGTAGATTTACAGTGTGTACAAAAAGTAACGTAACTTGCTAATATTCCGATTTCCGTTGGGTTTACAAGAAAAATGTTGAATAAAAGTTTTTTCAAATATCCAGACCACCTGCATAAGTCGATTAGAAGTATACAGGGTGCACCGTTGCTCCAAAATAACTTATTAATATATACATATATATAAATTCAGGTTTCTCGCTAAAAATTTCAGGTTTCCCGTTAAAAATTTCAGGTTTCCCTTCAAGAATTTCAAGTTTCCCATTAAGAATTTTAATAATTAACGGTAAACCTGAAATTTTTGGCAGGAAACCTAAAATTTGAGCGGAAATCTAGAAATTCTTAATGGGAAACCAGAAATTCTTGGAAGGAAACCTAAAATTTGTTCAGGAAATCTAAAATTTGAGCTGGAAACTTGAAATACTTAACGGGAAACCCGAAATTTTTGGACGGAAATCTAAAATTTTGGGCGCAGAGACCTAAAATTTGTGCGAGAAACTTGAAATTCTTAACGGGAAATCTGAAATTCTTGGAAGGAAACCTAAAATTTGAGATTGAAACTTGAAATTATTAACGGGACACCCGAAACTTTTGGCAGGAAGCCTAAAATTTGGGCGGGAGACCTAAAATTTGAGCGAGAAACAACTTGAAATTATTAACGGGAAATCTGAAATTCTTGGAAGGAAACCTAAAATTTGATCGGAAAATCTAAAATTTGTGCTGGAAACTAGAAATTCTTAACAGGAAACCTGAAATTTTTGGCAGGAAACCTAAAATTTAGCGGAAAACCTGAAATTCTTGGAAGGAAACCTAAAATTTGATCGGGAAACCTAAAATTTTAGCGAGAAACTTGAAATTCTCAACGGGAAATCTGAAATTCTTTGAAGGAAACCTAAAATTTGGTCAGGAATCCTAAAATTCTTAACGCGAAACCTGAAAATTTTGGCAGGAAACCTAAAATTTGATCGAAAAGCCTGAAATTTAAGCAGGAAACTAGGAATATTTGGCGACAAAACTATAACTTCATTAATTAATATTAATGACAGAAAAACCTACTACTTTTTTGACATAATCAATTTTTTTATAATTTCAGATCCAAACCAAAGTAAGTTCGGAATTATTAAAGGTAGAATTATGCGGTTTTGACGGTTGTATTTGTAATTTAATAGATCATGAAAAACTGAAAATATATACATCGTTTGGATTATTTGAAAAAACTTTAACCCAACATTTTTTTTTTGTAAACCTAACGGAAATCGAAATATTAGTTTCCCGCCCAAATTTCAGGAATTTACGCCAAAAATTTCAGGTTTCTCACTAAAAATTTCATTTTTCCCGCTCAAATTGTAGGTTTTCCGCCCAAATTTCAGGATTTTACGCCAAAAATTTCAGGTTTCCCGCAGATACTTGAAGTTTTTGGAGGGAGATCTAAAAGATACGTTACTTTATGTACACACTGTATAATAAAAGTGATTATAATTAATTTGCCAGTCAAAAAATTAACTATCTAGACCAAAAATATCATTCACCAAAATAAACTAGTCGATTTTATTGAGGTACTGAATTTGTTTTGGTGTGAGCCGTAGTTGCAGTGGACAAATACAACTCGAAAAACGAGGTTATTTACTAAATTTGAGATTTCCTATTATGTTTAGATAACGAATATAAAATAATATTCTTTTATTCATAGATCTATATACAATGGGTATTGATAAGTAGTAGTATACCGAATAAAAATGATATTTATCATAGCTTTTGTGTTATCAAGTGAAATGGTTATATTTCATTTACCTTTTTACCAAAATTCCCCACGTGTACATTATCTTCTAATAACCCGAATGAAACGTGACAAAACAGTAGAATAATACGTCGGTTGACAATTTTAATTACAATATATTTTAATTTTATTTATGCTTATAGGTATTTTTCTTTGCGATTGACGTTTTTTTGAATTCGTCAGAAACAAAAATTATAAATAAAGTAGCCAACATTTTTACTTAGTTCTTAGTAACATCTCAGCTGTCGAGACACATTAAGAATAAAATAATAACTGAATCCAGCCCTGATCACGCTACCATAATGGTCCTGGATTAAGATCCGCCTAGTTATTTCGTGTAGGTACTCTTTACTACTGTTACTTTTGAATGATTTTTTTTTTACAAAATGACCGAACATCAAGATATAAAATTATCATTATTCCGAAACTAGCTAGAGATTTTCTTGTTTTAAAGTAACCTAAAAATATATTTCAAATTACAAATCTTAGTGTCGTTAAATTGGCCATAAAGGCGTTGTTTAACGTCGTTATTGTCGTATATAAATTGAACCTGATTAAGCTCGAAAATAAAAACTTTTAAAATAGTCCGGTTCGGATATATTTTAGTTTGGTAAACATTTTAAAAGAACCTAAAGTTACTTATGCAAAATATTCATTTTGTAAATGTGATTGGCAAATAACTATACTTTAATGAGTAACAGGCTGAAAAACTCATTAAAAAAAAGGAATTTTTATTGAACTGGCCTAAACTTTTACAGTAAACATTAAAAAAAAATCGGTTGAAAACTCCAAGTTTATCGTGAAATTATTATTCATTTGTATTTTTATGGTTCACGGTTTAAATAAAAGTACACGTAAGAGAACTGTTTATGTATATGTTATGCACATACATAATCTAGCGTGTAATGGATATCTACCTAAGCACTAATTTTACTGTTACAAAATACGAGAACAGGAACCTCTTCAAAATAGTGGAAAAAAAAAATCCTACAAACAAGGACACGCAGATGAATTATATTAGTCGAAAGATCATTTTAATTTTTATTTGGTTATAATTTCATTCGGTCCTTGTAGCTTAGCTACCTACGATTTTCCCATAAACGTGTCCATACGTTTTAAAGGACGCTGTATAACACGTAGCAAAAAATTATATAAAAAAATGTGAGCAATCCGAATCCGGTATAATATACATAGGTTATAATTTAAAAAAATCATATGGACTTCAAAGACATCTACTTTTTTCCCAATAACATTTTTTGATACCCATATACGTTGTCGTAAGATCGGTAAACCCTGTATAAGAGTCAAGATCGAATTATATGGTTTTTCTTGTCCCTTTCTCCTAGTTTTTTGTATACTTGATGTTGTTTGTTTACAAAATTTTGGATATATACAGATAAATAATAAAATTCTGTTTGTTGTCATATTAATGAGATACTACTAGCACAACACTGTATGTAATGCACCAAAATTGAAAATTCATGTGAATGTTAGCGACACATTATTGACGACAAACAACCAGGTACAACGTTTTGGTTTTACTGATATAATTTAGTTATCTAATACAGAGATGTTATCACTGTGGAATCACTATTTTAATGACAAGTTATATGGGGAATATCTTAAAAAGTTGAAATTTTCTATAAAAATATGGAAACTGCGAGATCTAAACACTGACGAGTAGCGTGAATAATAGTATATTATTAAACGATCAATTTATAACAGCCATTATTCACGCAGAGTGACGTTTGCGTCCCGAGCCGTAGGCGAGGGGCGCAAGTCATCCGAGTGAATAATGGCAATAAATTGGGGGTAGAATAATATACTTTGTCCACGACTCTAGTGAATATATGGGTACCATATACCTTTTGTTAGGAGGTAAAATATTGACTTATTATTAAGTGATCGTGGAGAATTGTATATAAACTTCGGGGTTATTTTTTGGGGGTCAATTATATTGGAAATTTGAAAATAAAGTTTTGCAAAGAGTTTGAATATTTAAAAAAAACGATAAAAATTCGCCTCCTCTATTTTCCGAGTGTAAAATAATGAATTTTGACATCAAGGGGGGTCACTTTTCGGGGGAAATTAGAAATTTTTAAATAATAGAAAAGCTATAAGAATTCCGCGTCGAAATAAGAATGTCAGATATATATTTGTTTTTTTTTCAGATTTCAACTTGTCCTCGAGTGCCATGGTTTTTTTTATTGACCATATTATTTTTCTGTTATCGCTAAATATAAAAGGTGTGTCATAAATTGTGATAGGTGAAATATTTGGCTGACCGCCCATGTTAACTATGTGGAACTCGTTTGGCAAAATGCTATCGGTCTTAATGCCAATCGTGTATAAAAAGAAATTTTTAAATGTTTTATAAAATAGAATATTCAAAAGGGAAATTGATCGAACTTTTTACGTTACGGATAAAAATTTATGTTGATTTAAAGACAATGAATCATCAATATTGGCGATAAAAATTATTCTTTAAACCAGTTTTAATATCGTTTACTTCCAGTCATCTGGTTTGTTGTTTGTATTACGTAAGACACTCGGGAAATTTTGAATTATCTAATCTTATTTGGTGTCATTAAAATTTGCAATTTATAGTAGACATAACAAATATTCTAGAGCGGATATGCCATTCGCTAGATTCTATCAGTAACGTGGGTGGGTATTATTGCACTAAATTAAGCTGACAGTGATTTTTTAGGCAGAATCTCAAGTCGAATTTTGTCCACACATATTTAAAATTTATTTGGATATTTTATCAAACCCCGTGGGCCAGTTTTTTCATTTCCGAAATGTACGGCGATTTTCCAAAATTAACACAAAGTAAACAGTGTAGTAGAACTAGAAATAAATAGATATCTAATGCCATATTAGATGAAAAATAATTAACAAGAAAACCTTAAAACCCTAAATATACAGGACACACAAAAAATAAATTTTCTACTGCACTATTATTCCATAAAAAGTTATATTTTTAGGCCAGTCGGTAGGAGAAATTTTAGACCAATAGTACAAGTAATTAACAATACGGCTAATTTTTTTTTTAAAAGTACCTTAAAGTATGTAGATTAATATAAAAAAAAGTTTACCAGTATATCGATTTCCCAAATTAAAAAAAAAATCAAAAAACTTTTTTTTTTTCGAAATTCTTTAATATTTCGCGCTGGGAGGAAAGTAGAGAAAAATAAAAAACACCACCGTGTAGGGGAAGTGTTTTTCAATAATAAAGGTCTGTTGCGTTCTTTTCGCCCGAGCAATGGTTTGTCCGGAAAAAATTCGGTAAACCAAGTATGTGACCCGATTACAGTGATTTTGTTTATATTTGATTCAAGTAAGTTGAATAATGTTAAAAAACGTCAATTTATTTCGCTAATTTTTTCACACACTGTAAATAAACAGCGAGAGAGTGAATTTTCTATGAAAAACAATAGTAATTAGCGGTGCATATTATGTACACTGAACTAAAAATAAACAGAGTACTTAATTGTAATACAAAGTGAAGTCATAGTTTAAAAATAATCATCACCTTGATATATTAGCGAAAGACATAGGAATAAATTATATTTTTGACAGATTGAATGGGAAAATTTCACTCTCTTTTCTTAAAGATGGTTCGAAGGTCGATTACGTAATGAAAATATTGAAATATCATTAGATGTAGGTGTACGAATCAACAGAATTTATTTTGATAGTTACTGAAAATAACCAATCACTCAAAAAAAAAAAAAAAAACTATAAATTAGTAGCCAGGCACTTGTGTTATATTTAGTTCGATTTTAATTACAAGTGGTCTAAAACGAATAGATGTACACAAACGCACAGTAGAGTAGTTCGAACTTTTTTGTTCAGTAATGAGTTTTTTATTGACTAGATCATAATATAGAGGTTGCTTTTTAGAAATAATGAAACGGCCGATTCCACGTCGATTCAACGAGCACAAAAAATTCGATGTTTTTAATTTTTCTGAAACTTTGAGACCATAATATTCCATTACTGATTTCACGTGTTTTTTATTTTTTCCAAAAAACGTTTTTGCAGCCGTGTAGCGAAATGTCAAACTGTACATCATAAAGCCGTTACTTCGAAAACTAAAAACTACCTTTTGCAAAAAATGGTCGCCATTTCGGCCCAAATCGGAACCGTTTTTTTTTTCCAAAATGTGCGTAATTTAATCAGCTTTATCATGAATTTTCCGGATTTCCAATATTTTTTTTAGAAAGTCGGAAAAACTTAAAAATGTGCTTTTTGTAATATATTGGGCAGGAAACCTAAAATTTGAGCGGAAATCTTGAAATTCTTAACGGGAAACGCGAAATTTTTGGCAGGAAACCTAATACTTGGGCGGGAAACCTAAAATTTGAGCGATAAACTTGAAATTTTCAACGGAAAATCTGAAATTCTGGCAAGAAAAACTAAAATTTGAGCTGGAAACCTAAAATTTGGTCGGGAAACCTAAAATTTGAGCTGGAAACTTGAAATTCTTAACGGGAAACCCGACATTTTTGGAAGGAAACCTAAAACTAGGACGGGAATCCTAAAATTTGAGCGATAAACTTGAAATTTTTAACGGGAAATCTGAAATTCTTGCAAGAAAACCTAAAATTTTAGCTGGAAACTTGATATTCTTAACGGGAAATCTGAAACTCTTGGAGGGAAGCCTAAAATTTGGTCGGGAAACCTAAAATTTGAGATGGAAACTTGAAATTTCTAACGGGAAACCCGAAATTTTTCGCAGGAAACCTGAAACTTGGGCGGGAAAACTAAAATTTGAACGATAAACTAGAAATTTTCAACGGGAAATCTGAAATTCTTGCAAGAAAACCTAAAATTTGGTAGGAAAACCTAAAATTTGAGCTGGAAACTCGAAATTCTTAACGGGAAACCCGAAATTTTTGGCAGGAAACCTAAAACTTGGGCGGGATACCTTAAATTTGAGCGATAAACTTAAAATTCCTAACGGGGAATACGAAATTCTTGGAAGAAAACCTAAAATTTGTACTGGAAACTTGAAATTCTTAACGGGAAACCTGAAATTTTTGGCAGTAAACCTAAAATTTGGTCAAGAAACTTGAAAATTAGGCAAAAAACTAAGAATTTTTGGCGAGAAACCTAAAACTTCATTAATTAATATTAATGACAGAAAAAAACCTATTATAGAAAAAAATCATGAACGACCCCGCCAGGCTGCGGAAAACTTTTTTATCCAAGATTTTTTTCCAAACGCGGCTAGAATGTCGCGGTCAACTTCATCGTCATCTTTACGATGTATACTTTGACATGGCACTAGAGGGATCCAAAAACATTTTTTAGAAAAAAGAAAAAAACGTGTCTCATGAAATCGCAAAAAGAATATGGTCAGAGGAAATGACAATTTACTGGATAAAAAATGGACTATTTTTGACGGCAAGTATTTTTCGTCCTCTAAAACGTTAACAAATCCAAATCTAAACAAATTAAATAGTTTTATTTCACCGTTTCTTCGATGATATTTATCTTTTGCAGCGCGAAAGAAGAGATGCAGATTTTTCATTCGGAAACTAGCATTTTTTTGTGAAGGGCAACGAAGAAATTAATATACTTTTATGCGAAGAACTGTCTAGTTTAGTGTCTCCCGCTATTCGGCTAAAAATTTTCACACTCGACTAATAGGCAATTAAACGTTATTCAATTTTTGGTCTAAAAATTAAAATTGGAATTGAAATTAGGAATTTCAATTATGATGGTACACAATTGGGGAAAAATTATAAAATGAAAAAAATATTCAACTAGGTACATCGTGTGTTATATCAAATGAAAGGACCTAATGAAAGGAACTCAAATATGTATTTTTTATAATTTTAAAATAAATGGGTTCAAAGTGGATGAAAATTGACGTATTTCCGAAAAAATATATATATTTTTTACTACGATCCGATCCAGGAAGTTCTAATCAAAATTGATTTGATTCAAGCAAAAAACTGATTCAAATTTCATTCCATATACCTATTAGCATTCTTTATATTTTAATAGCGTGGATAAAAATTAGGTGAACCTGTATTTTTAACCAATACAAAGTTAAAAGATAAGATAAAGAAATAATAAAAATTATTTCGTTATATAATTCAAGTAAATATTTGATTACATATATAGTAGTTATCATGTATATAAAAATTATTGTGCGTAGGCGAAAGAAACCAGCATAACACCAACTTTTTTTTTATGAAATGTAATTTCAAGGAAAGAATGAATAAATGAACAAATTAAAGAAACTCTGTAGATATTATTTTAATTTTTTTGGATTGGTATTTAAATTTGTTCTAGAATATTTTTTTCTGGGCAGTATTATAACCAAAGTTGTAAAAAATGTCATACTCGTATCGTATCAATAATTTGCTTTGTGGAAATGTTAAAACAAAAAGTGAAATTTTTTTATTAAAAGTATTATTTTTTGGTGAAAATAGATTGAGATATTGATGTGTGTTTGTGATAAAATGTTTTTGCTAACATAAACAAAATACTCGAAGTTCAAAATATAATGAAAATTTTAGAATAAAATGAATAAATTTGTTAAAATTAAACTGATATTTCCAAAATAATTGGAAAATTATTCTGAGAATGGTAATGAGAAAATTTTCCTTATAGAAAAATCGGACTCAATTTCAATAACGCTAAAAATTTGAAAATTTGGAAAAAAAATTATTCCAGAAAACAAGTTCAAATTGAGAAAAAATGTTTTTTTAATATGATAAATCTACACCAAAAAAATTTAAATTTGACCCTGAAATAGAGTTTTGAATTGACTCAGTTACAGCATTGTTATGATTACCAATCAATTCAGAGGAAAATTTTAATAGTATTTGGGAAAAAAATTTAGAAAAAAAAATATTTTGACTATAAATATTGTAGTTTACTACAGCTATATTAATTTTATATTCAAAAAGAAGCTTTTCATTTAACAGGTCATAGAATACTTTCTGGAAAGAGTTTCTTTAATTTTTCAAAAAATTTAAAATTCCAAGTTAAAAAAATCCTGATAAATTTGAAATTTCAACATTTAGAGTAAAATCATATTAAAAACAAAACATTCCACTTTTTAAAAAATTTTGTACATGCAAAAAAAATTTTAATTTCATTCCTTCCCTAAATTTAAAAATTAAATTAAAAAAAAAATCATTTACCAGTAAGACAATTCGAAATTGAACCAAATGAAAAAAAAACTATTCACAATGCACACAACACATGCCAAAAAATAATAATTTTGAAAAAGGAAAGGTACCGTTCAAAAAGTTCGCACTTTTTCAAAATATCAAAATCTTGCCGCGTATACGTGTTAGATCGGGAACGTCCAACCAGAGCCAACTAAACCTTTTGCTGGCGACCGAATGAAACAGAGCGCACTGTGTTAATCTTTTAAGGCATGTGTGTCTATGATCCGCCGGTGGTTGGCCGCCAGCGCGAGTAGACAATTTATTTTGCGCCACCGCCACCGCTGACGAAATGTCACAGGTAAAGGATATATATCCATGCGGTTCATAATGGACCACTTGATCCAGAAGTCGAAGATAAAACTCTTTTATTTAAACGAAAAATGCTATAAAAATTTTTATTTAAAAGAAATAAATTTAATAGGAATAGTTCTGGTAACCTAGTGGATCACTCAAAGAATTTTTGGTGTTGCTGTATATTTGTGTCTTTAAAATTTTGGTCGATAATGTTGGAAAGTGTATCCGCGTTACTATATCCGAAACTGTGTTGTTTGATGTTTAAATTTCATGAAATAAAAATAAAGCTTTATATAAAAAAAAGTTGTTCAAAAATAACTGAAACGTTTGAAAGTAAATTTTTAATGAAAGAAATCGAAATTTTAGAGATCGTTGAAATCCCATCGGTAATTGCTTTTAAACATTTATGTAACTGGTTAAAAATAGAGCACAACTTTAAAAATAAATTATGTATGTAAAGCCAATTATCTTTCCAATTTCCAGATAAAATAAATAATTGGGAAACTCGTGAACAATTTTTTTTTAAACACTAAAAGAAGAGAATGTAAAATATTTTTTCACTAATTTTACGCACCCTGTAAATAACATAACATTTTGATTTTTGAATAAAAAAAAATATAAAAATTCGTCGACCGCTTCGTTGGATAAATTTTTGTTGAATGAAGGTTTAAAAATAATATTAAATTTTCTACAATTTTTGTAAAATAAGAATTTATATTGTAATTCTGATGATCCAGGTCAGGATATTGGAACAAACTTTTTGATCACCTTATTATGTAACGGTTACTCAATCTATCGGTTACTTTCCAACTTTATTATCGATACGGAAAAGGTATGTTAGGTTAGTAATAAGGAAAGTTCAACTATAAATCCACGGACTTCCTTAAAAGATATTCAAGCGTTTTACCTACGATTTATCTACAATCTTGATTTATAAGAATTGTTTCGTTATATATTATTGTTATTTTTTAATAAATATTTAGATTTCTTTTTAATTTGAATCTACAAGTGTTTAATCGTTTTAAACGAGACTTTCATTGAATTTAATTGGTTTTTTAGTATTTTTCAAAAATGCGGGACACTCGTTAAATGTGTTATAGTCACTGATGTCATCGACGGATAATTTTTTTTAACGACAATTTGAAGAAATGACAAGCGGTATGTCCTACAAACGATTTAATTTATTTTAATCGAGTGGGTTCAAGATCGAATATCATTTTGATTGTTGATTTATTTAAGTGATTATTTTTAGCGAGTCTAGAATAGAGATGAGCGAGTAATTAATGTTTTTTTTTTAAATAGTTATCAATCAGAAAGTTTATTTGCATTTAGAGCAATAATTAACAACGTCTGGGTACAGCTATCCTAATTCGGCTGTACCAAAATTACACAATAATATATTTATTTTATTATATTCAATCATTTTTGACCTTGAGAAAAAATTCTCGCCAACTGCAGCTGTAACCGAAACGTTAAAAAAAATGTTTTTGCTTTATTTGTGGTTTTAAAGGTCCTTAAATCTCCCTGGGTTTTAACACAATAAGGTACAAAAAGTACAACAAAAAAACAAAAACCGGATTTCCTGTTAGTTATTTGATGGAGTGTTATAAAAAAAAAAACGGTATCCAGACAATGAATTTTAATTTCGATTGAAAAAAAGTTTGAATTTGTTAATAAATATCATAAAATTTTACGGTCCAATTAGCTGATGGCATTTTAAAATCATAACTTTGCTTTTATATAAAAAGAGACGATAAAAAAACCGAACAAGTGAAGTTGAGCGCTCGCGTAAAGAGGATGAATATATTTTTTCTAAATCTGACAATGGTATTTTAAAATTATGAAGAGAGTTTCGGAAAAAATTATCAACTTTTAGGTATTTTCTTGAATATTTATTTTTGCCCTTCAATTTGATATATTAGACGGTACAGTTTGAAAAACTTTTTTTTTATTTTTCAATTTATACAACCCCACTCACCCCCCTTACCCTTACTTTATAGAATCTACTCATATTACTCTTTATAAATTAAACTGTTTCTAATTAACTCCACTGCTTAATTAAGACAATTTTAAGATGTTTATTGATAATTATTTTATTATTAGAATTTTCTTATTTTTTTTTTTATTAAATAATAAAATTACAAAACAGTTTTATTTATAAGAGTAACCCCAAAAATGTCTTTATTTATTTTCCAGTATAATTTTTTTTTATTGTTTTGAATTGAAGCAAGATACCTTTTAATTTAAAATGTAAATAAAATCGTATAAATGATCTCATCGCGACAGATGCTGCCGCAATCTTATGCATCATCTTCACCGCATATAAAGATTTAAAAAAATTGTTAATTATGGTTACAGTTTCCGCCATATTTCACGCAAATTTATGCACGGTTTAAATTATTATTATTATTTTGGTTCGAGTATTGCGAATACAAGCGGAACTGTATTCACCGCATAATCGTAGGTGGAAATGAAAAAAAAAAAATTAAAATTTATCGTCGGAAGGCTTCATATATTATTTAGGTCGAATTTCAAAGCAGATGTTTTTGGTATAAGAGTGAAGAAAAGATTAAATGTACACGTACCCTCTTCAGAGTCAATTTCCTGGAGATATTCGTTAGACAATGCTAAAATTTCAACACCCACGTAATATCCATTTTATATTGATCGTATTGTAGGTTTTAAAATTAACAAAATTCCTGCGACTAAAAATATTTCCATTATGTAGAGAACCCACGCGTTTACCGAAAAGAATTAGCGACATAATTGTACTAAGGTAAACAATTTATATACCGGTTGTCCTTTCAGTTTGTAAATCATACAGGATGTCCCTGGAAAAAATATTTTCTACGCAAAAATCGCTTAGGTTCGATTTTTAACTAAAAATAACCAATACAAATACTATATTTTAATATACAGGGTGTTTTCAAATGACACTTACAACGTTTGCACGTAGATAGCTCTCATAAAACTGAACAAAATGATATGAGGTCCAGCTCATTTACTTTTTGAGATACGGGATGTTGAAGTTATGAAAAATTAAATGTTTTCATTTGATAACTTTAAAATGGATGGATAAATTGATTTGACATTTGGCAGGTTGTTTTAAAATGTAAAAGGGCATATTTTGATGGAAAAACAATTTTCAATTCTTGATCCAGTGGTGTACATTTAGAAAACTATGTCACCTTTCCCTTCCCATTTTCTATGCCGCTGGTATTTGAAGCAATTTTTATTCAAATTTGTATTCCTCAATGGTTTTCACGTGAAAAACACATAACCTTTACGTATCAAAAGATGTATAGTTTTCAAGATATTTAATGTTTTCTTGAAGTCTGCAAGATAACTTTTTAATAATACATACATGCAAACGTTCTAAGTGTTATTTGAAACCACCCTGTATATTTTGTTACTCACGTTCTGGCGTTTATCCAAGAAAGTAATATTTTGTTATAATAAACAAATCGACCACTTATCGTAAAGTATTTGCTTGAATTTATGAAATGGAAGATACATTTTTGATTTATTTTTATATATAGTTTCGTGCCAAATGGGGAACATAGATTGAGAGAAAATATAAAAATTCGGATAAAAAAATTAATAATTATGTAATGATCCAGATTAAGAAATAAATCCATTCGAAATTATACAAATTATCAAAAACGTGATAAAGTCAAGTTCAACGCTGAATAAGCAGTTTGTGATTTATTAAGGATACACGACAATAAATAACAATAATATTACATCAGTTTGAACTTGAAGTAAAATATATATATGTGGTATTATATTGGTTAGGATTCATTCTTATTCGATTTTTATTTGATTCTTATTAATTAATTCTTAATTAATTCTTATTATGATTTAGTTGATATTAAGTTAATATTAATAGTATAATAATCTTCAAGTTATGTATAGTAATCAATAAATATAAGTACAGTTTCCCAGTGAACCAGAGAGTTTTATTAAACATAAATTGGCACCCAAGACCAAGGGACGTCCACACACCCAATGTGGACACTCATTTAATACACTTTCTCAAGCATTTTTTTTCGAATGAAAACTTTTTAGTTAGTTGCTTTTGGTAGGGGGTAGAGTTTGCGCCACCTACATGCTGATGTGACTTGTAGCACCTCGATTGTATCCTTTTTAGATGGGTATAATTTTTAAAATGTGACGACGTGATTAAAATATTCCTTCACATTGACGATGAAATATTGATTATATTTTCTTTTTTGCAATTTTGACTGAATAAATATTTTTTAATGTAAAAAAAAATATTATTCGAAAACATTATATATTATACGGATATACGGTCTATTAATTGATGATACTTAAACTCTTGTTTTATTATTTTTTGTTATTATATATATTAATTTTTATTATTTATTTAATTTTAATTGTTAATTTATTATTATCTCAGGGTTTTGGATTCGGTTTAAATTATTTTATTCTGTTTTAAATACCCTTAATTATTAAACAACTTCATCGAACATTACGAAATTTGTAAATTAATATCTATATTCTATTTAATTATTTTTAAAGAATTGATTTTATTTTCCAATATATCATTAGATTTCCCATACATAAAAAATATTAAATTTTTATTTTTATAATGGTCTAAATTTTCTAAAGGTTTTGATTTTACTTCTTTAAAATTCCTCATAAAATTGAAATAAATCAGTATTTTTCGGGACACTCCGTACTTTACAACCTACTTTTTTGTATATAGAGGAAAGTATCAAACTGACTTTAGAGCGATGTGATAAAATTCAAAAGTTATAATATATGTTCGTGCCAAAATGTTTGAAATATCTTAAAAGTCAACATTGTTGACTCAATCTTGGTTAAATTTAGAAAAGCGATAACATAATTTTATATTTAATACTAAACTGGTAGCGATTTATTATTACTTTGATATTTCAACAAACGAACACGTTTTCCATGTGTTACTCATAACAATTTATAAGAAATATTTCAATTTGGTTTGTTTGAATATATACGCAAACGTAACGGCTTTAATAATAACCTCGTTTCTAGATATAGTTTTATTTCCAGATCCATAACATGTCGACCAAATGTCGTAAAAGAGTTCACATCTTAAATTGATTTCCCCTGCTTTAAAAAAAAAAAGTAATTTCTTACGTAATCCTCCTAAAATTACAATTTTATTGCCAATGAAAATTTAACAAATTTTTTTTAAAAAACATCTCAGCTTACGAAACTGTAAAATTTATCTAAATATTATTATAGTCGGCGCTTTGTATTAATTGATTTGATAACACGAAATTAACTACTGTAATATTGCAAATATTTGAAAGTAGCAAATTTATCTTTATGGCGATTGCGCAAATTTTATTGCTTCTCTTTCTCAACACATCTTTAAAAAAAATACCAAAAACTAACCAGATAATTACTTATTTGTCACCGAATAAGGCGACTACGTTTAAAAATAATATTTTCCTTATCACACATAATTATATTTAAAATGGGCTGCCCATAATTCACGTATAAAAATTTTTTTGGGGGGGGGGGGTTCGATCTTTTACTACGCTGGGTCACGTTGGGGGGTCATAAACGTGGCTTATTTAAATTTAAAATCAATATAATTCACGTTTCCAATTTTGGGGGGAGGGGGTTTGATCTTTGACTACGCTAGGTCATATTGGGGGGGGGGGGGTCATAAACCGTGATACGTGCCGTAATTAATTTTAAAATTAATATGATTCACGTATCCAATTTCGGGGGGAGGGGGTTCTATCTTTAACTACGCTGGGTCACGTTGGGGGGCCATAAACCATAATACGTGGCTTATTTAATTTTAAAATTAATATAATGCACGTACCAAATTTGGGGGGGTTCGATCTTTGAATACGCTGGGTCATGTTGGGGGGGGTTAAATTAATAAGTTTTATAAGTACCTCGGGCATATTAACTGAGGTAAAGAAGTCTACAATTATTTTTTCAAATAGAATATAATAAATTTGATTTTGAAGTGCTACGTAGTTTCTTAGAGGGGGGGTTGACCGAAAGGTGCGGTAAGCTACATGGGGGGAGGGGTTGGTTTAAAATTGGCAAAAATGGAGGTACGTGATTTATGGACAGCCCCAAACCGACGACTCTCTCAGGGTTTGCTCGGTTAAACCCTAGATTTTTTTATAGCAGTCGTAACTTCTTAACGAAAATTCTGATTCGAATTATTTAAAACTGTTTAATGGGATGTGGATTAAAATCGGAACGGCAGATTCCACTAGAAGTAGTGAAGACTTGTTCAGTAATTTAAAAGGACGGGTGATATTATGGGGAATGGTGGACGTAAGAATTTTACTCTAATATCACGTTACTTTTTTTTTTTTTCGTGTACAAGTGTCCGGTCATATTTTAGATGAACGCAAAAAAGAGAGATAGCCTTTTAATCATTATAAAAACGAAACATAAAATGTATAGTAGTCGATGTGCACAAGACAAGCGCTTCGATATTATTTAGATCTCGAGTCGAGATAGGAACAAACGTTTTCAGACGCACGTAACTATCAAGTTTATTATTATAGTTATTGATAAAAAAAAAAGACGAGACACGACATCGGCTAAACGATACCCGTATATGTATGTATATGTATGATAGCGTTATTTATTTTTGACTAAATGGCTACAAAAGAAAATATTATACTATTTTAATATGATTTTCTTCCTCCTTGTATACACATTTATCCTAAAGTTAGTTTTAACCAGACCACGTTCATACATTAGGGTTATCAAATCAATCAATTCATATTGTACCAAAATTAATTGAATGCGTAGATATTATCAGAAAAACCGACTGGCTGTGGTGTTTCTCGTTTTTGATGAAACATTTTGCCAATTTCGACTAAAAACTCTGTTGTTTGCGTTGAAAAGTTTTTTCATCAATTAAATCATCGAAAAAAAAAGGCGGTCATGAAAACATAAATAAATGAACCAACCCCATTTGAAAATTTAGTCGTACGCCCATGGTAAGTGGAATTTAAAAAAAAATAAATTAGCACTTTATGAATATTTTATCGTAAAGGTCAATAGGAAGGGAAATATTTTCAATCGTATTGATGGCAAACGCCGCCCAGTGGAGTGCATAACTAATGTGGTAAATCATTTTAACGACACAGTAAACTAACCGACTTTGTTATAATGTAATTGGATCACTTTAGTTCTTCTTTTGTTTCAAAAGGCTGTCGTAAATAAAGAAGCATACGAAGAAGATGATGATAATACTGGCAGGAAGTGAAAAGGACTTGCAAATAAATATAAATACGATCAAACTTTTAAACTTATTTGAATGTAAAAATATTATCAAAAAAACCGACTGGCTGTGGTATGTTTCACGATTTTCATGAAAAATTCTATCAAACTATCCAATTTTGACTAAAAACTCTGAGTTGAAAAGATTTTTCATTAATTAAATCATCGAAACAAAAAATTGGCGGTCATGAAAACACATATAAAAGAACCCCCTTTGAAAATTTAATCGTACGCTCATGGTAAATGGATTTTTTTTAAAATAAATTAACCCTTTGTGAATATTTTATCGTAAAGGTACTTTGTCTAAGGTGAATAGAGTGTATGACCAATTTCGTAAATCATTTTAATGACACAGTGAACTAACCGAACTGTGTTGGTGCCAATGCAAAATATTGTAATTGGATCATTTTAGTTCTTCTTTTGTTACAAAAAGATGAAGCATTCGAAGAAAATGATAATAATGCTGACAGAAGTATAAATAAGATTCAAAAACCAAAAAAAATCGCTAATTTTTCATTTAAATGGAATACAATAGAAAGAATTAAACAGTCACATAATATTAAAATATATAAGATGTTTTGTTGGAAGGATATTTCCATTTGTTTAAAAAATATATTAAAAATTTTTAAAAAAAAACCTTGTGAGATTCAGAGATATTATAATGATTTTGGAATTCCATTTCCAAATATTTCAAACGAACTATTTGCGAAAAGCCAAAAAATAATATAATAAGAAAATGGGACATGACAAATGAAATATGGATACCTCGATGCAACAAACAATCTACAATAAAATAAATGATAACGACCGTTTCTTAGTTGTCGTGTTCTTGAGTTGACGTCGTACCAGCTAGTAACTTTATACGCAACATTCTCCCAAGAATATTTCAACGATTGCGTTTCGTTTTGCTTAAATAGTCACTTTTACAGGGGAGGATTTTACGAAAAGGAAAAAAATCTACGAAATTTCTATTTTATTCGATAAAACATATTTATGATTCAAACCATGTTTTTCGATAAATAGCCGAGCGTGAAAACATAAATAAATGAAAATTTAATCGTACGCCCATGGTAAACGGAATTTTTTTAAAATAAATTAACCCCCTATGAATATTTTTTCATAAAGGACAATGTGAAGAGAAATATTTTTAATCACATTGATGGCAAACGCCGCCCAGTGGAGTGCATAACTAATGTGGTAAATGATTTTAACGACACAGTGGACTAAACGGCTTTGTACTGTAATTTGTGAAAAATAATCAATCGTCAATATAAAAATGTATTTTATATAATAAATAACTCGACAAGTAATTTGTTTTTATATTGTTCAAAATAAAAAAATAATCCGCGCATCGCTTTTTTCGATTTACTAAAAAATCGCATAAAATGCTTAAAATTCAAATAACTTTCACTTTGTTTTATATATTTTGTGTTAATTTTCTACAAAAATTTCATATAATACCAATAACCCGAGAAGTAGTTGTTTCTTCCTTAAAAATGATAGATATTTTTAAAACCCGCGTACGCTACTGTATTTATCCGACAAAATTGTAATTTTGTATGAATGAATTCTTCGCGATGAAAATGAAATCGCCTCCTCACAGAACTCCAACTTTTATTTTTTTATTATTAAGGGGTGTATTCCGCAGTCAATGTTTAATTTGAGACGAATGTTTTTTCTTTTCTTTTCCATTCTGTTTCGCTGTTTTCATTCTTTTTTTATTTTATAAGAAAACAAATTGTTTTAAATCAAAATAAAAACAGTCATAAATGAAACATAAAAACTCACCTTTAATAAAAGGTTTCAATAATAAGAAAACACTATGGAAGTACGTACCTGGAACAAAACAAAAATTTGTTAATACATTTTTCAATAAACGTGTGAAAAGACACACTTTATAGACATTTTGTTTGGACTTTTTTTTATTCAATTCGTGAATTTCCAACTTGTATCGGTAGGTAATTACAATTTTTCCAAAAAAACAAATTTTTTACGGTTGTTAATTTTTGTATCCCCCTCGTAAAGACATCAATATAAAAATAAGTATTCAACAAAAACAAAGTTAAATAACGGTGTCAATAAAAATGTTAAAAATGGGTCACACTGTATCCTGGATGATTCACTTAGCCGTAGATAATATCTATTTCCATTCTGTATTACTTAATATAATAGTTAAATTCGTTGAAATCAACGAGAAAAATCCTAAAATATACAGGGTGTACCATTAAAAGTAAGTAGTACTTGCTGCGCATAATTAACATGAATCACTCTGTATACTAAATTAATTCTAAAGGAAATGAAGCACCTGTTTTGTTTTAAATCAAACATCCGGTATATTTCACTCTCGTTTAATTTTGTATATAACATTTATTTTTATCGAAAATTCAAACATTTTTTAGTCAAAAAAAAAACACATTGAAATATCCGAAACAATTATGGAATCTTCAAGTACTTAAACGTGCATGAAATATTCTATGGAAGTTAACAATTACCAAAGGAATATTACATTTTATTAGTAGATCGCGTGCCGAACAATAACAGTTGTCTCCGTTTTTGTTTGTTTAATACTTATGGACATTTTAAATGAAATGGAATATGAAACTCGAATCTAATGTCTTTTAATTTATTGTCAACGATACATCGTTTAAATCTATATAAAGGTAACTATGTGTAGCAATTTATCAACTTGGTACAGAACAAAAAAATTATTGACAATTGAAAAAGAAATACCTAAAACAACCAAGCTTTTTGAGTTGGTATTTTTCACAAATCCAAGGTTTAATTATACAAAATATTTTACTTTTCTTACGTACCTCGTATTCAAAGTAATCCATTTTAATAAAAAAAGGTATTTAAATTTGTTTTATGTAATGGTATGAAACGTTATCAATATAGTTTTATATTAAAAAAAAAAGTAAACCACATTCAAATAATTTCGTGATAAGAACTGTACAGAACATCATTTCTATTATAACTAGGTTTTCGTGTGTAATAACGGCACGCTATCTATTTAAGAATAGAAATTTACATTTGCACAAATCATCTGGCCAATAAAATTTGATGTTTTTCAAAACTTTTGTTTATTATCAAATAATAACTATGGGGAAAATATTTTTAAAAAAGGGAAACATCTGTCAGTTACAAAAAAAAATACCCATTAGGGTTAATAAAATAATTATGTGGTTTGTAAGTCTGTCAGGATTTCAACATTTTACAAGAAAATAATGTTTACAAAAACAAATAATATGAATTAGGTAAATTGTTATAAAAAGTGAATACTGAAGGATATAAAAAAATCAGCTGGATCTCCAGAATTATTTAAAGGATTCAAATAAATTCAATTGTGATATAAAGAGTATTAAAAGAAAATCAGTGAGACCTTCAAGGGTATTTACTGAATTAAAATTAATTAAATTTCTATAAAAAGTAAATTCTGAAAGATTTGAATGAAAATCAGTAGGACCTCCAAACGTATTTAAAGGATTAAAATTAATTAATTTGTTATAAAAATAGAATTCTGCGGGATTTAAAAAAAACAGAAGGATCTTCAATAATTGTATTTAAAGGATTAAAATAAACTAAATTGTGATATAAAGAGTGTTCTGAAGGACCTAAGAAAAACAGCAGGAACTTTAATAGTAGTGGGATGAGACTTTTTAAAAAAAAATTAACAGGATCTCCAAGGGTAATTGAAGGATTGAAATAAGCGAAATTGTGATATAAAGAGGATTTCGGAGGACCTAGGAAAATCGGCAGGACCTCTAATAGAAGTGGAATTAAAACAAAACTCTATAAAGACGTTTTTGAAGGACTTAAAAAAATCAGCAGATCCTCCAATGACATTTTCGTATAAGGACGATTTTTTTTCTACAATAATATTTTTTGGTTATGGAATATCAAAAAATTATTAAATTCGTCTTTTATGGTGGGTACAGAAAAAGAAAGAAAAACGAGTTAATCAACTGATGTTGAGTTTCTGCTGGAAGGAGACAAATGAATATTCAAAATAAAAAATTTACATATGAAGAGCCATCAGCAGTTAGGTCCTCAAGACCGAGAAGTTAACAAAAGAACGTGGGGAACTAAATGCCAAGGCACATTTACGAAGTTTTTTATACAACGTCACGTAAAAATTTGAATTGTGATTTAATTAAATTCATCTTATATAATATATTTTATAATATACATAATGGAATATTTGAATAATTCTATTTTAAAGGTTGCAAGGGTATATGACAAGAACTCACTCTCGTTGTAACAATTACTTTATTTTATCCCAAAATCAGGATTAATCCTTTACAATATGTTTTTAATAATGATTCGTAGCCCCCTTACTTGACCCAACAAAAACTTCTTTATATTTGTTTATCCAGCGCTTTTAACACAATATTTAATATTTATATTAAATATTGTTGAAAGTGTTGTATGTCTAAATGCTGACTCTACTGGTCCTTGACCAACATATCTTTGAATAGTTAACGAATTATCCCAAGTGAATTTTTAGAAACAAAAAAGGTAAGTGGTATCTTGAATACTTTATAATATAACGGGTGATTGAAAAAATAATAGGAAAAATAAAAACGTCGAGTGAATGTCGCTAAATAATAGACAACAATAAAAAAAATCGTTAACGAATAGGTGTTATATTACACGTTGTAACACAATAGGTACCTAGTACAATAATGGCCGTTCTAATTAATTGATTTTTCATGAAAACAGTCCAAAACGCTCATTAATAAAAACAATTTCAAATTAACTTTTCCCCGACGAACTGGATTTTGTTCGATGGTCGTTAAATATTGAATTTCTCACTTGGATTAATTACAGGTTTTCAACCTCATTAGCGTATCTGCCGTGTTCGTTCCGATGACGTTACACCCAAAAATAAAAATACAGGAGAGCCTAGTCGTATCGTATCGTCCAACGTTTCCAATAGGATTTTTTTATGGAATATTTAATAATTTGGGTTTAACATACTGTAGACATTACGTTAAGCTAACGTATTAATAAATAATCGGGACTATGAACTATTTATATTCGACGTCATACCCGCACGGATTGAAATTCCACCAGGAAAGAGTTTTTTAAAGTTGGAAATATCTTTATTTGATTTTACATCTCAAATAATAGTTACGAAAAATATTGTTGATTACATGTGGTAACGCCGTAAAAAACTATAAATTCTATTAAATTCACAGACTGTTTTCATTGTAAATTCTGTAAAGTTCCCAGTTAAAACTGGAAATTCAGTTAAATTCATAGTTTACATTGTAAATTCTGTAAAGTTCCCAATTAATACTGGAAATTCTGTTAAATTCGCAGTTTGAATAGTAAATTCTGTAAACTTCTCAGTTTTCATTGTAAATTCTGTAAAGTTCCCAGTTAAAACTGGAAATTCAGTTAAATTCATAGTTTTCATTGTAAATTCAGTAAAGTTTCCAATTAATACTGGAAATTCTGTTAAATTCGCAGTTTGAATAGTAAATTCTGTAAACTTCTCAGTTTTCATTGTAAATTCTGTAAAGTTCCCAGTTAAAACTGGAAATTCAGTTAAATTCATAGTTTTCATTGTAAATTCAGTAAAGTTTCCAATTAATACTGGAAATTCTGTTAAATTCGCAGTTTGAATAGTAAATTCTGTAAACTTCTCAGTTGAAACTGTAAATTCTGCTGAATTCACCCAGTTTTAATTGTAAATTCTGTAAAGGTCTCTATTAAAACTATAAATTCTGTTAAATTCACAGATTGAATAGTAAATTCTGTAAAGTTTTCAGTTAAAACTGTAAATTCTGTGGAATTCACAGTTTTCATTGTAAATTCTGTAAAGTTCCTAGTTAATACTGGAAATTCTGTTAAAACTATAAATTCTGTTAAATTCCCAGTTTGAATAGTAAATTCTGTAAACTTCTCAGTTGAAACTGTAAATTCTGCTGAATTCACAGTTTTAATTGCAAATTCTGAAAAGTTCCCAGTTAAAACTGTAAATTCTGTTAAGGACACGCGCGAAATTTAAACGTACATGGAATAAGTTACGTGAATCCGAATATCCGAGAATCTACTTTTGAATTCGAACAAATTTATCATTAGTATCCCTATATTTTGCTTTTACGCGAGGTCAAATGAATGTCTACCTGTTACCACCCCCTTTTAATTAACCGTCTATGGTTTTTTGATAAAATTTCGTATTGCGAAATGTAGTTAGTAATTAGTTTTAATTGACGTTAATAACAGCAACGACAGGTTTTTGATATATCTACGTGTAACCTACATAATTGATAATTAAAGTTGATGGATTCAAAATGACATCTTTAAATAAATATGGTGATTTGTGATGTGAAATCGAAAAATTTCTGTATCGAAAATATTAAAAGAAATTAAGTTAAAATAAATGGTGAATTGGTGGTCCAGATGAGTAGAACTTAGAGGAATAAGTGGGTATCAATTTAATTACAGTTTCCTATAAAAATTGTCATATTTTAGTTATCAATAGACGTACTAAGAAGCAGCAGCTACTTGTCGGACTATGTGCCCCGACAGACATTGAATTACTGATATACCAACCACGTGTAATTCAATGTTTGTCGGGGCATATAGGACGAGAAGTAGTTGTTGCTTCTTAGTGAATGATCTGCTCTTTTATTTTCAACACCCTAATACTGGCATCGGAGCTACGTTTTTTCAATACCCTGTGTATTACAAAATGTCTATAAATTGCAATAAAATAACATTAGGTAAAATTGAGTACTCACCTGGACAATTGCTTTCGTCGGTATTATCCGCGCAGTCCCGATTACCATCGCACTTTCTCTGGAGCGGTAGACAGTTGTCATCACAAGCGAACTCGTCGACGTTGCATTCTGGAATAATTATTAATAATAATTTTAAAAACAAAAATTTTTTTTCTAATTATAATTATCATTGGACATCGTTTAATACAATTTCCAAATTTTCAATTAACCCTCGTAGTTTTTAAAATCATTAATTATATTTAAAAAAAAACGTTGAAAATGTTTGTGTTTTGTCAAGTTTTTATACGCACCTCGTATTTTCTTGTACACAACTTTTGCAATATTGGCCATAGCAATAGCGCGTTTTTTGAAAATTATCATGATCAAGATATATTTCGATTCGGAATGGCGTCTAGGAACTTTTTGAAAAAATTCAAAGTTCAGTCGAAAAATTCATAGTTCAGTCGAAAAAATTCAAAATTTGGTCGAAAAAATTGCAAAAATTAGAAAATTAAATAAAGGAGTTTGGTTTTTCTCGAATATTAGCCAAAATTAGTGAAAATATGCGAAATAGAAAAAAAAAACCTGAAATAAGGAGAAATTTTCAAAAACTCTGCCAACAATACTTATAATTTTAATTACAGTTATTTTTTAACAATTCAAGTTATTAAAAAATGTTTCCTCTATCAGAACGTTTGAATTTTTTCAACAAAATGTTTAATAACTTTTTCAATTTTTTCGAGCGGATCTTCAAATTTTCCAAAAACTCAAAAATGCCATTCGAAATTGAAAATACCTTTTAAAAATAGACTGAAATCATTGAAAATATGAATTCGATACAGTTCCGTCATCTACCGGAGAAAAGTCGACACATAAAAGAAGATCGATACGTAGATATGTAGATTTAATCAAAAAGCGAGAGTCGTTGATGGTTCCAACAGCAAATAGATGGCGCTGTATGTACTTGTTTTGTGAATTTTATTGGTTGCAAATAAAGAAAAATTTTTATTTCACGAAAAATCTTGCCGATACCGCTTAAACTTTTTATTTCAAAATTAATATTTTGTAGAATAACAATTAAATTATTGGTATCTTCAAAAAACTGTGAAGCAAATAACAAAATTAAGAAATGTTACAACATCTTTAAATTTTAGTACAAACCTCCGTCTTTTGTTCAAGATCCTGCAACAAAAATAGAACTGAAAAAAATTACTCACCTCTCTGGCAATGATGTTCGTCAGTTCCATCGGTACAGTCGGGTCTGCCATCACAATGTTGCGATATGGGGATGCATCTGAAGACGTCGCATTTAAATTCGCCTTGACGACATTCTACAATAAATTCAATTTATTACTATCAATTATTGTCTAATAAAAATCACAAACAAAAATAAAAGCATGAATAGTGTCAGTCAATTTTTTTTTTTGGTTTCCTCAAAGTAATTGTCCCAAAAATTCAAATTTTCCATACGAAAGCACAATTTTTTTACAAAATTTCACTCCAAAAATCCAATTTTGTCAAAAAAAAAGTTAATTTTGTTCCAAATATGAAGATTTTATATAAAATAAAGCTATTCCTTTCGAAAAACACAATTTTTTTTTACAAATATCGAATTTCACCTCAAAAATTTCAATGTTAAAATTCCCAATTTCTTATAAAACATGCATATCTCAAAATTCCAACTTTTCAAATAAACAATTTTTAATCCAAAAAATCCAGGTTCACCCGAATATACCTAATTTTTGACCTCAAAAAAACACAATTTTACCCTTTAAACCCAATTCTGCTTCCAAATATCTCAATTTCATTAAAAAAAATAAAGTGATCCCCGAAATATAACCTTTCCAAATGAAAAAAAAATTTAATTTTACCTCCCTTCCCGAAAAAAAAACAATCTCGCCATAAAAAATCTAATTTTATCCCCGAAATTCTGAATGTAAAACTCAATTTTTACCCGAAAACACAGTTTGGCCCCCGAAAAACCCAATAAATTTGTAAAAAATGTTGTGCTATCGTAGGCGTACAATAAAAATTTTATAAGTAGTTAATTTGTTAGTAAAAATTTCTAAATCACAACATTAAAACCGAAAATATCGAATTTTGACCCCCCCCAAAAAACACAATTTTACCCACTTTAACCCAATTCTGCTTCCAATTCCCATTAAAAAAAACAAAGTAATGGCCAATATATCAACTTTCCAAATGAAAATATTTCATTTTACCCCCCTCTCCTAAAAAAAAACAATCTGGACTTATAAAATCCAAGTTTGTCCCCGAAAAACCAAATTTTTATCCGAAATTTTTATAAATAGTTAATTTACTAGTAAAAATTTCTAAATTACAACATTAAAACCGAAAATAACCAATTTTGACCTCCCCAAAAAACACAATTTTATCCCCATAAACCCCATTTTGATCCCATTCAAAAGAAGTTCAAGTATTTTAGTTTTCCCTTTCAACTTTTCGAGCAAAAAGAGGACAAAAAAAATTAACCAACATCAGCAAAAAATACACAAAGATGTATCGGAAATGAAAATATGTACACAATGTTTAAACAACCAAAAAACACACAAAAATCAATGTTAATACAAAATCAACAACGACAAAATGTTAAAGTTGAATATGGAGTTAAACTATGAACTGGATGTCTTTAAAAAAGCTGATTTCCATTCTTCCATTATAGCTAGATGACGTCGTTAGTTTTCAAATCGAATTTAATAAGAATAATATACATTTATGTTAGCCGTTCCGAAAAAAAAAAATCGTAGAAAATACCCCCAGAACAATACACAGTAATTTAAGGTATTGAGCATCGTTTAAAAAGTATTTTCTACCAAATTAATCGAACCGCCACCAATTTTCCGATGATAGTTAATAAGTAATCCCATAACCAAGCTATTAACCAAAAATTAAATGTTTTTTTATACCCTCTTTGCTACTACAATTATCTTCATCGGCGCCATTGTCGCAATCGGGTATTCCATCGCAAACTTGATCGGCGCAAATAATTCTCGACCCGTCTTCGCATCTAACAGAGTCATCTGCCCGACAATCACCGGCACCACTACCACCATCGATAATAGCGGGTTCCGTTATTTCTGGTTCCGTTGTTGTTGTAGTTATCGGTGTTGTCGTTGTCGTTTGTGGTGGTATATAAATCGTTGCCGATTCGGTGGTAGTGGTCGTTGTTGGTTCTTCAGACGTTGTTGGGGTAATTGTAGTAGGTGGAACGGTTTTTGGTTCGACAGTTGATGTAATATCTACTTCGACTGGTGATATATCTTCGGTGGTGGTTGTTATAGGGAATTCCGTTTGAGGTTCTGGTTTTTATAAAATTTTCAATTTATCATGTTCTTAGTTAATTTTAATGGCAGGAAATATGTTTTGTTGATAAAATTTGTTGGCTTGGAAGAGAGGAATTTTAGATAACTTGTGAAATTAGTGTTAAAAAGTAGCTTCGACCAGAAAGATGGAGGAAAATGTTGGAGGTTGTTATATATATGAGGATTAGGTTTTTGAAGGAAGTTTTTGCAAGAATGTTTGTATCGAATCGAAATTTGTTTGACAAAGAAAATAAGTGCTGTGGGATGAAAGAAAGGTAGGGGGGTTGAATGGTGGATTCAACAGTAACTCGTTTTTATGACCAACAAATTAAGTCACAGAGAAACAACTGGAATAAAGGATGGAAATTATTTTTGCAGTTGGAATGATAGCAAAGTTTTTGCTGTCATAAAAAATAGAATACCTTCGATTTAGTGGTCTGGAATTCCATAGGAGCTGGTTCTTTTCGTGCAAATATAATAACCGTATTTCGTAACAATCCGGTATATTTTAATAAACTTTATCGTCGAAAATATATACAGGTGGAACAATGAATATAGACAAGCCTTTCATTATTGCGAGGATCTTACTCTTTCCTTCGAAGTTTTCAAAGCACTATTCACATGAAATATAAGCTCGACTCTATCGAAATGTGTACTAGTTATGGACATAAAGGATTTAAATTAATTATTATGGAACTTGACCCATTTGGTCTGAAAATGTCGGTTTTATACCGGGAAAGATAATGGAGGTCTTAACTATGACTGGAATGGAAACTCAACATCGACTGTTGATTGGAGGTTCACTTGCAACTGTCGCGGTTCAACTGTTGCTGGGTGAGCTAAGCCCTTTCGGCGCAAAGTGTGTATTTGGTCGCGGTAAACACTGTCAATATTGGAACGAGCCAGTCAGGAGCCAGAAAAACAAATCAAAATGCGATTTGAGCTAACGTAGACGTATTTTGGAGGCAGTGGCGCGCCGGTAGGAATTTTGAAAAGAAAATATAACATGAATATACAAAGGAACTGAAATATAAAATTATACAAATTGTTGAACGTGTGGTTTCAACAGGGATTATGAAATTTGGATTGTCAATGAGGAAGACGATGAGCTTTGTGTGGATTTTTGCTATGGAAGAAGTGGTGAGCGGAGGTTTTTTCGAATGATATCTCGGCCAAAAAACAAGGAGGAAAGTTTTTCGGCGTGTTAAGGTGTTTTTGGAGAAAGTTTTGCAAGAATATTGGTATTAAAATAAATAAAAAACTGTTAAAATGAGCCCAAAATGTAATCTCATCTGGTTTCACTTAAAGCTTGTAGGTATTTTTAAGTTCTTAATAAAGTTAGTCTGCATTGAAAATTCAACAGAGTCGTTTTATTTCATTAAAAACGTCCAATAGAGAAGGAGAATTCTGATGCACTAAGAAGATAAGAAATGTAGAAGGGATCGTAGAGAGAGTTCAACCTATTACAGATAATTAATGAACTGGAATAAAGGATGGAAGGTGTTTACACTATTGGGACTTTGAAGTTTGAACTGTCACTGAAGAAGACGATGACAATGATGTGGATTTTTGTTATGGGAGCAGTTGTGAATGTTTTTCGAACTAGGATAGGATAGGTTGTTATGTGAGGGAAAAGGAAGTTGGGAGGGTAGATTTCTCGTAATTTTTGAAAACAAAAATGATGGTATTTCCAGGTTGCTTTTGGAGAAAATTTTTGAAGAGTGTTGGTGTTAAATGAAGATGCATCAACAAGAGAAAATACTTTTAGAAAGAAAGATGGAATGAAGCAAGATAAAATTTGCGAAAAAAGTTAAAGAGAAAGACCCAGGAGGAAATGGATAGACAAAATTGAAGAAATTGGAAATAACAAAGGAAAAACATTGGGAGAGATGGAGGCATTGGCCAGAGACAGAAAAGATTGAAAAAAATTGGTACAGGAAGAACAAAAGAAAGAAAGATGGTGGAGAAGAAGAATTGAAAGGATGTAAAACGATAGAAAAAGAATGAGTGAACTTGGGATGTTCACTCGATAAAATTATTAATTTTTTTTTTATTCAATTAAGAACATATTTCCTGATATTAAATATAAATATACAAGGTGTTCCGAAAAATTGCAACAGACTTTAAAACTAATTAAAATTTTTTTTTTCAATAAATACATTTTTTTTGGGACACTTTGTATAAGAAATTTGTATTATTTTTCATTTGGAATGTAACGTACCGTTTACGTTTATACAACCTTCCTCGTCGGACCCGTCATCACAATCCTTAATTCTATTGCACCGTGAACTGATATCGACACATTGTCCACTTGCACATGTCAATTCGCCTTCGTTACATTGTGAACCTGTGGCTGAATAAAACAGAAAAAAAAAACGAAAAAAAACGAATAAAAAAAAATAATAATATCAAGCGTAAAAATTGAGAAAAAAAAAATTTTTCAGTTGTACCTCCGAATTCGATAAATTTGAAATCTTCAGGATCTGTTGTTGTAAAATCGCCGAGTCTGTGAATGTTGCTGATAGGATCGAAAATGGCTTTTTTTAAATCGTCGCTCTTAGCGCTTCCTTGCGAGTCTACGTCGGCGGTTACTCGAATTTTGAATGTATCTTGGCGTTTCCTAAAAACAATATCAATACGATAATTTATGTATCTACGATCATTTTTATGCCAAGGCAGGCGGAGGTGAGAAAAACTTAAATTTTTTTTTTAATCAGAGTGTGCTATTCCAACGTTATTTAAATAAAAAACGCATACTCGAGAGAAGAAAAATCTTATTTTTTCAGGAAATTTAATGAGAAACCTGAAATTTTTGGCGTGAAACCTACAATTTGAGAGGGAAACCTGGAATTTTTAGTGAAAAGCCTAAAATTCCGGCGGGGAAGCTGAACTTTTTGGCGTAAAAACCTGAAATTTGGGCGAAAAAACCTACAATTTGAATGGAAACCTGAAATTTTTGGCATGAAATCCTGAAATTTGGGCGGTAAACCTACAATTTGAGAGGGAAACCTGGAATTTTAGTGAAAAGCCTGAAATTTCGGCGGGGAAACTGAACTTTTTAGGCATAAAAACCTGAAATGTGGGCGAAAAAACCTACAATTTGACTGGAAACCTGGAATTTTTAGTGAGAAACCTGAAATTTTTGGAGTAAAATCCTGAAATTTGGGAGGAAAATCTAAAATTTGCTTGAAAAGCCTGAAATTTCGGCGGGAAACCTGAAATTTGTGGCGTAAAAACCTGAAATTTGGGAGGAAAACCAACAATTTGAGCGGAAACCTGGAATTTTTAGTGAGAAACCTGAAATTTTTAGCGTAAAAACCTGAAATTTTAACAGGAAACCTGAAATTTGGGCGAAAAACTCAAAATTTGAGCGGGAAACTTGAAATTCTTAACGGGAAACCTGAAATTTAGTGGGAAACCTGAAATTTTGGCGAAAAACTTGGAATTTTTGACGAGAAACCTAAACAGTTATCGTTGTTTTTGTGCATTTCTTCGGCTTTATACTTTTTTTACTAAAAGATAAAGTTTATTAAATACCGGGTGTGTCACCTAAAATATTGAACTACAACAGCTTATTGTTAATAATTATTACTCTCAAACTGAAAAATAAAATATAGTTTTGTTGACTTTGTAGGTATCACAAGACCCATATTTCTTTTTAAGAAAACTGGAGCGTCTCCAAATTCGCATATTATTTAAAAAATCGAAATAAAACATTGAAAATCGACTCATTTCAGGGCTTTTGTAAAAAGTAAATTGTTTGCGAAATAATGAATTTGTTCCATAATTTCGCCACACTCTGTATATATTATAAATACAGTCCTTTAATTCTCACCCAAATAACGTTATTTTTACTAAAAACGTTCTTTCAGTTATTGATAACAACGATTTTAGATTATTTCCATGGGCGTTCCGTAATATTTTTTTGAGGGTCTTAAAATTTAATTAAAAAGTTAGGTAACGGAAATTGGACACTTTCGTTAAAAATTTCGTATGTAATTAATATGAACTTACTCAAAGCCGATAACAGAAACATACTGGTCACCGGGGACTTCTTCGAATACATTTTCAAGCGCTCTCTTTATTCTTTCCGCCAAACTCTTGAATTGCTGGCTATTGCGGTCTTCGTATTCGCGCTGATATGGTTCTTGAATAGTAAAGGCAATCCTGAATATTCCTAAGAATTAAACGACATTAATTATCATTAATTTGATTAAAAATTCAAATTAGGTTTGTTTCAATACTTTTTTAATTATTTTCTATAATTTTTTTAATTGAATTCACTAAAATTGAAATTTTGCTCATTTATTTGAAAAAAGATTCAATTATATTCATTATCTTTCTGCAGCCTTCCATTCAATATAAAATTTGCTCACTTGGACTTTTATTTTTCATTTTCTTTCTATAGTTTTTTTATTAATAGACAATTTAAAGAATAAATTTCAATTTATTTATTTCAAAACTTCCATTCAAAATAAATTTTGATCTTTTGAGTTTATTCTTTATTTTTTAAAATTAAATAAAAATATTTATTGGCAATTTCAAGAATTAATTTCAAATTAAAATTCAATTTTTCTTTTCAAAATAAATTTTGCCCACCTAGGCATTCATTTTTTCAAAAATTATATTCAATAAAATTAAAAATTTTCTCATTCATCAACATTTTAATTCTGTAAATAAAAATTTCAAATCTCTTTTTTCGTTTTTGTTTTAATCCCATTCAAAATAAATTTTGCTCACTTCTACCCCTATTTTTTCATTTTTTTTTTAAATAAATTCACATTTTTTCTTATTTATTTACAATTTGGACTTACTTGGATGTCCTTGATCGACAGTATGCGTACTGGTGGGGAAATTAACACGGCTATCGTCTGTCTCACCGGAACCATAATCTCCAGATATTATATCATGACCGTCTTCATCGTCATCCGAAGGACTAAAATTAAAATAAATTTATTTTCTCATCTAAGAACTTTTAATATTAAAAAAAAAATTGTTGTTTTGATCTTGGGTAGCAGAAGAAGAAATAAATTCACGAACCAGTAATTAAAGAGCTTGCTTTTAATAAAAAAATAAATGTTTATGAGGTTTAACAACCTTTACCCACCAATTACGTATAATTATTCTGGCGAAATTTGATACATTTTATATTTATAGGCTGCCCTGAGGATATCATAAAAATTCGTACTGAAATTAACCAAAAAAAAACCCAAGCCAAAAAAATTTTTTTCAATAGCACTAAACACCAGATTATATAAATTGGATTATATTTACCAATATATCGATTTATTATATTTATATAGAGAGGAAAACAAAAAAAACTTACCCTACACCAGCTCCACTCTAAAAAAAAATAAAGAATATTTTTAATTATTAATCTTGATGTAATTATTTATATGATAAGTTTTTAAGTATAGAGGGAATCATCAGAAAAAAATGGAAATGCCTAAAAGCAACATCGTCACTTCCAGAACGCACCATTTTGGGAACCGGAATATTGGAAGAAAAAAGTAATAACTATAAATTGCAACAATTGGAAAGATCTAGAATCAAAGCTCATAGAAAAAGCTCAAACTGTAGTAATGGAAGAAGAGACTAGGTGTAATACCTGGGAGATTCCTGGATAAAAAAGAAAACCTTCAAGGATTAGGACTAAAGGAACTGTTTGAAAATGTTCTCAATCTTTTCAAAAAAAAAAAAAAATAATAGATAGTCTTTTGGATTCAGAAAAATAACTTACATTGTGATAATCTTCATCAGTATTATTATCTACGTTTTCGTTGTTATCTGGTGTTTCCTAAAAATTTCAAAATAAACATCAAGTCATCATTATAAGAATGATTCATTTTAATGGCTTTACAAAAAATATGTTTACAAAATTTTAGATTAGTATCATGCACAAATGACTATTAAGGAATACGTGACCAAGTATATACAGTGTGACCCATTTTGTTTGGAAGCACCCCTATAAAATCCGCATTTTTCAACCGATTTTGATTTAGTCTTTTTTGTTAGATTCAGTATCAAAAACAGAATTTAAGCACAAATTTTCATACCATAATAGCTATTTTCAAGGCCCTCTACGTTAATTTTTCTTTGCCAAAAAAGACGAAAGTATATTAGGCATTTTTTTTTCTCAAATATGACTACACCACTGGATTCGGAATCATCACAAATGTAAACTATCAAAATTTTATAAAAAAAGTTTTATTAACAACAAAGTTATCACTACATGAATTTGGAAAAAGTTGTTTTTTAATTAATTTTTTACTAAGAATGTAGGCACATTTTAAAAATGGCAACATGGTAAACAAAAACTATTATAGGACTCAAACATATTGCACTGTAAAAATTCGAAGCCGATACCTTAACCCGTTCTGGAGTTATAGCTTCTGAGAGTAACGTAAAATTGTGCTGATGTGACGAAAATACAAATTAACACCAAATAATACATTTTAATTATTAAACTACTTAATAATAATTGAATTCTACATTTTTGTAGCCTCGACTAGACCTCCGTTAATTTCCACACATTTCTCGTATCGTTTGCGACTATGTCTTAGCGCTTTTTTATTTCATGTGGCGTTATTCCAGCACACGCCTGTCGTAATCTGTCACAGAGTTCTGCTTTATTCCTTGGACGTGTCTTATACACTTTTTGTGTCAAGAGACCCCACAGATAAAAATCCAATGTAGTTGAATCGGGCGATCTAGAAGGCTACCGCGAGCTATCCAACCATTTGGAAATTTTTCGTTAACCCACTGACTGACAATCCTAGAATAGTGTACAGAACAACCATCTAACTGAAATATTAAATTTCTTCTTTTTGCTAGTGGCAGTTCGTCAATCACTGCGGATAACTCACCTTCCAAGAATTCCATGAAGTTATTGGCATTCATGATACTCTCAAAAAAGAATGGACCTATTATCCTGTCTTTTAAAATTTCGGCTTCGAATTTTTACAGTGCAATATGTTTGAGTCCTAGTTTTTGTTTACCATGTTGCCATTTTTAAAATGTGTCTACATTCTTAGTAAAAAATTAATTAAAAAACAACTTTTTCCAAATTCATGTGGTGATAACTTTGTTGTTAATAAAACTTTTTTTATAAAATTTTGATAGTTTACATTTGTGATGATTCTGAATCCAGTGGTGTAGTCATATTTAAGAAAAAAAAATGCCTAATATACTTTCGTCTTTTTTGGCAAAGAAAAATTAACGTAGAGGGCCTTGAAAATAGCTATTATGGTATGAAAATTTGTGCTCAAATACTGTTTTTGATACTAAATCTAACAAAAAAGACTAAATCAAAATCGGTTGAAAAATGCGGATTTTATAGGGGTGCTTCCAAACAAAATGGGTCACACTGTATATTAATTTCTATGAAAATTGGTATTAGATATTCGACATTTATGTAGATAAAATTTTCATCACTTTTTACGAACCCTGTATACAATAAAGAAATTTTTGACATGGGACTTTCCTAGTAATTATTTTTGCTCACCTAAAAATTGTGATAAAAAGTTCTTCATTGTCAAAAATAATAATATACAAAAATAAAAAAGTTGCTGCTCACTTTTGGTTTACCCGGAATTATCATGTAAAACTTGTGACTCATATATACCAATTTTCATGAAAATCGAATAACCAGTTTCCAATATATACATATTGTAAGAGAATCGTAACACAGCTTGAATAACAAGTTGCAAAATGAACGCGTTTATATACAAAAATTTTTGTAATTCAATTAATATTAATTTGTCAATTTAAAGTGTAAAAATTATAGTTTCGTAACTGAATTACAAAAAACTCTTTTTGTTAGTTTATAAATTTGCAGTTGCAAGTTTAGAAAATTTACTAAGGGTGTCAAAATTTCAAAAAAGCGTAAACGAAAAGCTGGCATAGAAAAAACTCAAACACAGTCACTGTTATGGTGAGCAGAATCTTCAAAGGAAAACATTTAACGTGTATATTCTAATCTACAAAATTTTTATTAGACACAAACTATTTTTACTTTATTTTTTTTTTGACTCACTTTGTATTCTTCGTCCAAGATCTGCATGAAAAAAAAAACATTTAATGTAAATGAAGTGAATAATGATGCATAATGTTGTTATAGTTATTTTTTCCTAATAAATAATTTTCTACCAACTAAAATTGTTTTGATTCAATTCATATTTAAATTAATCATAACCACCATCATCAGGGATTAGTAGTTAAAGAAATATAGTTAAATTAGAAAGAAAGATAGTGAAAAAAATATCGTATCGAGTGAATTCCGAAGGGTCACCAGAAGCAAGTATATTCCAGGAAAAAATAAAAACTCCTTCATGTATGGGATGGTCCGACATGCTTCACCAAATGGTATGAAATGAAGTATCGAAGAAACCAGTGACGTCCTAACTTACATAATCTGAATCTTCTGTCGCTTGACCTATTTCTAACGGTGCAAATTCATCAACGTCTGTATTAATATCATTATCTTGGGATTGACCAGTTTCTGACTGACCTTCAATCTCATCTTCGTCTTGTTCAATCTGACCCTGTTCTTCGTCTTCAAATTGACTCTGCTCTTCGACGGGATCAATCTGGGATTGTTCTTGGTCTGTTTGACCTTCACCCTATTATATCACATCATCTATTTTTATATTTTTATTTATATATAATTTTAAATGTCCAAATGATTAATTCAAAAATTACTTATGAGATGTTTAGTGGAATAGAAGAAATAAAGAAACTACTGTGCAAATATTAAACATACATTATGTGCAATGGTGCAACTACATATTATATACAGTGCGACAATTTTAAATTAGTCAAATAAAAAAATAGAAATAGACATAATAAACTGTGTATTAATAATTTTACTTACGTCATCATATTCTGCTTCGTCTTGAAGGTCTCTGTGTTTTCTTCCAAATTTGTGTTTTTTCAAAGTGTTCACCTTCGTTCGATGATGGCTTTTTTGAATATGTTCATTGTTCAATTTTTCGTGGTGTGCGTCTTTTGAAAATACGCTGTTTATGCTTCTTTTTAACCTGTTTACAGTGGAAGTCAGCCAGTGTTCTTCCTCTGGAGGAACAGATTCATCTGCGCTTCTTCGTAACCTTAAATGGTTATCATGGCTATCAAAAACTAGATCTGTATCAATCTGAAACAAAGAAGAGAGAGTTTTTCATAAAAACTAGACGATTTTTTGATAAAGCCCGACGCTGTGTCAAATGTGAATATCATTTCAATTCTTTATTTTCAAATACTTTTTTGGCAGACATTTTTATGCGTCAAGCTATTTGTATTTTGTAGTTTATAACAATACGTATTGTCGAAATAGTACTATTTTTAGAACGATTCTTTGCATAATACTGAATAGTAACAAAAGTTGACACAGTGGTGTTGGAATAGAAAAATAATTTTGGTAAAAAGTTAAATAAATACTAAAAAAGGACAAAGGAGACAAGTAATAAGAATGTTTTGTTTTAATTTCGGACGTTTTATCTTTTTGTAGGAGAGAAAAAAACATGCGACAATTTATTTATATAAATTCCAGCTTCTTTAATTCTCCAGTTAAAATTATGAATTTTGATAATTTACCTGTAAAAATTTAAAATTTTCCCAATTTTTGAGTTAAAACTGTGAATTTAGTAAAATTTCCAAATTTAATTGTAAATTTGGTTAAGTTTCAAGCAAAACTTGCAAATTTAACTAAATTTGAAGTTAAAAATATGAACTTTGATAATTTTCCTAAAATAACTGCAATTATTCCTAATTTTTGAGTTAAAACTGTAAATTTAGTAAAGTTTCCAAATATAACAGTAAATTTGGTCCAAACAAAGCTTGCAAATTTTAAGTTAAAAATATGAATTTTGATAATGTTCCTAAAATAACTGCAAAGATCCACAATTTTTCAGTTAAAGCTGGTAATATATCCAATTTTAACTGTAAATTTTGTTTAAATTTCAAGCAAAACTTGCAAATTTAAGTAAATTTGAAGTTAAAAAATGATCTTTGATAATTTTACTAAAATAACTGCAATTATTCCTAATTTTTGAGTTAAAACTGTAAATTTAGTATAGTTTCCAAATGTAACAGTAAATTTGGTCCAAGCAAAGCTTGCAAATTTGATCAAATTTCAAGTTAAAAATAAATTTTGATAATTTTCCTAAAATAACTGCAAATATCCTTAATTTTTGTGTTAAAACTGGCAATATATCCAAATTTATCTGTAAATTTTGATTTTCTGATTTTCCAGTAGAATCTGAAAATTTCCTCAAACTCCAAACTTAAACAGCATATTTCCTTAAATTTTGAGATAAAACAGTAAATTTGGTTAAACTACAACTTACAACTGAGATTTCTGCCAAATCTACTAAAAATTAGAAAAGATAAAATGTTACATTATCCTTTGTAGGCTTTAGTAATTTCCTGCGGCATGAAATAAAGATTCTCGAAAACCTCAACAAATAAAAACAAAACTTACGAACAGAAACAAACTTTACCAAAAAAAAAAAAAACAAGAATAAAGAGCGAGCTGCAAAACTTTTACAATGTTTTGCAAATTTGTTTTTCTAGAGAAAATATCCCGGACACTTTCAGAATTTTAAGGTCCTTCTCTATGCCATAGGTCATCCTTATATAACAAGCTGTCGCATCTCGGCGGGATATTTTAGGGATCCCAACCTCGTACTTGGTATCGAGACAAATTGGTGTGAAAAATTCGATCTTGATGACTTTCTAATACTTTAAAAAGTTCCAGTTAGGATATTAACATACAGGGCGAATATATACATATAAATTAGGTTTTAGTTTATATCAACCAGGTACAAAGAAAACTCGGAAGAGCTTATAACAAATTAACGATGACACTTGATAGCGGCAAACAACTGAATAAAATTTCTGAATAATTGAGAGCTCATGTTACGCGAGACATCGGAAAGCTTACTCTTAACTTTGTTACAACGGCTAATTTTGTTTCATCTTAAATTAATTGTTGTTTGCAATTACATCCTCGGGGATACCCTATGATATGGTTTGTTCCGAGTTTCTTGCCTTTTCCGTATAAACTTTTTAAGATGAAAACTTTTCGACGAGGCACTTACATGAATTTTCCAAAAGATCTGCTCGAGAAAACTGCGAGAAAAATTACGAATTTTCTTGCACAGACAGTTTTTTTTTCAACTCACAGGAAACATTAAAAAAAAAATTCATTCCATTTCGATCGGGTCTGATTACATAAATTTTACTGTTCCTCGTAGAGCTCTGAATAAATAATTTACTTTAGTTTCTTTCTGCATATATTTCTGAATATAATTTTCAGCACTTGGTGGGTTTTCTTGGCGGAAAATGCACCCGAGATAACTAAATTTTCACCAGTAACATTAATAAAAAATTGAGTTAACAAGAAACACGTTACGGACCATCTGAGCTTTTTAGATAATAATATTTTTATCAAAAATTCTTTTAAAGAGCGAAAGATAGGAAAAAGGAAAAATTTTACTAAAGAAAAAAATTATTTTTCCGCAAATCCCTTGGAAATTTTGACATTCAAGATAAAATTTCTTTAAAAAAAAGTCACTGTAAGGAGTCAAGTTTGACAATTTTGAACTATAACTATTTTTGAGAGAGGATTGCAGGTGTTCTCTTTAGTCGGTGGTCTGACATCAAGAAAGTGTGAGTGTTTTTGTGTGGAAATTGTAAGTAAGTATACATATATTTATTAGCAATTATCTATTTGGACGAAACTCGGTATGATACACACGATACGGTTAAGAAAGGATGGACTGATGGGTCAAAATACAAATAAAATATAAAATTATGTTTAGTAAGTAGACAAAAATAATATTAATACCTTTCAGAGTTTAGCTCTGCAACATACCTTAAAGGGGGTATACGATTAGATAGCTGCACTATATCTTTTACGTCAACTATACCTCGTAGGAAAGGCCACATTCCCGGACTCTGTGTTGCTGAGACTGTAGCCAAATGATGTTGAGTTGGATGTACACTGCCATAGTGAGACCAACTATCACCTATATAGAACCATTGCGGGTCAGAAAACAAACACTAAATAGGTCACAACACCTAGAAGTCTACTGGATAGAAAAGAGACACTTGCCTAAACTAAAGCATGCTGACATCCTAAAATTCTTTCATTAAATAGGTCTAAAGGAAGTACTAGTCACTGAGACTTTCCTCAGGTACTAAGGGAGTACGACAGATTTTTTAGGTTTCAGTGAATGTCACCCAAAAATACATACATACGACTTTGGAACGGTGTTTTCGTGTAGATATTCCGTTCATCGTCCAGGAATGTTAGGCTTTTCCTACTATTATCGTTTTTAGCCAGTAGAAAGTCGACAGAAAATTTTTACCCCTCGAGAAAGCTTTTGAACAAGTACCAAGACAAAAACTATGGAAAGTACTTATAGACAGATGAATAATTGGCGTAATTGGTACAAAAAATTTATAAGAAAAATGTAATTATAAAAAACATTATCAAGGATAATAACAAAACTAAGTTATAATTTTATAAGATAAACACCCTGTAAAATGAACTCCTCCATCTTTTGTCTTTTACAAAACTGCACAAAAGTCTAATTCCATCTCTTAATCTTGTTAAATAATGAAGCGTCAGAACAGTTGTGATTGTTTTGACGTGAATTACAAATACCGAATCGATTTTTGTTTTGAATGAATCAGAGAGAAATTATTTATTGTAAAAAATGATTTATACTCAAGGATATCCCGATGGGATGTATCCCATATCAAAAAAAAAATGTTTTGAAACGTTACACATGTGAGATTCAACGATATTGGATATGTTACCGACAATATTAAATGACAGAGATCCATATGTTTGTAGTTGATCAAGACAACACGAATATCGGGCACTTTTTTTCGCTAAAATTAAAGTAAAACTGGTAAATTTCAGTTGTTGAATATGTTTCTCAGTGTATTTTTTATACACAGCATACTATGCCGCCAAATGTGCAAAGTCTGGCTGATTTCAGTTTTCAGTTGCAAAATATGATTCTCCGTGTAATATTTAATATTTTTGTTTTCTCACCTTTGTATCTTAAAAATAAACGTCAACTTACGTCATTTTACCATTAGGGAAGGGTTTCGGTATAAATTATTCTTAATAGTTCAATTTTATGTTCCTATTGTTATTTAAACATGTGGTATTTGTTATATTATTTGAGTAATTAAATTTTATGTTAAAATTAACATTCAATGGCAACCGTTAACGACCATGAATTAAACAGTTTTGGTCATTCTTAGATTCGTCTGTACCTTGGGACGATTTTTGTTTTTGTGGCAACTTGAAATCATCAATTAATTTCAATACATAATCGTATTTAAACTTTTGGTTGAAGGTAAATTAGTTTAGTGTCTACTGAACTGTTTCAAAAATGTATATCGTAAATCCTTAAATTCCCGCTCGATGTCTCACTAGCCACGTCCTTTACCCTGACCCTGACCATAGAGAAATAATTAGATTTAAAACATATGGAAGGAGCTGGAACAAAGTTTGTGCGCAGCCTGTAGCGCACTGCGCTTCACAGCATCTAACCGAACTGACAAACCCCGCCTCTAACTGCGAAACTTGTCATTATTTCAATTTGAGCTTGGTCGTTGCCGTTTTAAAATTTATTTATTTTTATATGATGACTTTTTTAAGTGGCCTATAATTAGCGCCCAAGCGAACAACAAGTTACAAATTAGCGTTCAACGTGGGGACGATCCACCCTTGAGAAAAGTCTCACGAAAGTATAATTCTAAAGTGGGTGATTTTACTACGACTTCCAAATCGATTTTTGTCGACCAATATTAGATACAACCTCATTCTTTCCAATACAAAAGAATTTAATGATTGTGAAAAAATTTATTTACAAACTAAATGAAAATATACACTGTCCTGGCATAAAAATAGTTAAATTACGAGCAATTATTGCGTCGTTGGTAAAATATTGCATAATAAAAAATGATATACGGCCGTGCCACTTACATAGACATAAATTCAAACTACTTAGACATCATTATTATCTATTATTTGCTAATTTGATTGATTTGCTTTGCTTTTTATTGACTGTTTTAGCAACGGTGTGTCTAGTTTAAAATTACAATGGACTATATCTCGTGAACAAAAATTTATGTCAATTTGAAATGTACCAAAATTTAAATCCAGACCAGCGTTTTCCATGAGCGCTTGACATGCAATGTAGGGATGGCGATCTGAAATCAATTCCTCGGAGGAAATAAATCGATTTTTTAAATCGATATGTTGTACTTAATCGATTCAATGGATCGATATTTCACCTTTGAAAATCGACATTCGATTTTTTCTCTATTTATCACCATGTTCACTCAATAGCCGTGAATGCCGTGATGTATACGAGTATCTTGGGATCATCTGTTCCTTGTGAGCGCCTTTTATCAATTGCCAGCAACATCGCAAGTGATGAGCGGAACCGCTTGGATCTTGGCTTGGATTCCAGTAGACTTGACACTCTTGACAGACTGCTATTTTAAAAAGCATTGGGAACTATAAGCTATATTATCTATTTTCTTAAATTTTCAATGTAACAAATTCATTTAGAAAAGAAATGTCTTCTTTTATACCTCATCTGATATTGAAAAAAAATCGATTTTTTAGAAATCGATCTTTTGGACCTCGATTCATCAGGTTACGATTTGAATCGATTTAAAAATCGATCTTTTTTTGAAAGAATCGCCATCCCTGATGCAATGATTTCTTGATCTTGCTCATCAGCATTCTTGAAATCACGGAATATAAATGAGTGAGGGAAAAACGAAACAGTGTCGTCTAAGTTCTCAAAAATGTACTACCAATCAAAACGTACATAATTTTGACAGCATAAGCGTTGTTGCCATGAATTCTAACCAAATACGAAGATGTTTTCAACTTCAACCTAACTTTTTTTGCTTCGCGGTATTTTTAGTTTTGTCGTTTGTCCATTAAAAAAAATATGGTTAGTAAAAAAAGTAACCAGTGAACAAAAAAATATTATGAGAGGGTTTCTCAAAGAATAAAATATCTTTATCATTGACAAAAAAACAAGCCAACGATAAGTTTTGAGGTTAAATCTAAATATTGTCACATTATTTTGGCGTTTTCTCTCAGTCATCACCAACAAAATTCCCCTAGGGACTAATAATTTCGATAGAAATTTTTCAAGAATACCGCATTGCGTTGTGCCAAATGATTGAATATTTTCAAGGGAGACGTAGTTTGTTTGATCACCCAGTATTATTAGAATAAATCGTCTGTTTTATATGAAGAGCCAGTGATAATAAAAAAAGAAAAAGCCTTGAACGAGTCCTAAATCTCTGACAATATTTCCCAATTAACTCGCAAAGTCCTTCATTGATAGGCATCAAGACATCTCCTCGAAGGCGGTCCGATACTTTGCCGTCAATTGGTTGCCCCCGTGTTAAAAACCTTTTTCTCGGTGGCGGAGTGTGAAGTTGTTGGGAAATAGCATCGTCGTGCCGGGCATACTGATTTCGCACATTTTCCGCGGCTTTTCACACTTAAAGCTGCAGTTAGGGATTTATCATACTTAATTTTTAGGACAAGTGTGATTTATTCGGTATCTACATAAGGGAACGGGAGTATTATTTTACAAGCAAAGTATTAACTTTGACTAAAAATATCATCTGAGTGCGTTTGAAACAGATTCTACACGGCAAGTTATGGTTATATGAGAAAAAGAAATCGGATAGGATTTAAATTATTGTTACAAAGACGTCTGTCTATAAAAGTGTATGTAAAGTAACATCAACCTACACAATAGACAGTTGATTAAGATGGTGTCTTTGGTGGCATTCAGTGTGGTGTAATATATAAGAAACGACAACCACATCTGCTTTTTAGAAATTTAAGACTTATTGTTAAAATATGTTTATGTACATTTTATACGTTTGAGGTGATTGTTTTCGATGTGAATTAAGATAGGACAGTGGCGGATCGATAACGGTATAAAAGGGAATTGTAGAAATTAGATTATAATTTGAAAGGTTGTCGTAGAATTGGAGGAAAACAAAAAGTGGTTGCCTTTGAGGAGAAAATAAAAAGATAACCAGCATTATAATCATAATTTTTAAATAAAATTCGGGAACAAAAGGAATGTTTATGTTTATACATACTTTCTAAGCATACTATGAAATTTTCGAGATCTACAGAAATCCAGGGACGGTTAAAAATCCGTAATTTTTACTGGGTCAACCTATGTTGTCAATTTTTACAAAATTTTGGAATTAGGTATCTGTATCTGTAGAGTATAGGGAGGGCGAGTAAAACGGGCAGATGTAAATTGTAGCGCTTGGTAATCCTTAATCCGTATACCTGATAAGAGTTGATAATAGAATCTGTAAATTGCAGCGAGTCAAATTTGAGATTTTAATCCGACTTGTAAATTGCAGCGATTAAATTCTTTTAAGAATTTCACTAAACAGGTGTTACAGCTTATCTATTCCTGGAGTTGTTATAGATTAAGAACCTATCTAATTGGTGGCGCAACTCGGTGCCGCCCCCGTTATGAGGTTGTCCACCCCTTTACCTATATATAAATAAGTAGATTTTATATTTTATCATTAGTTTTTGCTATCTAACAGAAATTGTTAGTGAACGTGGAAACGTGTTGTTACTATTAAGTAACTATAAGTTCTTTTAAAAAAGAAACGTTGAAATCTGGAGAAGTCAAGTGGTTTTGTACCACCGCCAAGATCTACAGCATTGAAGATGGACCCGAACGGATAATTTCAAAGAAGAATTTGGAACATAATCATCAGAGTGACGAGAAGAAAATTCAAAAGCATATTGTGAGTGTTTCTTGTAAACGTAAAGCGACAGAAGATATTTCTGTAAAGCCAGCAAAAATATGTTGTGGCATTTTAAAAAACATTTCGGATGTTCATCTTGCCGTTTCTGATGTGAATTGTATCAAAAGGAATATTTACAATGCCCGACGCCGAGAACATCCACCGCTACCGAAATCTATTATGGACACCCATTCTGCTTTGGAGTCAAACATTTGGAACACAAATTGTGGTGAAAACTTTGTGTTATTAAACAACAGCAGTGACAACATTATAATATTTTCGTGTGTAACCAATTTAAAGTTTTTATGCAACTTCTGTGACATTATTTACGCCGATGGAACATTTTCATACTGTACTCGCTATTTTAGGCAACTGTTTACAATTCATGGCTACAAAAATGGCTACTATTTACCTTTGTTGTTTTGTTTAGTTAAAGATAAAACATGCGACTCCTACAAAAAATGTTTAAAATTTATTATAGATATATGTGCAAAAAATGACTTAGTTTTTAAGCCAAGCAAAATAGCTATTGATTTTGGACAAGCTATCCACTCAGCCGTAAATAGCATATGGCACGATATAAAAATAATTGGATGTCGTTTTCACTTAAGCCAATCATGGTGGCGCAAGATTCAAGGGCTAGGTTTGACAAAAGAGTACAAAGATAAAGATTCCGAGATAGGAAAGTTTTTAAAATATACTTTTGGTCTTCAGTATCTTACACCCGCCGAAGTAGGAGATTGCCTTGTTTTTGACTTGGGAGAAATACAACAACCAGACAGTAGGGTTACCCAATAAGTCGACTATTTAGTAAATGTGTATGTGTCAGAAAGTGTCCTTTTTCCTCCTGAAATTTGGGCATCTGCTTCACCTAGTATGTGTCGGACAACCAATGCATGTGAATCCTTTCACGCTCATTTTAATGATAATTTTTATAGTAATCACCCATCATTTTACATATTTCTGGAAACATTGTTACAATTTCAAATCGATACTTATATTAAAATAAATAGCATTGATACTGTTAAGCTTCCAAATACTCGAACCCGGAATAAATTTAATTTCTTAGATATAAAATTAAATCATCAGTATTATAAAACAAAAAGTATAACGAGATTGCAATTTGTAAAACAAGTATGTCATTATTTTGGAAATGTTTGAGCACATAATATGTACATTTAGTGTAAATATTGTTTTTGATTTTATTATAGCGCTTATAGTATACTCGTATGTATGTGTGTAATGTGTATTGGTCATCAATTAATAAATATTAAAAAGTATTTTTCTTTTCTTTTGTATAGATAAGTAATGCAGTATAAATAATCTACGGTTTGTTTCAAGTTTAACTCAGTATGTTTTCATAAATTTTGCCGCTGCAATTTACAGGTAAGAGTAACGCACTTTGTTGGCCGTGCGCTGCAATTTACATAGTTACTACGAACCCATACATGACCATTCGCTGCAATTTACATGTAAGGATTATAAAAACTGTGCCGCCGCTGCAATTTACAATCGCCGCACAGAACTTAGGCCACATGTGACCCATTGTACATCCTCCCGAAGAGTTGTCTTCCTAAGTCATCGTACATCATGTCCTTTCCAGATAGGTGGACAGGTCACAACACAAAAATGCATTTGAACTTCTATTATTTTTGATATCTGGCAAAAAAAAACCAAATTCAAAATCCATCAAAAAGCAATTTTAAGAATAAAAAAAAATTACTAGTGAATAAGACAAAAACACACCGAAAATCTCATTTTACGCGATAAAATGTTTCTCACATACCTTCTTTTCAACATTATAAAAAGCTCTGAAGAAAAACAAGAAAATTCTTAGCTTATTTGCTATGCCACGTATGAGCAATGTTTCGGAATCTACATGTGTCAAAATGGCGCGAACCTATAATATAAAGAAAGATAAAGAGGCCGAAATGAAACAGACTTGAGAATAATCTCGCAATACATACATAAAAGTATAACCGCTTCTGAATATTTAGGTGCTATCCGGTTCCTTTTACGCTCTAAAAAATAAACGCTATTGCGGCTACATGTGAAACATGTTGCAAAATCTGATTTTCTTTTTAAATGTAAAAATTTAAATTATTATCCCATCGATGTAACTTAATCAGTTCGAGGTCTTATAAAAGTACCCTTCTGGGACATACTGTATATTACGTAGTTGATGAATCACCGGCGTTTGTCCAATTTTCCGCCAAATGAATGTGACATACTTAGTGACAAGTTCAATGCTCTATCAAATCAAGGGAAGCACTACAATTATTTTTAGATTTTGATAAATTGCAAGGCTTTAATTTTTTTTTTAATGTTTTATGTATTGTATACACAGTGTCCGTAAAAAGGATTATTATTTTAAAATACGGTAAATTAAAATCAAAAATCGACGTGTTTAGCTAAAAATGAATTTGTTCCATACTTTACGGACACAGTGTATATACCCACTGAACGAAATATTTTATAATTCTAAGATGTAGATCACAAGAAAAAATTTGGCAAAAATAAAAACAAGAATATCGGTAGAAATCGAAAAAGCAGATAAAACAGGACTTTTTTTTCAACTTCAATTAGATTTATTTCTATTTTTTTGTTACGAAATGTTTAAAAATTAACCAAACGATCTAGTTGATTTAAATATAGAATACTGAAAACTCAAACATAACATAGAGAGTAGAGAACTAGTCACAGCCACAAAGAGTCGATTTATTTTTTTTTGTAATGACTCAATGCGATTTCAGATGAGGCATCTTGTTTCGAAGTAATAAATTTGATGTTTATATTCCCGTAGATTTAGTTAAAAATATCCGACTAGCTGGTATATATATATATATTCAATTTATAATACTAACAAGTAGTCAAGAGGAATAGAAAAAATAAACATTTTCCTCGATAGATATGTTTACAAAACCCAATTATTTATATATATACTATACACACTTAAAAACGTTTTTAGAACGAAAAAAAATGTATACACTAGTTGCTCTTTTCAAGTATCCAGTTACAGACAATGCCCAAAAAGTTCTGCAAACTTCCACAGCACAAAAAGATCTCCAAATGCAAGATATTTATTTAAATACTCCCAAATGGCGAAGAAATTTATCTACAGTCTCCCAAACATCAAAAAGAACTGCAGGATTCCAAAGACCAAAAAATCTGCAGACTTTCATAGACGAATGATATTTTTTTGAAAACTCTTAAAGACCCAGGCAATTTATCTACAAACTTCCAAGGAGCAAAAAGTTCTACAGACTCTCAAAGACCAAAAAGTACAGCAGGTTTCCAAAGATTAAAATGATCTGCAGGCTTTCATAGATATATGATGTTCATTAAAATACTCTCAAAGGTCAAAAAAATTTATCTACAGACTTTCAAGGACCAACAAATTCTTCAGTTACCCTAAAACCAAAAAGAACTGCAGGTTTCTAAAGACCAAAAATATTTGCAGGCTTCCATAGACGAATGATACTTATTTAAAAACCCTTAAAGACCCAGGCAATTTATCTACAAATTTCCAAGGAGCAAAAAGTTCTACAGACCCTTAAAGACCAAAAAGTACTGCAGGTTTCCAAAGACCAAAAATATTTCCAGGCTTTCATAGACGAATGATACTTATTTAAATACTCTCAAAGATCAAAAATATTTATCTTCAGACTTCCAAGGACCAAAAAGATCTACAGACCCTTAAAGACCAAAAACTGGTAACATTTTTATGGTACTAATTTCCTTCTGGAGGATTTCAGCATCATTTACGGTTGGCAGCACTGTTCTAATTTGAAATGAAAGATTTGTCCAGTGGTTTTAGTTACAGTCACAATTTCTTTCAAACATTTTATATAGGGAAAAATTTTGGCTGAAATTAAACAGACTTTTTGATGCAATCGAAAGGTGTAAGTTACACAGTTTTTTGTATCTTTGTTTGTTACGAACGAAATAGTAGAAAATTTAGCGATGAAACAGAGTTCACTGAGACTTGCTCTAAATATAAATTCGCATTTCCTGCAAAAAATACAGCTAATTTCTAAAAATAAGATGATGTACTTCATGTACTAGAATGTATCATATTCTTCTTCAACAATTTTCCTACAGAATTGAACGTTTTAAGCATTACAAATATTTTTTTATACTGAAAGTTGATCTACCAGTTAGTTTTACATAACATTGGACAAGTATGTTTTGTTGACATAACTTCATTATATGAATTATTCAAAAAAACCTCATAAATTGTCACATGGACTTTTGTATATCAAAACATTTCAAGCGAATCCAGATTTTCTAATAAATCCGTTAGGTATTTTTTGCAATTTGTAATAGATATTTATATATTTTATTTTTAGAATTATTCGTTTATTTATAGAACTTATGTTACTCACTATCTGGTTCTTGTTTGAAAAATTTATTAGAATAATGTATAGTTAGTATTTTTTGACTATACCTTGTATGTTTCGAAAAACAAAAGCAGCCAACAGACATGTCCCAAAAAAGGATTAACCATAAAAATGAAAAAGTGATCTTAAATTATTATTAAACGACCTCAGAGCTTCAACACTTTTTAAAAGTCGACGGGTCTTTCTCAATAAAAAGAAGGAAAGGCTAAGTTGGTAAAATTTATGTCACTTTTCGTGAACTTACATATGAAAGCCTTAATACCAAAACAAATTATGTAAAAGTAGTGCTTTACATTTTTATTAGGCATAGAATGAGCGAAGAAGTGTATGTTTAGAAGATAAATGGATCAAGAAAAGAGAGCAATAGACTGGAATCAAGCTGTTTAAATTTGTGCAAACATGGGAGGAGAAAAAATTATTTTATAAAGGAAACCATTTATTTATAAAATTATGCGTATATAGATACCTTCCTTATGTTACATTAGATTAGATTAGATTAAAAATGGAGTGGCTCTATGTCTATTTTTAGAGCTCGATATCTAGATTAGTCTGGATACCGCCTCCCTTGAGTAGCTCTCTGCCCTCGGGTTTGAAGCTATATTGTGGGGCAGTATTGGATCTTTATGTTCCCTATGTTATATTTATTGGAAATTTAACTATAATTTTCGTTTTCAACGTTTCTGTAGCGTTCCAGCTGCCATCATCAATGAATCTCTAATACTGCAAAAAAAATTGTTTTCCATTCTTAGCATTGTTTTCGTAAATATTCAAAATATTCTAAAAGATTTTTTTTCTGCGCCTCTGTTTATATGAACGTCCTCCTTCAGGTTCAAAGTTATGATGGATTAGTGGTAAGCCAACACTGCTTTTTACTCTAGGGATATCTGTCGAGATGTTTTGTGGAAAAGAGCCTAAGGCGGATTTTTCTTTCTAGTTTTTCGTCACCTATCAATTTGTACTATAAGCGACCAACTGTAAGACATTTAAGGAAATCCAAATAAAAGCTCTATCGAGAATAGCAGGATTATGAGATTATGTTTATTATAACGAGATTTGTTAAGCAAATATTTGAGATAAAAATTTTGGCAGTCGATAAATTTATCATAAAAGAAGAATTTACGGTTGAGTACTGGAAAAAAGGGGAGAATTATAAAAATAATTATGAAGGTATTTCATTTTTCTCGTTGTCTTGAAAATTGTCAACAAAAAAATGGAAAATTCAACTGGATCAGTTCCCAAATGAGGGATTCAAGATTTACAAAAAACACTCACAAGTATAAAAAATAAATTTCCATTTCCTACTGGATAGGAAAATATCCAAAAAGGATGTGTGTTCCAGCGACTTTCAAACGAAATTATTTAAAGGTATTTGAAATACATTTTACATTGTTCAGAATATACAGTTTCCAAACGTATAAATACTCCATAATATCCAAACATTTTTGTTATTGTAAACTTTTTGAATAAAAGTCTAAAAATATAGCTACCTCTAAAATTGTGAAACAATAACTATAAAAGTAAACAGAATTATAATACAAAAATTTCATAGAAATTTCAATTTTTTGTACCAGTCGGTTGACCCATTAACTTTTTACATAATCGATGGTAAATAGTTTATAATTGGATTAACTAGATAATCCTTTTCTTACCTACAAAAACAACACTTCAATTATTTTCCATTCTTTTGCCGGGTTTTAATCGTCACGAATATGAGATACGAAAAGCAGGGCCGGATTTACCCTAAGGGACTGTAAAAATGTCTCCTATTTCTATAGCCTAATCAAAGTACACATAAAACCTCACAAAAAATACAAAAAACTTGAAAATTCAAAATTGTTTAACATGAGAAAAAGTTTACGATGTTAGGCATGCGATTTTCCGGAAAACGTCGAGTGAAAATTAAATTTTTGTTTTTATTTTTTCACTCTAATTGTTTAAATAATAAATATACAGAAAAACTTCCAAATCAAAATTTGTAGCTGATGCATTTATCTACAAATTTTGTCTAAAAAGTTTTTCTGTAAATTAAAAAGTTTACGAGATAAAATCAATTTCAGTGGTATTCAATTCGTGGTTACGCGCGAACGGCCCGTGAGCCAAATTTATTAACCGCTCGACTTAAAAGTTGATAATTTTTGGCTTATAACATTCTGAAAAAATAAATAAACTAAAGTAAAATGTAAAGAATTATTTCAACTTTTAGATCGAAATACTTTCAAATTTGAAAAAGTAGATTTTCTGACTGTAATATCAGTTTATTATAATTCCTATTTAATTTATACTTATCCCAGCGAAAATTCCTTTTGAATTTAGCATTGCAAATGAGCATAAAACATTATTATTATAAAAGCAAAGCCATCAATATTTAGAATTTTAAACGAATGCTCCTTAAAAATCTGTTTTTTTTTGCATGCTTAATTTTACTCGTTTTTTTTAGACTTCATTCAATTATATCTTTTTTCGAAATTAATATAATTCAATGAAACTTTACTATTAAACACTTTGAAGCATCTACTTTCGAAACTACTATACAGTTTTTCTATTAATATCAAATTTTTTAAATAATAGACAATTATTTAAAATAAATACTTAAATCAGAGGTCTGTCAGCAAACCTTCTATAATATTTTATACCGTTTATGATATTATCTAAAAATTTGTGAACTTTATAATGAACCTATTTAGAAGTGATCGCGATACAAAAGAACACACCTATGGATCAGGTAAGAAAGAGAAGGGAGCACAAATAAATGTGAAAAAACAGATGAGAGAGCGTGGAAAATCGATGAAAATACATTAAAAAAAAAATGTTTTTCAATGTATTTGTAGATATCCCATTTTAGAACACATTTCATATGAAATATTTTTTTCTAAATGTCAATCATAAAATTAAAAACATAAAAATTGATGATGTTCTAAAATACTACTATGGAAATTTCGTATATATTTTAAAAACTAATGCAGATAAAAAAAAATGTTCACACAAATTTTGTAGATAAATGAAGTAGCTACAATTTTTGATATGAACATTTTTTTGTGCTTTCATTATTTAAACAATTAGAGCAAAAAGACAAAAAATTTCACTCGACGATTTTCCGGAAAATCGAATGCCTAGCATTATAGAGTTTTTCTCATGTTAATCACAACTCTTTTAAATACTTAAATTTTTTGTTTTTTGTGGCATTTAACGAATATTTTGTGTACTTTGACTACGCTACTACCAAAAATGGATAATTGAGAACAAGTAATTTTCGAAAAATGAATTTTTTTTTGATCAAGATTTCTAATCAACAAAATATCGATCAAGATAGTTAAATTTGATGTCTCATTAATAGAATTAAAGTACATGTTTATAATAGTTTGCGGTTATTCCTAGAAAGTTATAAAGGACTTGGATAATCCCAACGTTTCGTTATCCATAAAAGATAACATCTCGATAGTGTGTGAATCCTTTCTGATGTGTATCCGTGCCAAGAATTTAAAGAAAGTTTTTTCTACTAATACATCTCACAGGATTGGGTATTAAGCAGATCAGATTTAGAAATGTCAGCGGGATTACCAGTTATGATAAGATTTTTAGAAAATTAAAATTTATTTTATAAATGATTACATAAAGGAATAGAAAATGCTCAAACATGGACTTATTTCTGATATTTTATATTCAATTAAATACAGTGAAACTGTTTATTTTAAAATAATATTTAAGAGCATGTCCTTTCATTTTATATGTCACATTATATTTTGCAAAAATTATATTTTATTTTTTAAAAATATTCCCGTGGTCATAAATTCCTTATTACACAGATTCATGTTTATTCTAAATTCTTGATTTGTCAAAATAAATTCTGCGAGTAGTGTTTTTATTGAATTGATTACAGAAAACTTAAACTTGGAACTCCGTTAATAAAACCCCGTGATCTTTAGCCTGTGTTTCAAGCACTATAGCCTGTATTGATGCAACATCAGAGTCATTGATAAATCAACTCCCATCTCTATTATAATTTCGACACAAATGCCAAGACGTCGTTGGTTTGTACAAACATTGAAGTAAGCAATTATGGTACATAAATAAACTTGTTATTCCTATTACCTGTTAAACTTAGAATGTAAAATTTTGTTGGAAGATAATTATTTTTTGAAAACGTGGTTGCAAATCATATCATTTAAATAGTTTTGGGTATTGAATAAAGAACTTGATCACTTTCCCTGAAAATCCCGAGGGTTTTCCGTTTTATGTTAATAAATAAAATATACATATTCAATTTGGAGAAACTGATTTTTTTTTCGGAGTTAAAGAAGCGTCAGCTTGAAACCGTTTTTTCAACTCGATTAGAATTTCTATTAGAACATTATTTGTCGGCGACAGTTGCTGGAGGTATTAACTGAGATATGAATCGGTCGAGTCTGGGAATTAATTTACCGGGAATTTGGTGTGTCAATTTTTGGTAAATTGAAAATATGAACGTACCTCGTATATTTAAATCTTTTTTTCAATGATATTGTCAATAGGTTTCGAATTAAACTTTCTATTGAAAGCATCAATTAATGTGTTTAGTGCCTAAATTGTTTCAATATTTCATCCATAATTAATAATGAAATAAATGGTAGTTTCGATATCATAAATTTGTCATGAATTATGAGTATTAGAACACATCATAATATATTGAAATATCATTTTGAACAGAAAATAAATTACAAAATAAATAGGAGTATTTCGGTTTTTTTTTCAATGGAGAGAAAACTTTATCAGTTTCAAAATCGACTGCAAAAGCCTAAGCACGTGTTCGTATCCCTTGCCGACTGTTTACGCCTGATCAGAGAAAAAAACTTTTTGTAGGTTTTTTTTTGTTAAAATTAAAATATTTTTACAAAATTGTTGAATTTCTATCTCTTAGAAGTCCATATTACTACAAAAAATCAACAAAGCTATAAAGCGTAGTCAAAGTACACAAAATATCCGTAAAATGCCGCAAAAAACACAAAAAACTTGAAAATTCAAAATTGAGTATGTAAAAGGGTGGTGTTTAACATGAGAAAAACTTTACGATGCTAAGCATGACATTTTCCGGAAAAATCGACGAGTGAAAATTTTGGTTTTTGTTATTTCGCTCTAATTGCTTAAATAATGAAAACACAGAAAAATGTTCAAATCAAAAATTGTAGCTAATACATTTACCTACAAAATTTGTCCTTTTTAAAATAACGTATTAGATTTTAGTAACCTTTTAGTATGCCCTTCGTATACATACGATTCACGTAATGAAATAAAAAGTGTACAAGTTAATGAAAAGTCGGTCGGTTTTGTTTCTGTTGGCTTTTCAGATTTCTGTAGATTTAAATTCGTTTCATTCATTTTACACAATTCAATCGTGTTCGATGCTTTTTGAGTTACCAACACGAATTAACTGTTAGATAACATTGTTTGTTAGCGAAATGGTCTGCAGATGAATCAATATGGACGAGGGAAATATACAAAAAAGATGATCATTGAACATACGACTACTTTTAACATACACAATATACAGGTTGTTTCACGACGAGCTTATATTTTAGACACTCACACAATTTGTGAAAGTGAACGACAACTTTGTTTTTTTAAATGTAACACCATGTATATTATGAATGTCACCTTTTATCGAAACTTTATACTTATCGAAATATTAATTTGTTTAACAAATAATTGACAGATGCAAAGCTGCATGTTGAAAATTCTGTATGAACATCCCCAATACCAAATCAAATAAAAAACCTCTTGTATGTCTCCATCCTGCTAATCATCCTGTTTTTTATTTGGTATTAGGGATGCTCACACAGAATTACAGAATTTTCAATATGAAGGTCTGCATCTATCAATTTTTTATTAAAAAAAAATTAACATCTCGATAATTATACATTAAAATTCAATGTAAAATCCTAAACGTTAATAATATACAGGGTGTTACATTTAAAAAACAAAATTGTCGTTCTCTTTCGACATAACCGATATGTCTAAATATTTTCCATAAATTCACCAAAACTTTTTATCCATCTACTTACTCAAATTTTTATAGAAATCGTTTGAGTAGTCTCCAGTGTAAGCTCGTCATAAAACATCTTGTATACAGGGTGTCCGGAAACTATCCTGCCAAACGCAAACTACAGACACTAGATTCGTCAAAACTTTTTATCCATCTACTCAAATTTTTATAGAAATCGTTTGAGTAGTCTCCAGTGTAAGTTCGTCATAACACATCCTGTATACAGGTTGTCCGGAAACTATCCTGCCAAACGCAAACTACAGACACTAGATTCGTCAAAACTTTTTATCCATCTACTCAAATTTTTATAGAAATCGTTTGAGTAGTCTCCAGTGTAAGTTCGTCATAACACATCCTGTATACAGGGTGTCCGGAAACTATCCTACCAAACGCAAACTACAGACACTAGATTCGTCAAAACTTTTTATCCATCTACTCAAATTTTTATAGAAATCGTTTGAGTAGTCTCCAGTGTAAGTTCGTCATAACACATCCTGTATACAGGTTGTCCGGAAACTATCCTGCCAAACGCAAACTACAGACACTAGATTCGTCAAAACTTTTTATCCATCTACTCAAATTTTTATAGAAATCGTTTGAGTAGTCTCCAGTGTAAGTTCGTCATAACACATCCTGTATACAGGGTGTCCGGAAACTATCCTACCAAACGCAAACTACAGACACTAGATTCGTCAAAACTTTTTATCCATCTACTCAAATTTTTATAGAAATCGTTTGAGTAGTCTCCAGTGTAAGTTCGTCATAAAACATCTTGTATACAGGGTGTCCGGAAACTATCCTGCCAAACGCAAACTACAGACACTAGATTCGTCAAAACTTTTTATCCATCTACTCAAATTTTTATAGAAATCGTTTGAGTAGTCTCCAGTGTAAGTTCGTCATAACACATCCTGTATACAGGTTGTCCGGAAACTATCCTGCCAAACGCAAACTACAGACACTAGATTCGTCAAAACTTTTTATCCATCTACTCAAATTTTTATAGAAATCGTTTGAGTAGTCTCCAGTGTAAGTTCGTCATAACACATCCTGTATACAGGGTGTCCGGAAACTATCCTACCAAACGCAAACTACAGACACTAGATTCGTCAAAACTTTTTATCCATCTACTCAAATTTTTATAGAAATCGTTTGAGTAGTCTCCAGTGTAAGTTCGTCATAACACATCCTGTATACAGGTTGTCCGGAAACTATCCTGCCAAACGCAAACTACAGACACTAGATTCGTCAAAACTCGGTATGCTATACATAAGTTTAAGGAATTGTATCAAGGATGCTCCATTGGGAAAGAGAATTACTCAATTATCTCAATGAAACACCCTGTATACATAGTATTCGTCGATATTACAAAGAAGAGTGTCATGTTTGTATAATTTATTTGTCGTATTTAGAGGATGATGTTATAGATAGACAATCATCAGCTGTTGATATGATTGTTCTAAAATGAAATGATCGATTCTGAGGCGTGTAGAAATCTAAGGATTAATTTCAATGATTTGCATAAAAATACACTAATCCATTAATGAATACAATTATATAATCTGTTACAACTAATTTTAATTTATCAGTTTGTTGTTGGTTAGCGTAAAATGAAAAAAAAGTTGTAAAATAGCGTCGTTATAACCTACTGGCCTTGAGATAAATATATAATAATATTGTAATTGAGTTGAATGTTTTTGTATAGCTGTTTAAAGCGTACATAATTTTCTTTAAACCATGTTATTTACGTTATTTTATGAAACACTATAATTTTCCTTCGTTATATTATTATAGAGTCTATCGGTAAATCTTCAATAAGAATATAATGATGACATTGTTGGAAGCATTAAAAGGAGAAAGATGGGAAGACGTATTTTGAGTGAGATTTTTTAGAAAAATGAGTTTTTTTGGCTCAAAATCTTCTCAAGTAAACTACTATGGCTCAAAATTGATTGGTACAGGTGTATACCTAAGACAGAAATATCAGAAAATAATTAGAACGTTCCTAGATACATACACTGTGGGCCGAAATTAAGGAGTACGTTTTTTAAATGAAAATATTTTTTTTGTTTTTTGGGCGATTTATTTTCTTTTTGCAGGGATAATAACCTAACATGTCCTCAACATGACAGTAAATTTTAAAGCATAAGCAATGTACAGGGTCGGACTTATAAAAAAAATTATATAACAGTGCATTTGAGCTCGTTGCAAATGAAAACTGTCTTAGCTAAAATTGTACTAATAAGCTTTTTCGGTAGATAAACTATCCAGAACACTTCAGAATTTTATTGTAGTTTCCGACCACCACCCGAGGATTTCCGAACGCTACCGATGATACTTGTGACGTCATACCATGTGATTACATTTGTCAATATGGCCGGTATTGCATTAGGTTCTGTGTAGTTTTGTGTTTATATTTTATTTTAATTAACTATTAATTGCTTCATCGACGTAAAAATATCATTTATACGTTTGTTCGAGACCATTACGTGTTTGAGTGTGCTTTTTTTTATTTCTAAAAGTCAATGTAAAGTGGTAATAAATATTCAATATTTCCGAGGATATTTCAATACTTTTAGAAGAAAATATTTTATTTACTAGTTCAGTGTTCAGTGACGCATAGCTTGCAGCCTAAATGCCCTTCTCTTAAGTGCATTTTTGCTTGCGCCACCAGGTAAAGTAACAAATATTTTGTCTGGAGTCGTTTATTTACACTTTGGAACAATGCAATACTTGTAATACAAAGTTTTTTTTTCGGCTCTATCCATTTTTAAAGCTTTCAGAAACAAATTAGGTCACAAGATCTCAGAGCGTGATACACGAATAAGAACGTAAACAAATGACATCACTCCATGGGGCAGCCAGCTTTATGACGTAAAGCGCGTTTTGGCGGACTTTCAATTTTTATGATTTTTAAAGTCGTTTTAAAAATGAAATTTATATTTTTTTGAAAAAATAGACATGCAAGGTGTTAGGAGACATGATAAAGCGTCAATTCCCACCAATAGCAAAATTTATGCTTGTACCCTATTGCCAAAAAATTTGATGTAGTTGCAGACAGTACAAAAAAATATCAAATTCAACACAATAATTATTGTGAATGTTATCAACAATTCAATTTCAAGTCACATTATCTGAAGTCATCTACCGAAAAAGTATCTGGCATTAATGCTTTATTTGGTTAAGGATGATAAAAATGTCTGTGAATCAGTCATTCAAAATACGCTTAAAGAATTAACAACGACTTTTATGAGATATTTAATCACATGCAAATCGCTTTTTAAGGAGCTATAATCTTCTCAATAAAAATACAGTATTTTGTTTTTATAATATGTATATATTGATATACTTTGAGGCAAACTATATATGCAGTCTTAAAATTGCTATGGTTCAAGTGGATTTGAATATTTTTACGGTTTAAAGTGTATCTTCCGGGTTCTAATATTAATTATTAAATAAAACAGTTCTTTCGACTGATTTAAATATCTTGGCAATAGTTGGAAGTAACATATTTCGAGTAAAACTCAACTGATTGCAACTTTTTGTATATATGTTTATTCAAGTCACTTTTTTGGCAACAACTACAAAATACAGTAACAATATTTATTGTTTTTACTTGTCAACTAATCAAAATCTTAAACAAGTTTAATTTATATACAAATTCTATAAATAAATGCTTAAAATAAGTAAGAATAGGTAATAATTATGTAGATTAAAATTTCCGTTTCGAGTAAACGTAGCTTCATCGCAAAAATAAAATTAAAAAAAAATTTTTAAACTGATTCTTTTTGTCTTCATCTTTGCAGAAACCAAAGCAGTTCCAAACGGAATAGCGTCAAGCTGGGTATCGAGGAGAATGAAAAAGCTGACGAGCTTGCAAAAAGAGGGTCAGAGGATACGCAGCCTGAACCGGACAGATTCTTGGCTACGGAAAATTATAGTACCAGGTTCTGTAGAGACCTGGATTAGAGAACATTAAAATTTTTGGGTAGACGTCCCAAGGCAAATGCATGGGAAAACCTTTACAAAAGAACCATGCCTGAAACGTACCGTGGAACTGCTAACACCGTGGAGAAATCAGCTGAGAATCTTAACAGGTTTCTTGACTGGTCATGCACCAGTGCACATTAAAACTATACAACGGAGACCTTAGATATAGATTATGCGGTAGGGAAACGGAGACTCTTGATCGCAAAAGACAGTTATTACTTGACCAACCGCAAGGAAACGCTATACAGCTAAGAAGTTGTACAAACTGGTGTAGGGGACAAAAGTGCTGAACTGGGTGCTATGAGAAAGCATGAGCAAAATACAATAAGCCATTAGGCTGCAGTGTACCGGAGACTTATCAGACCGGCTCGGAAAAAATATCAAAGCAGTTTTGCAAATACCTGACGTATAATTCCATGTCTATTCTTAGAACAAACATTTCTTATCATTTAATCCGATCTTAAGATGACATATCGACCAAAATATAATCTTAGTCGACATTGATCCTATAAACAAAACTTCGTATGTATTAAAAGGGATACAAATTCATTGTAAATTGCTGAATTAATTTTTTTTTATAACGTTAATTATTGTAGCCGGTTTTGAAACGTTACCAAGTGACAGGTTTATGTGCATTTTAATTACTGGATTACAAACAGTTTTGATCACAAAAAAAAAGGAAATGACGTTCGTATGAGGAGAGTGAATAACTAGTTATTAGACAGCTTTTGTTTCTTAACGAAATTGATTTAGACCGAAAGAATTTCATAGATTATCTTCAAAAAGATCTGATTAGAGATCGTTAATTTTTTTTTTATAGACACTGGTTGTTTCAACTTACTACGTAGCCATACAAAAAAAAATCTTACACAACTTTTTTTTTATTTTTTAAATTACCCCCCAAAATAGGACCCCCATATTAAAAATTAATTTATTCGCGATTGGATCATTTTTTCATTCCTTAAAATATAAATTTACTGTAAATATTGTCTAAGGAAAATAATAGCCAATATAGCCTAGTCAAAGTAGGCATGCGATTTTCCGGAAAATTTTTGTTTTTGTTTTTTCACTCTAATTGTTTAAATAATAAATATACAGAAGAACTTCCAAATCAAAATTTGTAGCTGATGCATTTATCTTCAAATTTTGTCTGAAAAGTTTTTCTGTAAATTAAAAAGTTTACGAGATAAAATTAATTTCAGTGGTATTCAATTCGTGGTTACGCGCGAACGGCCCGTGAGCCAAATTTATTAACCGCTCGACATAAAAGTTAATAATTTTGGGCTTATAACATTCTGAAAAAATAAATAAACTCATGTAGAATGTAAAGAAAGATCTCAACTTTTAGATAGGAATACTTTCAAATTTGAAAAAGTAGATTTTCTGTCTGTAATATCAGTTTATTATAATTCCTATTTAATTAATAGTTATCCCAGCGAAAATTCCTTTTGAATTTAGCATTGCAAATGAGCATGAAACATTATTATTATAAAAGCAAAGCCATCAATATTTAGAATTTTAAACAAATGCATCTTGAAAATCTGTTTTTTTTTGCATGCTTAATTTTACTTGTTTTTTTTAGACTTCATTCAATTATATATTTTTTCGAAATTAATATAATTCAATGAAACTTTACTATTAAACACTTTGAAGCATCTACTTTCGAAACTACTATACAGTTTTTCTATAAATATCAAATTTTTTAAATAATAGACAATTATTTAAAATAAATACTTAAATCAGAGGTCTGTCAGCAAACCTTCTATAACATTTTATACCGTTTATGATATTATCTAAAAATTTGTGAACTTTATAATGAACCAATCAAGAAGTGATCGCGATACAAAAGAACACACCTATGGCTCAGGTAAGAAAGAGAAGGGAGCACAAATAAAGGTGAAAAAACAGATGAGAGAGCGTGGAAAATCGATGATAATACATTAAAAAATTATTTTTTTCAATGTATTTGTAGTTATCCCATTTTAGAACACATTTCATGTGAAACATTTTTTTCTCATTGTCATTGTTTATTTCCTATCATAAAATTAAAAACATGAAAATTGATGATGTTCAAAAATACTACGATGGAAATTTCGTATATAATTTAAAAACTAATGCAGATACAAAAAAATGTTCAGACAAATGTTGTAGATAAATGTATTAGCTACAATTTTTGATTTGAACATTTTTCTGTGTTTTCATTATTTAAACAATTAGAGCGAAAAGACAAAAATTTTCACTCGACGATATTCCGGAAAATCGCATGCCTAGCATCGTAAAGTTTTTCTCATATTAATCACAACTCATTTAAATACTCAATTTTGAATTTTCAAGTTTTTTTTTGTTTTTTGCGGCATTTTACGGATATTTTGTGTACTTTGACTACGCTAATACCCGGTAGTGACAAAGTTTCTTTCCATAAAAATAAAAATTGTGTACGATAAGTAGTTTTCGATAAAACGAAAAAATCTCAAATCAACAATGTTCTGCTGTTTGCGGTGATATAGGAAAAGTTATAAATTTCATTGGAGAAATAACCATTTACTGGACGACACCTTGTGTGCTATCACTTAAAACTTTACCGACTTTCCAGAGTTGTTTTTAAGGGCGTACATGAACTGCGGACCAAAAACCATAAATGATTTTTAAAATTTGTCATGTGTTTTTAATGACCCATGAATTGCGGACCAAGTCGAAATATTTTAATAATGATATTTATCACGAATGCATAGATACATTTTCCCTAATCGAAAAATTGAATTGTGTAATTGACAGATTATTATAATAATTTTCAATAATAACCTAACTAAAACCACCCTACCTTACCCCCTACCCTAATCCGAATCGAAAAATTGAATTGTGTAATTGACAGATTATTATAATAATTTTCAATAATAACCTAACTAAAACCACCCTACCTAACCCCCTACCCTTATCCGAATCGAAAAATTGAATTGTGTAATTGACAGATTATTATAATAATTTTCAATAATAACCTAACTAAAACCACCCTACCTTACCCCCTACCCTAATCCGAATCGAAAAATTGAATTGTGTAATTGACAGATTATTATAATAATTTTCAATAATAACCTAACTAAAACCACCCTACCTAACCCCCTACCCTTATCCGAATCGAAAAATTGAATTTTGTATAATTGACAGATTATTATAATAATTTTCAATAATAACCTAACTAAAACCACCCTACCTTACCCCCTACCCTAATCCGAATCGAAAAATTCTTCGTATTTTTAGTCAATTTGCTGAAATGACAGACAGCATACAGAGAACAACAAATGCATGCGAAAGTTTCCATTCGAAGTTTAACGAAAATTTTCATTCTTCCCATCCAACAATATTCAACTTAGCTTAGTCCGCAATTCATGGTTTTTAAAAGAGGGGTCTTCTTGGTTTGGTCCGCAGTTCGAGTACGGAATTATTGGAATCAGGTAATCGGTCCGCAATTCGAGGCCGCCGGTTTTTAACTGCAAAAGATGGAAAATGATAAACATGTGGTGGTACTATCAAACGTACAATGTAAGTATAGATGATTTATAGAAAAGTTGATGTTTTTTCGAAAAAAAAATCTTTTATCTTCGGTGTTTAGTTAAAAATTTGTCGATAGTATATACTCGTAGTAACTGAAAAATTTTATGGGTATTTTCGAAATCTACGGGGTCGAATTTCCAATTATACAAAAGTGTCGGAGTTACGATTTTGGAAATTAGAAAATTCGGTCAAGATCAGCCCGTTGCTATGCAACCACCTGAATTGCGCGTACGTGTTTTCTTGTCACTTTGACTATTAATTGATATTGATTATCGTGTTTGTTTCCTCACCCCTTACCGAAAGGAACATGAACAAAAGTAAATTTTATACACTCTGTATCTATCGATATATTTTCATATGTCGGCGTTTCCTTTTATATGTGATAGTTCCCGCAAAGAACTATTTACGCTTCTATACGCTTTCTATTCCATTAACTAAAAGTCAATTCTAGTTCAATAAAAAAAAACTCGTGAACTGGTCATGACAAGTCGGTCGTTAAAGTCTATGATTGTCTTGGCCATGAGTAAGCTCTCGTTGATTACTTTCTTCTGCAAACCATAAAATTGTCACACTATATATGGCATTGTTATGCAAATAGGTGACATCATCATTTTAGGAATATTAATATTAGTAGGACAAAGCACGTCAGAGCGCAACTGTAATAATGTATACATGTATTGTATTTTTAATTGAAATTTGATCACCACTTTAGTAAGAACAATAATTATTAAGCGTATAATTAACCGAGATTTCATTGAGTTTAATGACTGAGTACTGTTTTATTTAAATTATTGAATTTTTTTTTTTGGAAAATATGGTTTAACAAAAAAATTACGTTTACTCTAACTAAAGTCAGTGTGATGACCATTAAATAAAGCAATGTTGTTAGATATATTTTCTAAAATTGTTAGGCTCGCTACACAAATGTTCCCCTTACTTCAGTAAACTGTAAGTTCGTGATGTTGTAAGAAAGCTAGTTTGAAAATATTTTTAAAAAATTACATATTGTAAATTTATTAGTAAACATTAAAATAAGTCGCTTGGAATTACTGAAAAAAGAAAAATTAATTAAAACCACTTTTTATATATTACTATATTTAAGAAAATTTTGAAGAGTTGGCAACGTAGTAGCACGTGAAGTCAAAACTTCGAAACAACCAGTATCAACTGCAGTATTCATCGTAATATAACGAAATAACCGAAGTATACTCCGTTTGACGTTTTTGGCAGAAAAAATTCTACGGTCTTGAGGGTGTTCGGGGGGGTTGTGTTGTGGTTCGGCTTAGAAACCATTAGTATCATTCAGTGTCGGGTGTGAATTTTGTTTTAAACAAATATTTAATATAATATCTATTTCTTGGTTGAGTGAGTTTAGTGAATTGTTATAAGTATTTATGGGAAAGTGTAGATAGTTAGAATTATTTGGAGGCAGTGGCGACCCTGTAGAAATTTCGTATAGCAATAATAGAACAAAGAACATTTTTTCTAGACGTCATTTGGAATATATTCAACCATCGCTCATATTTTCAACAGCTACATTAATATCAATTTGAACTTGTTGAATAGATTTATGTCCAATACCATATTTATTTTCTAATATTTCACGCGTAATTCAAAGATTAATTTATGAAAATTTATTTTCCCTTGTCGACTTTTTCTTTTGATTAGACATAATATATGCAGATCAAAGGAAATAGTAGGCAAGATCAAGAGTAGGTAACACGTGCTTAAGCTATTGTAATTGATTTTGGATAAACTATACTCAGTTTTTTGGAATATTTACGTCAATATTTCAAATTGTATAGATGCTTCAAAATATTGGTAGTCAGGTCCACACATAACATGTCAGGTCTTGGTAAGAACATTCGGATTTATTTCAAATATATGTATCTAAAATAACGATTTATGAGTACCCCTGACTATATCGTTGAGATGTTTTCTATTTATATATATATATATATATATATTTGTTCAAAGTTTTATGGAACTAAAACGTTTTCTACATTACAACTTTTTGGCAGTCGTCTTCAAAGTTTTACTTTCAATTTTTAGAGTATGATAAATTGTTTGATTTTCTTTATGTTGTAATTAATTATTGAAAAATGTATTAAATTTAATAGCTACAGGGTATCTAAAAACGTAATAGACCGTGGTACATTACTATTCTAATTGAATATAATTTAAATGTAGCCGTAAGTAATTAGAACAATTGTGGTTAATTGTATAAAATAGGTCAACTAGTTTTATACAAAGTTTTAAATTTAAGAATTTATGTTGTATATAAACAGATGTGTACGAAATATTTGTTCCGAGGTTATATTTAAAAGGGTTGTGTTTAACGTGAGAAAAACTTTACGATGTTAGGCCAGCGATTTTCCGGAAAATTTTTTATTTTTTCACTCTAATTGTTTAAATAATAAATATACAGAAAAACTTCCAAATCAAAATTTGTAGCTGATGCATTTATCTACAAATTTTGTCTGAAACGTTTTTCTGTAAATTAAAAAGTTTACGAGATAAAATTAATTTTAGTGGTATTCATTTCGTGGTTACGCGCGAACGGCCCGTGAGCCAAATTTATTAACCGTTCGACTTGAAAGTTAATAATTTTGGGCTTATAACATTCTGAAATAAATAAACTCATGTAAAATGTAAAGAAAGATCTGAACTTTTAGATAGATATAATTTCAAATTTGAAAAAGTAGATTTTTTGACTGTAATATCAGTTTATTATAATTCCTATTTAATTAATAGTTATCCCAGCGAAAATTCTTTTTGGATTTAGCATTGCAACTGAGCATAAAACATTATTATTATAAAAGCAAAGCCATCAATATTTAGAATTTTAAACGAATGCTTCTTAAAAATCTGTTTTTTGCATGCTTGATTTTACTTGTTTTTTAAGACTTCATTCAATTGTATCTTTTTTCGAAATTAATATAATTCAATGAAACTTTACTAGTAAACACTTTGAAGCATCTACTTTCGAAAATACTATACAGTTTTTCTATAAATATCAAATTTTTTAAATAATAGACAATTATTTAAAATAAATACTTAAATCAGAGGTCTGTCATCTAACCTTCTATAACTTTTTATACCGTTTATTATATTATCTAAAAATTTGTGAACTTTATAATGAACCTATTTAGAAGTGATCGCGATACAAAAGAACACACCTATGGCACAGGTAGGAAAGAGAAGGAAGCACAAATAAAGGTGAAAAAGCACGAGAGAGAGCGTGGAAAATCGATGATAATACATTAAAAGATTTAAAAAAATTATTTTTTTCAATGTATTTGTAGATACCCCATTTTAGAACACATTTCATATGAATTCTTTTTTTCTAAATGTCATTGTTTATTTACTATCGTAAAATTAAAAACATGAAAATTGATGATGTTCAAAAATACTACTATGGAAATTTCGTATTTTGTAGACAAATGTATTAGCTACAATTTTTGATGGTAACAGTTTTCTGTGTTCATTATTTAAACAAATAGAGTGAAACAACAAAAACAAACATTTCCACTCGACGATTTTCCGGAAAATCGCATGCCTAGCATCGTAAAGTGTTTCTCATGTTAATCACAACCCTTTTAAATACTCAATTTTGAATTTTCAAGTTTTTTGTGTTTTTTGCGGCATTTTGTGTACTTTGACTACGCTATAAAGCCAAAGCAATAAATTTCCGTTCTGAATACTATTTTATGAATATAGAGATACGGCATGGGAAAACGACTTGAAATGTTATTGTCATATTTTTTTAAAAATAATCTAGTCGGATTTCGACGTCTGGAAAATTATTCGAAGGTAGGTATGTAATTTCATCATCTCAAAATGAAAATTAGGTTAGCACTTGAAAAATAAGAAGTAAAGTCTAGAAAAGAAATTGAGTAGCTTAAAGGAAGGAAGAAAAAAAAGCTGCAAGCGTCCGATATTGTTTAATCTCATTTATCATGGTTATTATTTTTCATTTTATTAACTAATTTTTTATTCTATAAGTACCGGTTTCAGTTTTTTTTTTTATTACAAAATTTATTTCTGGTTTAGTGAATGTAAAGTACAAATTTAGTCGCAGGTGATTTTTTTTATCAATTTGTTTCCTGAAAACGTTCCTGTTATGATTATTGTAGTTGCTTTAAAATAGAGGTGTACGTAATAAGATCATAATTGCAATTGAATATTATTTTATCATCTACTTGGTACTAAAAATAACTTTATATCGTTCAATACGAAAGAACATTTATGTGTATGAGCTGTTTTTAGCGATTACAACGGATGTTTTGCGGAAGACCAATAAAATAAAGCAAAAACATTGTGATTTTCGCGAATTAATGTTGAAATTTGATCAGCTCTATAAAAAGCATATTATGTTTATTTAATTTTTTTTTAACCGGAATTCGTTATGGTTTTGGAACTAAATATTAAAAAAAAATAGGTTATCTACTGAATCATTTGAATTACCACATCTTATTTCCTTTATTTATACAGGGTGTTCCGTGAAAAACTACTCTAAATTAGAGATTGTCGAGAAAAATTTGAAGTACAATTTTTCTCTAACATTATTAGTTTGTGATATACAGATCAGTGGCGTGGTATCATGGATACGAAAAATTTTAAAGGAATTTTGCCTTCCTTCTCTAAATTTTCTACATAAAAGTATCTCTATGTTCAACTTTTATTAGCCTGTATCTTACAAATTAACAAGGTTAGAGTAATAGTATATTACATACCTAGCGGGGAAGTAGATCATTACAGCCCAGGCTTTGTTAGCTAAAAGCCATGGATGGAATGATCCTTCCCGCGTGGTATGTATACTATTTTATTCACAATCGCTTAATTACAAGCTTTTAAAAACATTAATTTCAAGAAAAATTTTTATCACAAACAAGTACCTACATAATATCTTATTTTGAATTAACTTGTACTCCTCCGGAAGTCCAAGAAGCTGCGGTTGAGGGAATAATTCCGTAGAAAAGCAAACAAAGGAATTAACTTTTTTTTTTAAAACCAGCTTAACACAATATTGTCATACTTCAGAAAAGTGACACATGCTTCTAGACGAAAATAGATATTTACGATATGTGTCGTAAAGATTCATATTACGAAATTAGATGGGAAATTTGTCAAACGAGGCCGTTAGTCCGAATTTCATAACCCATTGAATATCGTAATACGAATATCGTACATTATTTTACCTACTACCAATAATGTAACAAGCAAGCGTTGCGCTTCAGTTTGGTATAATTGTATCGACATGAGAGTTCCGATTATGAAAGTGTGGATCCTGATATAGAACTTGCTGCAAATAACGCAATACAAACCCTAGTACCCGCTAAATCCCGCAATAGATACAAAAAACTGCAAACTGTCAACTTTAACACGTTCATTTCAATTAATTTTACTTTACTCATATCTCATATGACTTTTGTTCTATTGTTATATTAGATGTTAATTAAATAGCTTGCGAGTAATTGTCTTTCAAATATTATATCCTGCAGTTCCTTTGAGAATCCTGGTCTTTATATATTCGATATTTTTTTTGAAGGATTCGGTATGCGTCCGGAACAAACAAAAAAAAAGAGTGCAAAACAGCCCTAATCAAAGGTATTAAACACTCACATGAAGAACATCAAATGTATTGAATAAGGACAAGATGAACAACAAACACCGAGAAAAAGCAAGTGTGAAAGTAAATACAAGAGGCCAACGTTCGTGAATACTGCCTATTAGGGTTGAGAGTATTTCCAAAGAGGAAACAGGAGCGCACGTACTCTTTTTATACCACAAAAAAATTTATTTTCACTTATAATTGCACAAGTGGTTTGTATTTTATCGAGTAAATTTGGGTTGTTTAATGAGAAACTGTTTCCTACCTTCGGTGTCGTGTTTTTAATAGTTGACAGTTATTCTCATCAAATTGCTAAAGGAAACAGTTTAGAATTTGAACAACACAAATTTACCCAATATCAATACAAACCTCGAGTGTAATTCGGCAGGACAATTTAATGAATGAGAAATTTGGAAACATATCAATGCAAACTTTATTTATGAAACATTAAAAATAAACATTTTTATTTTAATGTACAATTATCAAAAACGCAGTTATTGAAATTCATACTAGGAACAGTGATATCGCTGCGGGTGCCACAGCTAATCGTTTCTGTAGTAGATGTTGAAGTTTTTTCATTTTCCAAACGAATTGATTGAATAATGCTTGAATGATACTATTTGTCAACTTGTAAGTATGGTTTTATTGATGATGAATTGCTGTGTCCTGTTATTTTTATTAGAGCTTGTTCTTCAATTCCGCTTTTACTTAATTCGCTAACTGCTGCCGCTCGATTTGAGTGATTTGTAATTTTGACACGTTTGACATCTAAACCAATGCGTTGTGCTGAGAGTTTAGTCCATTTGGAAATTTCATTAATTCCAATCGGCAAATTCTTGTACCAACCTTTAGAATTTTTCTTTTTCCAAAAGGGATTTGGTGTAAGAAATACTCTGTCCGAAGTTATAAAAGTGTTTCGTTTTTCCATTAACTTTTTGAATAAACGTATTGGGCAAATATCTTCGTCGAAAATATTAGGCGTGATCCATTTGCTGTCACATAATTTATTGTTGCCGCCTTGTCTCGTTTTCGAAAATAGAGGATTATACTCTATACGTCCAGTTTCTTTTCCATTATTTTCAATTTCAGATACGAAATAAGTGGTTTGCAGTAAGCTGCTTCTCCTCCGCGCCAAGCTAGTTCAAACGCCAAAATGTGATATAATTTCTTTTGAAGTCCTTCCGGTTCATTATCGTTACATAATCTGGCCATTGCAAATACTCCAGATTTATTAAGAGCTGATGCACTACATTTTCTCTTTTCGGGTTGTGCTTGTAGGATTTTACGTTTAGCATTACGTGCAGCTCGTGATGAATTAAACTGAACATCGGTGAAAAGGTTGAATACAATATTAAATTCGTTATAATATTTACTTTGTAGCATTTTAGCGGTGGTGTTCCAAATTGTATTAACTACCGCTTCTTTGTAGTCTTCCCCGTTACTTTTTCGCATATTAAATGCCCAATCTTGCAATATTACATTCAAGTTCTCGATGGAAGTATCTGGCTCAAATGTGTATCTTTTTGCATCACAAAACGTAGAAAATTGTCGCCAGATTGATAATTGCGTCGCAACTGTATTAGTAGGCACACAGGTATTAACAATTTGACTAATTTCGGCGTTCGTAGACACACCGAATCGACTCATTGTTAGTTCTTGAAAATTCAATAAGTTGTTGACAAACATACCAAACTATTTATTCTGGTAACCAACACCGCGATAATTGATGAACAAATGAATAAGTGAAAAAACCACTAGTGTATTTGTCAACAGTAAAAACACAAGAGCTTTTTTTTTATCGGATAAATTTCTCTTTGCAACAAAACAGTTTTGCCAATCACTAATTTTACGAGAAAAACTGACATGATAAAATCGCGACACCTTCGGTGTCGCGATTTTATCTAATGTCAGTTTTTCAAGCAAATTTAGTGATTGGCAAAACTTTGAGTTAAAGAGAAATTTATCTGATAAAAGAAAAGCTCGAGTGTTTTTTGGCAAGATAAATGAACGACAGAATATATGGATGAACAACAACAATAATTATCTTTATTAATACAACAAAGTTAAATAATTACCACACCGATTCAAAATAAAAGCACTATATGGTTAAAATTCAAAAATCTGACAGACTAATTGACAGTTTTTGCAGTTTTGCCAACACTTAATTGCTGTGAAACTATAAGTAACCAAACTTGCGACTCATTGTCTTTGTGTAAAAGTGACGTCCGCTTACTAGATATTGAGGAAGAGTAGTTTTTATCCGATAAAAAAGGATGCACCTTTTTTATCGATGTCAAAGTGACATTTCCAGATAAATGACATTTTAACATTGGAGTTTATTTATCGCTGTAAAAGTTAAAGCTAACTTTTGCCGCTGTCAAAGTGACAATTGCACAGTGGCATATGCGATTTTTTACATGAATTAAATTGTCATATATAATACCACGAGAGTGAGAATTTTGTCGCCAAAATTTCTCGATTGTCATGAAAATTTGTTGCTTGGCAATTTTGCGAATGACATTTTTAACAAAACCACTCGCCTGACGGCTCGTGGTTTTGGATTAATTGTCATGAGCAAAATTACCTAAAAGCAACAAACTTGAATACGACAAGGGAAAAATTTTACCTTACAAAATTTTTAATTGTGTGGTATTCGACATGACTATTTCACGAGAGAAAAACTAAAATTTTATACACATAGATTTGATATATTAAACGTCAAAAAATTGCCGCGACAAGACAAAAAATTGCCAGTTCGAAACCTTCAAATTTTGTCAGCTATCAATTTACTCTAGTGAAATAGTCAGAAAAAAACCACAGCACGTGTACTAAAACTTTCAATCATCATTGTATGTATGTTGGGTAGAGCCGGTACTGATATTTCAGTATCCAAAAGACCACTCGAGCAGAGTCCGTATGCCTGCCGGTTTACATCCCACTCGAAATAATCTACATAAGATTAACGCTTCTTTGCAACTTTTCATTCCCAGTTCTTTTTTACTCTTCTTGTCCTTTTTCTCTTTTTAACTTGTCAAGTGAGTCGCCACTTCTGACTGGTTTCCAATAAATTTAGGTGGGTTCTTTGATTCAAAATTATACAGAACGTGTTGCAAATACAAAAATTCAAACACCCAAAAAAACATTTTTAAAAGTATAGTAAACATAGAATTTCTTTGAAATTTCCGAGTCGGTTAAGAAAAAATATAATATTGGATACTTTTGGGACTCAAAGTATCTGATAAGTGGTGAAATTATAAATTAACCAACTCAGTGTGCAAAAAATAAAAGGAGAACATGCAAATTCCATCACTCAACAAGAAAACTGTTGAATAATTCATGTACAAGGGTTAATTATTTCGAGTTCAATTTTCTAGCCAACTAAATCAAGATTGATCGATACCCTTTCTCAACATCACTAACTATCAAAAATTAAAAAGTTTTTCGTATCGAAACGTACATTTCCAAACATACAGATTGCGAAAAACTTTAATAGGTCATACGACTTACACAAGTACGACAAGAATAATATTAACAACACTATTTGAAGGAGAGAGACAAGAGTTGTTATACAAAAAGGATGGGCGTGTGTTCATTGTCTTTTTTACTTTTAACCGTTGTATTCTTGTCTCTATCTTTCAAGTAGTACAGTTCGTATGATCCTTGTCGTACTTGTGTGAATCGTATGACCTAATAAACTTTTTCGCAATCTACTTCTACCACAAGATACAGAAATTATGAATATGGCTGTAAGGCACAATTCACGCGAAATATAGGACGGAAGATGACGTATCACTGACGTACATCTATCTCTCATCTTTTTTATGTAATTATACAGTCCAATATTCACTCCATCCTTGATTAGGGCACAATTCAACGTGACAAGGACGTGGCAAAGACTTGACGTGTGCAATGCTTATAAAATGGGCAAAATCGAACGACAAAGTAAGTAAGTAGAATTTTTGGCTGCAAGTTTGGTTACCGATTGGTTTGGAAAATGAATTTTAGAAAGCAAATCAGACAATGATATAGTGGAAAGTATAACCAAACTTGATAGCGACTCATGGACCACATCAGACAAAAGCATGTTTATGCACAACTAGTGAAGTTCCGGAATCCTCGATATTATTTAATGACAAATCGCACAGTACCTCTCGACGACATGCTCTAAAAACACCAAAAATCGCAGCAACTTTCTGCGTTAAGTCCATTTTCCACGCTGCAACCCGAAAAAGTTGCATGCAAATTGGCGTTTTTTTTCGTTGCATGAATTAGAACTTTCTCTTTTTCGAGCGAGAAGTCACTGCGATTTGGTAACTTTTCTGGTGGATTTTGTCGCACCAACCCAAAATTTATATTGGCTGCTACGCTCTGACATTGCTGTCACAGGATTTCTTCTACGTTTTCTTCTCGTAGAGCAGCGCAGGCCATAATACCAATTACTGTTATTAAAACAATAATGTCTTCAATGCTTTCCTCAACCATTCTGTTAACTTCAAGACTTGATTCTAGAGAAACTATTTCTATTTGCTTTATTTTAACCCGCTAATTTTTTTCACACTGTGAGGTTATGAAACCAGTACTGCCAATTTTTTAACGAAGTTGGCAACACGCCTGGATGAGTCGCAGCTACAAACTATCGGTGTGCTGATTGTACTTTTTCTCGCACGTGGAAAATATACTTTAGGTATATTTCATCCGGGGCTTCTGCGAGAAATTTGTCGATTTGTTTCCTTGTCAATACTTTTAACTTTTTCCTTCAACCTTTCGCTTCAAAAAAGCCACAAGTTTGTAATATCTGCTTATGTCATAATTATTTATGTTCATCATACAGTAATTCGACCAAAGCGTTGACGATTTCCATATTTATATAGAAATTCATTTTCTTGATCACTTTCCATCGAAAAACGAAGAAACAAGAAAGAATAATTATCAACGAATTCGGTTTTTGTTTACCTTGGCAAGTCGATTCATGAATAGATTAGATGAAATTGGATTCAAAACGGATATTTTCGAGGGTATTATTTTTTAAATTAATTAATGTAAAATATGCGTTAATTTGGACTTTTAATGGTAGTGTATGATATACCTATCTGCTAAAAGTGATCTTATTTTGTTTGAAGGGATGCTCTTCCCTTCTAACAAAATAAAATATAACTTTTACCACTTGTATCATATTATAGTTTACCAATGTAATTTTAAAAACGGAGAAAAACATAAACAAGTATCTATTACGATGAATTTTCGTAAAATTAATATTTGCTTTTAATCAAGGATCGAATAATCTCGTTTGCATAATCCTATTGAAACAAAAACAAACCCTATTTCTAGATTCTATAGTTCCAATAAGCGTGTTTATACCAAGTATTTAAATGGTTAATATACTGGAAAAAAATGACTGGTAATTCTCATCTCATTCAAAGATGTAGATTATGACGCCTAGAGATATGTCGTTATATTTTGTTGAAATACAAAATTTTTGGAGCATCGTTTCCTTTATTTGTCGAAAGCGCTAAATGTACCAAGAAATTATTCAGCCACTTAATGTTCTAGACAGTAAAATAAAGCTGTCGACTTTTCTAACGGAAACAAAGGTCTTTACACTTAAAAAACATAATCACTTAAAAAAATACCGACTCAATTTCAACAGCGTCATCTTCATAACACGCCTAGCTCCCTAATGACGAACTTTTTGATCACATTTAGTATACGTAGTTTACTTTTGGTATGTTTCGAGACACCCTGTATATAGGGAGCTTCAAGAACCTGTAAAAGAGTACCATAGGAGGTAGATTACTAGAACTATCCCTCTTGTTCTTCACACCCATTCAACTGGGAACTATAAATCCCGCGAGTGGTCCTACGGTCCGTTGTTTCGGTGTAGGACCGCCTTAAGCAACCATTAGTGGTAGTTTATTTTTGTAATTGTGATGAAAACAATAAATAGGATAGTTGTGTGTATTTTAAAAACGTTTATGCGAGGTATACAATAACACTAGTTAGCAAAGTCCGGAACTAAACGTCAAGTTTATTCATCTATTTGAGAGTAAATTAGGCGAAAGATAAAATTGAACAAAGTTAAGAAGGGGGAATATATTATATAGGACGGAAATTACAGTTAGATGAAAATGTTTACTTTGACATTACGGCGATGCTTTTACAAACAAAATAAATGCAATTATTGGGTAATTAAAAACCTTTCTTGAAGATAACACTTTGTAGTTCTTATTGTGGATGCTGGCAGAGGAATATGGATGTTGAGAACCGTTGGTTAGACTAACTTTGGACCTCGTTTTGTCACATAGTGTAAAAGATCACTGTAGTTTTACATTAATTCGTCTTATTGGTGGACCAGCATGAGTGCTGAAGGTGCTGATTAGTGGTGTCGGTAAAAATAGTAGTTTACATAACAAGTCCCGAAAGTGGTATTTTACTGGACGAGTGGGCAAATTGCGAGTCCAGTAAAAGCACTTTTGGGACGTATTACGTACAATATTTTTTTTTAAAACGGGCATTGTTGTACCATAAACTTCATATTATTCAGTTTACATTTTTATAACAAGAACTCTTTATTAACTAATTTTAACAATTTTTTTTAACAATCGTTAATAAATCAAACGTTGCATGGGTGGAAAAAGCTTTTGCCGGTCCCTCACGTCCATATTCCGGTCTTGATCGGCAAAACATTATTTTCTGGACGAAGAATTGTCCAGAACATATATATTTTCTGGTCGTTCTTAAAAAAAACCTTTTACCGGACTATTACAATAATTTTCTGGCTCGGTCGGATAAAATGAGATTACCTGGCCTAAAAATAAACCGGTAATTACTAATTTCTGGCCGGTTTTAAAAAAATTAATTTTCCTATTATAAAAAGAATTATTGTCGAAATTGTTTTGGATTTGAAAGTGATCAGAAAAATCCAGGCTTATTTTGAGAGACGTAAACTTTTAAGACAAAAGAAAAACAGAAAATCGTTGTTTTCCTATTAACAGTTTAAAAAAAAAAAAAAGAGTGGCATTTCCATGCAATCCCCAAAGAAAATATAAAGCGATATATAGAGAGATAACTTTTTAACGCATTTGGAATACAAAATCAAAATGTGCTTTATACTTTTGGAATATATTTAAAGTTTTCAGTCGCCCTTAAGCTATTTTCAATACGAAAAGCTCACGTTTATTAAATGTATTTGAATTTCGTCAATGGACCCCTGGACTCGAGAAACATAAATGTTTTCAAAACATAAAAAGTCTTCTAGATGTATTTTTTTTATATCAAAGAATTATACTTATCTCTTCAGGATGAAAGATCATCCTTTTTAGATTAAAGGACATCTGAAGAAGTATGAACCCAAGAAATTAAAGTAAATATTTTTACAAAATTATGATTTGTAGTGTAATTTTCTTGTTGGTATTTTTTCTTCATCCCATTTTGCTAATTATCAATAGTTGAAATTTTCTATGAAAATCATTTTATTTTTTAAAAAGGAGCCGTCCCTTCGCCGGAACCACCTCAGCCTCTTGGGCTTATTGTGGATTCTCCTAATGTTCTGATTACAGTCTATTCAGCCAATCCGTTCCCTGTATTAGCTGTATTAGTTCCAGGGGATTTTTTTTCGAACAACTAACCTATCAGAAACAACAAAATCTGAATACGAGAGAAGATGATCTTTATACCAAATTTGAGAGCAAATTTTTCGAAAAAATATCAAATTTGTGGGAGAAATTTTGCAACATTTCTCAAGCCCAATTTTTGACCAAAAATCCAACAAAATTTACGAAACAACCATCGTATTCTCCGGTTTTTCTTATGATGATTACAGGAGACAAAAGGTAATTCTGGGCGAGTACTGAAGTCGATTCCAAATAAATCGAGTTGTACACAAAACAAAATATTTTCTGATAATGATTTAAACTTCATAATCCAAGAATTTATAGTATTGCGTGTACAATGTCATTTTTTATGCATAACAGGAGGAATGAGTACATGCCCAACGGCAGCAATGGAAGTGATTCTCAACCTCACACCATTACATATGGTGGTGGAGAGTGTTGCAGAAAGAACAAGATACAGACTAAGTAGAGAGGGAATCATTAAAAAGAAAACCACCTCTTCACTTCTTAGAAATCAGACAACCTGGGACATGCCACAAGATGGTATGATGAAAAAGTATAACTTTTCAAAGAAATTCGTTACGGAATTAAGCAACAAGAAGGAATGGGATCCAAATACCATTACCAGACTTGGAAAGAATGCCATTCAATGGTACACAGACGGCTCAAAAGCAATAGAAAGAACTGGGATAGGAGTGTACGGGCCAGGAACCAAACACTCTGAAAGCTTGGGAAAAACCCCAAGTATCTTTCAAGCGGAAATTCACGCAATAAGAAAGTGTGCCCAGTTCAATATTGACAAAGGATATAGAAGGCAAAGGATTATCATAATGTCTGATAGTCAAGCAGCCATTAAAGCGCTGAGTTCCTGTGTAATCAGTTCCAAAATGGTGTGGGAATGCCTAGGCAAACTTAATGAACTAGGCGAGAACAATATATTCACCTTACTGTGGATTCCAGGACACACTGGAATAGAAGGAAACGAAATAGCAGATGAACTAGCAAAGAGGGGGAGTGAAATACCCTTTTGGGGGCCGGAACCTTTTTGCGGAATCAGCTCCAATGTAATATTGGAAGAAATAGGTAAAGCCGAAGAAAAGAGAAGATCTGACAATTGGAAAGATCTAGTAGGGCTTAGGCAATCAAAGATTCTTCTGGGTGACTACAACCTGTTGAGATCAAATGAATGCATAAGTCAAAGCAAAACTGCACTAAGAGTTTTAACAGGAATCCTAACGGGACATTGTCGCCTGAATGGACACCTTAAAAAGCTCAAAATAGTGGAGGAAGAAGATTGTAGATTTTGTGGAATGGAAGAAGAAACCTCCATCCACATACTTGCGAACTGCATAGTATTTCAGAATCCTAGGGCACAGTACCTGGGAGACTACTGGATAGAAGAGGGACAATTACCTAAGTTGAGGCCTGCGGATATCCTAAAATTCCTCCGGGAAATAGGACTAAAGGAGCTACTAGTATCTGAGACTCTCCTCAGAAACTAAGTAGAAGTAAGGGGGCACAATAGATCTTTTAGGTCTCAGTGAATGTTACCCCAAAATACATACATACATACATACAATGTCATTTTTTTGTTGAAGTATGGATAATACAGTTTTATTAAGCTTATTCTGTAAATGCAGTTAACATTGCAAAATTCAAGGATTGTCAGAGAAACTGACATTTTTCGATTTATTGTACAAAATCTACATATTATAAAAAATAATTATTGATTGGCTTGTAAATTTAAATAAATCTTTATGTATTAATTTTATTTTTTCAAAGTTGAAAGTATATATACCATTTCTATTTTTAAATCGGGATTTTAACCGTTCAAGGTCGGAATTTAAACGTTTCGACACAGCTGCCGACGTCCATCAACAAGTAATTAGTCTACAATGGTTTTATTACAAATCGAGCGACATTCAATATTAGAAACAAAAATTATAACTTCAAGTGTTGATAGGAAACAGATTTTTTTAATTTTTAAAGTTAATTTGAAACACTATTTTTAAAATATCTTAATAGGCATGACTGATTTAGAAAAACTCCTCTGCAAATACATGGATGTTCTCACTATATACTCAATGTCAAGTAATGTTTACAAAATCGTGACGTCATATGCTTCTAATCGGTGTTTGTATCGTTATTTTTGATTTTTTGTATCCTATAAAATTATTTTCGTGATACTTTGTCATTATGTTAATTGTTGATTTATATTTTTGTTAATTTTCCTTAAATTATTGATTGTTAGGTTTTGAAAAAAAAATGATACTTGTAACTAGAAACGTAGATCCTTGTAAACTTCTAAATTGGGGTGAAAGGGTAGTGGAAAATCGTAAGTTAGAAGAAGAGTAGCGTTTACTCCATCAAAGGATTAAATTTTAGTGTAATGTTTGTTAGGAACTCGGGGTAACTTGACTAGGTGAGAAGTTTCAGTGAGAATTTATTACTTATAATCATAAACTATTGTGTTCTGCAACAAAATCGTTCTAACAATATTCTGGATGTGTACTATAAATGTTTAAAAGATTTTTGGTTTATTTAAATCAAAAAATTTATTTTTCATACTCAAGAATTATTTTTTTCGTATAAACTGTTAATTTTTCAAACGGGATAAAAAAAAATTTGGTTTCAAACAATTTGTTGAAACACAGCTGGGTACCTTCACATTTGATCATAAATATTATTTCTACACAAAACATGTTGAACCACAATAAAATTTATTGTCCAAAATAGAACCAATCATCTCTAGCTATTAGTTTCGGCAAAACATTACCATCATCAGGCTATAAAAGATTCAAATATGGTAGAAATAAAATAAAATTCTAATATTAATTTTCTGGACATATCAAAAATTTTTAGTTTTCTTACAATAAAGAAAAAAACTACAGCTTTTCAACGTCATAAAATTTTGTTTTGCAACGTCATCGTCTTTTTAACGTAAATAAACTCTAAATTGATACGTTATAAAAGAAAAAAATTTTCTCACTTTTGCAAACCCCTGTATAGAAAATATCGTAGATACGAATTCGCAGATTTTTTCCATGATTTGAGACTCGGAATATCCGAGAATGACTGCCAGATATAAAGTATGATTTTATGATTTACTCTAACAATATATACCACTATAGTATATACAATATAGAAAGGGTTATATTCTCGCGTATATACCTTCACGTCAATTATATAGCAATGTAATTTGTCATCTAAAATAGCCCTATGAAAGTCTGAGGGACTTCTCGTTTCCGGTTAACATTTGACAAATTGTCATACTCCATTTGGTCAATAATGGTCGACGTTACTCACATCATAACTCCATTGAAAAGCTCGCTAAGTCTTCCGTTAGGCTAGTCACTGTCGATTATACTTTAAAATTTCATCGTAGTGATTTTTATTGAAGGACTACTTATACAGGGTGTTTCATAGTTAAACCACCATAGGTTAACTGCAAGTAGAGGACAATTAATTTTGATATTAAAAGTTAAGCTGTAAAACGGGATGTGCACTTCGAAAAATATTTTGGTGCCGCTCTATTTTTTCTGTTTTCTTCGAATTATCTATTGGATTTTTAAAATTCTGATATACAGGGGGTTGTTTTGGAGATTATCGAATTTTGCAAATTTTTCTTAAACCAGACCTGGATTATAATTATTTTTATTACACTATCTTATGGTGTTATAAATGCAATATATCTTTACCAAAAATGAAAGAAATATATAGGGTGGTTCTAAAGTTATGGCCTTCAAAAGCATTGGACTAAATTAATAAAACACCCTGTATCTCCGTTAATAATTATGTTAGACCAATTAACCAAGTCTATTTGGAACCACCAAGGTGTCCTCTTCTTGCAGTTAACCTATGGTGGTTTAACTATGAAACACCCTGTATATATCTATTATGCAAAGTTTCAACAACCAATTAAAATAGACAAAACATTTTGTACTGGCCTATTTTTTTGACCATTTAGTGACAAAAATGAAGCATTGTAAATGCAGACAGAAGAAGAAAGGTATAAAAGTAGTGGGGGATTAGTATCGTTTAATTTGAATGCGTACTAATGACTTTACCGATTTGCACTTTTAGCAGAAATCGGTCGCGGTACAAACCGAAAGGTAGTTTTCAATAAAAATAAAAAAAAATTTATCCAAGCTGCGAATGCTTGCAAGTTAATTAAAGAAAAAATACTATAAATTAGTTCTCAGACAAATTAACGAAGGAAAAGGTACTAAGAAATTAGTTTCGAGTAATAAAAATACGAAAAGCGGACACTTATTTTAAATCCCATTTGCAGTTGTTATGACTAAAGTGTTTTTTATGCTACGCACGTGAACGTGTCTATACAACGTGGAAATTTATTGGAAACAAAAAAAAAATTATAATAATAAGCGTGTTCGAGAAATGGACAATTTTTACGAAAATGATTTTTCAGGATGTGAATCAAACACGTTTTTATAAAATACCAGTATGAGTCAAAACAAGACAAGACAACTTCTCAAAGAAATAATCTTGTAGTTCATTCTAAATCTTACAATATCTCTTCTAAACTGGGGGGTAGACAACAATAAATTCGTCCTTAATTAGGATATTCATTTGTTGAAGAAGATAGACTTTTTCTAAATTTAACTAACTCAATTTAAAAAAAATTAAAGAAGTAGTTATATTGACTAAACAAGCCAATTTTGTGTATAGTTTGTCTCAAAGTATATCGTTTTAGCTTTGCCGGAAATACGACCATTTACCACCTTCTTAAAACAAATTTAACTGAAATAAAATCCAAGGACAAGGCAAGAGCGGGCCATCAGGTTTGTATCGGGTGTATGATGACTGACTGCATTGAATTCATTTGGCAGAATTAAATATTACGTTTTAGCGTGCGTTTTCAAAAAGCTTTCTATACGACTATTATCATTAATTTTTTCGCAATGTTGCGTCGAAAACACTTGTCATTAGCTGCAAAGCAAATTGTGGAAAATGTGTAGGTATGATTGCTTTGTAAGTAAAGGATTTATTTACAAAGACACCAATATCCTCTATAAAGGATATTATGAACAATGAAAAATTAAGTGGAAGAAAAAAACGTAGTGATTTTCAATCTCATCCTCTGGACAATAGGCATGATGACTGATTTTGAAAAACTGCTCTACGATGTTTTCACATATATACTTTATCTACAATAAATGTTATTTTTCAGAGAAAAAAAGTTTTTAAAGGAGAAATCTACCTTTTAAAAATGCATTTTAAATTCTGCGCCAAAACGCAAGAATAGTAATGGCGTCTGACTGTGACATTCGTAAATACCATTTATAGGTGATCTGTGCATAGAGATAATATACCTCTATGGATCTGTGTCATTTTTAGAACATAAAACAGACTGTAAAATCATCAAACTTCAAACACTTGACAGCTTGCAGGTTAGAAGTTTATTATGATACATAATTTGAATCAAACAAAGGAAATTCAAAACAGAACAAATTTTCGGACCATAGGTAGTTCGGACTTATCTATGGTTGGGACGAAAGATAAAATATCAAGGTCAAATTTGCGAAAGTATGACGTCACTCTCTCCTGATTGGCGTTTGAGCTAAGATGGCGGATTGTTAAATTTTGTGCTTATATTTTTACTAAAATATTGGTCATGTAAAATAAAAATAGGTCATTTTTTAGAATCTCTGCATCATATATATAATTATATCAAATCAATATTTTAGTGATTCTTAGAGACTGTCATCATGCCTATTGGCCAATAAGAAGAAAAATATATTCCCTCTATGAAAGCCAGATTATTCCAACTTTGGACAATCTAAAAAGAAAGGTAGAAGAAGATGACAACAATATAAATATTAGCCATAGAGTTATTTGTGAAATGGGATTCACTTATTGTAAAGAGGGGGACTGAAATACCCTTTTGGGGGCCGGAACCCTTTTGCGGAATCAGCTCCAATATAATATTGGAAGAAATAGGTAAAGCCGAAGAAAAGAGAAGATCTGACAATTGGAAAGATCTAGTAGGGCTTAGGCAATCAAAGATTCTTCTGGGTGACTACAACCTGTTGAGATCAAATGAATGCATAAGTCAAAGCAAAACTGCACTAAGAGTTTTAACAGGAATCCTAACGGGACATTGTCGCCTGAATGGACACCTTAAAAAGCTCAAAATAGTGGAGGAAGAAGATTGTAGATTTTGTGGAATGGAAGAAGAAACCTCCATCCACATACTTGCGAACTGCACAGTATTTCAGAATCCTAGGGCACAGTACCTGGGAGACTACTGGATAGAAGAGGGACAGTTACCTAAGTTGAGGCCTGCAGATATCCTAAAATTCCTCCGGGAAATAGGACTAAAGGAGCTACTAGTATCTGAGACTCTCCTCAGAAACTAAGTAGAAGTAAGGGGGCACAATAGATCTTTTAGGTCTCAGTGAATGTTACCCCAAAATACATACATACATACATACATACCTATTGTAAAATTGACAAAAAAAACAAGTGGTAATGGAACCGCAAAGATTGCGTACTTGGAGATTAAATTTTCTTCAGGACAATAAGAAGTACCGACCCAAAAACAGATCTATAATCTACCTGGACTAAGCATGGTTTGATACACACGATACAGTTGATTCCAGTAAAAACTGCAAGACTAAGGCACCTTCAAACCTAGGAAAACTATTATTCACGCTGGATCACAAAACGGATTTGTTCCAAATTGTCTGCAAAGAATATTAAGGATACAAGCTTGGATTACCATGAAAATACAACTGCAGAACTTTTTGAAAACCGGTTTCAAAATCATCTTATGAAAAATATTCCCGACCACAGTGTAATGGTAATGGATAACGCAAGCTTTTTAAATTAATTTTAAATAGTACGCCACTGGCGATCTCTTCTACAGTAGCTATTGGTCATATGATTTATTGCAATTGACCCATTAATTTTATGAATGCCAAGACGATATACTTTGAGACAAACTATAATTGAATTAATTTTCGCGGCGATGCCGCTTGTGCCGCCGGTCTAGCCCAATTTAGCAAAATTTTGCATTGAAAAAAATCCAAAAAATACAAAATAAAGAGACAATTTGATGTACGACAAATTTATTCAAAAAATTAAGAAGCTTTTGAAAGGATATTAGTATCTGTAGACACTTTTGCTTGTATGGTTAATAGTTGAAAAAAAAAACAACCAATAAAACACACCTTGTATGTAATAGTTGGTAATTCTATTGATAAGTGAAATAGGAGCGTCGAACAAACAATTTGTACGAATGTATTTATGGTGGGTGGCATTATATTAAATACTCCGAAAAATTGGTAGTACCTTAAAAGAGATTTATATACCACTACGTTACGGTGATACGGACTTGAATTTATGGTGTTTATGTGGGGAATTAGAGTAATATATTATCGTATTTTATTATTTACTGATCTGAAGGTGTAAAATTTGTCTTTGTAACTATGGTAATAAAACCAGAAATGTAATAAACGGAAATGCTATTAATTTTAACCTTTTTTTTTTATTAGAGAAGGAAAATTTCATTGTGAAAGATAATAATTTTTATTTGGAATATCATTTTTGATAAACGAGTTGGAAAAACCTAACATTCCTGGGCGACTGTGAAGATTGCTAAATCGAGGCTTTTTTTACGAGTTAAACATTCTATTTTTCTGCAAATCGTTTAAAATTCGACTGATTAATTAATTTTGAAAATATCGCGAATAATTTTCTATTTGTGGGACGCCTCCAGATCTGGTTGAGGCAGTGAATACTGCTTCATTAGAATTATTGTTTTCAATCATTCATGTAGAACACTGTAAAGATGATTTTCTTACTGTAACCAAGTGAATAGGAAATCTTGACTTTTTCTTTAAGAATTGTAAAAATTTCCTAGCGATTTGCAGAGAAAAAATTAGTTAGAAATTACGTTGTGTTGAAAATTCTCTTTAACACCTTCTATATTGAAATTAATTAAATATCAATAAGGTAGTTAAATATGGATGACAGATTTTAACACCTGCTTGTTAACGGAATAATAAAATATGGGTGAGTACCTAAAAATAGGCGTGACATCCTTTTTTTCGTAATTAACATACTATATATATATATACTTTTTTGAATTATAATTGTGCATCTGCGCGAAATTTTTATGCGTAGTATAATAATGCCTACTTTATCGACAAATATCTCTCCAACCAAAAGAAAATTATTTTTTCTACTAGCGTGCGGAAAAGTCCACCTTTCCGTACCCATTTTAGTGTTGAAAGAATCAATTTTCCGCACTGGTCACTTACAGAAGAATTAACAAAGGTGTCCTTAAATCATATTGATGACAAAGGAAATATTTTATTGATAAATATCCCAGTCACAAAAAACCACTAGTCCAGTAAATAAAGACCGAGAAACCCCCCAACCTGTTCATCTCATTATTGTCGAACTTTTTTTTTGCAACTTGTAGGTATTCACGGGTAGATTACTCTCTGAAAATATGTCCTCCGCGATATTTGCGGAAGGGGCTGAAAATGGCCAATAATCCCAAAAATTGAGTTTTTCGCCGATATCTCCGGAAATATGACACTTAGAGAAGTGGGGTTTTGCTAGGAATGGAGAGCAGTTTATTATCTACAAAAATGATCCTTATCATTTTTGTCAAAAGTTTAACCGTTTTCGAGATAAACGGGCCCAAGCGTACCTTGGATTTCGAGCTGGTGCGCGGCGTCTCCGGGAGCACGCTCCGTGAATGTAGGCAAGGGAGGGCGGGCAAATTAGCTCATAACTTGAGTAAAAATGAATCTTTTTTCATGATTCAAAGTGCATATGAAAGGAGGGACCTGTCCCTATAACATCGTGTAACTTTTTCGTTTTTTTATTTTCCAGGAATATTGAAAAAACTGGCCAAACTTTATTTTTCCTGAATATTTGACCGCCCTTATCAATCCGTTCATATTTTTTAAATTAAGCGTAGTTTTACCGAAACCTTTTGGATAATGGGACTTTGATAGGTGATTAATGTATTCCGAAAGAATGAATACATAATTTTTGTGTATTTTCTAAAAAAAAAACAAGTAAAATTAAGCATGCAAAAAAAAAAACAGATTTTTAAGAAGCATTCGTTTAAAATTCTAAATATTGTTGGCTTTGCTTTTATAATAATAATGTTTTATGCTCATTTGCAATGCTGAATCTAAAAAGAATTTTCGATGGGATAAGTATTAATTAAATAGGAATTATAATAAACTGATATTACAGTCAAAAAATCTACTTTTTCAAATTTTAAAGTATTTCTATCTAAGAGTTGAGATCTTTCTTTACATTTTACATGAGTTTATTTATTTTTTCAGAATGTTATAAGCCCAAAATTATTAACTTTTAAGTCGAGTGGTTAATAAATTTGGCTCACGTAACCACGAATTGAATACCACTGAAATTAATTTTATCTCGTAAACTTTTTAATTTACAGAAAAACTTTTTGTACAAAATTTGTAGATAAATGCATCAGCTACAAATTTTGATTTAGAAGTTTTTCTGTATATTTATTATTTAAACAATTAGAGCGAAAAAACAAAAATAAAAATTTTCACTCGACGATTTTCCGGAAAATCGCTTGCCTAACTTCGTAAACTTTTTCTCATATTAAACACAGCCCTTTTAAATACCCAATTATAAATATTCAAGTTTTTTGTATTTTTTGTGAGGGTTTAACTGTACTTTGACTAGGCTATTGATGGCTTTCAATTTACCATAAATATACCAACAATATTATTTAAAAAAAAAACACTTCAATCATAACCAAAGAGGTTTTTCCTTTTATAGAACCAACATATCTCACACAACTTACACTCCTCAGAAGTAATATTGATATACATAAAATCATGCAAAAGATATTTATTTATATGTATCCAAATATGTCCATAATATTTTTGTCCTTGTTCAAAATCATGATAAAACTTAATGAGTTCCAGCAACTTTCACAAACTCCATTGCGGACCGAAAATACCTAAGAAGTACAATTATTAAAGTTTGCCGATATTAAAAACGTGCCATATTGGAATGGGACAACAGCTCTCTATATACTTTTAAAGTTTTTGACACATAAAGTTGTGTAAGTGATAGTTTATGATCCGAACAGTGGCGGAGAATCTATAAATTTCCTAATTAGAAACAACCACTCTACGTCACAAAATATATTGCGTCAACCACACCAATAATTTCTTAATAATAGGTAAATTCCTTATTTTTTTTATCCGTATTGAGTAACTTTCCAATCTTATTTAGATTCAATAGAAAATTAAAATCATCAACAAACGTTTATTATTATTATTAAGGACGAATTTACAGATTCATATTTTTTTGTTTGTTCAAGTTATACAATTTCTCTTTCTTCACATTTGTGTATTTGTTTAATAAAGTTCTTTCGACGCTACTGATCCAATCGCATGGGCGTTACAAGACAATTAAAATAATTCAAAATAAAACCATAATTGTACCCTAAACAGCCTTGTATAACAGATACACGGATTATTTAATAAAAATGCATCAAGTGTGCCTTTGTCTGATTTCAGCGCAACGGAAAGGGGATCGAAGACGGCGGCGGTCATGGCAAACCTGATTTGATCTATAACCGAGCGAATTCAAGTTCGAGACTCTCTCTATATGACCTTATTTTATTCGAAGCAGACTGATCTGCTCCATAGATCCGTATAAAAAAATGGGAAATAGAAAATAGATTATGACTAAATGCTTTTCTTATAGTAGATTTAATAATTTTTAAAGATCTCTTTATTAAAAACGCTGGCACGAAGTGGGAAAAAATTATTTTTCAAATTACCGCACCAACGACTGGTCTAAAAAAAATCCTTGTGTTTCGTGACCACGTAATTTTATTATTAACAAATAAATATGTATTTTTAGTTGATAGTACAATTGATACGTTCTAGTTTATCGTAAAATTACACATAAATAGTTCAAAATGTCAACATATACAGGGTGGGACTCAATTATACAGTGTGACCCATTTTGTTTGGAAGCACTCCTATAAAATCCGCATTTTTCAACCGATTTTGATTTAGTCTTTTTTGTTAGATTCAGTATCGAAAACAGTATTTGAGCACAAATTTTCATACCATAATAGCTATTCTCAAGGCCCTCTACGTTAATTTTTCTTTGCCAAAAAAGACGAAAGTATATTAGGCATTTTTTTTCCTCAAATTTGACTACACCACTGGATTCAGAATCATTAAAAATGTAAACTATCAAAATTTTATAAAAAAAGTTTTATTAACAACAAAGTTATCACTACATGAATTTGGAAAAAGTTGTTTTTTAATTAATTTTTTACTAAGAATGTAGGCACATTTTAAAAATGGCAACATGGTAAACAAAAACTATTATAGGACTCAAACATATTGCACTGTAAAAATTCGAAGCCGATACCTTAACCCGTTCTGGAGTTATAGCTTCTGAGAGTAATGTAAAATTGTGCTGATGTGACGAAAATACAAATTAACACCTAATAATACATTTTGATTATTAAACTACTTAATAATAACTGAATTCTACATTTTTGTAGCCTCGACTAGACCTCCATTAATTTCCACACATTTCTCGTATCGTTTGCGACTATGTCTTAGCGCTTTTTTATTTCATGTGGCGTTATTCCAGCACACGCCTGTCGTATTCTGTAACATAGTTCTGCTCTATTCCTTGGACGTGTCTTATACACTTTTTGTGTCAAAAGACCCCACAGATAAAAATCCAATATAGTTCAATCGGGCGATCTAGGAGGCCATTCGATTAACTCGCTACCACGACCTATCCAACCATTTGGAAATTTTTCGTTAAGCCACTGCTTGACAATCCTAGAATAGTGTACAGAACAACCATCTAACTGAAATATCAGTTCGTCAATCACTGCGGATAACTCACCTTCCAAGAATTCCATGAAGTTATTGGCATTCATGTTACCCTCAAAAAAGAATGGACCTATTATCCTGTCTTTTAAAATTTCGGCTTCGAATTTTTACAGTGCAATATGTTTGAGTCCTATAATAGTTTTTGTTTACCATGTTGCCATTTTTAAAATGTGCCTACATTCTTAGTAAAAAATTAATTAAAAAACAACTTTTTCCAAATTCATGTAGTGATAACTTTGTTGTTAATAAAACTTTTTTTATAAAATTTTGATAGTTTACATTTTTAATGATTCTGAATCCAGTGGTGTAGTCAAATTTGAGGAAAAAAAATGCCTAATATACTTTCGTCTTTTTTGGCAAAGAAAAATTAACGTAGAGGGCCTTGAGAATAGCTATTATGGTATGAAAATTTGTGCTCAAATTCTGTTTTTAATACTGAATCTAACAAAAAAGACTAAATTAAAATCGGTTGAAAAATGCGGATTTTATAGGGGTGCTTCCAAACAAAATGGGTCACACTGTATAAGGACGATTTTTTGGAATTCTAGGAAATTCTTACATTGAATGAAAACAAGGTCAGAAATAAAAAGCTTCTTCAAATTCAATATTCTGGCATCAAATATACTAATTCTAGAGGTATTCCATACAGGGTGATTCTTAATGCAACCTGATATTAGTTTTTTTCTATATGAAATAAATAAGTTACATCACGTATTTCAAAATTAGTTTTTGATGTTGAAAACGTATTGGTTACCTAGGTATTAGTACTTTTCTTATAATACAGGGTGGTTTGCATATACATCTTGTTATTTTAGCCGACAAAAATTAGAGAAAAAACACTTATTTATTTCATACAGAAAAAAACTAATTTCAGGTTGCTTTAAGAATCACCCTGTGTGGAATACCTCTAGAATTAGTATATGCCAGAATATTAAATATGAAGTAATTTTTTTGTTTTCACTCAATATAAGAATTTCCTAGAATTCCAAAAATTCGACCTTATTTAATTGAGTCCCACCCTGTATATGTTGACATTTTGAACTATGTATGTGTCAGTTTACGATAAACTAGAACGTATCAATTGTACTATCAACTAAAAATACATATTTATTTGTTAATAATAAAATTGCGTGGTCACGAAAAACAAGGATTTTTCAACTTTAATACCTTGTATATCGGAAACTAGTCATAGGATTGAATTGGTCCCATGGACACTTTTGGTCAAGAAGTCGTATACAACATCATATCCAAAATTTATAACTTTTGACGGAACGCCACTTTGTCATAAGAAAAGCGCGGGGTCCTTTGGGCATAATTTTTGGAGAAATTGATTAGCGACTCAAAGAATTGAATTTTTCTTTTATTTCACATAAAAAAAAGTAAAGTTAACATTCACATTGTTTGATTGAACAATAAAAATTTTAATGTTAATCGGTTATGTCAATATTTACGTTTAGATAATATTCATAGGGTATTGCGTCACCAGAGGAAATTTTAAATGTATTTTTTATGTTTCGTTAAGTGAATTTGACCGGTTGTTTTGTAATGTAAAATTTACATCAATATATATTACATCGTTTCACAGTGCGTATATAAAATTCAAGTTCAAAATTCCCATTATTATTTAATTCAAATTTCCAAAATTGGAAGTTACCCCGAGATTTCAAAAAAAAAACCCTAACCTACAGATTATAAAGAGACCAACCAAAATATACCATACTGTCGTATGTCGTAATGTCTTCATAAGTGGCGTAGCCTTAAAATATATTTTTCGAAATGCTCTTTGTAGGTATTTGAATTGATTCGTCACAAAGAACAGAATCGGGATTTTGGATACAAAAGATTTCACACCTGATAGTTGCTGACGAGTAGGACGTGCTAGGACAATAACTACACTAAAAGAAATGTTAGTTTAACATGAATAAACGAAGAGCGAGAGTGGGTAGGTGTAGATCATGAAAAAAATATAATTTTTTGTAGGTGGATATAATGAAATAGGAAAAGAATAAGAGAGAGTGTTTTATGTGCTTTTAAAACCATTAGCGTTACATATGTGTATTATTTAAAAAAAAAAAATTATATTTTTAATATTTGATACAATTCGAGTGAACTCCTCTTGTTACTCCAATCCAAACACTAGACGAAGTTATGTGTCTAAATTCAGTTAACTATACACCGCTTATTTCCATATTCATTAATGTTAATTTAAGGTTTTCACAGAGGTTTAATTCTGAAAGCGAGCAAACTTGATGCAAGTTTCTTTCTCAGTTTATATCTACTGTATTTCAAAATCACTATCAGGTTATTCGTGTTTGCATATTACCTAATATAGGTTAAAAAAAATTACGAATGTCAATTATTGAGTGAAAAAGAAAACGTGAAATATTCTCGTTCAAGAATTTAACACCGTTCGCGTTTGTCATTATGTCAATTAAGAAACTATTGAAATAATTTATTATATCTTTTATTCAATGTATTTTATTCAGGTCATTCTATATTTAAATTGATTTAAAAAAAAATAATTCAGAATCTGGTTCGTCTTTATCTTTGTTTTGGTCCACCCTGTATACGTTAAAAACTTAATATTTGAGTACAAAAGAAATCTTGAACGAGTATTTAATAAATGCAAATAACCTAACAGGAAACGAAGTGTGATATGAATAGAAATGAAATACATTTAGTGAATTTGTAATGTCTGGGAAAAATATTTTTTTCGAAATATGTCGAAAACTGTACATATGAAATTTGGCAATGATAATATTCATTCATCCATCTTGTGTATATTAGGATCCGTTACCGGAAATAATAGAAAAAACGCAAATTTTTATAATGAATATAAGAATCAGCTCCTTATACGTCTTGAGACAACCTGTATACACTGTGTTCGTAAAGTATGGAACAAATTCATTTTTAGCTAAACAGGCCATTTTGAAAAATAATCCTGAAACACGTCGATTTTTTATTTTAATTTACCGTATTTTAAAACAATATTCTAATATACAGGGTGAATTACTTTCGAGTAATGACGTCACCGTCATTTTTTTTAAACGGAACACCCCCATTTTGTCTCAATTTTCGGATTACTCTAGCTGAGCTAATTTTAAAAAATGTGTCACATGTTGATTCCAATTGGTACAGGTGTACAAATTCTTGTTGAACCTTGTTTATTGTGTCTTGAGAAATATTGTTTATTGCTATCCGAATTCTCTTTTTTAATTCTTGAATATTTGCTGGTTTCGTTTGATACACAACATTCTTCAGATGGCCCCACATAAAATAATCCAAAGGATTGAAATATGGTAACCTCGCTGGCCATTCAATAGGTCCACGTCTACCAATCCACCTGTTCGAAAAAATTTCTTCTAGGTACCTTCTAACATCTACAGCATAATGTGGAGGTGCACCATCCTGTTGGAACCATAAACTTTCATCAAAACCTCCAGGATTACTTTATGAGCACACACAAATATATTGTATTTTTGTCCACCCTGTACCAATTGGAATCAACATGTGATACATTTTTGGAATCAGCTCAGCTAGAGTAATCCGAAAATTGAGACAAAATGGGGGTGTTCCATTTAAAAACGTCATTACTCGAAAGTAATTCACCCTGTATATTAGATTATTTTAAATTAAAATAAAAAATCGACGTGTTTCAGGATTATTTCTTAGAATGGTCTGTTTAGCTAAAAATAAATTCGTTCCATACTTTTCGGACACAGTGTATATAAAAAATGATGGATAAAATATTTCGAATAGATATTGATGCTAGATTTATTTTTAGAAATGAATCTCAAAATTCCTAGACAGCTTGATTCGCTAAAAATCCCCAAAAGTTTGATAACCTTCTGAAAATTAAATCCGGAAGTTCCGAGATGATAACCGATATCTTGAATCATCTTAAATGTTGATATCAGCATTTTTTTTTATTTAATAAAATAACAGCATAGGTTGGTATCGATTTCCGAAAATTTTAGAAGGTAAACAGATAGGAAATCAAATATTTACAATGAACTGTTTACATACAAAAAAAATGTATATATATTATTTGGTTGGTCTTATGAATACAAAAAAGTCCGTAATCTTAAATTATCATGGTCAACACAACGAAATGGTTTTTTTCTAATTTTTTAATTAAAATTTTACTTCAGTTAAAAAATTAGCAATTCAAATATCCTAGTTTAAAATCCGATATTTGCTTGAATATACCGAAATTTAAACGATTATGTCATCAAGCAACGTTGTCAGATTTTCCAAAAAATATATAATTTTACAGAAAATTTAATTATCAAATTTAAAAAATAAAATAGTGAACAGGATTTTTTTTGTCCTACATGAAGATTAGATACTTTATTAGAAAAACTATTCCCGTCGGGAAAAAAGAGAGCTTTAATATAATGCCCTACAAAAGCTCTAAAAATACTAATTTTTTCCAAAAAAAATATCGAAAAATCGAGTTAAAACAAAAAAATAGACAATAGATTGTAAAACGATTATTATTATTAGATCACACGCATAAAATGTTTGATATTATAGATGGGAAAGTGTTGGTAAACCCAATCAATCCGCATTCGATCATTTTCAACACCTGAAAGCTTGGAATTATTGAATTGAAAAATAAATTTCAGATATTTCTATCGAAGAGTTGGCGCCAGTGTATAAACAAAACATTTTTGAGTTTAAACATTTCATTAATTCGTTAAAATTATACCAGCCATGACCTACTGAATTGTGTAATTTTAATAAGTGTATACAGAGTGGTCTTTTTGAAAATTAAGGTTGGACAACTGAAAATATTAATCTCTCTCTCCCGAGTTAATTTGTTCGCCACAAATTTCATTCTTGCCAATAGTACACATTTTGAATAATGCATTTAACTTTATTAAATATAACGTGTTTGTCCAATTTCATGGTTACCGCATTTCGTTTATCGATTTTCGTTCACAGAATGACTTTTAACCAACGCAATGATGGGCAAACTTTTATTCAAATAATATTAGATTATATATAAACTCAATCTTCAGGTATTCAAACGGCTCTCACAAAAAAACACGCGGCAAAAAAACAACTAATTCTCCAAGAAAAACAAAAATATATACAGGGTGTACCACGACGAGCTAAAACTATCTGTATATGGCAAAATACTTAAAGTAGAATCATGAAAATCTCTACGTTTGGGTTTTCGGATACGATCTTTTTAACTAAAAGATTTTCAAAGATGGCCTACTTCCGGTTCTACCGGAAGTTGACTGTAACTTTGTTATTTTAAATGGAACACCCTATATATTAATACATTTTTAAAATCTACGTGAAATTTTAGTATACTTTTGTCTGAAAACTTTTTCCGAAAAATGCATACTTTCTGTTCGCTTGCTTCAAGCAAGGTCAGACGTATTTGAATCTATGTTGAAAAATTTTTTATTTTATACAGGGTGTGTATAGAAAGTATCCAAAGTACAACTTCATAAATATCAAATTTCTTAATTTTTTTAAATAGAACCACCCGGTTTTTTCTATTTACTTTAAAACATCAGACTATTTTCCTTTGGCTTTTAATTTTCCATAAAATTTTGTAGCATATCTTATTATTGTCACAAATGGTTTAATTCAATTAACTTTTGCTTAAAATGAACCGAATAGCTTCAAATTGTTAAATATTCTTTCAACAATGTGCGATTTCGATCGTGGTCTATCTGAATATCTAAAGCACATGTTCTTGTAACAACTTTGCCATATTTACCATGTATTTAAAGCAAATTTACATAATCTTTTTTATTTATTTAGACCACACCTGCATCTCTAAAAATTAACAGAAAATATTTAATATCTGGATAACGGCAAGGTTTAGGTATAGGAAAGTATAAATGGATGTGCCTTATTTTTTACCCCTGAATGCATTAAAATAGAAAAAACCGGGAGGTTCTATTTAAAAAAATTAAGTAATTTGATATTTATGAAGTTAAACTTTGAACACTTTTTATACACACCCTGTATAAAATGAAAAATTTTTCAACATAGATTCAAATACGTCTGACCTTGCTAAAAGCAGCCGAATAGAAACCATTTTCATATCTTTAAGGGTATCTTCGTTAAAAAATAAAAAAAAAAATTACAAAAAAATTAATAACTCAAAAAGTATGCATTTTTCGAAAAAAGTTTTCAGATAAAAGTATACTATAATTTTACGTAGATTTTAAAAATGTATTAATATACTTGGTGTTCCATTTAAAATAACAAAGTTACAGTCGACTTCTGGTAGAACCGGAAGTCGGCCATCTTTGAAAATATTTTAGTTAAAAAGATTGTATCCAAAAACCCAAACGTAGAAATTTTCACGATTTTACCATAAGTATTTTGCCATATACAGATAGTTTTAACTCGTCGTGGGAGACCCTGTAGAGTGGTCAAACGAAATATAAGCAGCTGTTATATTTCTTTTTCTATTATTTACATAAAAAAAATGTTAGAATAATTTTGAGCTGCCTCAAACATTATATCCGAATATACAGTGTGACCCATTTTGTTTGGAAGCACCCCTATAAAATCCGCATTTTTCAACCGATTTTGATTTAGTCTTTTTTGTTAGATTCAGTATCAAAAACAGAATTTGAGCACAAATTTTCATACCATAATAGCTATTTTCAAGGCACTCTACGTTAATTTTTCTTTGCCAAAAAAGACGAAAGTATATTAGGCATTTTTTTTCTCTCAAATATGACTACACCACTAGATTCAGAATCGTCACAAATGTAAACTATCAAAATTTTATAAAAAAAGTTTTATTAACAACAAAGTTATGACTACATGAATTTGGAAAAAGTTGTTTTTTAATAAATTTTGTACTAAGAATGTAGACACATTTTAAAAATGGCAACATGGTAAAAAAAAATTAGGACTCAAACATATTGCACTGTAAAAATTCGAACCCGATACCTTAACCCGTTCTGGAGTTATAGCTTCTGAGAGTAATGTAAAATTGTGCTGATGTGACGAAAATACAAATTAACACCAAATAATACATTTTGATTATTAAACTACTTAATAATAATTGAATTCTACATTTTTGTAGCCTCGACTAGACCTCCGTTAATTTCCACACATTTCTCGTATCGTTTGCGACTATTGTCTTAGCGCTTTTTTATTTCATGTGGCGTTATTCCAGCACATGCCTGTCGTATTCTGTCACACATTTCTGCTCTATTCCTTGGACGTGTCTTATACACTTTTTGTGTCAAAAGACCCCACAGATAAAAATCCAATATAGTTAAATCGGGCGATCTAGGAGGCCATTTGATTAAGTCGCTACCGCGACTTATCCAACCATTTGGAAATTTTTCATTAAGCCGCTGCCTGACAATCCTAGAATAGTGTACAGAACAACCATCTAACTGAAATGTCAAATTTCTTCTTTCTGCTAGTGGCAGTTCGTCAATCACTGCGGATAACTCACCTTCCAAGAATTCCATGAAGTTATTGGCATTCATGTTACCCTCAAAAAAGAATGGACCTATTATCCTGTCTTTTAAAATTTCGGCTTCGAATTTTTACAGTGCAATATGTTTGAGTCCTAGTTTTTGTTTACCATGTTGCCATTTTTAAAATGTGTCTACATTCTTAGTAAAAAATTAATTACAAACAACTTTTTCCAAATTCATGTAGTGATAACTTTGTTGTTAATAAAACTTTTTTTGTAAAATTTTGATAGTTTACATTTGTGATGATTCTGAATCCAGTGGTGTAGTCATATTTGAGAAAAAAAAATGCCTAATATACTTTCGTCTTTTTTGGCAAAGAAAAATTAACGTAGAGGGCCTTGAAAATTGCTATTATGGTATGAAAATTTGTGCCCAAATACTGTTTTGGATACTGAATCTAACAAAAAAGACTAAATCAAAATCGGTTGAAAAATGCGGATTTTATAGGGGTGCTTCCAAAAAAAATGGGTCACACTGTATATAATTATATGTTGATTGTATAGTTTGCAGCAATCAAAGGAGACGAAATATATTCAATAAATTGTCTCCAAATTGCAGTTACAAGCCGGCCACAAAACATGAATATGATCGAAAGAATTAGTTCCTACCAAGTCCATCAACGATAGAAGATAAAAAATTAATTTGGCATAAAATATTTTTAATTAGCGCATGATGGGACAGGTAGAGAACTAACTATAGAATTCCGTTCGTATGTATGTTAGAGACAGAGAGCCATGAAATTAATTAATCCAGTGCAATACGATTTTATTAAATATCCTGTAACAATTGTCATAATTATTAAATAAAGCGTGTTATCAATAGAAGTCCAAATAATAGTATAAAACTATTAAAACACCAAAAAGTAAAGCAAAATCAAATCAAACTTCACCTGAAATTGATTTTCTACGTAATCCAATCAATTAGAAGTTAATATTTTTTTTAATTTCAATAAATGAAAACTGACGGGTGCACCACTGAAAATATATTACGTGAAATTAAAAGAACGTCGTTCTACTTATTTATTTTTTTGTAACAGATAGGTAAATTGCAAGAGCTTCGATGCCTTTAAAAATATCTTTCAATAGAAATTAATCAATTTATTGAAGAAACATATATTTCACTTTAAAATATTATTATGAAAATAGGCAGTCTGCCAACAGAAGATAAAATGAACCCCTTCTAAAAATCCTATAGTACGCCCATGGTAGTTGGAAATGTTTACAAATACATTAGACTCCTTTAAAAATTTTTCCAAATAAATTAACTCCTTATGAAAATGTTATCGAACGCCCATGGTAGGTGGAAGCAAATAAATTAGCACCACTAAAAAAATGAATCGAACACACATGGTAAATTGAAATATTCACAAGTAGCTAAATCAAACCCAGGAGTTTTGCCTAGGCCCTACCGAAAAATGCTGAATGAGGCTATACAAGTTATCACTAATTTTGCATGAGGCTAGAAAAATTTTAAATGCAATAAAAAACAAAACTACTGTCCCAGTAGTTAAATGAACGAAGTCTGAAAACGTTTTTTGCATCTACAGCGAGATTAAAATCGTTTTGTACAAAAAATTTAAAATCTTTATATCTCTTGATTGGAATACAGCCCTGGAATTGTTCACTTGCTATATCAAATATTGAATAGATGGTAAAGGTATTGTAAAAAACCAATGGTCGTTTAGTATCTTTTGATTATAAAAAATCATTTCAATGTTATCTGTTAGAAAAATAAGCAATCAGAATATTTTATATGGAGAAAACTCATGAATTCTGTTAAGAATTAAGAATTTTAATGTTGTAAAAAAAGTTTATAAAGCACCAAATCATTTAGTGGTCTTGTCATTTTTAGGTATGGATATATGAAGCTCAAAAAACATTGATACATATTAATTAATCAAGTAAATCATATCTTTACAACATAAACTTACCAAATTTACAGAGATATTTAAATGTATTTACCTGAAACAAAAAAAATCTCGATTAGAACAATAATAAACAGAAAAATAAAAAATTAATATTCCCAGCCAGATCCAACATTTAAAAAAATGATTTTATAACACTAAATCTTTATCAATCAATATCTACTTCCTCAATTCACCACAAAACCTACCTCCTTTCAATAAATTTTATATACGATCATCATCACATTAAAATAATAAAATGTTTACACATAAAATTCAATATAAAAGGATACATTACTGTATTTTTTGCTTCACGGAAAAAAAGCAGTGGAATTTTCTTATAGACTTTTGACAGCATTCTACTCGATACTCGACAACACTTTGTAAAGTATGCCATAAAAAAAAAAGGGAATGAAACATTACCACGAAATATTTCATTGTTATACAAGAATATTAAATTATTGAAAAATATAAAACAATAAATATTATATCTTAAAACGTTGGGCACGTCTTAAATTTATGGTTGTAAGTAGTCAGACATTGTTACCTAATAAATGCAAGTTAATAAATTAAAATTTCTCATCGAGTATACTTGTATAGATACTTAAACAATTTAAAAACTATACCTTTGTTAATTCTGGATGTAAAATTTAATATTTCTCCCTATCACTTCACTTAATTAACAAATTTTACGACAAAACTATATCACTGACGCTATTTACACCATTTTCTAAATTATTCTGTCAAGGACAAAGCCTACTTCAGGATTGTCTAAAAGTTCAATGTCGGACGGTAATGCAGAAACCTGTAAAGCTTTTACACCTACTAATTTAACACAAAACCGGACACCTTTCAATTATTTTGATACACGATATTTCATTTTATCCACAAAAAATTGATGTTAAAAACAGTAAGTTATTGTATCATTTACTCCACGGAAAAAAACTAGTGGAAATTTCTTTTTAGAGCATACCTAACACTCGACAAATTAAAGATCAGCCAATGAAACATTACTACGAAATATTTTGTTACTATATGTAAGAATATTAAGTTATGGATAAATACATTACCATAAGTATCAACTTAAAAACCTCCTTGTAAAGTGTGCATGCCCTAAATTTACAGAAGGTAGTTCGATCATGTTGTGTAGTCAGAGCAAGTTAATAATTTAATAATTGTCATCGAATGTTTGTAATACAAAATTTAAAAACTGTACCTTTGTTAATTCTGGATGTAAAATTTAGTATTTCTTTCTATCACTTCACTTAATTAACCAATTTTACAACAAAACTATATCACTGAGTCTACTTGCACCATTTTCTAAATTATTCTGTCAAGCACAAAGCCTACTTCAGGATTCGTCCAAAAACTTCCATGTCGGACGGTAAAGAAGAAACCTGTAAAGCTTTTACACCTACCAACTTTAAAACAAAACCGGCCACCTTTTAATTAATTTTATACAGGATATTTTATTTTATCCACACAAAAAAGTTATTGTATCATTTGCCCATCGGTAAAAAACTAGTGGAAATTTCTTTTTGACTTTTTAGAACGTATCTAACACTCGACAAATCTTTGTTAAAGACACTATTAAAGATCAGCCAATGAAACATTACTACCAAATATTTTGTTAGAATATAAGAATATTAAGTTATGGAGAAATACATTTCCATAAATATTAACTTAAAAACTTTCTTGTAAAGTGTGCATGCCCTAAATTTACAGAAGGTAGTCCGATATAATGTTGTGTAATCAGAGCAAGTTAATAATTTTCATAGAATATTAATTGTAATACAAAATTTAAAAACTGTACCTTTGTTAATTCTGGATGTAAAATTTACTATTTCTCACTATCACTACACTTAATTAGCAAATTTGACTCACAAAATTAAATCACTGACTCAACTTGCACCATTTTCTAAAATATTACTTCTGTCAAAGACAAAGCCTTCTTCAAGAATCAGTTTTGTCTAACAGTACCAGTCGGTAATGCAGAAAAGCATTTATACCGTGGGCAATAGAAATTAGTATTTAGCTAAGTAAATGTATAGTAAAAATATCTATTTCTGTGGATCCTTCCCATTGTATAATATGAGTAAGTTAATATAAAATAAAATTAGTCTAAGGAAATTGGTATCTACAGATCAAAATTGTTCGGTCCAATAGCAAATTCACTGATAAGATGAAGTATAAATCTCTATAACTTCGGCCATCAATCTTAGTTATCGATGGAGAAAGAAACCATATAATATTTTGCGACATTATATTGTACTGAAACATTAATGGATCTTTCAAAGTATTTTTTGATTGATCAGTAATTTCTCCCGAAAATGTTTCTGTTTCTGATGTATCGGTCAACTATTATAGGAAGGTATACGCAGAAAACAAATCGCACCTATAATAGATATATGTACAGGAAGTCCATTATATTTATAAAAATTTAATAGTTGAAAATCTTGCAGAAACATACAAATTTAATGAATAATATGCGTTGTGATTTCAGTGTTTTGAAGAACTTTTAAGCTTTAATAATGTTATAAAGTTTATTTAGGGTGAATTATGAGATATTTTATGAAGTAGGTAGGTAACTAGATGTGCATGTCGAGGGAGGAAATAATGAAGAAAATAATGAATATAAATGATGTGTGATTACTCTCATTTTTTTTAATAATAAAAGAATGAAAATATGTTTTAATTTTTACTGACGTCGTACTCTACTAAGTATTTGATTACTATAGAGAGTGTCGTAGCAAAAGGCTCCCTTCGTTCACGAACTACAGGCCTCTAAAGTTAGAAATTAAAAATAATTTACAAGTGTCAAATCAGGAGTACCTTTTATATTGACATATCCATGTTAGAATTCGTGTTTAATATATTCTTTAACTGTAGAAAGATAAAACGAGCCACACTATTATAATTTCATTCCAAATTAATAACTTGCCAGTGTTTAAGCCACATTTAAGTATATATTTAGACACGAACCAAGAATTTTTGTTTTGAGACGCAGTCATAAATATGTCATTCTTCTTTGTCTCTGTAATTTTTAATACTGACAGCGTCCGGACTGTGCGTGTGTGTATGTGTGTGGGAATTGCATTTTTTTTTTTTGGATCTTTACTCGCGACAAGTTATTCTTTGCAAGAGTTCATTGGCAGATCCAATGGTTGAATACAGGGACGCATTTATATATAATTATTGAAGTAATAAAAATTATTGGACAATTAGTTTAATATAAAAGCCGCTAAGTCTGAAAATAGAACTAACATACTATTAATTTAACTTTAGTATTTTTTATAACGCTTCATTTATTTATATTTATTGGCAAACTACTTATATAATTTTGGTATATACGTTCAAGAAGGCGTTGAACTGTTCCAAACAATGATAAGATAAGAAAAAAACCGAAAGTGTGACTTTATTTAACAACAAAGACAAACAGCTCGAAGAAAAATCCATCTACGTATAGAATTGCATACGCATTAATTATTAAAATAAACGAAAAAAAAAGTACTTGTAAATTTGTATTGTAAATATTCTATTAAGAAATATATTGGGTGCGACTGTAAGGATATTGGAAGAGATTCTATATGTATACAGGGTTGGGATAAAGTATGGAACCAAGTAAATATCTTTTAAACGATATATATGAAAATTTGCAGGTAAGTGCAATGGAACAAAATGCATCTGATATACATTTTTTTGTTAATAATATACTTCCGGTTTAACCGGAAATGCCATCAACTTCTTTAATTTAAACGGGACACCCTATATATTTTTACAGATTTTGAAATAGCTTGTTATTTTAAATTCATACATACTGAGTTTAGTGTAAAAAAATTTGTAACAACGAAGAATATAGCACTTTAATCAACCTCCTTTAAGTTTTTTTGCTTTAGAGCAAAAAACTATTTAGATAAACTAATTGATGTTGTTTGTATACATAGTAATAAATAAATGAGTACTGTTTAGTACGTCTTTTGTTCTCCAAGTGTCAAATTCTAATTGAAAAAGAGCGTATTGAAATTTTAATGATGATCAATAATGGTGATCGTGTTAGAACTCGTGAAGAAGTGTGTCTTATTTTTAATAATTTGCATCCGGAGGGAAATCCTATATCACGCTCAACAGTAACTAAAACATTACAACGTTTTAGTACAACTGGGATGGTAAAAAATTTGCAAAAACCTGGAAGACCGCGGACTGCAACGAACGAAACTGTTAAACAAAATATTGCAATCGATTTAGAAGAATCACCTCAAACTTCCACCACAAATTTGGCACTAAACCATGGTATCAGTCGACGTTCTGTAGGAAAGATATTAAAAAGTGAAAAGTATCATCCGCATAAGGTACAGTTGGTTCAAGACGATGATTTTGACCGACGTCTGGAATTTTGCGAACGGCTAATGGAAATCTGTAATGTCGACGACAATTTTGCTTCTAGCATAGTTTTTTCCGATGAGGGAACTTTTTGTTTAAATGGAACAGTTAATCGCCATAACTCAAGGTATTGGTCAAATGAGAATCCTCATTGGACTCATGAAGCACATACCCAGCATCCACAGAAGTTAAATGTTTGGATGGGAATTGTCGAAAATAGGCTTATAGGCCCATTTTTTATCGACGGAAACTTGAATGGTGACAAGTATTTGGATCTACTAAATAACGAAATTATTCCTGCACTTCAACAGAATGGGCAATTACCACAAAATATTTGATTTCAACAAGATGGAGCACCTCTCCACTATGATAGACGGGTTAGTGATTTCGATGGATTGGACGTACAGGACTCATAGATTGGCCTGCTCGTTCTCCGGATCTTAGCCCGTTAGATTTTTTTCTTTGAGGTTATCTAAAATCACGTGTTTACGTTAGACGACCAACAAACTTACAGGAATTGAGACAAAGAGTTATTGATGAATGTGAACTAATACGTGGAGAAGTAGTCTTGGAAAGAGTGACTCAAGAATTTGTTAATAGGATGGCATATTGTCAGCAAGTAAACGGCGAGCGTTTTGAATATTTGAAGTAATTTTGTTTCTCATTATTCTAAAATAATGAAATGTACACCTCTTGTGCAACTAACAGTGAGTTATTCCTAGTTTTTACAAATTTTTTCACACTAAACTCAGTATGTATGAATTCAAAATAACAAGCTTTTTCAAAATCTGTAAAAATATATAGGGTGTCCCATTTAATTTAAAGAAGTTAATGGCATTTCCGGTTAAACCGGCAGTATATTGTTAACAAAAAAATGTACATCAGCTGCATTTTGTTCCATTGCACTTACCTGCAAATTTTCATAAATATCGTTCTTTTCGTTTAAAAGATATTTACTTGGTTCCATACTTTATACCAACAGACAACAATACTATCAGTAAAATGTTTACTTAGTTCAACTTTAAGTCATTGAATTAACCTTTAGACCGAATTGTCTCGCGAATTCCTACATTGCCAGGATTCAGTTTCAGATGGACATCGTTCACCGACAAATTGTTCGAAACGATAAGAATACAAAGTCTACAGGTGACGGAAAAAATCACAAATTAAGTTTGTATCTTTTACTATCAAGGTCATTTTCAGTCGGTGGATCTAACCTATAAAAAGACAGTGTTGGCTTGAGGGCTAAATTTGCGTGAACATAAAAATAATTTCCAGACAAACAATAAACAATAATAAACTTAATTGAAATTGCAATAAAATGTTTGAACGATCCATATAAATATTAACAACAGTAGTTAAAGTCAATTTAAATTAAGTAGAAAATATCTAAAGGGGTCAATTATGAATAAAAATGTATGAATACACTAAATCCTCGACAAAGAATAATCATGAATATTAATAATTAATATTTATTAAAAATATAATTACATATTAATTGTGTCATTTGTTTTGGATTGGATGTGGGTCAAGCTACCATTTAATAAATTTTATAAAGCTACAGAGGTCTTAGAACTGATAAAACTAATTTATTGAACACAAACGATATAATTTGTTTGTAATTTATCAATCTTAATTTTGGTTAAAAGATAATAAGGACCACAAGTTAAATTGATGTATATTTTACAGATTTTTATGTTTCTTTAAGTAGTTGTGATATAATAAAAAATTGGGTAAAAAATGGAGTACAAAATTCATTTCAATTATATTTATTTCAAGTTTAACTTGCCGACATTTAGTTTATTATTAAAAGTTATGTAAATAAATTATTAACGTGATCATGGTCGTTTTAGGCAAATATGTCTGCAAGATTCCAGATGGTGTTTCAAGTGTTTTCACTTTTTAAAATACCAATACCCGAATTAAATAAACTGGGGCAATCGGGACAAGATTGTGAGAAATATTAGTTAGCACTGTTTCACAATAAAATAACAGTATACGGCAAGGTTTTTTTTTTTGAAATTAGGATTAGAAATTTTAAGAAATTCGAATTGTTTGATCGGAGTGTATATAGAGAATTCCCATTCGCCGTGATTATGTAAAGACGAACACATTGTGGAAAAAAAACTGTCAATATGAAGAAAATATTTTTTTGATTTTTGGTTTCAACAGTAGGTACCGTCTGAATTTTCATTCAGTTGTTTTATTATTTTGGATTATAGTTGTGAGTATCTGTACAGATACAGCAAACACTGTTTCTATAAACGGTCATCAAACAGATAGCTTCATAACAAAAACCGGAGTACGCCAGGGAGACCCAATATCAACAACTTTATTCAACTTCACACTAGAAAACATATTAAGAGAGAGCAATATTCACACAAAAGGAACAATATATAGTCACAAACATCAATGTCTAGCCTATGCTGACGACTTAGTGATAATAGCAAGGTCTAGGAAGGAGCTAATCGAAATTTTAAAACGTCTGGAAAATAGTGCGAGAAAAAAGGGCCTTCAGTTAAATGAACATAAAACAAAGTACATGATAATGAAAGAAGGTAATGAAAAACTTGATAGAGAACTGACTTTCCGGAGTATTTTAGACAATAAAGAGTACACTATTGAAAATACAAACGAAATAAGCTACCTAGGAATTAATATCAATAACAGAAATGATGAGTCAGAAGAAATTAATACAAGAATAACGACTATTGAAGACATTTAAATCGAAAACGGTATCAAGAAGAACAAAAAAAAGAATTTATCAAACGATCAACAACAGTCTTATATGGAGCGGAGCTGTGGATCATGAATAAAAAAGAAGAGAAATTACTAGATATATGGGAGAGAAAAATACTCAGTAGAATATATCGAGGCTAGTACTAGAGTGCCACCAAGATTTAGCTGACGCCTCGGCAGATAACAATATTATCCTGAGGTGGGTTAAAGGGCACGACTGGAGTAAAGGAAATCGCATTGCTGATTCTTTAGCCAGGGAAGCCGCTGGACTAAAAATTCTAGGACCCAGTGACACCTACGGCCTAACGACTTCGACAATTGCGGAACTAGCCAAACGCTACACCCATACTCAATCCCTTAAGAGATGGGATGGAATCAAAGGATGCAGTCTTGCCAGGATCACCCTGGGCGACCCTGGGAAGCTGGAGCCGAAAAAATATTTGGCGATGACCAGGAGAAACCTACGTTTAACAGTAGGATTTCTGACTGGTCACTGTCAACTAGGGAAACACCTCCATACTTTGGGGCTAGTGGACACACCTCTATGCAGGATGTGTGAACAGGAAGATGAAACTGTCAGGCATGTCTTATGCGAGTGTCCGGAGTTATCGTCAATAAGAGAGTGTGTGTTCGGTGAGTCTTGGCCTACACCTGCCGATATAAAGGAGATGTATCCTAGTGACCTGTCCACCTTCCTGAGAAGGACAGGATGGACAATGACCTAGGAAGACAACTCCTCGGGAGGATGTACAATGGGTCACATGTGGCCTAAGTGCTGTGAGCCTACACTCACCCTCCCTACTCTACAGATACAGATGGGGGGAGAAAAGTAGGTGATATCTGGATCAGAAGAACAAATGAGGAGCTCATGGAGTTATATGAAAGCCCTCCGATATCGGCGGTAGTAAGGTCGCAACGTATAAGATACTTAGGGCACATAGAGAGACTTGCAAATGGCAGAGCAACAAAAGAAGTACTTAGAAGAGGAACTGGATGTAAAAGAAAGAGAGGAAGACCAAAAAAAAAGTGGATAGAAGCAGTAGAAAAGGACCTAGAACTGTTGAACATACGCAGATGGGAAGAGGTGGCAAAACATAAAAGAGCATGGAGGAAAATAGCCAATCAAGCCTTAGGCCTTCATGGCCTGTAGAGCTGTTATATATATATATATATATAGTTGTGAGTAATATTAGTTTGCACTGTACACAATAAAATAACAGTATGCGGCAAGGTCTCTTTGAGGATTAAAAAGTCGAAAAGATAAAAAAAAAACCATAAATCATTTCGAGTCTTGACCTGCCCACAACCGATCCATTGATTCTTAACATACATAATTGACAAAAGTTTCAAGAAAATCCATTATTACAGTTATCGGTTAAACAACTACTATTCATCGGAAAAATAGAGTACATAAATCTCCAGTGCGTCGGGATACTGCAATAATGAAAAATTTGTCTGAAACCGGTTCTGCTTCGTCTCACAGATTTCTTTATCTCGCCGACAAATTGTGAAACGGTGCCAAACTTAGAACTGTTAATTTTCAATAATAACCAATTAAATGCAGAAACAACCAACATCAAATAAAATATTGGTCAAATTAAAAAAAGGATCATATTGCTGTATATATCGGTAATGGTGATCTCATATTTTCTTTGTATATAAATATTTTTATAGCAGAAACAAATGGTCGGCATTTTCAAAATTAGTTCACTCGTCATATAAATCAATTTTTCGTATATTATATTTTCAAATATAATAACAATTAAACGAAAAAATTTGGAGGTCGCGTATGGGTTCCCGAATATTTTTTTAAAGATTATCTCATCCGTGACCTAATGTTTTGTCTATGAAAACTTTGTTACAATTTTTTGCTTTTATAGTGTGCTCCAAATCATTTATTTCCCATCACATCCAGTGATTCATTGGCAATTTCGAAATTTCATCTCCGTACACATTACGAAATCTCGTTGACATAATATTTATTTGAAATATCATTTTACAAATTCGGCATGTACACTTTAAATTAAATATTAAGTTTGCCTTGAAACTGGTTACTTGGTCATTTCAAATCCCATCACGAATTATTGACATTCATTTTATTTGTTTATTATACAATATTTTTTCACATAACAAATATAAAGGAAAACGTTAGTTTCTTCTTATTTTGAAAAATAAATGATATAAATTTTGAAAATTCACTGTTCCATACATTCTATCCTTTTTCTGTCGATAAAAAAACAGACAGACAGATTATATTAATGACAGATGTCAGTCATACAGTTTGGTTGCGTTCCGGATGTATGTATGTATGTATGTATGTATGTATGTATGTATGTATGTATTTTGGGGTAACATTCACTGAGACCTAAAAGTTCTATTGTGCCCCCTTACTTCTACTTAGTTCCTGAGGAAAGTCTCAGAAACTAGTAGCTCCTTTAGTCCTATTTCCCCGAGGAATTTTAGGATATCTGCAGGCTTCAACTTAGGTAACTGTCCCTCTTCTATCCAGTAGTCTCCCAGGTGCTGTGCCCTAGGATTCTGAATTGCTGTGCAGTTCGCAAGTATGTGGATGGAGGATTCTTCTTCCATTCCACAAAACCTACAATCTTCTTCCTCCACTATTTTGAGCTTTTTAAGGTGCCCATTCAGGCGACAATGTCCCGTTAGGATTCCTGTTAAAACTCTTAGTGCAGTTTTGCTTTGACTTATGCATTCATTTGATCTCAACAGGTTGTAGTCACCCAAAAGAATATTTGACTGCCTAAGCCCTACTAGATCTTTCCAATTGTCAGATCTTCCCTTTTCTTCGGCTTTACCTATTTCTTCCAATATTACATTGGAGCTGATTCCGTAAAAAGGTTCCGGCCCCCAAAAGGGTATTTCAGTCCACCTCTTTGCTAGTTCATCTACTGTTTCGTTTCCTTCTATTCCAGTGTGTCCTGGAATCCACAGTAAGGTGACTATATTGTTCTCGCCTAGTTCATTAAGTTTGCCTAGGCATTCCCACACCATTTTGGAACTGATTACACAGGAACTCAGCGCTTTAATGGCTGCTTGACTATCAGACATTATGATAATCCTTTGCCTTCTATATCCTTTGTCAATATTGAACTGGGCACACTTTCTTATTGCGTGAATTTCCGCTTGAAAGATACTTGGGGTTTTTCCCAAGCTTTCAGAGTGTTTGGTTCCTGGCCCGTACACTCCCATCCCAGTTCCTTCTATTGCTTTTGAGCCGTCTGTGTACCATTGAATGGCATTCATTCCAAGTCTGGTAATGGTATTTGGATCCCATTCCTTCTTGTTGCTTAATTCCGTAACGAATTTCTTTGAAAAGTTATACTTTTTCATCATACCATCTTGTGGCATGTCCCAGGTTGTCTGATTTCTAAGAAGTGAAGAGGTGGTTTTCTTTTTAATGATTCCCTCTCTACTTAGTCTGTATCTTGTTCTTTCTGCAACACTCTCCACCACCATATGTAATGGTGTGAGGTTGAGAATCACTTCCATTGCTGTGCGTTCCGGATGAAGGTCACTTTAAAATTTAGGCCGTAAGGTTGGCTACAGTTGGTCAAAATTGCATATGGCCATATAAACAACAGTTACAAAATTAGTGAGTATTTTCGAAATTTAATTGATTTTTATAAAAAAAGATAATGGATCCACAGAATGAAATAACTGATGTAGTACTCGAAGAGTTTGTGTCATCTTCGAGTAGCTCTAGTGAATCAGATTTCGATGATGATGAAAATTTTCGTTGTATTGTTGTTTAGGTTAGGCACACAAAATCAACAGAGAGACAAGCAATGGTGATCAGTCTCGCAACTTGAAGCGCTATGCAATTTCGACCAACTTTAGCCAACCTTACGGCCTAAATTTTAAATGGACCTTCATTCGGAACGCACCTCTGTTTATATCTAAAGTGTGAGTGATATGTAGTGGTGTGAGGTTGAGAATCACTTAATTTTGGAGAAGTCCATAGACAAGTTCTGCTACTCCATCATAATATCAATCAGCTTTTATTAAATTTTATTGTTGGAATCGTAAAAAAAGTTATGAGATTCAACTACAATAATATTATTCTAGAAATTGGGGCAATTAAAAATAGAATACAACGAGGGCAACGCCTATGAGATAGATCGTTCAGTTGGCGATTGTTCAAATACATAAAACGCTCGATTTTAATTTGTTTAAACAATTCGAGTACAAGTTTTTCATGGTTTCGAAGGGAATTGTTCGGGTAATTTAAAAACGCATCCGTTTTATTCGACTGGCCTGGGAATGGAAAAGGAAAACGGGAAAATTGTAACATAATCGAATGACGGCGAAGTTCAGGTACGCAAATGCTTCAGGTATAATCAAAGCCGATGTTCGGGGAATTTATAATTTGATGAAACACTAAAATTGTGTATAGTATTACTTACTTTGTTGATTCATTAAGTGTAAGTAATTATATCAAAAGTTAGCGTAAAACTAAACTATAATAACGCTACCAACTCAGCGATTTTAGAGAACTTTTTAATAGTGTGAACTGTTCGCTAAAAACTTTTAATAATCACAATTTATTGCGGCGGATTAAAATCTACATTCTAAATATTTTTTAAACAATTCTTATTTTAAATATACAGAGGAAAATATGTCAAATGTCAGTTTTATGTCAACTTATTTGACTAATCGTGCCTATTTCTATGGTTCGAACCACAGAACTATTGTATAGTTTGGGTCGTGTTATTTACTAGAGATGGAAACCGTTAGATAACTGTTAAAATCCAAATTTCTTGACTATTTCTATAGTTCGAACCACAGAACTATTGTATAGTTTGGGTCGTGTTATTACTAGAGATGGAAACAGTTAGATAACTGTTAAAATCCAAATTTCTTGACTATTTCTATAGTTCGAACCACAGAACTATTGTATAGTTTGGGTCGTGTTATTACTAGAGATGGAAACAGTTAGATAACTGTTAAAATCCAAATTTCTTGACTATTTCTATAGTTCGAACCACAGAACTATTGTATAGTTTGGGTCGTGTTATTACTAGAGATGGAAACAGTTAGATAACTGTTAAAATCCAAATTTCTTGACTATTTCTATAGTTCGAACCACAGAACTATTGTATAGTTTGGGTCGTGTTATTTACTAGAGATGGAAACAGTTAGATAACTGTTAAAATCCAAATTTCTTGCCTATTTCGATAGTTCGAACCACAGAACTATTGTATAGTTTGAGTTGTGTGTTTTTAAGTTATTTATTAAAGATGGACACAGTTAGATAACTGTTAAAATCCAAATTTCTTGCTTATTTCTATAGTTTGAACCACAGAACTATTGTATAGTTTGAGTTTTGTGCATGGAGACTAGATATAAGGAGCACAAAGTCTGTATATAGAAAGTGTCCGTCGAAATTAGGAAAATTGTGGTGGCGCTGGGGAGGCTAGCGATTAAAATCATGTTTGACGTGTTAAATTTTAGGTTATGTAAATGGAGGGTTTGTTTATTTTCATTCGGTTACCTTTTATGCTTGGTTTTAGTAAATTTCAAGGAAAAAAATAAGTATTTCCCGTAGCTGGTGCTATGTTTGGTTAAAGGTAAGTTTCTTCAATATCATTATATAGGCAATTGTGTTGCAAAATTGTAATGAAAACAATAAACCTAACCCGAGAGTCCTACATCAACCACTTACTGTTGCTCGAAAATAAGACACGGGCTGGGGTGTGTAATTTTTTTTATTTTTAACTTTACTTCTAGTTGGACAACTAATCACGACACACGTTTTTCACATTGTAAATTTTTATAAAAACTTCTTATAAAAACACTATTTTCATTTTTTGTTAGGTTAACTTGTTCAGCAAACTTCACTCTGTAATTTTAATCGCCAGCTACTCTCGCGCCATCTACTATTTGTACCTTACCGCTGGACACTTTTTCGAGACTTTTCCTATACAAGTTTGTGCTCCTTATATCTAGTCTCCATGGTTGTGTGTTTTTAAGTTATTTATTAGAGATGGAAACAGTTAGACAACTGTTAAAATCCAAATTTCTTGCCTATTTCTATAGTTTGAACCACAGAACTATTGTATAGTTTGAGTTGTGTGTTTTTAAGTTATTTATTAGAGATGGAAACAGTTAGATAACTGTTAAAATCCAAATTTCTTGCCTATTTCTATAGTTCGAACCACAGAACTATTGTAAAGTTTGAGTTCTGTGTTTTTAAGTTATTTATTAGAGATGGAAACAGTTAAATATATGTTAAAATCCAAATTTCTTGTTAAATAACTTAATGAATTCCTCACTCTGGATGAATAAATACACTTTGTATATCTTTTTCCTTTTGAAAAATATCAATCCTTTTAGTTTTTTTATATTTTCTTGAACTACTAGTTAGTAATCGATAACTTTCGCTGGGAATATGTCAAGGTTTTTGAATTTTTCTAATTTCAACGGAAGTTTCAACATGATTATCTATTTTCAGTCCTTGTAATATCTACAAATAAACGAAGATCATTCATAAAAGACAATTGTTTATGTAATATTTGTTTGAATTATCAATTTATAACAAATATAATGATGATCGTGATTAAAATTAGAATATTTATTGAAATATTTAACGGTTGATCGATTGTTGACACATTTTTCAATGAAAATGGGTTAGTAGAATACTCCTTTCAAAAGTAGTATTTGAAATTTATTCAATAAGTACGTTTCGAGTTTAAAATTTTTAAACTACCTTTACATTATGTAAATGTATTCGAAATCTTGGTAGGACGAGCAAAATTTATTAAATAATGTGTCGAATTTGAGCTATTTAATATACAGTGTTGCTGAAAAATATTCAACAAATACGAAAACAACAAATCATGGCAACTAACCTAACTAGATATGGATATATGGTACTGCGCAAGTCAGTTCCCTTGATACCTGCTTTCAGTGAAGTATCGAAATCATCGTTCTTGAACCGGTTCCATAACGATACCAAATCGGGTTGGAACAAAAAATTTATCGTTCGCTAAACGGTTCTCTCGTGGTTGGAACGCATTTTTGCTATTTCACATGCGCGTCACCGTTTCAAGAACAGTTTCTTGATGTGTTGGAACAAACCTATTGACTTCGTAATTGTTATTATTCATAAAATTTGAGTTCATTGATACCCGACATTGACTGTCTAGTTGTTCCAATTCAGTAGATTGGTTGTTAATAGATTCTTTGAATAACTTTATTTATTAAATATTAAATGAACTGATTTGTTTAAATTCGTCTGTGTCGGACACTCCAGTTAATTTTTCATTTAATTATCTTCAATAAAAACCAACGAATTAACTTTATACAGTGTGACCCATTTTGTTTGGAAGCACCCCTATAAAATCCGCATTTTTCAACCGATTTTGATTTAGTCTTTTTTGTTAGATTCAGTATCAAAAACAGAATTTGAGCACAAATTTTCATACCATAATAGCTATTTTCAAGGCACTCTACGTTAATTTTTCTTTGCCAAAAAAGACGAAAGTATATTAGGCATTTTTTTTTCTCAAATATGACTACACCACTGGATTCGGAATCATCACAAATGTAAACTATCGAAATTTTATAAAAAAAGTTTTATTAACAACAAAGTTATCACTACATGAATTTGGAAAAAGTTGTTTTTTGATAAATTTTTTACTAAGAATGTAGACACATTTTAAAAATGGCAACATGGTAAACAAAAACTAGGACTCAAACATATTGCACTGTAAAAATTCGAAGCCGAAATTTTAAAAGACAGGATGATAGGTCCATTTCTTTTTGGGGGTAACATGAATGCCAATAACTTCATGGAATTCTTGGAAGGTGAGTTATCCGCAATGATTGACGAACTGCCACTAGCAGAAAGAAGAAATTTGATATTTCAGTAAGATGGTTGTTTTGTACCCTATTCTAGGATTGTCAGGCAGTGGCTTAACGAAAAATTTCCAAATGGTTGGATAGGTCGCGGTAGCGAGTTAATCGAATGGCCTCCTAGATCACCCGATTTAACTATATTGGATTTTTATCTGTGGGGTCTTTTGACACAAAAAGTGTATAAGACACGTCCAAGGAATAGAGCAGAACTGTGTGACAGAATACGACAGGCGTGTGCTGGAATAACGCCACAAGAAATAAAAAAAAGCGCTAAGACATACTCGCAAACGATACGAGAAATGTGTGGAAATTAACGGAGGTCTAGTCGAGGCTACAAAAATGTAGAATTAAATTATTATTAAGTAGTTTAATAATCAAAATATATTATTTGGTGTTAATTTGTATTTTCGTCACATCAGCACAATTTTACATTACTCTCAGAAGCTATAACTCCAGAACAGGTTAAGGTATCGGCTTCGAATTTTTACAGTGCAATATGTTTGAGTCCTAGTTTTTGTTTACCATGTTGCCATTTTTAAAATGTGCCTACATTCTTAGTAAAAAATTAATTAAAAAACCACTTTTTCCAAATTCATGTAGTGATAACTTTGTTGTTAATAAAACTTTTTTTATAAAATTTTGATAGTTTACATTTGTGATGATTCCGAATCCAGTGGTGTAGTCATATTTGAGAAAAAAAAATGCCTAATATACTTTCGTCTTTTTTGGCAAAGAAAAATTAACGTAGAGGGCCTTGAAAATAGCTATTATGGTATGAAAATTTGTGCTCAAATACTGTTTTTGATACTGAATTTAACAAAAAAGACTAAATCAAAATCGGTTGAAAAATGCGGATTTTATAGGGGTGCTTCCAAACAAAATGGGTCACACTGTATTATTTTGTTTTAAAAAATATTACATGGTCTTCCAAAACGTAACAAAATCGTGAAAATAAAATGTTCAATAATCAAATTACAATTTCAAAAGTATTATAAATTCACTAGTTTGCGGAATTTTTGATTTTTCCAATAATAACAAGAATGTTTTTTTTTTATAATAATCCGTTCATCAGAGCGAAACAATACGCAAAAATTTCAGCAATCACAGAGAAAAATTTCAATTTTAATTCTGTAAAACCAGCTACATAAAAACAATGTATACTAAATAACAATTATTTGTGAAATTTCATTCCCTTTTGAAAAATTTTGATTTGGAAAGGTATGTATTAATATTGAAAATAGTCATCACCAGTAATTTTTCCTCTTTCTTGTAACATAACTGTTAGGAGTGAGTGGGAAAGTTGACGCAATAAAACTGTTGTTCCGCATCTAATAGTCTTTGGCTGCTAGAGCTCATTTTTCTATCCTTGTGTCACTATATTAGGCTTTAAACTCCCTTTCAAATGATACCAAGTTTGTCAAAATCCATAAACCGAAACAAAAGTTAGAACATTTTTATTGAGTCAGCTTTCCCACTCACCCCTAACAGTTATTTTGCAATAAAGAGGAAAAAGTACTGTTGCAACAAAATTATTTTGTGGTATGTATTATAAAGGTACATTTATTATACAGGATGCGGCCGATAAACCGTCGGTTAGACGGATCTCGTGAACAAATCCCTAAGAACTATATCGATAACGATTCTGGATTTTGGAAGTTGATAGACAACATTTTGAACATTTGTTACTTTAGTTCTGTTACAAACTTGTCTATTCTTGAATGTTAAATATAATGTTTAAGCGTTTATTGTTTGTTTTATTAAAAAAATTAGATTCTCTAAAATTTACTAACGATAATGTATACAGGGGTTGAAGAAAAATGTATTATGTGAATATTTTATTTGACGAATATGCTCCAATTTTGAGAGCACTTTATATATGTATGATAAAAATAAAACGATACAATGTAATGTCGTGTACACTTTCTGAAAAATGTAAGCCTTCACCCAAGTTACGTTAGGAGATATTGAATGTTTTATACATAGTGAAAAAGTGTGGTTTCCTCCATTAAAAAAAAATTATAACTCAAAAAGGGTTAAACATAGGCATAGGGAAATATCAACAAAAGTTGTTTAGAGTAACGTAAATATACAAAAAACTTAAAAATATACAGTGTGTCCCATTAAAAAAACGAAATTAGAGCTAGCTTCCGGTATTACCGGAAGTTATAAAAGGATGTCAATATTTTCTCCCTTCGAAATCACTCCATGCAAATTTTTAGTTTCATTTACCTGTAGTTCACGAGATACATTAACCGACGGTTTATCGGCCGCACCCTGTATAGAAAAATATATGGATGGCGATGGAGTAGGTGTCAAAATTGTTGCATCAACTAATAACTTTGTGTGACGAATTTCGCACTCGATATTTACCTGCGTACTATGGCGAATTTAATTATTTTTGTGACACCCTATATATCCTTATTTCAACTGGCAAATTTTTGTCTCACAAGGTCGAACATCCCAAATGATAATTTGTAGGTAATTTACATAAAAGATGGGTAAATAATAACTATTAAAAATGAATATTACATGAAAATACGTGGGTCGACACTTCCATAGTCCAAAATAGTATTTTTTTATTTTAATTAATATCATAACAAGTATTACGTAATAGTTGACATTTTTTAGTATTAACGAATTTAAATTGGAGATAAAAGTATATTTAATTTTAAGTACAAAAAATAAGGTTCACTCACAAAACATAACCTCAAACAATGAAAAAAGAGAAAGTGACTGTTTTATAGAGATGGGAAAATACAGACTGAGGTAATCAGTCAAATATTATTGGAGATAAGATAATTATGTGTAATAATGTTACACATCTAAGTTATCGGTTCGATTATAATCTTTTTTATTAGCTGATTAGTTCTTTTCAAACAAACAACTTGCTGACAATGGAACATATGAAATTATAGTCAGTGGTATTTTATTTTTTGTAGTAGTAAGTACTTCCGATTCTGATTGTACATAGGCGCCGACTTTTAGAAATTACTAACAATTTCTTGATTGTTAGATAGAAAATCATGATGTGTCTCTGTCGGAAATTTTTTATCAATATTGAATTATATTTTCGTTGATAAATTTGAGTATGAAATGATAAAAAAATTTACTTTCAAATTTTATCACTAAGAATTGCAACATTTTTATTAAAATTATTAAAAGAGGTTGATCTTTAGCACTAAGGAAGATAACCTAAAATGTTGTAAGTAATAAAAAATATTTAATTATGAAATAAACGAAATTTATATTTTCTTATAATAAATATTTTTTAGGAATTTTGTTATATTTAAAATATTTTAAATCGGAAATTTAAAATATTTTAAATCAGAAATTTAAAAAAGTGGTTTTAATTAAGCTTCAACTAATCATCCAAATAAATCAAATTTAATATTTAAAATGTGGGTCTCTATATTTTCTTATAAATATTTGAAAATAATTTTATTATATTTTATCTAGAAACCTGGAAAAAGGGGGGATGTATTAGTGAATTCTTCATATGTGAGTATAAAACTTGTTGGGTTCCAGATAAGGAAAAAATTGTGGGGATTGTTTCGTAGTAAAAAAAATTTAAATTGTAAAAAAGGCAAATTTTGTAAAAATTATTTGCGAAAAAAAGAAATTTATTAAAAATTAAAAAAATTACAGAGCTGCTTCTTCTATGAAAATTCTATTAATAAATTCTTGATATAACGATGAAGACATAACAAAATATATTAATATTAATCAAAAAAAATTTAGAAAACAAAATTTCTGTTAGATATTATTTATAAAATATTTTTTATAAATAAATTTCACTTTTTAAAATAATTTTAAAATCTAAAAAATATCATTTTTGTGCGTAAAATTGCCTTTTTTTTTATTAAACAGTTAAAAAAATAGCAATAAAATAGTAAAAAGAGCAACTCATATTTGATAAAAAAATGCTTGCGAAACCTCTTTTTTCTACTAAGATGTTCTTATCTAAGCGATTTAGAAGATTAAAAAAAAAATACCCGTAACCATATCTCTACGAAACCGGCGTTCACACGGTGAGATGCGAAAAATGTTAACACTAGCTAAAAACTTACCTTAGAATCAGCAGAAATTCGATGCAAATTCCCCACAAAGAAACATATCACCATCAAAGTGAATAAACTGAAAAGTTTCGGGGTGTTTGGCCCACCCATCTTCAGAAACGAAATATAATTGTTCTCTCTTTCGCGAAGTCTTACAATGTCATCGCACTTGCTCCAGTAGATGCTGCACTAAAAGATGAAATAACACGGCGAGCGACTAGGCGGTTGTGTCTCAAGCCGCGGCGACAGTCAACTTTTCAAACGGCGAACACATGGCCAAGTTGGCGCGCGATGCTCCACAGTTTTGTTTTCATTCACTCAGAACTCCAACTATACAGTCGACCAATACAAAGTTTCTGTAGGAAATTCATATTTAAAATTCACCAATACTCTTTAGACCGACTAGTTAGTATAGGAAATATAAAAATTTTTATATACAGCTAACGCGCATAGCTAACTATGTTGCCATATCAACGATTATTTCATGCTTTTAAATATTTATTATTTTTATGTTGAAAAAACATAATTAACGCGTTGTTTCCTGTACTATAATACAAAGTAAAATCGTTGAACCTTAAAACCTGTAAGTATATACCAAACTTGTATCCGTTCCGATATTACGAGTCATATAGATCGTTACGATCGCTAAGATTTTTACACAGAATTGCAGCATTAGTCTAAAAATGACGAATTTCTATTAAAACTTTTTTTTCTTTGTAAACTTTGATCCTGTAGAAGCGACAACGCCGCAAAACCGGTCAAGTGAAGTTCAGAACACGACGTGATATCATTTTTATTTTTACTAACTCAACTATGCACGATAAACCTATTTTCCTATTAATAAATTTTATTTGTTTTAAAAACTATGCCGATGACTTAATTTAGCAGCATGATTGGTTTTTGAAATTGAGCACGTGGTCCTTCGAGCCGGCAGTATTGAAGAGGCGTGGCTTGAAGAACAGCCCTTAAAGTCGCGACACCAAAATTCACCCTATTGTGTTACTTATCAGGGAAGTTCATGTTATCGTTGACAGTTTTATTTATTAGACAGCCGACACACACGTGTCGTTGGACATTCAACATATGTATTTTCAAAAGTTGAACAAGTCATTTTTTTGTCAACTCAATTCTATAGCAATAATGGGGTTGAAATTTTGATGAATAATTAAATTTTCAAATATATAGGGTGACGTTTGCGCCCCGAGTCGTAGGCGAGGGGCGCAAGTCACCCGAAAGAATAATGGCAATAAATTGTAGAATACTATACTTTGTCCAAGACCATTGATTTCTTTATTAAATAAAAGTTCAGTAAATAATGCGAGTGTAGAACGGAAAGTGATAATTTGGTATTTGGTAGTATTGACAATTCTAACGTCAAAATTAATAAATTTCTGGAGTACGTCAAATAATGTGACTATAGAGATGGGCGATACTGTGTAAAGTTTAATTAAGAAGTGTAATTCACTTTCTGTCGTGGTATAAAGCCAGAGAAGTAGTTGTTGCTTCTTGATGAACGGTTTACTCTTAGAAAAGTACTTTTCAAAAACTATTATCTTTTGACATATCTATTAATAATTGAGATGTTTGGTATTGGGATATTTGAAAAGATTTCAAATAAATCGAACTGTGAGTATAAAATATAGTTTCACGTTTAATGTTAAAGGCTAGTGAACTCTAAAAATACTTTCAGAATCTGGCGTACCTATATTTTTCACTTTTGTTTATTATAGCAAGTGATTTACTGAAAGTTTCAAGTGGTTACGATGTTTTCTACGGTTTGTTACAAATAAATAATCAAACATTTTAAATTAGCATCGTTTTGCGGAAGCCAGTTCATAAATTTGCTCCTATAAAAATCTCTCGCGCATCCTTGAAATCTAAATGTTATCTTCTAATTTCCATAAAATAATATACAGGGATATTTTCAACACACTACTTTGTAATGTTTAAGTTAATCTATAAAAATTTAACTTCGCAATAAAACGGAAAATTTATATAGGTATTTGTGAATTTGGTATTCTCCGCTACATACTCGTACTTAGACCGGCCCTGTACATTATGTTAGATGATATAATTGTTTTAACCGAATAATAAAACGAAATATTCACTGCCAAGATAACTAAAACTTGCAATAAAAACACAAGTAATATATAATTATGAGTATCAGAAAGAATTTAACAGTAGCAAAATTTTTTGTATCAACAATCATAAAAATGATATTTTATTTTTGAAGAAAAAAATGTTTATTTAGCAAAACTGCCTAACTAATATTGAGTCATAGCTAAAGTTATTTGATATACATCGGCAATAAATCAGAAAACTATTTATAATCCTACTTAAATTACTTTAATTTGAAATTGTAAAAAAGATCGATAACTACAGATAGGCAATACACTGTACACTAATGTCACGAAGGTTGCATATATGCAATAAATATTCAGTTTGTTATTCTATCATTATAAATAGGGTTATAATATGAAAAAAAGCCAACAAATTTATTGACGAAAGAATGAAAATGTAAAGGAAAATGGTTGGAATTATTGCAGTACATTGTGGTGAGTATGTAAATTATATGTTTTTAAATGGAATCTTAATATACAATTTACAGGAGCCGGTACTCACAGTACACAGTTATATAGAGAATATAAAAAATTGGCCAATAAAGCTTGTTTAAGAGCAATAGAAATCCTAACAAAAGGAGGATCTTCCTTAGAAGCTGCAAAAGAAGCAGTTATAAGTAAGAATTTTTCATTTATTAAAAAAATATGTAAATGAATAAAATATCTCAGTTTTAGAAAACAATCCTTTAACAAACTGTGGTTTCGGTTCTAATTTAACATCAGATGGTTTAGTAGAAAACGATGCTTCTGTAATGGATGGAAAAACACTTAACTTTGGAGGTTGTGGTTCCATAAAAAAAGTAAAAAATCCTGTAAACCTGGCTTATGATTTGTGCGTTAAACAAACAGAAAATTTACCGCTTGGACTAGTTCCTCCTTCTTTACTTGTAGGACAAGGAGGATTAATATATGCAAAAAATATTGGTTTAAGAATTGTCAAAAATAAAGATTTAATCAGTAAAAAGGCTTATAGACAATACAGTAAATACAAGAAAATTTTAGATCGAGAAAATGAAAATCCATTAGATACAGTAGGAGCAGTATGCATTGATGATTATGGAGAAGTTGCGGCTGCTTGTAGTTCTGGAGGTTTAATTTTAAAAAGACCTGGTAGGGTGGGTCAAGCAGCTTTGTATGGTAGTGGTACTTGGGCAGACAGTATAGATAAAATCAAAGAACATTCAATAGCTGTTTGTACTACAGGCTGCGGAGAACATTTAATTCAAACCCAACTAGCTAAAGAAATTGCAGACAATTTAAAAACCGGTACATGCCTCACAGTAGGTCTTCATCAAACCATGACTTTAAAATTTTTACAATCAAGATATTTAAGAAATGTCAAGAAAAAAATGGCAGGAGCTTTAGTTTTACATAAAGATAATTCAACAGGAGATGTTGCTTTGCTTTGGGGGCACAGCACGAAAACTATGGTTGTGGGGTATATGGGGACAACAGATAAGAGACCAAAGGTAACAAATAACTTATATTTTTTATGGTTTTTGTATTTGTTGATGATTGATTACCTAAGTATGTTATGAATTTACTTCAGCATTTTTCAATATTTCTTTTCGATATTTTCATATACCTAGGTTTTTTAATTACATATTTTTATTGTGCAACTTAAAATACCAGTGTAAAACTGAATAAAGCATACTCATTAAAGAAAGGTAACAAGGAAATGGTGATGTTATGGAGAATTCAATGTTTGGTGCACTTTTGATTTACTTAAACAAATATAAATGTAATTAAAACTTACCTTGTATACTTTCAATGGAATAAAAGTCTAGCACACTATAAAACCACTATTTCACTGTATTTAACTATAAAAATTCACTTCTTTATTACTACACAAGCTTTTTCAGCCATTTTCATACAAAACGAAACATTTGAATTACCCACATTTCAACATGGCGGCTGCGCTTGCGCTCGTTACATGATTAAAAAGTTTATTTTATTGCTTGCATTAGATTTTGAAATTATTAAAACTGATTGTTTGGTTTTTTAGAGCTCAATGTCTGTTCTTCCACAAAATATTGAAGAAGGTTCAGCAATCAATGTAGGTGGGTCGTACTTTTACCAAACTGATAATATGACAATAACAGACACTTAAATTTGATAATTTTTTTTCTCTATTTCTTACCACCACAAAACATGTGATAATAATTTGTAAGTTGTATAAAAAGTGTGTGAAATAAATTAAAAACGACTTAAATAGTTACTTTTTTGCACCAAAAACTACCTATTTCTTCTGCTTATGACATAATCTATCTATCTATCATTGTTTAATATTCATTTTTTTTACTGTTATTTAAACATTTTGAGGGAAGAATTAAAAAAAATTCCAGATTAACATTTATTTATTGATTATGGCGAGGTTTATTCGTACATCATGACGTCAATCTTTTTAAATATTTATAATAAAAAGTAGTAACATTATGTAAAACATGAGCATTCATAAATCCAAAATAAAGAAAACAATCGTCTTATCTGTAACAGTTTAATTACTTAAAATATTTAAAAAAATTATCCCCAAACTCTAACGATTTGGTCCCAGCTACAAGAAGCAACAGCTATACCATTTTCAGCGACAGATATCGAAGTGACACGATTTTCGTGTCCGGAAAGAACACCTGGAAATAAAAATAATTAAATTGTTTATTTATAAAGATAAAAAAAATTCTTACCATTATGTTGATTCTTCAAAGTATCCCACATATGTATATTATTATCATCAGAACCGCAAAGTAGAATCCTTCCGCTTAAGGATAAACCACAGGAAGTAAACCCACTATTTTCAGAAGGTGGTTTATAGAGAGCGATCTGCTGATCGCTTCTTATATCGAACATTCTCGCTGACTTATCTTCCGAGGCACTAGCGAAAGAATATCCACTCGGGTGGTACTAAAAAAATTTTTTTTAATAATTCAGAATTAATTTTTTGATAATAAATTACTCACGCAAACTGAATTTACATCGGATTGATGTCCGAAGAAAGTTTGTTTGGGTTTGTCTTCCCTGATGTCCCATAATCTGCATGTTTTATCCACACTTCCCGTGACAAAAGTTTTACCGTCCGGTGATAAACTGATAGAGACTACATCGCCATTATGAGCGATGAAATCGGAGGTTTTTCTGCCAGATTCCAAATCCCATTTACATCTAAAAAAAAAATAATTTTGTAATACCCCTCGTACACGATTTATTGTAAAATTACGTAAAGGATCTGTTTTATTCAACTCCCACTTGAGTAGATATCTGGAAAATGTATTTCACGCTTTGCTTTAAAAAAAAATGTATTAAATAACCGAAAGTTCGGGCAAATATTTAGCTAATTGTCTGGTTTTTGCGGTGATTGACCCACTCCACTTTTTTTTTTAAATCCAAATAGACTTCTGAATTATTTCATAAACAGTTTTTTTCAAATATCTGCCAGATCATTTAAACATAATATAAAAATATACAAATCCATTTTGGATAAACTAATTACAGAGGATGTGTAAAATATGTTACAGATTTATTCTCTTCGATACATTTTAACAAATTTCAGGAAAATACTAATAAACATTTTAAAAATAAATTGGGATGTACAATTCGAGGTCAGAAAGTGCTTTTTAAATATGACAATAATTTATTTATTCGCGAAAACGAGCAAAGGGTGCGACACCTACCGTCAAAATTTTATAGCTTTGGAATGGGAAAACAAACCAAATCCCCATTAGAGTACGTGTATAGTGATCAAGGTATTATGTAATATCGTTTTCTTGATTTCTAGAAGAGTTTGGTGAAGTTTGTTTTATCAGAATACTTATTTAGACTCTAATAATGACCAGCAAGTGCAAGAGGTATATTGCTCTGTGCCGCAATGTAATCAGTAAAAAGATACAAATGTATCAATACCTACATAAATTCCCAACAGATCCAAAATTATGCAGTGTGGTAAAACATTTTAAAAATTAGGAAACATATTTCCGAATACTTGTCAGTGTGTATCAGGCACTGCTTAGAAACATATTGTACTCATTTCAATAAAGTATTTTGATGTTCAGTGTTATTTATGCTTTGAAAACCTGTTCGCCTTCTACCATCGGCCGATTTCTGTCTCCAATGTATTTTAAAATGTCCACCAAACCAATTTTAACAAGCACCATCTCTCACAAAACACCTTTATTGCCCAAAGTTCGAAATTTAATCAAATGTACAGAAAAACAGAAATGGATTTGTTTATTGTTTTCCCCATTCCAATGACACCTTTGACATATACTGCAGCGCTGAGCGCCCACTATCGGAAAAATTTACGCGAATAGTGCAAACACAAACCGTTCATCGCTAGAGTGCCTCTGTGATTGCTCCATGTAGTAGGCAACTTTGTATACTTCAATTTATTAAGTATTTGTGATATAAACACACGATATAATAAATACATTTTGTTAGTTTATTCAATATATATGACTATTATTTACCTATTTTAATTTGGAGAATAAATTAAAGGAACTTTAAGATAAAATTTTAATGCTACTTACATTTTCATATCTCCAGAACCGGTAATAATAGATTTGTCATCTAAAAAACGACAAGAGCTAAGAAATCCGTCGTAACCCGCCAATTCCCTTACCATTTTAGCAACACCATTTGCATCTCTATTATTTAAATCATAAACGGTACACATATTGTCCATACCACCACAAGCTAAGGTATATAAAAAAAAATATGTAGGTCAAACTAAATAAGGTATAGGTACAAAAAAGTTTTGAATCACCTACCTACGTAATTACCAGAAGGTGCAAAAGCGACACTCATTACCCAAGCCGATCTCAGGGGTATAATTTGCATCTTATTTCCCGTATAGGTATCCCAAATGATTAGTTTTCCATCTAAAGATCCTGTAACGCAATGGCGACTGTCTCCGCTATAATGCACGGAATTGACTTTGTTTAAGTGACCTTTCATTAATTTTTTGGTAGAGAGTTTTACTTTTGGAACCGGTCCGACGCTTTCGCATGATTTTTCTAAAGACGTATCTTCAACTTTCTTTTGATCTTCCTTAAAAAAAAAAGTCCTGTTTAAATACTCCTTTTAGTAAGACCAATATAAAAAGTAATTTTATACTTGCCTGTAATTTTTTATAAAGTTCCTCCAACTCCTTTTTCAAAGCTAAAGTTTCCGGATCGTTCTTGGGAGGCATTTTTTTATAAGTTTTTTCCTGAAAAAAAACAAGAGTCGTAACATTCGACGAGAAATCTAATGGTACACTGTCGGGGACTGGTAATCTACTTAAATGTAATCTAATAAGTACATAGACATAAAGGAGAATCCTGGTAAGTGCATGTTTTAACCCAATTTATATAATATTGATCCTTAAAAAATTGAAATACTGGAAAATTGATTACAGCATCGTTTATGAAATCTTAAATTAAGGTTATCAACGTAATGTATACTACAGAGTGACGAATTTATAAAGGGATTCCATATAACTCACTGTTTAAATACAAAAATTATGTTTTTTCACACAAAAACTTTCCACTTTTAAAACATCAGCCAACAATAATCGAGGCATAAAACAACAATATTATAATATTCCGCTACTAATTATAATCAACAATCATAGAGTTCCGTAAGTTGAAAAATTCTGATAAGAAATACAAAAATACCCTTTATCAGTTTTCCGTCTTTCCTTTTTTTAATGATTAACGGCGCTTTGCATTTTGTTACCTTCGCATGACTCACCGATTCCAACATTCCCATAAAAAGAAACAAAAATAGAATCAATTTCATTTAGAAAGAAAACAAAATTTAAAATTTATAACGCAAACAATCATTCCACCCCTCGTATACAGATAGGACGGGTTGTCAATTGTTATCAGCTAACAAGTAATGTCGGATCCTAGAGAATTTATTTATTAAAATCACCTAAAAAGTCAAACAACATTCTTAAGTTTTTGTTACGAACTCCTGATGGGATACCCTGTATATGTATATAAATTTAATTTGTATATAAACAACTTGAATCCAGATTTGATAAAACGTATTCACCTACACGTTGAAAATAATAAGTAGAATAATCTAGATTTCAATTGTAATAAACTACATGCATTGTTCAAATCATTCCCGAACCAAGTACCTAACAGTTTTAGTTTTTTATTGCCAACAAACGAATATTTCTAAAAAACGTAAATTTCTGTTATGGGTTTTGATCATTATTATTTCACAACAATGCGGAAATAAGATGCAGCTTTAAAGTTAAGATTAACAAAAAGTAAATTTTAATTGAAACACGTTTCACCTCGACTGGTTGTCATGGTAACACATGGAATCGTGGAATGTTAAGGTGCGTGTGCATAATATATTGCCTAATTTGTTCTAAAATGTTTCTACCTAAAGTGTTTTGTATTTCAATTATTATGATTCTTGTTGTTTAAAAATGTAGATTTATGATATTTATTGTCGATTTAAAGGCTCCACACTTTTGCACTGGATTAAAACATGCTTTTATAACTAATAGAAGTACAAAAAATGATAATATACCTAACGGTTCACTTTCGATATATAAAAAATAATTTTCAAAACGTGATTTTTATTTATAATTATTGAATATAAGCAAATAAAAGTGTATAGAAATATTCATTTTGTGGCGAAAGTAGCGAAATTCGGTGAAATTGTTGTAGGCAAAAAAATTATTTCACGGATAAATATCGCGTATCCAATCAATGTGCATAGTTTGCAGCGTTTATTGTTACTCAATTTTTTGGTTGATCGATTTTTGTGGATTAAAACTTTTACTTTGTTCGACATTTTATTTGATCAGTCGTGGAAATAATTTCATCTAGGAATGATGTACAGGATAGTTGTTGTAATTTGTTGTTTGTTAAATGGTATATCTTATAGCGCAGGTAAGAACTTGTATCTTATTTTTTAGCGTTCATTATTTGATGCCATGAACATTTCTTATTAATTTCAGAATTAGAATGTACAAGAGAAGACAAGATACAGTGTGTACAAGAAAATATGACAAGTTTATTTGCAAATTTCAAGAAAGGTAAATATAACTGTATAAAGTGTACATGTAAATTGTAAACTTCACTAAAACTCCTTACTATAAAGTCAATAACACTTTTAAATATCTGTATCTTTAAAAATCTAATTATTTAAATGTATTCAAATATTTTTTCCTAACTATTTTCAGTAATAAATCATTGTACGTATAACATAATTTACTAAAAGCATGATCCCATTTCTTCCGCCAAAAATTGAAATATGTATTTAATGTTGCCTATCTTTGTTAAAATTATATTCAACGTTGTCATTTTTTGTATATCGGCAAATACTGTAAATTTGTAAGTATTTTATGCTAAAATTCCATTAAGTAGAGTGTCCCTGTTATGGTTAACTATTTATTCCTTTTTAAGAAAGTCGATACGATTTAAAAATTTAAGTTATTGCTCAAGGAAGCGCTCTTTGATAAAGTATAAGAATAATTTTCTGGATAAAATAACTGAAATCCAGGAAGAAACGTAAAATAACGCCTTAAAATACTTGTACTGCAAATGAAGACATCCAAAGATGTCACCGTTCCTGTCTCTGCCGTTCCTAATTTGCAGAAATTACGAAATTACGTTTTTAAACATGACAACAGCGCCGAGATTCTTGAGAAGTTGACAGTGACAGACAAAAATATCTCTGATTGAGACAAACCAGTTGTATTATAATCACTTGTCTGTGAGTTCGTGTCAATGTTTGGTTTAAAATAATTAATGGCAAACTATTTTTTCATTTAAAAAAGTATTTGTACAAATCAAGACTGTGCCATAATGCAAATATTACCTTTATTATTTATTTTATTCATTTCCATTTTAAATGTTTCGCCAAAAGAAACCAACGGTGAGTAGGATTTAATTTCTTAAACATTTGTTTATAGTTACAAAAGGATAATATTTCAAACTCGTGTTACATAAATTTTGCAAAACGATCCAAGTATCAAATTTTACATTACAGGCAATAATTTTGACCTGTTCTCAAGTCACGTATGCATTAAAACTTATAGGATAACAAGATAAAACAGCAATGTTTTTATAATATTCACAAATGTTATCAAAACTAGTTCTAAACATCATTTAAAATATAGAATGAATAAAGATAGCGGGTATCAAATTGATAAAAAATTGTCCTCATTTTATAATATAGGAAGCTGTGTACAACTCATCTCTCTGTTTCTTTAATCATTTTGTTATTTTTAATTTAACGACCCATATGATGTAATGCTTGTATTTAAAAACATCTGTGCGGTACTAAAGCGTTACACTAAACAATTGGGATTTCAATCAGAGCGATTATATTTATGGAATGTTCTTTAATATTTCGAAATATAATAAGAGATTATGTGTGTCAAGAAGCAATTTCATTTATTGATTGGAATAATCCATTATATTTATTTTGTCTGTAGTAATTGAAAATATACAGATACGAAAATATGTCATTCTATGGAGAATTTTGCGGTAGTTTTTACATAAACAATGGTTTTACTAAAAAAAATAAAGTTTCAAGAAAAATTAGATTGTATTTTGATATAATTAAAAATGTCTAGCGAAGCGTAATAACCACAAATATTAGCATTCTATCGAAAAGTCATACTGTGCTACCCACTACTCGGGATGGATGTAATTTGGGTTGCCTATATGAAATTGGTTAAGTAACTGCAGCTTTGTTTTATAAAGATGTTAAGTTTCCAAATATATTTAGAATTCAAATATTTATTTGTTTTTTAGACGTTTTGGTTTATACAGTGGCAACAGAAGAAACCAATGGCTTCGATAGATACTTAAATTCGGCTAACGAGTTTAACATTCAGCCGGAAATTTTAGGATTAGGACATGATTGGAAAGGTGGACAAGTTAAAACCCAACCTGGTGGAGGTTTTAAATTGAATCTACTCAAGAACGCTTTGGAGGAGCATAAAAATAGTGACAAATTGGTGCTTTTCACTGACGCATACGATGTTATATTTTTAGGAAAACTCGATGAGATTGTCAAAAGATTCAAAAAAACTGGTAAATTTTCTTCAAACATCGAATTAGGAATATTTTTATTTCCTTTTTTTTTTTAATTAGGTGCCAAAATTATTTTTGCCGCTGAACCTTATTGTTGGCCAGATATCAGTTTAGCCGATAAATATCCCGAAATTATGGAGGGAAAAAGATTCTTAAATTCAGGAATGTTCATAGGGTATGCTTCTGAAATTTACAAATTACTTACAAGGGAAGAAATTAAAGATGACGACGACGATCAATTGTTTTGTACGAAAGCGTTTTTAGATGAAAAGTTCAGGGAAGAAATTCAAATAAAACTTGATCATAAAAGTGAAATTTTTCAAAATTTGAACGGGGTAGCAGGTAAGGGATGAAATTAAAAAAAAATAAGCAAAAGTTTAAAGTTGTTTGTTTAATTTTAAGCTGAAATAGAGATTGCATCTAAACAAGAAAAAGAAGGAGACAAAGAAATTTATTTTATTAAAAATTTGGTAACCCGAACTGAACCTTTGGTAGTACACGGAAACGGAGCTTCCAAATCCACCCTTAATTATCTCGGTAACTACGTTCCGAACGTTTGGAATTCTTTGGACGGGTGTAAATTGTGCAAAAAAGGACAAATCGATCTCACTGCTCTTCCTCCCAAAAACTGGCCCACCGTTCTAATGTCCGTTTTTATCGAACAAAATACACCGTTTTTGGAAGAAATGCTACAAAAATTACATTCTATGGATTATCCGAAGGATAAGATGCATCTTTTTATTCACAATTCGGTAAATTATTGACTCCAAAAAAAAAAGACAGAGGATTGTATTTAATTTAAATGTTTTTTCCAGATCAAATTCCACACAAATACCGTGCAAAGTTTCGCCGAACGCTATAGCAAAGATTATGTATCGTTTAAACAAATCACCCCTGATGATGGCACGCCGGAATGGACAGCGAGAGATTTATCTTTGTAAGTAAACATATAAATAGCACTTTTACTTGGACGTAATAAATTCAGTTCTGACATAATCTCAATATATCTCCCAAGTTTTTAGACTTTTAATTTATCTAGGTCCTGGGAAATCAGTGTAGCTCCTCCCAACAATACAAAAACATAAAATTTTTGTTCAAATTATGTTTTGGCTACTTTGACCTTGGGACTACCCATAAAACTTATCAATCCCTTCAAGCAGCTCACCCTGTATGTAACAAGGACAGTAAATTCGACATTTAAAGCTTCTTGAACTGCTTGATGATAGAAAAAATATGTAGCTTGTAAGTTGTAAGTGAGATTGAGTAGCTCAAATGTCACTTGAGAAGAAGGAAAAGAGAAAAAATGTATGTACACTTGAGCTTGTAAGATTTAAGTGAGAGTGTGTAGCTCAAATGTCACTTGAGAAGAAGGAGTAGAAAGAAAATAGTTGCACTTGTGCTTGAAAGGTGTAAAAGTGATATCGAGAATCTCAAATGTTACTTGTGGTCAAGGAGTAGCAAACAAAACGTTGTTACACTTGACCCTGTAAGATGTAAGTGATATTGAGTAGTTCAAATGTCACCTTGAGATGAGGGAAAAGAAAAAAAATGTAGTTACACTTGAGTTTGTAAGTTGTAAGTGATATTGAGTAGCTCAAATGTCACTCGAGAAGAAGGAAAAGAGAAAAAATGTATTTACACTTGAGCTTGTAAGATTTAAGTGAGAGTGTGTAGCTCAAATGTCACTTGAGAAGAAGGAGTAGAAAGAAAATAGTTGCACTTGTGCTTGAAAGGTGTAAAAGTGATATCGAGAATCTCAAATGTTACTTGTGGTCAAGGAGTAGCAAACAAAACGTTGTTACACTTGACCCTGTAAGATGTAAGTGATATTGAGTAGTTCAAATGTCACTCAAGATGAAGGAAAAGAGAAAAAATGTGTTTACACTTGAGCTTGTAACATTTAAGTGAGAGTGTGTAGCTCAAATGTCACTTGAGAAGAAGGAGTAGAAAGAAAATAGTTGCACTTGAACTTGAAAGAAGTAAAAGTGATATCGAGAATCTCAAATGTTACTTGTGGTCAAGGAGTAGCAAACAAAACGTTGTTACACTTGACCCTGTAAGATGTAAGTGATATTGAGTAGTTCAAATGTCACTCAAGATGAAGGAAAAGAGAAAAAATGTGTTTACACTTGAGCTTGTAAGATGTAAGTGAGAGTGTGTAGCTCAAATGTCACTTGAGAAGAAGGAGTAGAAAGAAAATAGTTGCACTTGATCTTGAAAGATGTAAAAGTGATATCTAGAATCTCAAATGTTACTTGGGGACAAGGAGTAGCAAACAAAACGTTGTTACACTTGACCCTGTAAGATGTAAGTGATATTGAGTAACTCAAATGTCACTTGAGAAGAAGGAAAAGAAAAAAAATGTAGTTACACTTGAGCTTGTAAGATGTAAGTGATAGTATGTAGCTCAAATGTCCCTTGAGAAGAAGGAAAAAACAAAAAATGTATGTACACTTGAGGTTGTAAGATGTAAGTGAGAGTGTGAAGCTCAAATGTCACTTGAGAAGAAGGAGTAGAAAGAAAATAGTTGCACTTGATCTTGAAAGATGTAAAAGTGATATCTAGAATCTCAAATGTTACTTGGGGACAAGGAGTAGCAAACAAAACGTTGTTACACTTGACCCTGTAAGATGTAAGTGATATTGAGTAACTCAAATGTCACTTGAGAAGAAGGAAAAGAAAAAAAATGTAGTTACACTTGAGCTTGTAAGATGTAAGTGATAGTATGTAGCTCAAATGTCCCTTGAGAAGAAGGAAAAAACAAAAAATGTATGTACACTTGAGGTTGTAAGATGTAAGTGAGAGTGTGAAGCTCAAATGTCCATTGCGAAGAAGGAGTAGAAAGAAAATAGTTGCACTTGAGCTTGAAAGAAGTAAAAGTGATATCGAGAATCTCAAATGTTACTTGTGGTCAAGGAGTAGCAAACAAAACGTTGTTACACTTGACCCTGTAAGATGTAAGTGATATTCAGTAGCTCAAATGTTACTCGGGAACAAGGAGTAGAAAAACAGGAGTTACATTTGAGCTTTTAACTTGTATGTGATATCAAGTAGTTCAAATATCATTTGGGAACTAGAAGTATGAAAAAATATGACAAAATTTAAGTGGAATTGGGTAGTTCAAATTAATATGAGGTACTGGGAGTATGAGGAAACAATTTAAGTAGAACTGAGTAATTCAAATGTATATGGGATACTGGGAATACATAAAAAAACATGGCACAATTTAAGTAGAACTGGGTAGTTCATTTGTACTTACCTATATAGGGACTAGCACTTTGAGGAAGCATAGAACAATATTTGTTTGACTGGGTTTTATTAACTCATATGTACCATTAAATCGACGTTGTTGTTTAAAAACAATACTGGGACATATTTTCATTTTTAGGGATCAATGTCAAGCTAAAAAATGCGACATATATTTCGCAGTAGACGCTCTAGCACACATCGACAATCCTTTCACTTTAAAATTACTCATCGAACAAAATCGCACCGTGGTAGCTCCGATGTTAACAAGACCCGGTAAGGCTTGGAGTAACTTTTGGGGTGCTCTCACCAAAGACGGTTTCTACTCCAGGTCAAATGATTACATGGACATCGTTCACAACGAAAAACGGTAAGAGTGCTTTTATTTTAAATTACAAAGACGTGCCAGTTGGTGTATAATTTTTATTAAGAAAGTTTACCGTAATTGTTGGTTTACACAGTATATTATCTAAATTATAATTAATGTTGTAATGATACATTTATAAATATTAATCGAATACGATGCTGAAATCGGTTTTGAAAGACCTTCTGTCTATAGAATACATATTATCTGCCGTACATTCGTATACGCCGGCATCCATTTGAGTTGCTGGGTCGATTTCTAGTTTGCTTTTTATTTTGTCTCGTCCCATTTGCCATTCGTGAATCTGAAAAACAACAAATAACATTTCTACACCCCGTATAGGCGATATAATAGTTTCGGATAACACTGTATGTTTGACTCACGTGTAAGTATTGGTGAGTGAAAATTTCACTGCCATCCTTGAACCAAGTGATGTGCGGTCTTGGGTTTCCTCTAGCTACGCACAAAAATGCAATTTTATGTCCTAAAACGTATTCATAGTCGAAATGCGAAGCTAAAGTTATATTAGCGCCCTAAAAACAAACAGTAGTTCATTTGTATCCGAGTTTATGTTTTATAAAAAAAAAACTTACGTTATTATTATTGTAATATTGATCAGATTCGGGATCTCGGTACTTTCCAGTGATCGGTAGGCCAATTTGAAACTAAAAATACAAATAATATACAGGGTGTGACAAAATTTCTTTTCGAAAAAAATTTTTTTTTTAATAAATAAATATATACATACTTTAGATTTAGTTCTACTTCTCGTTCTACCTCTTCTGGCGTCGGAGATTGCAAAAAAAGCGATCAGTGTCAAAATAACGATGGATTTTTCGAAATTCATTTCGCTTCTTGATCTTTTTGTCTTGAAATAAATCGAAGAAGTAGTTTTAATATAAAGAAACGACAGTCCCCCTTTTGTATTAACACAGATTGGCGACAATTTAATCCAATAAAAGACTCACTAAATAAATTTTAAATTGAGATATTTATTATAGATTTTTTTTCTCTTCTCGTATTAGATTTTATTTTAAGACAGCGTATAGGAAAATTGTTGCTTATAAAACTTTAAGGTTACTTTTACAAGTTCAGTTTTAATTTAAGATCAAATGTGTTGAAGCTTGTTCAAAATTAATTCCAGAAGCTAAATCACTGTTTTTTTGAAGCCGACATCTCGAAACATTTTCTTTTGAATACTTCACAGTGAATTAACATTTTTCTAAATACAATTTATGAAAATATCACTTGAAAGACTCGAATAAAAATTTTGTACAAAAACAGAGTAAACGTCTGTGAACCAAATTTATGCTCCATAATTTCCGTTTTCATGTATATCTACACAAATACTATACAGCGTGTCCCACGACGAGTTAAAACTATCTGTATATGGCAAAATACTTATAGTAAAATCATGAAAATTTCTACGTTTAGGTTTTCGGATACGATCTTTTTAACTAAAATATTTTCAAAGATGGCCGACTTCCGGTTCCACCGGAAGTCGACTGTAACTTTGTTATTTTAAATAGAACACCCTGTATATTAATACATTTTTAAAATCTACGTAAAATTTTAGTATACTTTTATCTGAAAACTTTTTTTGGAAAAATGCATACTTTTTGAGTTATTAATTTTTTTGAAAAAACTTTGACCGTTGCAGACCCTTATAAATTATTTTCTCACGAGGATACCCTTCAAGATATGAAAATTGTTTCTGTTCGGTTGCTTTAAGCAAGGTCAGACGTATTTGACTATATGTTGAAAAATTTTTCATTTTATACAGGGTGTGTATAAAAAGTGTTCAAAGTTTAACTTCATAAATATCAAATTTCTTTATTTTTTTAAATAGAACCACCCGGTTTTTTCTATTTTAATGCATTCAGGGGTAAAAAAATAAGGCAAATTCATGTATACTTTCCTATACCTAAACCTTACCGTTATCCAGATATTAAATGTTTTCTGTAAATTTTTAGAGATTTTTACAAAAAAATTAATAACTCAAAAAGTATGCATTTTTCGAAAAAAATTTTCAGACAAAAGTATACTAAAACTTGACGTGAATTTTAAAAATGTATTAATATACAGGGTGTTCCATTTAAAATAACAAAGTTACAGTCGACTTCCGGTAGAACCGGAAGTCGGCCATCTTTGAAAATATTTTAGTTAAAATGATCATATCCGAAAACCTAAACGTAGAAATTTTCATGATTTTACTATAAGTATTTTGCCATATACAGATAGTTATAACTCGTCGTGTATACACTTTCCAAAAATTACAATCTGACAACATCGCTCGTGCTTAATCTCTGTCCGTTTGATTTTACCGCTTAAATTTTATTACTATACTAGTGTCCGGTGCTGCAAGATGTTTCTGTTCGATATCTCGGCTGGTATATTTTGGAACTGCGTTGTCATACAGGGTGATTGATTAGTGTGATGAAACTCATTAGGTTTTTTTATCATGGTAGATATCAAAAAAGTATAGGTTTAAGCTTTTTATTTCAAAATTAGTTACAATGCTACAGGGTCTTCCATAACTATATCATATAAAGCCTCTTTTTTTGCACTTGTAAGGTTAAAAAAAAAGTATATTTAAAATTTTATTAACTCAAAAATAATTTTAAAAAAATCAAAATACACTTTATCACTAAATAAAACACTTTTATACAATTACGATTATTATTTTTAATTAAAAAAAAAGTATTTATTAATATGTAACCATAACGAAATCCGTCCGGAATCCCCTAGAATCTATAGAATACTTATTATTTGCTTGGCACTCGTAATAACCAGCGTCTTTCTGAGTTGTAGGATCAATTTCCATTTTACTTTTCACAGTATCATTCCCAATAGGCCATTCGTGTACCTACAAAAAAAAACGTTAACTAAAAATTACCATAAATCATAAGCGTACATAAATATTTATTTAAAAGGGTTCAAACTATTTTTTTGGAAATTACCTGAAAAAATTTGTGATATAATAGCTCGATTCCATCTTTGAACCAAGTTATTTCCGGTCTAGGGTAACCTGTTGAATAATGCAAAGTTATTGTGACAAAAAAGTCTATTTAAAGGTAAAGTTTTACCTGATGCCATACAAAAGAATGTAATTTTTCTCCCCAGCATATAATCCAGTTCAAAATGACTAGCTTTGACAATTTTGGCGCCCTAAAATCGAAATTACCATAAATATTAAAAAAATTATTTCCAATCAACTTACATCTTTATTTTCGTAATAATTTTTCGCAGCAGAGTTTCTATGTTGAATTATAACAGGCACACTCGAACTGTAAATCCGTCCTCGTCCTCTGGTTAATTTTCCTACAAAAAAAAACGACATTTTGGAAAACGTTCACTAGAACCTATAAAAAAAGTTAGCGACTTACCCCTACCTCCACCTCTGGCACTTTCACAAATATGTGCACAAATGCAAACGCATACAATTACTGCAAACTTCCTGCCTTTCATTGGTCTCAATTATGCGATACGACTGACTGAAGTTAACGCAAAAAAAATATCTCGTATAAGTCCAGCGGTACTTGATTCAAATGATTTTTTGATTATTTCCACCACGTAAAAAAGGGGTCAACAATTGCTAGTATTATTATCTAATTAGGTGACCCGTTAAAAGAGAACGTGGAGGAGGTCAAATTTAAGTTGTTTGTATCAGCAGATTTTTTAAAATTATTTATTCGTTAGTCGTAGAAAAAATATTGTACGTTACTCGTGTTAATTTTTATCTTTTAGGGGATTGTGGAACGTTCCTTTCATCTCGAGCGCTTACGTTTTAAACGCTACTCTATTGAAAAAATACGATCGTACTCAAGTGAACTACACCAAACCTGACTTGGATGCGGACATGGCGTTCTGTTACGGTTTACGAAATTTGGACGTTTTCATGTACGTTTCGAACAGAATCGAATTCGGCCATTTGGTTAACGCCGATACGTTCGACGTGACAAGAACCGAACCGGAAATGTATCAAATTTTCGAAAACGAACGAGACTGGGAAGACAGGTTTATACATGAAGAATATCCAGAAAATTTCAATCTCGAAAAAAAAATTAAACAGGTAAAATTTGTTATTTTTTTTTAAATCCTTCTTTCTATTTTCTTATATCATATTTACAGCCTTGCCCCGATGTTTACTGGTTCCCCATAGTTTCTGCAAGATTCTGCGAAGCTCTTATCAATATGATGGAAAATTTCGGTAAATGGTCCACTGGTAAAAATGAAGATGATCGCTTAACTGGAGGATACGAGGCTGTACCTACTAGGGATATTCACATGAACCAAGTGGGATGGGAGAGACACTGGCTGCACTTTTTACAAAAGTACGTTAGGCCGGTACAAGAACATGTTTTCACCGGGTACTTCCACGATCCACCGAAGTCTCTTATGAATTTCGTTGTAAGGTAAGTACGGTAATAGCAAAGTAGTTAGAAAGCCCAAAAAATACGCCCTAGAAGTGCCCAAGAAAAATAATATCAGTAAGTTTATGACAATAGCAAGAAGGTCAAAAGACTCTCAAAGAACAAGTGCCCAATAGTTATAGAATAAAAAGGTTTACGATAATAGCAATGCTTGTGAAGAAGTTCTGAAAGTGCCCAAGAAATATTAAGTAGACAAAGTTTGAAACCGTAGCAGAAGGTTCGAAAAAAATAATCCCTAGAAATGCCCAAGAAACAAGAAATCAGAAAATAGCGAAAGAGTCAAAAGTCTTGCAAAGAAAAAATACCAAATGTGCCCAATAGTTATAGAATATAAAGGTTTACGACAATAGCAAGAAACATGAAGCAGATGAAGTTCACAATAATATCAAAGATGTCAGAAGGCTCGAAAAAAAGATGCCATAGCAGTGCCCAAGAATTTCTAAGTTTATGACTATAGTAAGGAAGCCCAATTATTTCGAAAGTTTCGAGAAAAACTATTGGACAGAAAGTTTCAAGACGTTTACTATGAATTTCAATATTTTCATAAAGCATCGAATCTTTTTCCAACTAAAAATATTTTTTTCCAGATACAGACCGGACGAACAACCTTCGTTAAGACCACACCACGACAGCTCGACTTACACCATCAACATCGCTCTAAATAAAAAAGGAATCGATTTCGAAGGAGGAGGATGTAAATTCATTCGGTACAATTGTAGCGTCGTCGATACTATACAAGGCTGGGTTTTAATGCATCCCGGCAGATTAACTCATTACCACGAAGGTTTGTTAGTCACGAACGGTACTAGGTATATTATGATAGCGTTCGTTGATCCGTAGATACATTTTTTTTTTAATTCGTATACGATAACAAAAAAATTTTTTAGTCGCACCTCGTATATTTAAATACTTTTTTATGGAATTTTAATATGCTTGTTTAAGTTTAAATCGCAGCTTTGGTGCTTTTACTGAATGATTTTTTTTTAATTGTTGGCTGATATTTTGTTATAATACGAATTAAGTTGCGGCTAGTCAGAATTTTTTGTAGTTCCAAGTTTTCCCAGTTCGTACATTTATTGTTAAAAGATAATGTTTACTAAAAAAAAAAAAGGTTGTCGAGTTTACGATTTGTCCAGTAAAATATTCCCTCGGGTAGGTTTAAAAATAATTTTCTTTGAATTTATTTTTAAATTATACCAAAGTTTAAGATATGGGAGTCGAATTTTAATCTTGTTCATGTTTAGAACATTCATTTTTGTGATTTTTTTTTTGGAAAATTCGACACCCTTATAATACGCAATAATAGTGTTTATTAATACCGGTAATTTTTAAAAATTACTCCTATAGTTTTTAACCATGACAGTTTTAATTCGTGTTCATTTTAATTAATTAATTTAAACCAAAAAAAACATAACTATAGATCTGAAAATGTTTTATTTTTTATGTGAACTTTTAATAAATAACTAAAAAAAATGTGATGCTTTTTATTTTTACCCAAAATTATGTCATAATACAAATAAAAGGTGAGTTCAAATTTCAAATAACGTTGAAGTTCGTTTCAAAGGAGTTGATAGTACCAGAGCGCCGATAATAAACGGAAAACGGAGGTCGGGAACTTTCTCGCAGTTGAATTGGAAAATGTTAACCACTTACAGTACCGTCGAAAAAATCAATTGGAAATTCAATCCTCCAACAGCTGCCATGTTTCTCAGAGAAATTCCGGAATGTGGAGTTCCAGATTTGGATGCTCTGTGGAGAGTTCAGATTTGAGAAAACACTTGAGATATAGGATTAAATTGAAAGAAGATCTTCGTAGAAGGTTCAGGAGTGAATACTTGGGACAACTGAAATCATCAGCCAAGAATCGTTTCCAAAAAGAAATTAAAGTTTTGATGGGATCAGACAATTTGAAACGACTAGAGTGACCACTTGCTTTTATCGAAGAGTTGAGGCATTTTTTCTTGACGAAACTGTTTCGAAGAACATTTTGAAACAGTTTCGTCGTAACGTATTGATTAGTGGCGATCGCAAAAATGAACCGTTTTAAAACGTCACGTGGTCAATATCTATCTGTCCTCCCAGTTTGATCTTTTTTTGCACTTACCACTAGCATTCTTGGATTTTGAACCTAAAATAGCCTTTTAAGGTATGAAATGGCTCTTAACCTCTTCAATTTACACCTAGAATTTTTAGCGCGATACCTAACTTGTAATTTTTGGCAGGAAATCCTCCTCAAACTAACTAAAAAGGCTCTTGGGGAGGTTTAAAAAGGCACTTAGTGAGGTTAAAAAAGGCTCTTGGGGAGGTTAAGAGCCTTGTTGGTTAGGTTTCAAAAGGCTCTTAACCTCCCCAAGAGCCTTGTTGGTTAGGTTTCAAAAGGCTCTTAACCTCCCCAAGAGCCTTGTTGGTTAGGTTTCAAAAGGCTCTTAACCTCCCCAAGAGCCTTGTTAGTTAGGTTTCAAAAGGCTCTTAACCTCCCCAAGAGCCTTGTTAGTTAGGTTTCAAAAGGCTCTTAACCTCCCCAAGAGCCTTGTTAGTTAGGTTTCAAAAGGCTCTTAACCTAACCAAGAGCCTTGTTAGTTAGGTTTCAAAAGGCTCTTAACCTAACCAAGAGCCTTGTTAGTTAGGTTTCAAAAGGCTCTTAACCTCCCCAAGAGCCTTGTTGGTTAGGTTTCAAAAGGCTCTTAACCTCCCCAAGAGCCTTGTTGGTTGGGTTTCAAAAGGCTCTTAACCTCCCCAAGAGCCTTGTTAGTGTCATGATATATATTATTCAAGAAAAAATAGAATTAATTTTTAACATTTAAAAGTTCTAACTAATTACCTAAATGGTTTGTTAAATGTTTGAGTTTAAAGAAGTTTAAGTTAAGTTTGTTACGTTTGTTTCGTATAGCTTATAAAAAAATTTATAGTATAAAATACATTGAAGTTTTTAGGTTTTCATTTGGTAATGTACAATTAAAAAGAGACATTATTTATACTTACGAATCAATAAATTTAAAGGTTACACTCAGATAGACAATGTGACAGTATAATATTTATAAAATTTTAATTCAAATGATAATGGGAAACATTTCAATGTTTGTTTATTTTGAGAAAATATAAAAGATGTAAAAATTATTTATTTGTCAAAAGTGACAGAATTATTGAAATATTGATAATTATTTGACAAACTCATAAGCGATGGTCACATGAAAATTAAATATAAGTAAATGAGAAGAAAATCAACCAATATAAAGATATGGAGTGACAAAAATTGATTGGTTACTATATAAAAGAAAAAAAAGATTTGGTTGGGGAGAAAAGTCAAGAAGAAAAAAAGTCAGAGTTAAAATATTTTTTAAAATTTTGAGATATAGTAGAAATTATATAGATAAAGAAGAGATTTGTGCGAACAAATCAACAAAATTTGGAAAAGAAAGAACAATAGAAATTATATAGATGAAGAAGAGATTTGTGTGAACAAATCATTGAAAATTAGAAAAATTTAAATTGTAATTTTGGAAGATTATATGTTAAATTGGTTGGACGGTGAAGAAGTTTTCATTTTACACAATTTTTGAAAGTAAAAGTTTTTTTTTGGACTATAGTAAGAATTTTAATTTATATTTTTTTTAATTGTCAAAAATTACATTATAGATAGTTTGCCTATAGCTGTTTTCTTTTAGTATGAACTTGCTCCTTTAATAAATAAAAAAATAATTATAACAAAATAAATATAATACAAGATAAGTTAAAGTAATTTTATTTATATGTGGTGATTTGAATAATAATAATTTATAAAATTCAGTACATTAGTTAGGTTTCAAAAGGCTCTTAACCTCCCCAAGAGCCTTGTTAGTTAGGTTTCAAAAGGCTCTTAACCTAACCAAGAGCCTTGTTGGTTAGGTTTCAAAAGGCTCTTAACCTCCCCAAGAGCCTTGTTAGTTAGGTTTCAAAAGGCTCTTAACCTCCCCAAGAGCCTTGTTAGTTAGGTTTCTAAAGGCTCTTAACCTCCCCAAGAGCCTTGTTAGTTAGGTTTCAAAAGGCTCTTAACCTAACCAAGAGCCTTGTTAGTTAGGTTTCAAAAGGCTCTTAACCTAACCAAGAGCCTTGTTAGTTAGGTTTCAAAAGGCTCTTAACCTAACCAAGAGCCTTGTTAGTTAGGTTTCAAAAGGCTCTTAACCTCCCCAAGAGCCTTGTTGGTTAGGTTTCAAAAGGCTCTTAACCTCCCCAAGAGCCTTGTTGGTTGGGTTTCAAAAGGCTCTTAACCTCCCCAAGAGCCTTGTTGGTTAGGTTTCAAAAGGCTCTTAACCTCCCCAAGAGCCTTGTTAGTTAGGTTTCTAAAGGATCTTAACCTCCCCAAGAGCCTTGTTGGGTAGGTTTCAAAAGGCTCTTAACCTCCCCAAGAGCCTTGTTAGTTAGGTTTCAAAAGGCTCTTAACCTCCCCAAGAGCCTTGTTAGTTAGGTTTCAAAAGGCTCTTAACCTCCCCAAGAGCCTTGTTGGTTAGGTTTCAAAAGGCTCTTAACCTCCCCAAGAGCCTTGTTGGTTAGGTTTCAAAAGGCTCTTAACCTCCCCAAGAGCCTTGTTGGTTAGGTTTCAAAAGGCTCTTAACCTCCCCAAGAGCCTTGTTAGTTAGGTTTCAAAAGGCTCTTAACCTCCCCAATAATTTGTACGTTTCTATCGTGTCCTATTATTCAATTGTCGCAATTCAAAGGAAAAGTAAGACATCTGGCAAAGGGTCGGCAAGTTACCTTAGAATGTGATGTAATATTGGGTTCACTTTTAAATGTATATTTTTAATGTATTAATCTGAGGTGGTAACCGTTTTTTCTGTAATTTTTCGACCAAATTAAGTAACATCTCGGTTTTTGTTTTAAATTTGATATATTTTTGAAGGTAATTTGAAAAAAAAACTACAAATCACTGAAATAAATCGATAATTTATTATAGTACGTTCTACATATATACATTAATGATATTTACATACAATTTTACTTCATCATTTACATACTATACATTCAAAATTAAAAATAATATACAGCGTATACACAATATTAATAAAAATAAAGTAAATTGAAGAAAAAAAAAAAGAGATAATGAATAAAACCTTTGGTTTTACAGACTAAGTACTCTCTAACAGTTCAATATTTTAATTAGTCGGGAATGTTTTGCTTCATGTTAAAAAGATAATTATTATATCATTATATACTTTCAAAAATAATCGCTATTTTTATATAATTTTTCGTTTCTCTAAAGTTAATATTTACAAAAAACTTTGTTACTGTAAAAATCGGCATAAAAGAGATATATTTTGACTTTTTTTATAGTAACAAAGACATCTACTAGCAAAGGTAGGCCAATATATTACTAGATATCACATTTAAGTAAATACAGTTAAATAGATAGGCGGAGTTAATCCGGAGATGAGAAAAAAAAAATGAAAATATTTCCAAATTTCACGATAAGTCTTATCAAAAGTTGAGGATTTTTTGACAACCCCTCGTAATTAAAAAAAAAAAAATTACTGGAAAATATATAAATTTAGTTCAATGCTACAACCAAATTTTTTGGTCGTTGAATTTTCAATTCTATCACAGACTTTCCGCTTACTTCTGAAGGGGAACCACTTGGGGCAGTCCTATACTTATCGACACCATTGAACTCTGACAACAAATTCTTTTTTTACAAGATTCTTACGTAATTAGATGTATTTTAGTTGTGAAAATATTATTTAAAGAATAAAGGGTTTTATTTGTTCGTTAATTTTTGGTTTCCCCTCGTATATTGCTAACATTATTTTAATGCAAAAAATCGATCGAAAACGTCGTAGTTTAGAACGTAAATTGTTTTCAAGTGTAAATATTTCCACAACTTTTGATTTTTGACAATATTAATCCTCAACTTTCGACTCGGTTTAAACGGAAACAATGTTCCAGTTGCCTTTGTTTCGATAAAATAATTTTTTTATCATCTTTAACGGAATTAGGAGGCACAGATAATTAAATCGCCAATACAGATAGTTCGAATGATATAAAGTAGTGGGATGAAAAAATATGTTTACGAGATTTGGTATAATATAATCAGCATCGCAAAAACTTTAATGAATCACGCAATTTACGCAAGTACGACAAGGATAATATGAACAACACTATTAGAAAGAAAAGGATAAGAATTGTTCTATTTGTTAAAGAGGATTGAGTGAACAATTTTTCTTTCTCTTTCAAATAGTGTTGTTCATTTATTATCCTTGTGGTATTTGCGTGAATCGTATGTCGAGATAAGATTTTTCGCAATGTGTATATAATAATCATAAAATTTATGTAGACAAAATATTAAGATAAGGGTTCTACAATCACATTAAACGTGGCTAAAATTTTTATTTTAAATGTTAAACCGGATATAAATACATATTTTTTGAATGCTTGGGGACCATACAAAAGTACACAGAAAAATGTTAAAAAAATGTTTTTTTTTGAGATAAAATTGAGTGTTTTGAGGACAGAATTGGAGTTTTGGGGAGAAAATTGGATTTTTGGGGAAGAAAATTACGGTTTTTGGAGAAAAAGTTAAAGTTTTTTCGGGTGGAAAACTTTGTGTTTTATAAAATTGGTGGGTTTTGGGATTGAATTGAAGTTTTTTGGGTAAATTTGCATTTGTGGAGTGAAATTTGAGTTTTTATGGAACAATAATGTATTCATTTAGTCAAAAAATTTCAAATTTGTATATGAAATTGGTATTTATGGAGACAAACTTGAGTTTTTTGGGTGGAATACCTTGTTTCGAAAGCTAAATTGGGGTTTTTGTAGTCAAAATTATGTATCTTGAGGTGAAATAAGGTTTTTGGGGGACATCATAAAGATTTTTGGGAGTAAAATTGAAATTTTTAGTAAAACCTTGCTTTTTTTTATGAAATTTGAATTTTTTAGTGACAAATTTGTTGGTTAAAATTGTTTTTTACAAAAAATACGTTTTTTGGGGGGTCACTATTGACTTTTTCTTTTGTATGAGCCTCGTTGCACTCCCTAAACCCATCTCTTCGTCCAACAACAAAATTGGTTTTTTTGGAGATAAAATTGAGTGTTTTGAGAACAAAATTGGAGTTTTGGGGAGAAAATTAGGGTTTTTGGGGACAAAGTTGAGGTTTTTTCGGGTGGAGAACTTTGTGTTTTATAAAATTGGTGGGTTTTGAGATTGAAATAAAGAATTTTGGGTAAGTTTGCGTTTGTGGAGTGAAATTTTAGTTTTTATGGGGCAAACTTGAGTTTTTTGGATGGAATACCTTGTTTCGAATGCAAAATTGGGATCTACGTAGACAAAATTATGTATCTTGAGGTGAAACAAGTATTTTGGGGGACATCATAAAGGTTTTCGTGAGTAAAATTAAAATTTTTGGAAAATCCTTCCTTTTATTTTTGTGAGTGAAAATTGTTTATTTACGAAAAATAGGTTTTTTGGGGGTCAGTATTAAGTTTTTTTTTTGTATGAACCACGTTGCACTCCCTAAACCCATCTCTTCGATCCACAAGAAAATTTGGAATTTTGGGGACAAATTTAGGGTTTTTGGAGACAAAGTTGAGGTTTTTTCTGGTGGAGAACTTTGGGTTTTATAAAATTGGTGGGTTTTGGGATTGAATTGAAGTTTTTTTTAGTAATTTTGCGTTTGTGGAGTAAAATTTGAGTTTTTTTGGGTGGAATACCTTGTTTCGAATGCAAAATGGGATTTTTGAAGACAAAATTATGTATTTTGAGACGAAATAAGGGTTTTGGGGGACATCATAAAGGTTTTCGAGAATAAAATTGAAATTTTTGGGAAAACCTTGCTTTTTTTTTAAAAAAATTAGATATTTGTTGGTTAAAATTGTTTTTTCTTTTGTATGAACCCCGTTGCACTCCCCAAACCAATCTCTTCGTCCAACAACAAAATATCGCTCGTAAACAAAAGACTCTCAGATCGAAATAAGACTTATATATGTCGGAATCAGGTACAGATACAGTGTTACAATCGAAAAAAAAAAAAAAGTTAAAGTGATCATTCTTGACCAAAGGTATCGGTCTCTTCGATGGCGTACGTCAGCTTTTCCACCAATTGTTCGTAACTTTTATAAGGAGGTAAATCTAAACGATTGAAACAAGTGTGCGAGCGCGGTAACCAGGATTCTTTACCGACTTTTTCTATGCAAAAACGTTGGGGGCCGTTCGAACCCATCAATTCAGCGAAACCGCCTACCGGTACTCGACACGTACCAGTTACGAATTGTAAAAGTCGAGCTCGCTTCTCGTTGTCCGATTGCTTGACGAACTGAAATCAAAAATACGCGTATTACCATGTAATAAACGGTTAAAAAGTGTCAATTACCTGCCAAAACCAAGCTACCGGTTTGCTACTTCTTGTATAATGCCGATAGATGGTGTGTCTTTGCCAATCTTCGACGTCGATTTCTTGCATGCCGCACAGTAACAATTCCAATTCTCTTTCATCGAAATATTTCAACCATTCGATGGGTACTACTTCGTTAAAACCGTCGAGAAAAGCCTGCGTTTGTTGTTCGATACCTCTCGTCATTCTCCAATCAGTCATTAAAGTCAAGTATTCTTCTTTATTTTCTTCAGTTACTCTAAATTTAAGAAAAGTATATAAAAATATAGGCTGTTCTAGGGAAAACAAAAATAAATTGTGTTTTTTGGGGGGGTCAAAATTGTGTTTTTGGGTGGGTGGAGGATTGGGATTTTGGGGACTACATTGTTTTTTTTTGTATAAAATTAGGATTTTAGGGCACTAAATTAACGGTTTTCGGGTGGAAGTGGGTTTTTGGGGGGGGGATAGTCGTAGTCATTAAAGTCAAGTAGTCTTCTTTATTTTCTTCAGTTACTCTAAATTTAGGAAAAATATATAAAAATAGACTGTTTTAAAGGAAACATAAATAAATTGTTTTTTTGGGGGGGGGGGGTCAAAATTGTGTTTTTTGGGGTGGAAGATTGGGATTTTGGGGACTACATTGTTTTTTTGTATAAAATTAAGATTTTAGAGCACTAAATTAAGGGTTTTCGGGTGGAAGTGGGTTTTTGAGGGGATAGTCGTAGTCATTAAAGTCAAGTATTATTCTTTAATTTCTTCAGTTACTCTTAATTTAAGAAAAATATACAATTCTGGGAAAACATAAATAAATGAATATACTTTAAAAAATTTATCGCACGCTTATGTTGAATGTAAAGAAATTGTGTTGGGGGGGGGGTCAAAATTGTGTTGGGGGGGTCAAAATTGTGTTTGGTGGGGGGTCAAATAGTGTTTTTTGTGGGGTGGAGAGTTGGGATTTTGAGGAATACATTGTTTTTTATATAAAAATATGATTTTTGGGTACTACATTAAGAGTTTTGGGGTGGAAGTGGGTTTTTGGGGGGGATAGAATTGAGTTTTTTGCAGTAAAATTGGATTATTGGAGTGAAATTGAGTTTAGGGGGCACACAAATTGTAATTTTGCTGTAGAATTGGATTTTTTGAGTAAAATAGAGTTATGGGGACACACAAATTGTATTTAGGCAGTAAAATTGAATTTTTTTAATAAAATGGGGTTACAGAGACACACAAATTGTTTTTTTGTAGTAAAATTGGTTTTTTGTGCACACATAAACTGTGTATTATGCAGGAAAATTGAATTTTTCAATAAAATGGGGTTATGGAGATCCACAAATTGTGTTTTTTGTATTAAAATTGAGTTATGTGTCCACAAAAATTGATTTTTGTGGACACATAAATATCATTTTATGCAGTAAAATTGAATTTTTTTAATAATATGGTGTTATAGAGTCACACAAATTGTGTTTTTTGTAGTAAAATTTAATTTTTTAAATAAAATGGGGTTACGGAGACGCACAAATTGTGTTTTTTTGAAGTAAAATTGAGTTTTTGGGGAGACATACATTGAGTTTTCAGGTGAAATTCAACAACCAAAAATAATAATTTTAAAGAAAGCAAGTTACTAACCGTTCTTTGTCGCCGTTTTTCTTCAATTCGTGATGTACGATCTGTCCTAAAACTTCGAAATCCACACTATGGTACAATTCCAAACCGCACTCGTCTATATCGTTTTCTTTGATCCAAACCAAAGAATTATAAAATTCAGGATCGATGCTTTCGATATCTTTCATTATTAATTTTTTACCCAACATTCGTTTATAGAAAGGCATCGTGAATCCCGAATAAATGAATCTACCGTGATAAAGAGCCATCGCTATAAATCGGCCTATAATTAAAACAAAATTTTAAAAGATAAATCCAGCGTTGCCAATGTGAGCTAGAATTCTTCAACTATAGTACCAAAAAAAAAACTGTCGCTTACCTATAAATTTAAAATACGTCAAATGTTCGGGATTGACGTACGAAGCGGGATTGATCTGCAAACTGTAGTTGTTTTTGTTGGCGTATTCGAACAAACAATACATCGGATTAAGCGCCTCGTGCGACACGAGGAAAAACCATTCCCTACTAACTCCTCCATAATCTAAACCTTCTTCGCCTTTAAAGATAATATATAAGCGTCTACGTAGCTCGTACGCCGGCAAACGCATAATCGTATGGAAGGAATCTTCGAATAGAGTCTGACGAGTGACTTGGATTTTTATATGACTCGGAAGGGCGTTACTTTGACACAAGAATCTGAAACAAAAAAAAAACAATTTTCAACAATTATTAGATATATATACAGTGTGACCCATTTTGTTTGGAAGCACCCCTATAAAATCCGCATTTTTCAACCGATTTTGATTTAGTCTTTTTTGTTAGATTCAGTTTCAAAAACAGTATTTGAGCACACATTTTCATACCATAATAGCTATTTTCAAGGCCCTCTATGTTAATTTTTCTTTGCCAAAAAAGACGAAAGTATATTAGGCATTTTTTTTTCTCAAATATGACTACACCACTGGATTCAGAATCATCACAAATGTAAACTATCGAAATTTGATAAAAAAAGTTTTATTAACAACAAAGTTATCACTACATGAATTTGGAAAAAGTTGTTTTTTAATTAATTTTTTACTAAGAATGTAGACACATTTTAAAAATGGCAACATGGTAAACAAAAACTAGGACTCAAACATATTGCACTGTAAAAATTCGAAGCCAAAATTTTAAAAGACAGGATAATAGGTCCATTCTTTTTTGAGGGTAACATGAATGCCAATAACTTCATGGAATTCTTGGAAGGTGAGTTATCCGCAGTGATTGACGAACTGCCACTAGCAAAAAGAAGAAATTTGATATTTCAGTAAGATGGTTGTTCTGTACACTATTCTAGGATTGTCAGGCAGCGGCTTAACGAAAAATTTCCAAATGGTTGGATAGATCGCGGTAGCGAGTTAATCGAATGGCCTCCTAGATCGCCCGATTTAACTATATTGGATTTTTATCTGTGGTGGCTTTTGACACAAAAAGTGTATAAGACACGTCCAAGGAATAGAGTAGAACTGTGTGACAGAATACGACAGGCGTGTGCTGGAATAACGCCACATGAAATAAAAAAAGCGGTAAGACATAGTCGCAAACGATACGAGAAATGTGTGGAAATTAACGGAGGTCTAGTCGAGGCTACAAAAATGTAGAATTCAATTATTATTAAGTAGTTTAATAATCAAAATGTATTATTTGGTGTTAATTTGTATTTTCGTCACATCAGCACAATTTTACATTACTCTCAGAAGCTATAACTCCAGAACGGGTTAAGGTATCGGCTTCGAATTTTTACTATGCAATATGTTTGAGTCCTAGTTTTTGTTTACCATGTTGCCATTTTTAAAATGTGTCTACATTCTTAGTAAAAAATTAATTAAAAAACAACTTTTTCCAAATTCATGTAGTGATAACTTTGTTGTTAATAAAACTTTTTTTATAAAATTTTGATAGTTTACATTTGTGATGATTCTGAATCCAGTGGTGTAGTCATATTTGAGAAAAAAAAATGCCTAATATACTTTTGTCTTTTTTGGCAAAGAAAAATTAACGTAGAGTGCCTTGAAAATAGCTATTATGGTATGAAAATTTGTGATCAAATTCTGTTTTTGATACTGCATCTAACAAAAAAGACTAAATCAAAATCGGTTGAAAAATGCGGATTTTATAGGGGTGCTTCCAAACAAAATGGGTCACACTGTATAAATATTTTTACTCACCTAAATTGACTTATCTTCCATTTGAAGGATCTTTCGTAAGCTCTTGGTACACCGTAAACTCCTTTAGGACCTTTCGGTGCTCCGGGTCTTGGATCATCGAAAGTGGTAGTTTTAGTGTTGTGATCCACAAAATATCTTTTATTATCTTCGGTATATCTTATTTCCCAGCCGGGAGGTAACGGTAATTCCTCCACGTCACTTATCTCTTGACCTTGAGTTCTGGGATCCTCCCATTGCGTCGTGCGGTTTTTGTGATTAACAAAATATACGCGACCTGTAAAATATTACGTTTCAAACAATAAACAATAATTATTTTATTATATTTCACCTTCCGGTTGAACGCGGCGTTCCCATCCAGACGGTAGCGGTCCTAATCCGTCGTCTTCGTCGGCTACGACCGAAGGACCTGGCACTGGTCCTGCTTGATGTTGTGGATATAAAAACCGTTGATTTCCTTGCGACACAATATGCTGTCTCTGTCCTTGCCACTGTTGATAATGTTGAAGTCTTTCCGAATTCGGTCTTTGCCATGTTGTCGTTCTCGAATTGTGATCTACATAATATACCCTACCCCTAGGATCTCGTCTTAATTCCCATCCGGGCGGTAGAGGCTGTGGTCTTTCCCAAGAAGTTGATCTGTATATGAAATTTGTTTAAACATTTTTTTATTCGACTTTATTCAAAATCTTACCGTGTATTATGATCGACATAATATCTACGACCGTAAGTATCGAATCTTAATTCCCAACCAGGTGGTAGAGGATCTGTATCTGATCTAGCCTCCTCAGACTCACTATGAGCAACATTTCCATTTGGTACAGTTACCGGAGGACCAATACTGCCTATGTATCAATAAAAAAAAATATAACCTCCAAATTGTTAAGAATTTCACTACCCCACAGTAAAAGTTTACTAAATAAAGTATAAATAACAAAATATAATCAAAATCTTACCATTGGGTATGCTAGTTGTGCTGTTGGATACAGTTAGAGGATTGGTCGGAGCGGTTGTTTGATTTCTTCTTGGTTCTAATCGTTCTGTGCTGTTTCGTACAGACAAATTCGAAGAGTTTGAAGTTGGCATCATGTTTTCTGATCCTTGTCCTCTAATTTGAGCCTTGATCCCTTTTAATACGACTCTTGGTTCTGTATTGCTCTGTCCTAATGGTAATGATTCATTTGATCGTATAAACTGAGCCATATCAACTATCAATCCCTTCAAAAAAAAGTTATATATTATTATAAAAAATTCAAACTATTCAAATGTGTAAAAATGTTTGGAATTCTCAGTTTATTCTAGTCTACAATTCAACAATAACAAATTGTATTTAATAAAATTTAAATGATTGTTCAAATTAGTTCAACAATAGACTCATATTAATAGATACAGTGCATTATTTTTATCAACATTCAACAAGGACAATGATTTTATTCAATTCAAATAGTAACAACATTTTAAATTACTAGTAACTTACCTGCATAAAACATTTCAACTCCCCAACTTTAGTAGGTGAATCAGGCTGTTTTGCTTCACTTAATAATTCCAGTGTTACATCAAGATTATCACATCTCCCATTAAAACGACACAATAACATGAACAAGTCCACTTTTTTTTCTCCTATAACAGTATCTTTCCTAAAATTATTGTGGTCTTTGACTGCAAAGACTATTTTGGAACGAGGTGTTACTAAACATGTAAAAGTTTCATTCCATTTTGGTTGTGAACTGCTTGTTTTAACAGTCTCAGTCTTCTGTGGAGCTCTATCGTCTACTAAAATCTCTACATAAGGTGTGGGTTTGAGTAGAGTATTTGGTCTTAAATGAGCAGATTCAACTGAAAATATGTTTTGAGATAAATCCTTCAATTTTAATGTGTTTTATATAGTAAGTATTACAGTATAAATCATAAACAGGATTTACCCAGTTTAGATTATGATGCTTTAGCAACCTTGAATAATTTTATGCAGAACGACATTATTTTATTTAAAACAATAGGATTCAGTCTAAAAAAAGACTTTAAACATTCAGCAATGATAATAATTGTGGCGAATATTTATATTTAATGCAGTCTAAAAGATAAGAGAATCAATTAATTCAAAAACTTACTTGTAATGCTTAGCTGGTGGAAAGCAGCTCCTGATCCACTCCCTTGTGCTTGATCCATTATAAATTAATCAACTAACAGACCTAAAAAGATTATATTTACACAATAACAAATGACTAATTAGAAATTACAGTAAATTATGATGTAACTTCACTTACAGTAATTTCTATTTCTTCTTTAGGAGATCCCCCAAATAATCTTGATTACACAGATTGTTTTAATTTTATTAATAACATAGTAGTATGTCCCTTTCATGTATATTATTTTATTATCTATTAGTGCAATAAAAAGTAAATGGTTTAATAAATTGTAGAACTGTACAATAAAAAAATTAAAAGATAACTTACCAAACGCTGACGTAGGGAATCATTACACAATGAAAATTCGTAATTTGACACAATGTAGAATACAGCTGGTGTATTTTACATGCAGATCAAGTATATCATCGAATGTATACGATTTTAATGCCTCACTAAGAAAACAACACTAACAATTATTTATGAATATGTATCGAAAACACAAAACCTGTCCGACATTTTTCACCATTCGATGTACACTGGTGCCAAAAGTAAACCGAAATCAACGAATCTCCCTAAAAATGACAAAGAAAATATTTAGGATAAAGTTTTATATCATTGATTAATTAAAAATGATATCCAATTAACATATCTTATCTATAATTCTATTGTACTTGATGAAATTCTTTGTTATTTTGTAAGATTTTATCAACCTTGTTTACTTATTTCTAATAACCCGTTACACTGTTGCTACCAGAGACAACCAATTGCTACTTTAATTGCACACGACTTAAGATAAGACAAGGTCTGGGTGGTATGAAAAGGTAATAGAACGAGACAGAAGGTTATTCAGAAATATTATTTCTTGAACCTTTCACCCTGTTTGCACTAATATCACATTCCTGTCCATGTAGCATCAACGTCAAATGGTAGAGTAAATAAATAAAATGTAGCTTTAACATAACAAACATTAATTACTAGTGATTAACTAGCATCTTTTAGTATATCGCTCATCACTTATCACTCCATTTGACATGTTCGGCGGTTCTGCACCGAGTAACCACAGAGTAGGCAATCAAACAATTCTTCTTTTCTACTACAAAGAAAAATTAACCGACTGCAGCTTGCCGCTGCCCGCCCGCCAGAATTGACAAAAGTGGATAGACGTTGTTTTCCGAAATTTTATGTAAGCCAAGTTTATTTATATAATCGTATGCATATTTTTATTGTACATAATATGAAAAAAGTCTTTCAATATCGCTTAATAATTTCGTAAATATATTTTTTTAATTTTAAAGTGAATCAGTATCGGTAATTCCTTAAATTGTGAGGGTTGTATACTTTGGCAGCCATTATTTATAAAATTGTAAACGTTGCCGGTTGCCGTCAATAGCTAATCTAGATATTTTTAAATTACGTGTATCTTTTAGATTTTAAAACAAAAATGGCCGATGCTGATGACCTATTAGATTACGAAGATGAAGAAAATACCGAGCAAGCTACAAACGACACAGCTAACACTGAAGTTCAGAAAAAAGGCGTGAAGGGTACTTATGTGTCTATTCACAGTTCAGGTTTTAGAGATTTCCTGTTAAAACCTGAGATCCTCAGAGCTATTGTTGACTGTGGCTTTGAACATCCATCAGAAGGTACAAATAAGGTATTTTTTCAACTTCTCTAATAATAATAATTATTTATCCATTTCAGTTCAACATGAATGCATCCCGCAAGCTGTTATTGGCATGGATATTCTGTGTCAAGCAAAATCCGGTATGGGAAAAACAGCTGTGTTTGTTCTAGCAACTCTTCAACAATTAGACCCTACTGAAAATACAGTTTATGTTCTCGTAATGTGTCATACTCGCGAGTTGGCGTTCCAAATAAGTAAAGAATATGAACGTTTTAGCAAGTACATGCCAAACATCAAAGTAGCTGTTTTCTTCGGAGGCTTACCCATTCAAAAAGACGAGGAGGTACTTAAAAATAATTGCCCACACATCGTTGTAGGCACACCTGGACGTATCTTGGCACTAGTCAGATCCAAGAAATTGAATCTTAAACTCTTGAAACATTTTATTCTTGACGAATGTGACAAAATGTTGGAACTCTTAGGTAAGAGTATCTTAATAATCATTTAAGATGCTTCTAAGTTTTTTGTTTTCAGATATGAGACGTGATGTCCAGGAAATTTATCGAAACACACCCCACGGAAAACAAGTCATGATGTTTAGTGCGACGCTCAGCAAAGAAATTCGGCCAGTTTGCAAGAAATTTATGCAAGATGTAATTCAAAATTCTTATTCTACAAAATATTTGATTGACGCACCCACTCGCACAATTTGAAAGAGAAATCGCTTTTATAATGGGTCAAAGTTTTAAATAATTGAAAAAAAAAACCAAATTAAAAAGTAAAGAAAGGTGTTTCGCGTCCGGTTAGTGCATTGTAGCCCAACGAGTAGGTTGTGGGCGGGCCGGGGCCAACAAGAGGACGCAGGATTCAAGATTAATACTTCGTTGAAGGGTTTCGCGATTTGTTGTTTCGGCCGAGCTACAATGTAGAAAAATTTCACACACACACCAAATATATAATATGCAGTTCAGAATTTTTGCTAAACGAGATGATGCTGGGAGACCGTTCTCCTTTATTTTTGGAAGCTATACTGATTTAAATTTGGAAAATTGGTTCAAATGGAAGCAGCGATGATGGGATGCGAGATTTCGACTGACTGTATGTACGATGGATTCAGCCAAGACTCCTGACCTTCGTAACTGCAGATTTATTTTCGTTGTCTGTTTGTATAAGTAGATAAAGATTAGTAATTGAGGTACTGATACCATTTTTCTGTCGCCTCAATTACTGTATTTTTTTTTTATTTTCTTTGGAAAAAAATCATGATTTCAACGTTTCACATTTTCATCCCATTCCGAGTCAACTTTTTTCTCTCATTCTCCTAATTTTCTACATTTTGTTGAACTTTTTCTGTTCTTTGTGCTAAATTCAAGTTTTACATGCATATATTTCTCCGATGGACTCATTTCGATTTGAAATATTGTTTCTAGTACGCTTACTATGTTCTGATTCCAAATGTTTTGTAAATAGTACTGTTCAGTTCAAGTTTTATTAGTAAATCTTCGAAATTTCAAGTAATTTGTCATTTCCATCCAATTTTCTTGAAAAGTCATGATTTTACGAATTGTATTTATTGGTTAGCTATGTTGAATATCAAACTTTTTAAACAAATTCCAGTTTAAATTATTGTAAAAGATGTTTATGATACATTTACATCCTTCATTTTATTTTTTTTATTACAAATTACAATCAACATTGCTAACTTCATGGAAATATTCTCCCAGAAATTTCGAACTTTCTTCATCTTTTCTCGAAATTATTATAAACTATTTATATAATTTAATTAACAATTGTTCTTCCTTCCTCCCAAATTACGCTTTCTTTTCACCTTCCAAAGAAGCTTTTTTGCTGTTATAAGAATCAAACTCGAAGTGAATTTGTGGGAGAATATTTATTTATATTGAAAATTTTAATTATTGTAATTTTCAGAAGTCCGATTTGTGAATAATAACGATTTTTTTATACAGCCAATGGAAGTATATGTTGACGATGAAGCAAAATTAACTCTGCACGGTCTTCAACAACATTACGTTAAACTTAAAGAAAATGAAAAGAATAAAAAATTATTTGAATTGCTGGATGTTTTGGAGTTTAACCAGGTAGGTTTTCTCATTAATTAAGTTACCGAGATCTTTGAAAGGTATTAATTTTTATTAATTATCGTGATGATAACTTTGTGTTATGATTTTAATGAAATAATCGAACTCTCTCACTGACTAGACTTGACAATCGAATATATTTTTAAATATCTTTGTTTGTTTTCTAAAAGTTGTTTTGTTTAAGGTTGTCATTTTTGTCAAATCAGTTCAAAGATGTGTGGCCTTGGCTCAGTTATTGACCGAACAGAATTTCCCAGCTATTGGTATCCACCGAGGAATGGACCAAAAAGAAAGATTGTCCAGATATGAGCAATTCAAAGACTTTCAAAAGGTTAGTCAACTATTCAATCATCTACTTGAATTACTTAATATTTTTAATTTTAGAGAATTTTGGTAGCTACTAACCTTTTTGGTCGAGGTATGGATATCGAAAGAGTTAACATTGTGTTTAATTACGATATGCCTGAAGATTCCGACACTTATTTACATAGAGTTGCTAGAGCAGGACGTTTTGGTACAAAAGGACTTGCCATAACCTTCGTTTCAGAGGAAGGAGATGCTAAAATATTGAACGAAGTACAAGATAGATTCGACGTTAATATTACGGAATTACCTGATGAAATTGATCTTAGTTCTTACAGTGAGTAATTTTTAAAAATCCTGTAATTGTGTGGATTAATTTTTTTTTTTATTTCAGTTGAAGGACGATAACTTTTAACTTTAGTTTAAGGATAGATTAAGTATTTTTTTACGTTGTGTAAAATTGTTTAAGTCATTTGTGATTTCTAACCTACTTTGTAAGTGTATCAGTTCAATATGATGAGTTACAAATGTTTTTAGTAATAAAAGATTTATTTGTAAAATTTGTTTCATTAAACATGTTCAGAGGAAAACGTTTGGTATTTGGAAAACTTGAAATGAACCTATAAAGAAAGAATTCTCAAGATGTATCCATATTTTACTAATTAAATTCAACAAGTTTTATTTATTTGCATACAATAATTTAGTGGTGGTCTTCCTTATAAAATCGCAATCCACAATAACCACAACTGTGATTACCAGGCTTGTCCTACAAAAAATTAAAACTATTACAACAAATAAACTTCTAATAATTATAAATATGTCAATAATAAAATCCTTTCAAAAAAACTTACCAAATTTATATACACTTTTGGGTGACCTGTTGGTCCATTACCTCCATCACACCAAACTACTCGCTCCTTGCATGGTTTAGGAGGAACTTCAGCAATGAGATCAATTGCAAAATTTGGGTTAACATGTTTCGGTCTATCTACAAATCTGGACAATCTATAATCCTCTGTGTCCCATTTCTAAAATTTATATAGATCTGGTTAATAATTAAAATAGCAAAAGAGCTTGGTATAAATAATAAGGTAAATTGTGTAACCTGTCCAGTATGGGTTTCTTTTTCTTTGGGTACCCAGTCAGACATAAATCTGGAAGCAGGGCGTAAAAGGTTCTGTTTACTTAGAACCAATTCTGAAACTTGGGCTAACAATTTTAATTGAGACATTTTATTAAAAATTTGATGACATAACCCAATTAAGTTTAGTTTCTTCTTCTAATTTTAGCAGGTTTGACAGGACAAAAAGAACCATAGACAAAATAAAATATATATTATTTCTCTATGAAAAGAAAAGAACTTTTGTAGTGACAGATGACATAACATGTCATTTGCCGGCTGATTTGCGATATTGATTTCAGACATGTAAACAAATTTGAAATATCTCGTAATTCAACAATTTGATCATGGTTTTTATAATTAAAAAACTTACTTTAGGAATAATTATATTTTCAGCATTGTACGATACTTTCGGGACCACTGAATTTGACCCATTAGGTTATATACTATATTGCCCTTGCATGGGTAAACACTTTTTTACATAAAAAAAATGTGTAGGTATTTTAAATAAATCTTTTTAGGTCGGTTTGGAAACCAGGCAGATCATTTTCTAGGTGCTCTTAGTTTCGCTCATGATTTAAATAGAACATTAGTTCTTCCTCCTTGGGTAGAATATAGATATGGTGAATCAAAATCCATACAAGTGCCATTTGATACATACTTTCATGTAGAACCTTTAAAAAAGTTTCATAAAGTTGTAACTATGGAAGATTTTATGGAAAACATCGCCCCGTTTGAGTGGCCAACGAATGAGAGAATATCTTTTTGTTATATGGCCAGAGGTAATTATTAAAAAAAGTAAAAAAAATATAAATAAAATCATGAATAATTTTAGGAGCTGGAGATACTTGCAATGCCAAAGAAGGAAATCCATTTGGGCCTTTTTGGGATACTTATGAAGTAGATTTTGTAGGATCAGAATTTTATGGACCTCTACACTACGATACACATAATCATGATATGATTAAACTTTGGAAAGAAAAATACCTTCCAAGTAAATGGCCTGTTTTGGCTTTCACAGGTAATTATTGTTATATTGTTGAAACTCGTGATTTCTCATACTTTTAATGTAGGAGCACCAGCAACTTTTCCAGTTCAACAAGAAAATATTCAACTTCAAAAGTACTTGAAGTGGTCAGATCCTATTGAAATGAAAGCAAACAATTTCATTAAAAATACCCTTCCTAAAGGAGCTTTCATTGGTATCCATCTACGTAACGGTATAGATTGGGTAAGGGCATGCCAACACATACCACAAAGTCCCAGTCTTTTCGCAGCTCCACAATGTCTAGGATACCAAAGTGAAAAAGGACCAGCAACAACTGACATGTGCCTACCTAGTCAAGAAACGATTGTCAGGCAGCTCAAACGTGTTATAAAAAATATCAACAACTCAGTTAACAACAATAATGATCGCACTATAAAATCAGTGTTTGTTGCATCTGACAGCAATCATATGCTCGATGAACTAAAAGCTGCTCTACACAGAATGAAAGTGAAAGTTTTTAAATATCAAGAATCTAATCCACATATAGATTTGGCAATTTTAGGAAAATCAAATCATTTTATAGGTAATTGTATATCTACTTATAGCGCCTTTGTTAAAAGGGAAAGGGATGTTAAGGGGTTTCCTTCGTCTTTTTGGGCTTTTCCAACTCATAAAAGCAGTAAAACTAATAATAATAACAATAGTGTACATGAGGAATTATGATGATTTTAATTGCATTTTATTAGGGCTATTCGGAATCAAGTTTATGAAAGTATTATATTTATTTTGATTAGTATTTCTAGTTTCCGCATCGGAAGCTCTTTACTTTCGGCCACTGGCACATATTCACGATTCATACAATTTTTAAATACGTTGGGGAATGTACGTCCTTTTACGTATGCAACACTTATTACTTCAAGGTGTATAATGTGTTACGGTAAACTACAATATATCTCCCACGCACTCGCATACCTTAGTAGAAAGTGTGCTGATTTTATTTATTGATATAAAAGTTAATAAGTTGTTATTTATTAAGTTTATTTATACAATATGATATTTTTTTTTGCACAGACATGTACCTTTATATAATAAACATCACGTGATTAAGTTGAGTGTTTGTTATTTTTCTTGTACCAGTTTTGAGTTCGTAACGAAATTATAATTTATATTCGTTTTATCCTTTTTTTTTTGGGAATCAGGTTAAACAGGATGTAACAAAAGATGAATCATTCGCTTGGTATATATTGTGGCTTTGATCATAAAACAGTTTTAAGAATATAAAAATGTTCCAGGATTCTAAATATTCATTTGTAAACTGTATAGGAATTTTTAAATCCTCTTGGAAAACCCAACTTTTTTTATTGGATTTTTCCATCCAAAAAGGATTAAAAAAATCAATTAAAAGATCTAAAAAAAGAACAATTGCATTGTTATCTCCCGAATGATTCACCATTAACGCACTTGGTGGTAATGAATAAAAAAAAAAACCAATAATATTCCGCATTTCTATATACAATAAGATACTTCGTTAATACGATTAAATAATTAAGTAGGTAGATATCAGACAAAGAAATCTAGTTGCTTGCGTACACACACACACAAGATGTATTTTTTTTGACGTCGACTTCCGCTACTATTGAACGTTATCGTAACCGTTAATAAAGGTCAGAATAAAGCAAGTATGTGAGGATAATGAGCTCAAAGAGTTTAACCAGTATCGCTCACCGACCGATCCGATCCCGGTCTAGTTATACGAAGACATAAATTTGATTTGCGGCGTTGTCATGTTTTAAAAATTATTAGTTACGTTGAAGTTGTTGAAATTTCAACTGATTCTTTTGAAAAGTAGGACAATTGGTACGGAACGTTTATTGAAGTGAAAAACGTTGAGCAATTTTTGATAAGAACAAAACTTATGCGTTGTAGAAGTCACTGACATGCAAATAATATTATGTAGGTCTCTTTTTGGATGGGTAACAATAAAATATGTTTATAAGGGATTATTTTGTTCGAAAAAAACTTCCATCTACCATGGGCGCACGATAATGTTTTTAAATGGGGCTTTTTTTTTAAATCCCCATATTATTTCATCCAGATGAGATAAAATATCTATGAAGGGTTAATTTATGATAAAAGTACCTTTTTTCGAACAAAAACTGTTGTTTTATTTATTCCTGTAGAGGATTTTACTTGAAATAATCTATAAATCCTTGGTATAATAAGACACAGTTAAATTTTCAACACCCTGTGTGCTTAGAAACGATCATATTTTGTTAATTTTATAACTAAAGGCAATTTTTCTTGACGAAACAGTTTCAAAGACCGTTTTGAAACAGGAAAACGTTGACAAACAGTTTTATTCCTGACTTCCAAGAAAATGGACCGTTTTAAAACAGTTTGAAACTGTTTCAAAACAGTTTTTCAAGAAAAAATGCCTTATATCCTGTATTTCGTTGCATTTCAATAAATTTGACAACGTTGCGAAGTATTTGCGACGAGTGTATCGTAGATTGCATTCTCATCGCACGATCGGATCACCCCGGCACGAATCGGCAAGGACGCGTCTCATTGGTGAACGACACGTTGAAAGTAGGTTGTGACGTCACCCCGTGAAGCTATAAGTACATGCGATGGCCCGCTACTCCGCATTTTAGTAGATAGCCGGTACGATAAAGGCGACTCGTCGTAAAATTTGTCACGATATAACCGTCGCAGTGTGTGTGTGTTTGTTTTTATTTACCCATTTGGAACAGTTGACAATGGCAAGCGAGGCTGAAAGGTTAATCGGTATCTCTCTGACGAAAATTGCTCAGAGTAGATCTCATCGTGGCGGTGTGAGTTTACACAAAAATTTACTTGTTGCTACTGTGTTACAAAAAGCGCGCTACATTTTTATGGAGGAGGCGTATAATATGGTCCACTATCGTCCACCTGCGCCTGTCCAATCTCGCTCGAACGTTCCGCACGAGGAACTCGTAGGGCTAACAGCCGAAGAAGCCAATTCTTCTTCGGATACCGTTCAAGAATCATCAGCTAGTGAATTTCTACAACAACCCACCTGTATTAAGTGTTCCGAAAATCAAGATAAAGAAAATCATCCACCTTACAGTACCGAACTTACCTATTTAGATTTGGATAAGAGTTCTAACGTGTTAAGGGAGCGTAGTAATTCACCGTCTTTGAAAAGACGACGCGCTGTCGCTGAATGGGAAACCGAAGAAGCCGTCCAATCAATTTTGCCGAAAAAAAGTAAGCAGGAAGAAGACAGTGACGATTCTGTGTTTTTAGACGACGCCACGTTATTATCGGACGCCGTAAGCAAAGAGGTCGACGCAAATAAACAACAAGAAAACACCAGCGCTGGTTCTACGATGGAAATTGATCGCATTACGTCGCTAGTGTCGATATTTAGTTTTAGTATGGGAGATGGAAAACTCAACAGGTCCATGTCCACACCGGATTTGTGTTCGACGCAAGCTAAAGACAATCCCGATAGTTTGCAACAAAGACAATTTATAGCCATGACAGTGTAACTATAAACAAGTGTTCTTAGGTAATTTTCTTTTTGAAACTCGCAAATTGTGCTGTATAAAACGATCTCCCTAACAACGAAAACAAATTTTCTTTGCAAATTTTAAATGGTTGCGTATCCGTATTCAAGTACGAGCTGTCAAAAATATGTGTTTAAATAGAGTTTGACATCGGAAATATTTGCTAATACAACTTTATTTCGGATACCATGTGATAAATTCATTATATTAATTAGGAATTATTTCCGATATCTGCTGATTTTTTATTTATTGTTTGTTAAAGAGAATTGTTCTAGGTATTTAAAATACCAGACCATTGTGATAGTGAGATAAATGTATTTTTGTAATAACGTAAAAAATAGACGACGAAACCATGGGCATTTTAAATACCTATATATATATACTTATGTCTGGTAAGGGCCATCTGCCGTTTTGAATACATTCCATTTTAAATAGTACCGGATATACAGAGGTCGATTTTTCTACCTGGGGTCTTTGTGCTATGGGGATGATAAGGGTTGATTTTTTTTTAGAAAAACGTTTCTTCATGGTTGTCGTCGTTGTTTTTGTACATAAAATATATATATGGAAGTTTTATTGCTCTGTTTTAAGAGTACTTTATTCTTGTATATATTAATATTATATATGGTACCTCTATGTTTAAAAAAATAAAACATGTTTTTTAATTAATATCCGTTTTTTATTTATACACATCTTTTTTGGTTAAAAAAATCTGGTAGGGTAAGTACAGTAGAAAAAAACATCTTTCAAATAGCAAATAAAGGTAGGTAGTTGCGAATCACCCTTGTATAAAAACAATTTCCATAATAAGAATTTAAAAAAAAAGGTATTAACTATTACTGTTTTCTACGTAGCATAAACCACACAATGTTTATCATATTTTCAAGGCTATCGAACTGATAACGCTCGTATATAACTGTTTTCGATTAAAAATAAATTTAAAGTTTAGATCAGTCACCTTGACTACAAACGCCACCGGTCGGACGTCAAAACAAGTAGAACAAAAAAAAAGGATGCATCTTATTTTCCACCAACAATGACATCACTGGTATATATATATATATAGATCAACAACTTAAACGCGACAGAACCTAGCAGTGACGTCCCGGCCTTTCCGATGAAATAGGTTCAAGGTCTTCGTGTTAACCCGAACGGTTGAATTTATAAAATTCCCCAAGATTTAAAATTGCGAAATTCACATTTATAGTAAAATCGCAATCGGTACGGGGTAATAAATCAAAATTTTATGGGACTTGCTCAGCACAAGTGGACCAAACAAAATATGTAATTTTACCTACTGTAATAAATATTGTGAAAACAAGTGCCGACGGATATTGTTGAAAGATAACAATGAGTTAATACTTTCTACTGGTATAATAGGCGTAGGTTTAGGAACAGTATTAGGGGTTCGTAGGTATATATTGTTGTATTGCTTAAGTTTTAAATTATGAAAATACGTAGATATCCTATTAAATAAGTGTGGTTTGTTCCGACAGTTTTATCACCCGGCACCGATTGCGATTATACTATAGTTTGTTATTGCATATTGTAATCCTTTACAAAGATTTATTTAGACATATAATGTAATATCGCTTAAGAGAGGGGGTATACACGATGCGGTTTATCTCGCACGGTTGTATAGTTATGATAGAATTTACAATTTTGGAACCGTAAATTATCAAAACTCGCGTCAAATAGTGTAGATTCTAAAAATATCATTCCACACGTGTTCCCATTCGAGTCTAGACTTCCTTCCAAGGTAAAAAAAAATCTATAGAGCGACAGGGATTGTTTTCTTCTTTTATTATAATATGAAACACGCTTGAGTAGGTAAAACGACGATGCATGAGCATGGGTATATTTTGTGAGGTTCAGCGATCGGGTCACAGCGTGGTCAACGACCGATCGCGTCGTCCGCACGAAGACCGCCTCCTTCGCACAGATCGGCCTCTGGGCAATCTTCACTTGTTACTACTAGTATAACTATTAAAATTTTACTGGAGAAGTAATACAGGGTAAGTCATGAGGAGCTGTGTATTACTATGGTCCATTTAAAGTGTTTATTCCTATTGTAGTAATATACAGGGGGAGATTTATTTTGGTTTAGTGGAAGAATCGAAAATGCCTTTTTCTTTACTTATTTATCCATCCTAGTGGTTTTAAATTCTTTAAAAAAATTCTTACAATTCATAAAAAATAACCTAGGTTGTCCAGCAGACCCAGTTACAGTTTGTCGTGTGTTTTACCAAGACATGGGCTTTAAGAAGATCTTTTGTTCTGGTTTAAATAAAAATTTAACCCAGTAAAAAATGGTTTAAGAGAAAATAAAATTTCGAAACTAATATTTTTTCATTCAACGATTTTTTTCAAACAATGTAAACAATGATGGAATGTTATAGATAACTGTAACGGATGAAACAAAAACCTGTACGTGTACATTCTTGAAACCGCTCGAGATGAATCATTTCAAAAAGAAATACTGTTAGTTAATACATGAGTCATGCTAGATAATAGTTAATACTTATACTAATTTATCTTTAATAGATAGAACTAATTAGTTGACAAAAGTTGCATATAAATATTTATTTTACAAGAATCTTGAGGCAATTTTTAACTTTTGTTCTTAAGAATATATTTCATCATAGATGATTCACCCTTTATATTCAAACGTTGTTCGAAAATAGAGGTAATATTATTAACTGGGGACGATTTTCAATTACATATAGGTAGGTATAACTCGTTAATATAATTCAAACAATCAATTTTGGATAATTAGTATTAAATATTTTTGATTTAGTTTCGTTGAATTTATATAAAACGCAATATTTTGATAAAGAATAAAAATATTGTAATGATCCTTGTAAAGATTACTCACACAAACCGGTGATCTTGGGTATAATGGTATAATAACGTCATAAGGCCAGTGAATCACACGACGATCGAAGCCGAAGGAGATCGGATTAAATAAGGGGACGCCCAGATAAATAGGCCAGTTTGGAATCTGACTAATAGATGAAAAATATGACAAAAAATCTTTTTAAATTTTGGGTCCAATAATTCTATAATAGTAAAAAGAGTGGTAGTAAAATACTATAGAGCTCCAATGATATTATTATTGCCTAATGGCGGGTTTATTAATGCTCTGTTAGATATTGTAGACTGCCAGCTGGAATTAGAAGATCGGCATCTGTCTGTGTATACACGTAGAGAACCTCTGAGTACAGTAAAAGTCAAGAATGTTTCCCGTTACGTCATACTTCCCTGAATGTATCAAAGACACTGTAGTTTTATGTGGATACGAGGATATATTGAAAAATTATTAGCCTACTATAGGACCAAAAAAAATTTCAATGTCAAAATATTTTATTACCCAACATATTCTCCTCTTAATTGGATACGTTTATTACAGCGACCCTGCAAACCAGACCTCCACACCTTTTGTTACCTCCTCGTTGGAAGAAAATTTACGACTTTTTTCCAGTTGAGGAAAGAGATGATAGTCGCACGGAACCAAATCTGGTGAATTTCTAGTAATTCAAACCCTAAATCACGAATTTTTTGCATGGCAACATGAGATTTGTGTGCTGGGGCGTTGTCCTGCAAAAACAAAACACCTTTTGGATAGTTTTCCGCGTCTTTTCTCTTTAATTTTTTCCCGTAGAGTGGTCAGTAATGTCGAATAGTAATCTCCAGTTATTGTTCTACCCTTATCCAAAAAATCTATCATGGCAATTCCAAAAAAATTGAAGCAAGAACTTTTCCAGCAGATTTTTGGACACGAAGCTTCTTAGGTCTTGGAGAACCAGATTGTCGCCATTACATCGATTGTTGCTTTGTTTCTGGATCGTAGAAATGTACCCATAGTAACAATTCGGTTTAAAGAAGTATACATCGTTTTCAAATCGAGCAAAAATCGAACTCGATGCTTCTATCCTTGCACGCTTTTAGTCAACATTCAAACATTTGGTGATCCATTTTGCAGCAATTTTTCTCATGTCCAAATTGACGTGAACTATATGAAGAACGCATTCGTATGAAGTATTCAGTGCTTCAGATATCCAATTCGACGGTCTGATAAAGTCATGTCATGAACTGCATCGATATTTTCGGGAACTAACACAGAAACTGGCCTTCCCGATCGGTCATCATCTTCAACGGAAAATTTACCTCTTTTGAATCCTGCAGTCCAATTTTTCACGGTAGCATACGAAGGACATTGATCACCAAGGGTATTAAGCATTTGCTTACCTCTTAACCCTTTTAAATACAGGTATGATATAAGCTTTTTTTGAATGCCTCTAGTCTTTCGGTTTCAATTCAAACAGTACATCCGGATCAATTAACTTCTTTAACTTTTGTGGAGCTGTTTATTCCCATTTATGTAAATAGCACAAAACCATGAAATGACCAGAATGAGGATGACATATTATTTAATTTTAACCGCCTTTATTCTCGGCCTATTTTTGTTCTAAAAGGGGTCGCCCTGAATAATAGATTAGGGAAGTATTGTAAATATATTGTATGCGTACTGTTTGACGCTTTATCTGCCAGTTCATTTCACTCATGGTACAGGAATGAGATACGTCAAAAGATCAATAAGTATATTTTATTAGCTAGAGATTTACAGAAGCCAATTCTTTATTTATATCTTGAGGAATTTCCCAGCTAAACCAAGGGAAAAACGTCTATTTATACATAAGTATAGAATATGTATATTTAACCTTTAATTGACATATTTGATTTCTATTCAATTTAAAACGACTAAAAGCAATTATTATCGATAAAAATGTATGAAACTTTCGTAACGACCCCGTATATATGACGTTCGGAAATCACATTGTTGACTTTTTTTAATTTCGTCAAAAAAAAGGTATCAAAAAGCAAGTCGACGAGTGAACAGCGTCTGTGACGGTTGGTATAAACAAGAAACAAGACTGCAAAGCGCAGGTGGAGAATGTGGACAAAGCACCTGCACTTGTGGAATAGTGGATATGTGGACGTGTGTGTGTTTGTATATGCTCATCGAGACTATAACAAAACAACAGGTGAAAATGCAACAAAACGGTCTGTTTAACGCGCTACCACTTGGTGTGTGTGGTTGACGACATCAGAGGCGTTCTAGAACGAGAAGGATACAGAATAATGACGAGATGCGATCACTTTATTGTACAAAGCAGAAACAATAACTGTGTGACGCTACGCTAGTGAAAATCTTAACACCTGATAAGGTTCGATGCAATTGGCGTTTGTCAAAATTTTACCACCAATAGCAGGGTACTATTACTCTGTCTCTCTTAGTTGGTAATTTCTACTGTAACATCAAATATACTCAGAATGTATGTATGTATGTATGTATGTATTTTGGGGTAACATTCACTGAGACCTAAAAGATCTATTGTGCCCCCTTACTTCTACTTAGTTTCTGAGGAGAGTCTCAGATACTAGTAGCTCCTTTAGTCCTATTTCCCGGAGGAATTTTAGGATATCTGCAGGCCTCAACTTAGGTAACTGTCCCTCTTCTATCCAGTAGTCTCCCAGGTACTGTGCCCTAGGATTCTGAAATACTGTGCAGTTCGCAAGTATGTGGATGGAGGTTTCTTCTTCCATTCCACAAAATCTACAATCTTCTTCCTCCACTATTTTGAGCTTTTTAAGGTGTCCATTCAGGCGACAATGTCCCGTTAGGATTCCTGTTAAAACTCTTAGTGCAGTTTTGCTTTGACTTATGCATTCATTTGATCTCAACAGGTTGTAGTCACCCAGAAGAATCTTTGATTGCCTAAGCCCTACTAGATCTTTCCAATTGTCAGATCTTCTCTTTTCTTCGGCTTTACCTATTTCTTCCAATATTACATTGGAGCTGATTCCGCAAAAAGGTTCCGGCCCCCAAAAGGGTATTTCACTCCCCCTCTTTGCTAGTTCATCTGCTATTTCGTTTCCTTCTATTCCAGTGTGTCCTGGAATCCACAGTAAGGTGACTATATTGTTCTCGCCTAGTTCATTAAGTTTGCCTAGGCATTCCCACACCATTTTGGAACTGATTACACAGGAACTCAGCGCTTTAATGGCTGCTTGACTATCAGACATTATGATAATCCTTTGCCTTCTATATCCTTTGTCAATATTGAACTGGGCACACTTTCTTATTGCGTGAATTTCCGCTTGAAAGATACTTGGGGTTTTTCCCAAGCTTTCAGAGTGTTTGGTTCCTGGCCCGTACACTCCTATCCCAGTTCCTTCTATTGCTTTTGAATATACTCAGAATTTTTCTAAGAATGCGATTATTGTTTTTGTTATGCCCCTTAATAACGTTAATTTTGTAAAAATTTTGTCCCTCTAACCGGAAAAAATGTTTTTTTACTAAATGCAAATTATTTTTAGTTCTCTTATTCGCTACATTGGAAAATTATGACGAAACATTGATATAAATACGATTTTTTTATCTTTATTTACGAAACAGGTGTTCCACGATAAAATCCAGTCGTACGCTACTGTTCGTACATACCAATTGGCAGTTGTAAGTACTACCACCATCTGATACTAAAAAACCTGAACTTAACCAAGGACGTATATTATTTATCTCGATCTGGCGAGTTCCAAACGGATCTACAAAATCAAACAAATCATAATGGAATCTTCCAATTTTTTTATCAGATGTTCTGTAATCAGTTAAGTTTGAATATGAAATTTCTTCGAAAGTATGTTCAGATGATGATGTAACATTAGTATCGTACAGTGAACGAAATCAGAGACCTGATTGTTATATAACCATATAAACTAAGCTATATTAATGTTGTATTGATTACCGAGTAGATGATAATTAGGTTAAAGTAAATATACACAAAAAAAAACAAGAAAACAAGGCAGATTTGATAAACAAAACAACATTAAATATACGTCTGCAATTTGTTTACGTTTGATGACTTTGGCGCTTGGTTTTTGTACTCAAGGTCATAGATATTATGACTCGACAATTTATTTGAAAAAAAAAATGATTACAAAAGTATAGTATGTAGGTTAATAGATTTACCAGATATATAACCTAAAAATGCCAGATAATTGTAAGTGACAAGTAAAAAAATACTATTTGAATAATAATGTCTTTGTATAAATACCTACCTAAAGATTCATTTTAATGAAAGTACCTAGATCTCGATAAAACGGAAAAGGCTAAAAGCAGTAGTGAAAAGACAAAACAAAAATATTGATTCATATACATACACAGCCAGTCATTCAAGGTTAAGGGTCAGACATTTTTGAATAGAATAGGGTAAGGGGGACCTGTTCCATTCTATACGGACTTATTGTGATTGAATCATACCCCGATGAATGACTCACAGTGGAATTGTCACTCGGAAAAGATTATCACATGGTTGTGTAAATGATGTCAACGTAATTGATTAAATGATAAGGTTTAGACGTAAGCGACGTTATGGGTAATTGTTAGATCAGGTGTTGTGATGATTTGACTAATTTTCTTCCCAAAAATAATTCGTAAAGATAATGATAACCTCTGAAGAATATTATAAACAATGCTACAAACCTCGCGATATTGACAAACTATGTATATATAACAAGAATAAATTTAAAAAAATAAAGTGAAAGTGAATTCTAAAGGCTGAGCTCTTGAGCAACTTCGCCTAGATGATTGGATTGTTTAGTACGATGTTGTTAAAACTGAAGGTTGAAAATTGTTACGTAACAATTCATATACGTAAATTAAAAAAATATTATTGGATAAATGCATTACTGTTGTATCCAGATGGATAAATTTACAATTCTCATTTTGTACTTTTCATGTATAGTTGTGAGTAAAATTAATTTAATAAGTAAATATGCAGTTTTAATTGGGAATGATAAAAGTAGATCGAATTAGCAACAGAATGAGATATCTTAAAAAGAGAGTGTAAAAGAAAAATGCTTAAAATTGAAGAGGATACATGGAAATAGTTGAAAGGCATGGAGATTTAAGGTCCTCAGGAAAGCTACATTGAAGATTGTGAGAATTCCAGGGTTGCCATTGCCAAACTAATTTTAGAAAGACTTTTGTGTTTGACAGTTTCTGAATATAAACAAACTTATATCGGAGCTCGTATATTTTAAAAACGAACCAATAGGAACGAAATCCTTCGCGATCTGCTAAAGTTTGTTCGATAATAATTTTGATCTTCGTAGATATTCAATTTGAAATCCACAAAAGAATTCACTGGTGATGGTAAATATAAATTAATATAAATTACACAAGTTCTCCAGCAGCGATTTCGTAACAACTTATAACGATTCAAACGCCCATAAAACTCAGTAAGTCGTAACTGAACACTTTTTTTTTCAACGATACAAACTGGTTATCATACACTCTCTGTATATGTGTAAGCGCTCTCTGTACAGGTACAAACCTGTAAAGAAAATAATGGAATAGAATAAAGTTGAAATGAACTTCGATAAATGGAAATTACTTTGGACTGAATTGAGAACTTATAGAGATGGTGAATGAAAAAGGAACTGTTACGATATGATGTACTTTCTATTACAGTTTTTTTTTTCGTAAAGTATGTTTGAAGTGAATAATTATTCAATATGCAATAGAATCGTATTTATGGAGATCAGTTCGTTGTTAAAAATCGTCTGATTTATGAATGGACACCAAGAAGTCCTGAGTGGAACCCGCGTCATTTTTATATTTTCTGTTTCTGACCAAAATCATTCAAATATTTCGTAAGAAAAGTTACCAGTTGATATCACCACATACAGTGACATTATAAGCAAAAAATTAATCAAATCAAATTTACCGTCGTGTATATTCTGCCTTTTTCCCAGTAATTATGAATCATCCTGTATATATCAACGTGATTTTTCGCTTAGAATATGCTCGAGATTTTTCCTAAACTTTCAGTGTACAGGGTTATTCATTTTAAATGTCCCAGCCCCTACCATAGTTATTATTGTATAAACAAAAAAAATTTTTAAATAAAAGATGTGTGGTTATAACCTAATTTTAATATAGCGTTTACAAAAGTACAGTGGCGTGCGTAGTTTAGGGGAAACAAAAAAATTAATCGTTTTTTTAAATGAGACACCCTATATATTATTGAACTTTTGAAAAGATGTTTTTCTTCTGATTTCAAAAATATACCATATCATACCCCTGTCTTACACCATTCTTAAGATATTAAAGGATAAATAATACTATAAATATTGAAAAATCACAACTGTCATGTTTATTAAATGTCATCTTTATTGAAACATTAAAAAGGGTTTATACAATAATAACTATGGTAGGGGCTGGGATATTTATAATGAATAACCCTGTACACTTCTATTGTATTGTACACACTGTTATTTTGTAACCTATACCCCAACCCATCTCTATATATACAGTGAAAGGCGACACAATACAAACAGTCAAGTGCATTGATAATAATAATAATAGTAGATTGATAACAAGAAAGAAAGCGTAACCGAGTGTGATCTGTTGAATACTCGTTAGATTATAATGTGTCGAAAAACATTCAATTTTTTAATACAAATAGAAATTAAGGTCATAGTTTAAGAATACGAGAAAAAAAGTACTTAAAGTTGATTAGAAAATCACCCACATACTGGAGTTCTGTATTGTTAGCAACTTTGTCGAACGTAAAAATATTTCCAACTCCAACAGGAATATTCTAACAAAATACAGACGAAATTAAAATTGTTGGAAATATGGTCGCCGGTGAAAGCGGCTACGCCTACCGTATAAGGCACCAGCTGTCAATTATATTTATATCTGTGCCTAAGGCAAGTCGACTAAGAAATAAGACTGAGTCAATATGAGAACTTTTGATACAAATAAAATTATTTTATTATAAAATCGATAAATACTCACTTAGAGTTTCGAATTGTATCGAAAATAAGCCGGTAACTTATGTATTTACAATGTTGCCATATTTTTTTGGTGGCAGATCTGAGATTTTTTTGCAAATTTAAATTAATCATGCTTGGAATGACAACGTAGAAGTTGATCTTTAAAACTTTAAGGATAAGAATGCGTGAAAGTAAATATAAAATTTATTTTATATACATCATAAAATGTTTCCTGATTAAGTTTGTAACTATATAGTTTTTCGTCATAATCAAGTAGATAATTATAGCTGGTAACCTTGGACTTTAAATACGCTAATATCAATCCCGTGTCTGTATATTTTACGATTGTGCACGTGTACTGGGTGTCTGATTAAGAGAGGTAACTCGCTGTATCTCAGAAACTATTTATCGTAAAGCTTACAGAAAAAAAATCTGTATTATATACAAACTCGCATACGAAAAACTACTGGAAATTATTTTCAAGATTCATTAGATCATGTTACGTAATTTTGCTCCAGTAATTTTTCCTCTCTCTTGTAAAATAACCAGTAGGGGTGAGTGGGAAAGCCGACTAAATGTTATAACTTTCATTCTGCTTTATGGATTTTGACAAACTTGAAACAGTTTTATTGAGTCAGCTTTCCCACTCACCCCTACTGGCTTTTTTACAAGAGAGAGGAAAAAGTACTGGAGCAAAATTACGTAAAATGTTGTTTTTGTGTTATTTTTTAGAATTACGCCAGTTTTTTATATGCGATAATGTAATATGATAAATAGTTTCTGAGATACAGCGAGTTACATCTCTTAATCAGACACCTAGTACAGATTGAGTTAAAATAAGAGTTTTTATAAATATTGAAAACAAAAATATTCAAAAAACAAAACTTACCCAATATTTACCTACTTTATAAGAAGCACTGTAAAGTTACATATTTCAAAAATACATCTTTGATCAACAAATTTTTCCTTCTGTTTTCATTCCAAAATGATCTAAACCCTCCCTTCGGATGACGTCATTACTTTAGGGTCCATCTGCCATAATATATATTCATGCACGTGTTCGTCTGATTGTCTGATATTTAATGTTAAAACTGCTGAAGATACGTTTGTCACTAGTAAATTCCACCTAGTTTATATCTACAATACAAAATACATTTTTATATATTGAATACAGCTAAGAAATGTTTTTTATAAAAATGATATTTTATATTTCTTTCTGTCCTTCGTAAGATAAAAAAAAAGTGTATCTTAATCTTAAATATTAGAGAAATATTCTAAATCAAGTCCAATTGACTATTTCCCCTACCGCCCCGCCGATGCCGAATTGTTTGGATCGAAGTTTGTCGTTTTCTTTATAGTCCAGTAAATAAATGCAGTAACCGGTTCAACTCATTATTGCCGGACTTTTGTTTTGCAACTTGTAGGTATTCATGTGTAGATTACTCTCTGAAAATATGTCCTCCGCGGGATTTGCGGAAGGGTCTGGAAAATGGCCCATGATCCCGAAAATTCAGTTTTTGGCCGATATCTCCCGAAATATGCTACTTAGAGAAGTGGGGTTTTGCTAGAAATGAAGTACAGTTCATTACCTACAAAAATGGTCCCCATCATTTTTGTCCTTGGATCAATATTTCTTGCAAAAATTTTCCAGAAAACCAAAAATTTTAAAAACCATCGAAAAGAGGACATTTTCAGCTTTCCAATGGTGTGCATTAAAGACCGATATTGCCAATTATTGTTTATCAATTTGCGGTAGACCCGAGAATTTTCAGAAAACTCCGGAAATAAAAAAAAAGTCCCAAGAAAAACGTGTTGTTTATAAAAATACACAAAAATTATTTATTCATTCTTTCGGAATACATTCACCACCTATCAAAGTCCCATTATCCAAAAGGTTTCGGTGAAAGTACGCTTAATTTAAAAAATATGAACGGATTGATAAGGGCGGTCAAATATTCAGGAAAAATAAAGTTTTTTCAATATTCCTGGAAAATAAAAAAACGAAAAAGTTACACGATGTTATAGGTACAGGTCCCACCTTTCATATGCACTTTGAATCATGAAAAAAGATTCATTTTTACTAAAGTTATGGGCCAATTTGCCCGCCCTCCCATGCCTTCATTCACGGAGCGTGCTCCCGGAGACGCCGCGCAGCAGCTCGAAATCCAAGGTACGTTTGGGCCCGTTTATCTCGAAAACGGTTAAACTTTTGACAAAAATGATAAGGATCATTTTTGTAGATAATAAACTGCTCTCCATTCGTAGCAAAACCCCACTTCTCTAAGTGTCATATTTCCGGAGATATCGGCGGAAAACTCAATTTTTGGGATTATTGGCCATTTTTCAGCCCCTTCCGCAAATTTCGCGGAGGACATATTTTCAGAGAGTAATCTACCCGTGAATACCTACAAGTTGCAAAAAAAAAAGTCCGACAATAATGAGATGAACAGGTTGGGGGGTTTCTCGGTATTTACTTACTGGACTATTATCCAACGACCATAATATGTGAATTCTAGTAGATACCTACTACGACAAATATTTACACCTCACGCGGTTGCGCGAGTCGTACTCCATAATTGATGAGTCTGATCAGGAACGGCTTTAAACTATAGCGACGTTTAGTAAATTTAATAGAAATCAGATCCACCTTATAACTTTTTATATTTTTTTTTCCCGCATGCGCATCTTATTTAAAAAATAAATGGAAAACTTGGAAATTTCTTGCTCATCAATTCATTATTTTAATTAATAAAAATGTTTATGTAGCCTGACACATGTATTTTTGTGTGGAATACAAAATATTGGATATTAGTACTTTCACCCCTTTCGAAATACACCTCTTGTATATTCAGATGACATTCACTGAGACCTAAAAGACCTATTTCCCGAAGGAATTTTAGGATATCCACAGGTAAGTATCCCCTTTTTCCCCCAGTAGTCTACGCAGTGGTGGTCATATACACTTTGAGAGGGGGGGGGGGGGCATGGACCAAATCCTTAACTTGAAATGGGTTTAAAGTAAGCACCTTGGAATCAAAATTAGAAATTGTTTTTCTGCGTTAATTGATATTGTTTTATCCTAAGCCATCTCACTCGAAGGCGTTCATATACAGCCCTTCGAGTAGAAAAAATAAGCAGATCATGGACTGGAGAGGAACATTCTGTTGGTACTGCTTACAGGACATTGTCCACTAAATTACCACCTAAACAAGTTGAGACGGGACAGGAGAGTGAATAAGGAAGGCTAGAGTCGAGGGTTCAATATTTTGGGATATTCTTGATTTGGATTTTCTACTAATATTTTTACTTCCTAGGCTAAAAATAAATTTCCAAACTACACTTTCTACAACACTTGTTGAACAGTTTCTCCTTCGGGCCTGACCTGTGTTAACTCGAGAATCGAGATCTGGACTGTGACCTTTTGCCGGTGTTGGCGAATAGGTTGATTGTTTTAGGTATACCATATTATTTTCTCTTCTTCGATTTGACGATGGCGTGAAATACTTTAGCTTTTGCTTAATGTCGGGAGAAGTAATTTCTCAAGGAAAAATTAAAAAGCTAATTTTTATGTGTAATTTGGTTCCCGGAAAGCAAAATAACCTCATTCATTTTTTAAAATCGTTTATTATGTACAAAGTATTTTACAACAGCTGTTCACTTGCAGGAAGAATTAATTATTTGGTGATTTAAGCACATGCATCTGCATCATGAAACTGTACTTTAGTAGCTGTTAATACCTATATAATGTTGATACACCTAGATGAGTTAAAAGTGTAGAATATCAAAAAGTTCTGTTTTTTCCAGTAAGAAGTATTAATATTGACAATTTAATTCATGTATAAAAAATCGCATATGCCACAGTGCGATTGTCACTTTGACAGCGGCAAAAGTTAGCTTTAACTTTTACAGCGACAAATACACTAAGTGGTTTTTTCACTTATTCATTTGTTCATCAATTATCGCGGTGTTGGTTACCAGAATAAATAGTTTGGCATGTTTGTCAACAACTTATTGAATTTTCCAGAACTAACAATGAGTCAAAACGGTGTGTCTACTAACGCCGAAATTAGTCAAATTGTTAATACCTGTGTGCCTACTAATACAGTTGCGACGCAATCATCAATCTGGCGACAATTTTCTACGTTTTGCGATGCAAAAAGATACACATTTGAGCCAGATACTTCCATCGAGAAATTGAATGTAATATTGCAAGATTGGGCATTTAATATGCGAAAAAGTAACGGAGAAGACTACAAAGAAGCGGTAGTTAAAACAATTTGGAACACCACCGCTAAAATGCTACAGAGTAAATATTATAACGAATTTAATATTGTATTCAACTCTTTCACCGATGTTCAGTTTAATTCATCACGAGCTGCACGTAATGCTAAACGTAAAATCCTACAAGCACAACCCGAAAAGAGAAAATGTAGTGCATCAGCTCTTAATAAATCTGAAGTATTTGCAATGGCCAGATTATATAACAAAAATGAACTTTAAAAGAAATTATATCACATTTTGGTGTTTGAACTAGCTTGGCGCGGAGGAGAAGCAGCTTACTGCAAAACCACTTATTTCGTAACTGAAATTGAAAATAATGGAAAAGAAACCGGACGTATCGAGTATAATCTTCTATTTTCGAAAACGAGACAAGGCGGCAACAATAAATTATGTGCCAGCAAATGGATCACGCCTAATATTTTCGACGAAGATATTTGCCCAATACGTTTATTCAAAAAGTTAATGGAAAAACGAAACACTTTTATAACTTCGGACAGAGTATTTCTTACACCAAATCCCTTTTGGAAAAAGAAAAATTCTAAAGGTTGGTACAAGCATTTGCCGATTGGAATTAATGAAATTTCCAAATGGACTAAACGCTCAGCACAACGCATTGGTTTAGATGTCAAACGTGTCAAAATTACAAATCACTCAAATCGAGCGGCAGCAGTTAGCGAATTAAGTAAAAGCGGAATTGGAGAACAAGCTCTAATAAAAATAAAAGGACACAGCAATTCATCATCAATAAAACCATACTTACAAGTTGACAGAGTATCATTCAAGCATTATTCAATCAATTTGTTTGGAAAATGAAAAAACTTCAACATCTACAACAGAAACGATTAGCTGTGGCACCCGCAGCGATATCACTGTTCCTAGTATGAATTTCAATAACTGCGTTTTTAATAATTGTACATTAAAATAAAAATGTGTTTATTTTTAATGTTTCATAAATAAAGTTTGCATTGATATGTTTCCAAACTTCTCATTCATTAAATTGTCCTGCAGAATTACACTCGAGGTTTGTATTGATATTGGGTAAATTTGTGTTGTTCAAATTCTAAACTGTTTCCTTTAGCAATTTGACTCGAATAACTGTCAAATTGCTAGGAAACAGTTTCTCATTAAACAACCCAAATTTACCCGATAAAATACAAACCACTTGTGCAAGTATAAGTGAAAAATATTGCATCATCCATGTGTATAGATGTACATAACTTATCTTTTGATAAGGTGAAACGGCTAGTTTCGATAAGTAGAATATGAAATTGTTTATAACGTGTACACTACTTTACAAGATGACTTGCTAGTACGAGGGGACATCGAAAATACGAAATGTGGATCTAGAAGCGAATATATTTGTTTAATGATAATTCATTCAGAACTTACTATTACATACAGTGTTGGTATTTTTTATTGAATCACTCGACCATGATGTTTGACCATGGAATATCAAATTGAATTATGTATTAAGAATACACTAAACTAAATTTGTTTTATATTGTGTACTCGATTTTATTCGAATGATTTAATAAATCAATTCTAGTTTAAAGAAAAACTAAAAAAAAAGGTTTATGGATAAAAAAAATAATAAATAAATAGAAAATTGATGTTATTATGGTAAAAGGGTGGGGGTATACACTAACTCTGCATTTCAGAATAGAACAAATAAAAGAAAAGGCGCCAGTTAGGGTATTTGCTCTAGTAGAAAGTTTCAAGCAAAAACGATATATAATCGAGTTCAAAGTAGTCGGTTACAAAGAAACATAGTGAAGCTAATATAAGTGTGTTTAAAAAGCGTACCTGGTCATCAAAATAAACTCAGGTAAACTTAATCATATTTATAGACTGTGTACTAATGTTCTGGGGTAATTAAACGTAAATTAATTTTGGTCAAACGGATTTTGGAAATAAAATGAAACAATATAAAAATTGATTACTGAATAATAAGATTTTTTTTTTAATTTTGTGGTTAAATATGACATACACCAAAGTGAGTAACCAATTTCCAATATGTGAAACAGTTCATTTGTCACATCCGTGATATAATTTCATGAATCAGATTTATGTGCGAAGATCGAATTTAAATTTAAAAAAAACTCCATACGTTTTAGACAAACAAAAAGATCGAATTCTCCACCTCCCGAGTACAAGTATCATTTTCAGAAAAAAATAAGAAGAAACATGTAATTTTGTATCAAATTTCGACAAAGGATTTTATAAATTGGGTTCGCGACGAGTTAAGTATATAAGTAAAGTACGCATAAAACGGTATTCGAGATGATTCCTCAACCGAAGTAGAACATTTCTAATTTGGTTTCGTAATTTTTTTAACATCGGATATGATTTTCTAAATGCAGGTGAAAGTAACGGGTTTTATTGTTAATAATAATAGAAGGTTGCAATGTTTCTGTCGGAGTGTAGGTAAAATGGGTCTTACTAGAAATTTTACGATCATCAATTTAATACTACTACGCAGTTATCGTTTATATACAGGGCTTTGACCAAAAAAAACTTGGTATTCATTAATTAAAATTGTATAGGTCGTTTACCATCAGGGAGTAGATTCGTTAATTGTTTATTTTTCATAATTTTTTCGAACATAGAAGTTTTTATAAAAAATTTTAGGTAATAAAATAATATTTTCTGTCTACAGAAACCATGAAAAAACAAATAAAACTTTGCTTTTATAAATAAAGTCACCGTTTGAAAAAAAAATCCTATTGACTGCGCCAGTTTATAGTAAATATTTTTCTTATATGGCCGAGTTACGTCTAATGTCGATGCTACAACAAACAATTTACTGGAAAACCTTTGTCTTGGATTTGATATTGCTCATTTTTAGTTTGATCTGTCCCATTTTGTCTCGGTTCTGATTTTCTCAAAAAAGTAATCCCTTGTACTGAATGAAGGATTTAATCTTAGGTCTTAATACTTCTTCAACAATGTGCCTTGAAATAGAGCAATGCATTCTGCAAAGCCTTGTCATTTTATCGGGTTGTTTCGTTTTAGCTTTCTTAGTCTCAAGTTTACTGAACAAACAAAAATTTGTAGCAATTTTAGAATATACAGATTGCGTAAATTACATCGGAACCCTGGCCTCGGATTACACAAGTACGACAAGGATATATGAAAGAGAGAGAAAGAATAATTGTGCGCGGTCATCACTTTGTTTCATCTTAGGGGGTGTATACTTATTTCCCGAGACTGGCCGAATGGTCCTTTACAGAGATAATTCACTAGTTGGTGGTATTCAGTATGCTCCCAACATGGAAGGAGTGAGGGTGTTAAAGAAATAAAAAAATACAATCGTTATTACGTAACCTGTACATCTTAAAATTCATTTTTGTCAACATGATCATTTCAGACCAAGTTAACAATTTCTAACTACAATAGGATATTATTTTAGCCATTGTAACTTGAAAATAAAACAGCATTTCTTGAGAGAACCATAATTAATAAACTAAAAATCCCTTCCATTAATAAATTAAATTGAAAAAATAAAATAAGTAGGTAGGTACCTACACCTATTCTAAACATAAAATATAAACTTCCTAAAAAAATAAAAATAAAAATCCATTCTAAAGGTAAACATAATTTGAATGAATTAAGTGCTCAAATAAACCACCTTCCTGTGCCAGACAATAACCAAATCTGTGATAAAGATTTGATCTCATATCTCTAAGATTATTTGGCGTAATGCTGGCACAAACGTGCTGTATTTTCACCCTCGAAAAAAAGTCAACGATAACGAGACAAAAATATCATTTGTACAAATTAATCTGCGCTTTTGGCAACAGCGGTTAAAATAGGGGGGCAATGAGCATTCGGCCAGTCTCGGGAAATAAGTATACACCCCTCTTTCAGCTGTTTTTCTGTCGTACTTGTGTAATCCGGACGGTTCCGATGTAATTTACGCAATCTGTATGACAACCTCAAGAGGCTAGCAAGAGACAAATGGATATGACAACCGAATATATTCACATTGACTTTAGAAAGAGTATATTGAAAAACGTGCAATTTGATCATTTTTTGCAATATATTGATCTTGCAAATTATATTGTTCCACGTCAAGTGGATTTAAAAATGACTTTATATTCTAAAAATATATTCCTAGCAAGGGGCCATCCATAAAGTACGTCACACGTTAATGGGGAGGGAGGGTATCACCGAAGTGTGACATCGTGTGACAAGGGGCAAGGGGGGGTCAATACTTTTGTGACGTCACATGTTAAAATTTAAAATACTAAAACGCAAAGTTTGGATGTGAATTAAAAATTTTAAAATGTTTATGAAATGTTGGACTTTATGTTGATTTTATTAGATTATTATTTAATAAAAATAAGTAAAAAATGAAAATAGCTGTTTTCTCTCGATTATTTTTAAATACATACATATATTTAAAAAATGTGTGACGTCACATCAGGAGGGGGGGGTTATAAAAATGTGACAACCTGTGACAAGGACGGGGGGAGGGGTTCAAAAGTCCTAAAAATCGTGTGACGTACTTTATGGATGGCCCCCAAACACCCTTCACAACAAACATTTGTTATGTAAACAAAAACGTTTGTTGTTTGTTTCTTTATTTTTAAATCCAAATTCAAAACTATTTTTTGTTACACTAATAATAATACATATGGAAACGAAAATAAATGCGATTCTAGTCATTTGGAAACTATTTAAAAACGAAGAAAGGCGTTCGGGATATATATAGTTTTATAAGTACACATTTTCCGGTAACTCGTCGATAAAAATAAATCGTTCTATTTATACTTTTTTATTCGAGTCTGTCGTTGAAAAAAAAAAATGTTGAATTTTTGTTTATTCACCCTATATAAATATTTTAAGGATAACTTTTATGTTTGATACAGAATCATTTCCTATTTTATTTATTTCAACAAAATAATATTTTTATTCAAAATAACCTCTTTGTTTTAAGATACCATAAACGGAAAAAACAAGAATCAACCGAATGGTGGGATTAAGGATATAATTTATGCTATAGTCAACCACAGAAATACTAATTTTATTCCATATACCAGGAGTATCCAGTAAATTATGATGAATAACAAAACTATTAATGATTGTAAAATATTTTGTTTGGTGGTAAAAATACACCAATTTTATTTTATCTTCCAAGCTTTCTAGGACAGTCGAGGCTCTAAACAGCAGGATAAACAATATAAAGTTCTCAATTTTCGAAAATCAACACAGACATGACGTCATGAAGATTACCATTAAAAAGTTGGACGGAGATCTGTTTGAGAAATTGTTTGTATATAGACACTTTAAACTATTATTCACGCTGAATCAGAAAACGGATTTGTTCCAAATTGTCTGCAAAGAATTTTAAGGTTTCAAGCTTGAAGACACAACTACAGAACTTTTTGAAAACTGGTTTCAAAATCATCTTATGAAAAATATATATAAGTAGAAAGACTGAAATTCAAGAATATTTGTTACAAAATGCTATTTATTTTGAACCTGATTACAAGAAGGACTTTTGGGAGGTGTTAAAACCATATGCTATTAAAAAACAATATGCATGTGAAAGTTTAGCTGAGGAACAGGGAAACACTGTGCTACGCTTCCTTAAACATCGATGAAACGTTAAATTCTGATGTATATTAAAACATTTATGGCAAATAATATAGTTAGGTATTAAGAGATATACTTGTTGAAAGTATTTCTGAGGTAGACTATATTATATAGCAACTGACTATACAAAATTAAATCGGGTTTAATGTGATGTGAGCTGTGCTGTCTGCATTACTCGATAGTGAGCTCACCCAAGGTAAACGGGTATTTCATTTATCTCAGTCACCTCTTCAAATATCGAAATAATGCTTTTATAAATGTCACAGTGGGTTTGGGAAATTTAAAAAAATTAATATTTAGGTCAGATACAAGATTTTTTTTTAATTAAAAAAGTATAGAAAAGCATTTTCAACATAAAAAGTCTTAAATACCACAAAACTACGGCTATTGAACTGAGAGTCTTCTCAAAAGACCGATCGCAAAGTCAAATTATTAAAAATAAACTGTTGTATACAAGAATTATCATTTGAAGCAAATCTTTTTTCTCCTAGATGGCCATGACTTCAAATCTCGATGTATTTTTTAATCATAAACAACTTTTTCAAAAAGATTTTTTTGATATTTACTGAAATAAGGGAACTTTACTCTCGACTCAAAATCAAATTTTCGGATGCACCTCGTATATTACACATATTTCGCCACTTTTTGTTGTTGCATTTTTAGTTTTAGGAGATGCACAAACTTTTTTGAAGAATAACTTTTTATCGAAAAACCCATAATAAAAAAGTTTCCAATTTGGTGCAGACTTTGGGGATGACGCTGTATAAAAAATTCCGGAACTTATCTAAAACTCCACTTTCTTGGACCAAATATCGTTACGATGACACACGAATCAGTAATTCTATGACTAACTTAAACACACTCACACACACAAATCAAGCTGGAGGAGGAAGGAGGTAAATACTCTCCAAAACGTACCGTCTATATTTGTCGAAGGGCATAGGAATAGGACGGCGTTCGTCGGGACGGCGGTGACGTCAACTGACTCCTAAAAATAATTTTCATCGAATCATTTATCGAAGGCAAGCGACGACGTTCGCTGTATTTTTGTTTTAATGTAGAGAGTTCGCTATGCTGGGAACCATAACAAAAGTCAAATATTATATTTATACATTCTTAGAAGTTCCTCGCTTGTTGTGTAGACGTTTTTTTAAAAAGCATTACAATATTGCATTATTTCGTATAATATTAAACAAACAAAAATATTATCTTGCGATAAATACAGCAAACACTATAGATTAGATTAAACATATGAATAGACGAAATTAGTAGGTACAACGATAAATATTTTTTATTTTAATTCGTTAAAAAAATGTATATTGGGTTCATCCCTCGTAAATCCGTCATTCATTCCACTTATTTGTTTTTTTTTAATTATCTGTCACCTGCAGGTGACATTTGCTACAGATTTTTTAACTTTTGTCCATCAAGACTATCATCATCCGTTAATTCAACTTTAACCCGAATTAGTATGATGTAATTTTTTCCGTATTAAAAATATGACACGTTCATTTCTAGTTGTTGGAAATACCTCGAGTACACACAGAGTTTTATACGAATATAAACTAATTTTAGTTTATGACGTCTACCAGCAGCGTTGCCGATAAAATACTACGTTTTATCAATTGAAATTACTAGATAAATAAATATAGTAAAGTTATTAAGTGTACCTAACCTACTGCCATTTTCGCGAATAGAATACCTATAATAGGTATATAACTGTTTCTAATTGCTATATTTGTTTTACTCCACAGTACTACAAAACGGTATTAATAGAGATTAATGTAATAGAAACTTGTTTGAACACGCAATCCCATAATCTTATGACTTCAACAAATCTATTAAATAGTTATTTTAAAGACGCCATGTTAGGTACCTACTCGATTACAGATTTATGAAATAGGAAACTTATGACCACTAATATTGATATAAAAATTGATTTATACCTATAAACAATGATAGATTTGTTGCTAAACAATACGAATATATCTAATTATTATTCAAGCAATTGCTACAACAAATTTATACAGAAATAGAAATACTTATTAACGGTTTACCTACCTTAGATTTGGCAGGAAGAAATATTCAGTATTTACAAAAAAGTATGCATTTCAAACAACAGTGGATGTACCTCTAGTCTTCGGTAAATGGAATCGGTATTCTTTCACATTTAATTTCACTAATTACTACACTTATAGAACATTTTTTAATTTTTTGGACGCTTACATTGTTTAATGAGCAAATGGCCGACCATACTTCAATTGTTTTCCATGTCCCACCACCAGTGATGCCAATTTAAGAAATTTGGAAATTAAAAACCACCTAAAAATATTTTTAGTATAAAATGCTTTACTCTTTACGTTCTTTTATTATATTCAAGAAGTAATTTCATTAATTCAAATTAACATACTTTTATAATAGTATCCTGAGAATTGTGACCAGATTGGTATATTTTAGGTAGGTACCTATTGTTCAATTTTTTATCCCACCGCTCAGAATATCTACAAAAAATGATTCACTCCATTTACCTAGTCCCCTTTTTTAATGTTTGTAAACAATAAAGTGGAAAAATACTCGGTGTATTCAAATTTTCATAAATATTGTAATAGGAAAAGTACCAGGAGATTAAAAAATTCAAAATTATATATCCAATTCTAATTTTAACAATTCTAAACTCTCTACCTATTAAAAAATCTAATTAACAAATAAACTAAATCTATTTCGAATCACATATAATACACGAGGCTTTCGGTATTTGGCTGTTGGCTGTATTCCCATACCGTTTAAACGAGTTAATATAAGGGGTAGAGTTCGGAAATATTCGGCGTCAGACAGGTCTGGTAAATCCATTTGCGTATTAAACACTGTCTTTGCATTTTATAGTCGTTATCAGTAAATTGACGGTACATTTTTCGATATGACAACGCCGCTTGCACTCAACCTTCACTCTGTAAATGCGTTTATGGCCTGCAGATGGCAGCATAAACCGGAGTGAAGCTTCTCGCGCCAAAAGGACGGCTGAATGACCCGCTAAGTGTTGGCCTAGGTATGGGTATAAAGCATTAAAAGAAAAAAATATTTACTCGATTAAATCAGCTATGGATTTAAAATCTGGCTTTTTAAGGATGTTTACACGGCGTGGTTTTTTATATAGGTAATAACGTCACTTTCCATTGAATCGAAGTTTATATGGTCTGGAAGTTTTTAATTTTAGATCGTTTTTTAATATAGACCTATTGCGTTTTTGTACTTAGAATAACTACGAGACGCGTCGAATGGTTAGCAAATATTATTTTAATCTTTATGTTGTTTTTAAAACATTTATATTTTGTGAATAATGACTTTATATCCGTTATAAAGTGTTACAAAAATTAAACGAAGTCTTCTTTATAGATTAGTCATGTTCTAGTTTACAGTTTATAAAATTTTATCATGTAACAGTAATACAACAATAAGATGCATTTTATTTACCCAAGAAGTCACCAGTCGTGACTCCCGATGACCGTGTTTAGACAGTTTGTAAGTACTTACGGTTCAGTTCAGTTCAACGGTATACGAATTAGAAAACACCTACACTTACTATGGCTGCTCTCTAGAGAAATTTAGAACATACAAATATGGAGAAATTCATTATACAATCGAAGAAGTTTTAGTATTCATAAAAAAATATACAGTACGACTTGATTGACAGCAATTTTTGACACATTTGACAGCTAACGTCTTCTTCTTCCTTTTTTGGGCTATATATGACAGCTAACGTCATTTTTCCACTAATAACACTATTTATAACCTCTTAGAACCAAGGTCATTGAATAATTTAATGAGATTAATATATAATTAAACTGTTGAGGGTGTATAATTTTAATTAAAAGTGAAGTTTTCATTAAATGAAACGTCTTTGGGCACCTACGTAATGTTCATCATCATGTGCTTCGATTTGGTTTCCAGTTGTTCTCATTCTCTTTTACGTTTACTATACACGAAGATGTGAGGAGCGTCTGAATGTAGTACACTTTACCAACGTTGCCAAGTGTAGTCCTAAACTGAAAGGGCGCCATCGAGTATCTCCGGTGGCGCTCGGCTTTCGTGCGAAGCGCACGGCTTTTAACCTTCTATCGATATCGTTAACGTGTGCAGAGATTAGCCCAGCGTAAGTGTGCTGGGCTCCTAACACAGAGGTACCAGGTTCGAGTCGTGTCCGAGTCAAGATATTTTTATTTTTATTTTTATTTTCTTATTGTTTTTTTCAAAAATTGACTAAAAATACGAAGAATTTTTCGATTCGGATTAGGGTAGGGGGTAAGGTAGGGTGGTTTTAGTTAGGTTATTATTGAAAATTATTATAATAATCTGTCAATTATACAAAATTCAATTTTTCGATTCGGATAAGGGTAGGGGGTTAGGTAGGGTGGTTTTAGTTAGGTTATTATTGAAAATTATTATAATAATCTGTCAATTACACAATTCAATTTTTCGATTCGGATAAGGGTAGGGGGTTAGGTAGGGTGGTTTTAGTTAGGTTATTATTGAAAATTATTATAATAATCTGATTTCTTAACACATTGCTTTTTAATCAACTGTGATAAATATCACTATTAAAATATTTTTACTTTCCAAAACACAAACGTTTTAGTTTAGGACTACACTTGGCAACGTTGGTAAAGTGTACTACGATTAGACGATCCTGAAGATGTGTGGGTGAAAATTAGGGGAAAATGTGCGCAAATCCTTCACCGGTAGTATTGATTTCCACCCACACGCAAACTTTTAATTGTTTCATTTCCAAATAAATTATTTCGGCGAGGAAATCGCTCTTCATATCTTAATTAGGTATCCATGTTTAACCAATCAAGTTAATTAAGTTTTTCTTCCTCGAGGTAGTAGGTATTAAAAATCACTTTCATATAAAAATGTTTAATTTTTATTTTCAATTTTCGTACCTACATAAATATTTACTTATATAAAAACTATTAGCTAATTTTTCTATTGTTAGCTAGGTACCATTATATTCCGTCCAATGTGACAATCATAATTAATAATAGCAGAAAAGAAATGCAAAGTTTTTAATTTATTCCTTTCAAACTTTCACATTGCAAATTCAATTTAATATAGCTCAAATACTAAAAAATATATTAACTAAACCACCCCGACATCTATCGTCAACCTGCAAAAGTTAATTAAAAACCACAAATTGTGCTGACATCTAGTGAGTAACTGGAGAGTACAATAAAATTCCTGTAATTTCGTGAGATTCGTAGGTATTTTTATGCCAATTTTAATAAATAAATAATCCACTGCTTTTATAAATAATAATCTGTGTGAAAATTGAAAAGTATTACTAATAATAATATTTCATTTTACATTTGATTTTTATCTGAAAGTTTAGCATCATTCTCATTTTTTAAATTGAAAGGTCAATTATTTAGGTCATTGAAATAAAAACTCCTTATAGAATTATCTATAGCGAAATGGTGTACCTATATAGATTATTTATCTTATAATACAAGTAAATTCAATACAGCTTTTTAAAATTGTTGTAAAAATCGTAAGGCATTGTTAAAGGTGTTGCCTATATGTTTATATGGATACTAATAAGCACTGATTTATCATATTTAATCTGGGTGTAAGTAGTAGTAATGGAAAATTTAAAGCATAATCATTCTTAGGTATATTAAAAAAAAGTTACGTAACAGAGATAAATATTATCACCAGAATTTTTAATAAAAGTTATCTTTACTGTGTGGCAATGGAGTTCAAGAATAAAAAAACGTTTTAATAAAAAAACCTCGTAATTTTAATAACGTTTTGACTTCCTCTGGTAGTAGATATGTAAAATAGAATATAAATTAACTTCCGGTGATATTTTCAACATTTCTTTCGATAATATATTAAATTTCTACGAAACTTATGACACTACAATCCGATGTATTTCACAATACTCCAAATTTATTCAATATTACGTCATTTCCGGTAAAGATACATTCATGCAACGTTCAAAAAGTCAATTCTTCAGTAATACAAAAATAAAAAGTATCCTCTCTATTGTCATTTAAGCTTCTGGGAATCATTTTTGATATACCAGAAGCTACTACCAAAAACTGTTTTTTATTTATAATTATTGCAAGAAGTAAAATTACACCCAAAATATTTGTATTTTTAATGAAAAAGCGCCCTCTTGTGACATTTTGATGAATTAACGGTTTAAGAGATGAAAATGTGCTTCAACTTCTGCAGTTTTTAGTACTGGGACTATTCTGTATTTGTAGAACAATGTGTGTAGGTAAAATTATACTGTCAAATACCTATGATCGTTAATAGATAATACTTTTCCTCATCGTCGAATTTGGATATCAGGTGATTTGTAACCTTTATAATCGTGTAAATAGTATACGAGAACCACAAACCACCTGATCCGTGACGAGAACCTTCGAACTCGTCGATCGTATGGTGGTTCCCAGTAGATAAAAATAATAAGTATATCCTCGTTGTCTGACCGCCAGCCGGCTAATAATACGGTAAATAACCGTTTTAGAAGGTTTAAAAACGTCGCACCTCGATCGTCGCGTTTATTCCGCAAAAAACTTTCAATAATAAAACAACAAATTAAAAAAAAATCAATATGGTGGTACCGATCGATCGAGTGCGACCCTCCAAGTCAAAACAATACGTGGGAAATAACTTAAATTTAAATATTAACGAAAATGAAAATACTATAATGCTAACTGGAAACAATTGTAAAGTTACTTTAGAAGAAAACCGTGGAAAAGTGCAAGTAGTGGGTAATAACTGTGAAATTGTAGTTTTAAAAGGTAATGGAAATATAAAATACGTTGGAAATTGTGGAAAAATAATTTTGGGCTTGGGAGTTTCTTCGGAAAACGTAAATTATATAGGAAACGAAGGAAATGTAACTTGCGTGAGTGATTGGACTGAAAATACAAGTGACAAAAATGAAAATAAGACACATAGAAACTACTATTCAACCAGTGAAAAAAGGACGCCTATAAATATAACCAACGCCAATACTATTAGGGTGACTTCTACATCGCATATCCCAGAAAATTTTAACGTTGTATCATCAATAACAAGACGATAGTTTCACTCAAGGACATCTTTACCACGCCAGTATTAAATGAAATAGTTCCTGTAATAAGACTTTCTTGCCAATAATAAGACACTTTTTTTAACATGCCAAAGACGGGGTACTATATTTTTCTATTTATTTATTTATTATTTATTCCAAATAAAATAACATTATTTTGAACACAATGTATTTTTATTTTATTTTAAGGTGGTCCCATTCTAATTTCATAGATTTGTACTTTCAATTTCAAAGATACACGAAGAAAACAATCAAAAACCAAAACCAATTTTTTGAAATGCAACACCCTATACATTATTGCATTGCTGGGAGTGGTGAACATTGGTGGAGGGGTTTAAAGTTGTAACGTCTACATATGAGCAAAAAGTCGTCCCCCTTTTTATGATTTTTGACGTATTTTTTCATATTTTCATAAAAGTGAAGCCTTCAGAATTATGTGGGATGAATAGTTTTCATTGAGGTATTGGTAGGTTTATGACGATACTAAAGCAAGGTACTAGATCTACCAATCACTCAAAATGATAAAAAATATACTTCAACAAACGGATGTAGAAACTGATGGTTCGATGGAGATAATGTAACAGTAATTCTGTTTGGCAGTACTGATGGTTTTAGTCTGTCAATAGTTAAATAAACAAATTAAAATTGGTAAACAGGATTAAATAAATACTTGTCTGATTTGATAATTTTATTGTAGTTCCCCATACGTGGTGATGACATCACACATCATTATGAACAATTTGAAAATAATAATGTGTCAATTATTCTGAAAAAATAAAAATTACTGATAATTATTTTGTTTTGTTTTAGTGAAAGCTGTTGATATTGTGGCGAATAAAGAATATTTTGCAGCACAACAGGAAAACATTTTTATTTAGTCAGTTTTTTTATCAAAAGGGATTGAAATATTTTTTTTTCCATTGAGTTATTTCCGGTAGAGGTGGGCATTTTATTTGAATACGTGTAACTTGAAAAGAAATCGAGATATCAAGGTGTGGTGGTCTTTGTAATAAACTGAGCGTAAACTCTACAAATTTCCTGAACTCTGTTCCACAGGGTGTTAAAAAATTGGACTACACCACGATGATTTTATATGATTTTATTTAAAAAGTTGAAATACCAGATTTATATAAGACCTTCAAGTTTCTTATCGTTATATATTAGCATTGATATAGATCATAATATACTCAAGTGTTCCAATCTACATTACACAAGGACATTTTTCCAATGGATGCGTTTAAACCCACTTGACTTAGCACAGATACTTTATATTATTTGAAAGATCATAAGAGACGATCGAAATATACATTTCTGTTAATTTTTCGAGAGGATAAATTAAAGTCTTATTATACAGGGTGTACCACCACGAGTTAAAACTATCTGTATATGGCAAAATACTTATGGTAAAATCTTGACAATTTCTAGAACCTGTAACTTGGTTATTTTAAATGGAACACCCTGCATACTAATACATTTTTAAAATCTACGTAAAATTTTAGTATACTTTTTTCGAAAAATGCATACTTTTTGAGTTATTAATTTTTTTGTAAAAAATTTGACAGTTGCAGACCCTTATAAATTATTTTTTTACGAGGATACCCTTAAAGATATGAAAATTGTTTCTGTTCGGTTGCTTTTAGCAAGGTCAGACGTATTTGAATCTATGTTGAAAAATTTTTCATTTCATATAGGGTGTGTATAAAAAGTGTTTAAAGTTTAACTTCATAAATATCAAATTTCCACCCGGTTTTTTCTATTTTAATGCATTCAGGGGTATTTGGTTTCATATATATTTTCATTATTAATCTAGTTTAAATGAAATAGGAAAGTTTTAATCCCAATTTGTACTTTGGAATAAAATCGAACACGTGTTTTTTCACATCTTTGTAGATTTAAATAATGAAATTTGATAAAACTGATAACTTTCAACAGATATCGCCGATGAACAAAAATCTCTATAACAACAAATATATTAATTTTTTTTTTCTATAATTACAAACCACTCTGTCTCATAATTTTGTATAAAAATGCAATTTACGCTATTCAATACAGCGGATAAACAAGATTGGATATAATTATGTTGGTAGTATCAATACGCGCATGTAGTGAAAACGTCACGACTGCCATATGTCAAGTTTTTGGATGCAAACAAACTTTTATAATTGTGTTAAATTAGTTAAATAACGATAAATATATCATGTTCATACCTGTTTAATCGTTATAAATCATTAAAACAATAAACACTTGTAAATAGAATAGTCAAAATTGACTATTTATGACGCATCAAGCCCAAGTGACTCCATCTGACAGTCGCCCTGAGGAAAATAAATGTATATTGTAAATAAATAAGATCAATTTATATAATTATTATAATTGTTAATCACTACGAGTGTTTTTACTATTTTCAAACGGTTCCGACTTGCGTACACTTTGCGATACAGAAGCTTTGTCCCTTTGGCCATCCGAAAATTCCACAGAAATCTTCGTTCTTCTTTTTTCCTCTTTGATCCTTTCTATAGAAGTAATAGAATTGTTTTGTGTGTCGTCAACAGGAAAATCGGTTTGGTTTAGTTCGACAGTTTCGGTATTTGTATTTTTGTCAACTGAAATTTCACTTTCTGTTTCCGAAATAACTTCGTTGTCTATGTTAACTTGTTTAGCGTCTTTACTACGCCTAGTAACAAGTCTATCAGGGTCTGAGATGCGTTTTTCATGGAAGGATGTTAGGGTTCTTCGATTGATAGGTAGATCGCTACTAAACTCAACGTTTGTCGGCGGTTTATGTATACTTGTTGTACTTAAACGCGGTCGACGAACACTTGCACCTTGTTCGACTGCGTCTAGAGTGAAAATCGAGCCGAAATATACGTTTTTTACGAGAGGATACTCCAATAGGACCTATAAAAATTAGATATTTCGAAAAAAAAAAACAAGTTTGTTAGGTTAAATTGCTTACTTCAGCTTGATACATTCTAATAAGCCCGGAATTAACTTTTGACCATGACGAAACGCCACTGACATTCCAAAGTTGATTCGAATGTTCGGCAAAAGGACCAAATTTTATACTTTTAGTGTACTCAATACAACCGAAGAACATATACTGCGGGGCATGCATTTTTACTATCGATGCTTTTAAAAAACAAGCTGGATCAAGATCCGCATTACCTAAAATATACTCGTAAGACGGTTTCCAAAAAAACATGAAAACCAACGTATATGTATATACGTACCGATAAGCTGAGAACTACCCCATATAAAAGGTACGAACTGATAATCATCCAAGCTCCAGACTCCGTGACTGCCAATAGAATCCATTTTGAAAATTCTTTGTAGTTTTCGAACTACCTCTAAATATCTATAATTTACAAATTTACTTTAAAAATAAGCAGATTTAACTCTATAGATGTGGACTAAGAGACTAACGGCCGGTTTTATAACCACTAGTTAACTGCCTGCTGAGTTTCAACCAACATTTCACTTGTATTTTGCGTACTATAATCCCCGGTTCGGGTTTCTACCTACAATCGACTGGTTGATGTTAACTGATAGTCGAAACTGTCATATATCACACGATTTAAGGGTTGCCAACCCACAAGGGGTACTTTGAACTGTCATTTTTGGGATAACCGTTTATAAAAAGTATAACTAAACAAAATAACAACCTTACAAAAACTTTACAAGCCGTCGCAGGACCGTCTGTAACTTTCAAAAATCCAATTTTAAAAAGAGAGCATAAAAACATTAAAAACGATAATTCATGGCCTGAACCATAATCGCATCTAACTGAATTACCGAAACCTTCAATCAAGTATACCATGATTTCTGGTACAGCTCGATAAGATACTTCCGGTACTACCTCTTGTAATAACCTAATAGCGCCCTAAAAAAAATTAAACTTTAATTATATTTTTTGAGTTTATTAACTTCGATGTCACTGTGACTTACGTCTCTAAGTCTTCCATACCACTCTCTGAATGCCATTGTACGCGAGTTTTCTTCGTATTCATTTATGAAAATCTCAAAAATCCAAGATTCTAAAATGTCCAAAAGTTTACAAACTTTTTTTATTTCCGGAGAAGCGTCAGCGCTTGCTTCTTCATTGGTTTTACCTTTGATCGAATCATTTAAGGTGTATAAAAAACCTAAATATTCCTAAAAAGGTAATTTGTACGTGGAGAAAACATCTATTAAACTTTAGTCATGGGTATAACGAATATTTACACATCTTACGTAATATGCTTCAGAGTTCTGCCAATTTCGCATATCATCATTAGTTTTAATCAATTTATTGGGTATAATATAAACGTGATTATCTATTTCTACAAATTAATTAATATAGGTATAAATAATTATATTCGGTACCTACTGTTGTAGTTTACCGTATTTACCAGGAGCATGCTGCATTTTTCTTCGTTATTTGACAATGACATTTAAATTGATAACTAATTAATGTAGTAGAGGTACCGATTAAGACACTACCTTTATGCACTGGGCCGTTTAAGCGATAAAAAGTATTTTATATCAAATTTAATGTTTCCAAACAATAAATTAATCTGAATTTGTTCAATATGGCATGTCCACCAACGACATTCGCCCGGAGGTTAAGCAAATATTTGGACATCGCGTGAACTTGCCTATAAGATTGTATGTTTGGTTGCCTATACCAAAGTTTTCAATTGCTTTTATAATGGCTGCCAATTTTATTTGAAAATGAGCTAATACTGTTTATTTTTTCAAAATGCTTACATTGAAGAAATGCATTTTTAAAGAAGAACGAACTCAGTTAATAACGGCCTATCGTTTGGAGTAAAATCAGGACTGGATGTTGAATGATCTTCCAATTGTATGCAAATGCAAGAGCCCCCAATCAACCAGATCCTGCCTAATAACTCTAAAGCAAAATATTTATTTTTAAAGAAGAACGAACTCGGTCAATAACGGCCTTTCGTTTGGAGTAAAATCAGAACGGTATGTTGAATGATCTTCCAATTGTATGCAAATGTAAAAGCCCCCCATCATCCAGAACCTACCTAATAACTCCGAGGCAAAATATTTACTTATATAAGAAGAATCTAGCAGAAAATGAAACCCAAATGTGAAAATTTCTTTTATTACATCATTAAAATAAAACAAAGACAAATAAATATATTTTAATCATAGGGTATATCAAGTATTATTCAATCTTTAGTAGTACTACCAACAGTATTACTTTTAGAATCCACCAGTTTAACATCTTTTTCATCAGAAAGATCATTGGACAATTTAAAATCTGTACTTATTCTAGCATAGTCCGATGGTGATTTGAAAGAAAACTTTCCCATGTCTCTACTTTCTCTGTCATTTTGACTGGTTACAGCACTACTGGGGATTTTATTCAAAGAACTACCACTTTGAGTATTGACAAGTTCCGATGAAGAAACCTTAGCTTCCAGATTACAGTAGTTCATTTTGGAAGGTAGTTTGTTCAACGCATGAAAGCTTGTTATTGGTCGAGTAACCGCTGGCGCTGTGAACGGTTTCAAAGTGAATACTGAGCCAAAAAAAATGTGTTGGACGAGTGGAAATTTAGCCAGAACCTATAAAAAATAAAAAACAAATTCGTCAATGATAAACAAATGGGAAGTAAATTCAGCTTACTTCTGCTTTATACATTTTTATAAGACCGGAATTAATTTTGGACCAAGTGGATACTGCGCTGATGCTCCATAGTTGATTCGAATGTTCAGCAAACGGTCCCGTCTTTACTTTGTTAATATACTGAATACAGCTAAGAAACATATACTCAGATGCATACTTATTCACAATATTTTCGTTTAGAAAGCAAGTAGGTTCTAATTTACCATTTCCTAGTAAAAATATTCAATGTATATTAAAGTAAAATATATACAAATAGCGAGACTAACCTATAAATTGTGAACTACCCCAAATAAAAGGGACAAATTGATAGTCATCTAAGCTCCAAACACCATGACTTCCAGCTGGTTCCATGTTATACGTAACTTGCAATTTTCTTACCAACTCTAAATATCTAAAATTAACTAAATTATTGAATACATTTTTTAGCTATTGTTAAACTGACCTGACAAATACTTTACAAGCAGTTGCAACTTGATCATTCTTTTTCAAAAACCCAATTTTGAAAAGGGCACACAAAAACATTAAGAAAGACAGTTCATGTCCTGTTCCATAGTCAATTCTGGTGGAGTTACCAAAACCTTCTATTAAATAAATTGATATTTCCGGTATAGATTTATGTAAGTGATCTGGAAGGATAGTTTGTAGTACATGTGTGGTGTCCTGAAACATTTTTAATAAGGTTTTGATTTACCTAATTTATTTTTATACAAGTACCTGTTTGAGTTTCGAATACCATTGTCTGTATGCTTGATTACCAAAGCGTTGAGGTTGGTTTATTGGAGGAAATTCATCTATCCATTTATCTAGGGTTTCCAAAATATTAAAGACTTTATTAATCGCTTCTGAAGCATCTCCACTACCTATTGAGTTAATCTTGTTTTTTATAGATTCACTTATAGTACAGATGAATCCCAAATATTCCTAAAAAAACAATAATTCTAAAATAATTACATACATTATAGTACACTTACATGATATGCTTCCGAATGTTGCCAGAGCTCCATATCCCCAATATTCTTTACCATTTTACTTGGGGTAATATATGTATGATTTTCAGGGACTGTAATGAGAAATTTTCTATTTAAAGTAAATAATTAAGATTATGGAATTATTCATTAACTTACCTAACCCATCCTTTTCAACAGGATTTTCCATAACTTTTCAAATGTAAATAGTTAACCTGTCAGTTTTAAATTATTGACATTTAATGTGACGTTTCAGTTCACAAACAAAAGGAGGTACGTTTTGTTTCCTAAGTCTATTTCTATGGACTAGTGGTAAGTTTTTACACCGGAATTAGTTTTTTTGGTACGTTAGTCGTGAAGTCATTGAACCAATAAAATAACAATACGCGCATTTATTACTTGTCATATGTCAAGTTTTTGGATGAAAACAATCAACTTTGGCTATTCTATTTACAAGTGTTTTAGAAATATATTTGCTGTATTATTGTATCAATAATATATAACGATTAAAAAGGTATGATATATTTATCGTTACGCAATATTTTGATACCCATCACGCGAAAAGTAATGCTTTTACCAACAGGTTTATATAGAAAAAAAAAACAAAGAAAATCGTTTAAATATTTTATTTAAAAATATGTAGGGTATATATTAAAGATTATTCAACAACAAATACATGATTTAACAAGCAATTTACGCATCATAAGTTGAAGCGGAAACGTTTCCTCCATGTCCCGTCCAATTGGTATGTATGAATTTACCTTCTTGTCCCAATAATTCGTAAGTATGTGCCCCGAAATAGTCTCTTTGAGCTTGAAGAAGATTAGCAGGCAGACGTTCTGACCTGTAACCATCATAGAAAGCCAAAGCGGTACCTAGAGCTGGAGTTGGAATACCTGAATAGAAATAATACTTTTATTATCATATATAAGTTTATTCGAAGATAATGCTTACCTAGATTAACAGCAGTTGATACGACATTCCTCCATCCAGCTTGAGCGTTTGTAATTGCGTTCAAGAAGAATGGATTTAACAATAAGGATTTCAAGTTGATGTCTTTATCGAAAGCTTCTTTAATTTTACCAAGGAATACTGATCTGATGATGCAGCCTCCTCTCCACATTAATGCGATCGCACCGTAGTCCAGGTCCCAACTGTGCACTTTGGCAGCTTCTCTCAACAACATAAAACCCTGGAAATTACAAACAAAATTAACAACACAACTGAGATTGTACAACTTTCAACGTACTTGTGCATAGGATACGATTTTGGCAGCGTAGAGAGCTTGTTCTAAATCATCTAAGAATTTCTTTTTATCGCCGGAAAATTTCGTCGTAGGTCCTGGTAGTTTAGTACTAGCATGTTGACGTTCGTCCTTAAGAGCTGAAAGACAACGACTGAAGACTGCTTCTCCGATTAGAGTCACCGGTACGCCGTAATTGAGTGCGGAAATCGCGGTCCATTTTCCTGTTCCTTTTTGACCGGCGGTGTCTCTGATCTTTGGAAGAAGGTATTCACCTGGAAAATCAATATTTACTATCGAATTAACTGATTATTTTAATTTACGATAAACTATAATCTTATCTACAGAAAACACTTAATTATTCCTTTTTGAAAATACCTATTTCAATATTTATCTATAAAATAAACTGTTCTAAATTTAAAAGTGATTATCTACATGACTTGTCATAAACTGGTTTGTGAAAATTTCCCATTGCATAGTGAGTTGACAGTTTTACATGTATATTTCGTGAATAGAGTACAAATGTCAAAATAGAAACGTTAAATTTGACGTTTAACGTCAGTGTAACCCATTCCACAAACAAAACTAGGTTTTCTACAAGGTTTGTTCGTAAAGCAATCACAAATGCTTGGAATTTGGACGATTCATGCACTTTCTAATAAAACTACTTACCTTTTGAATCTTTATACTTCAAAATGTCCCTGGTAATTTCAATCAAGAAACTATCCAAAGCTCCTTTGTTCCATTTTTCAAAAGTTTCCGCCATTTCATCTTGATTAATACCGAGTGCAGTCATTAATTGATACACTTCTCCAATAAGTTGCATATCACCGTATTCTATACCGTTATGTACCATTTTAACGAAATGACCGGCACCATCGTTTCCTACCCAATCACAACAAGGCTGACCATCAGCTTTGGCGGAGATACCTTGGAAAATGTCCTTTATGTAAGGCCAAGCTTCTTTGTTACCACCAGGCATTAAACTGGGACCATAGCGGGCACCTTCTTCTCCACCTGGGGAAAAATAGTTCTTGCAACATTTATATTTTACAATATTAACAAGGCTTTTAATAAAACAGTCTATAATTAATAGAAACACACTGAAAAAGTGTCAAGGTAAATAACATAACTTAAAAAAGCTTTATTATGTCATTTGACCTTCATAGTATATCAAAGACAAATTAAAACTAGACCACTCTTACATTTTGTATTTTTGAGCATCCTGACATACCTGATACTCCAGAACCAACGAATCTGATTCCCTTTTTCGATAGTTCTTTACTTCTTCTTTCACTATCCTGATACTCAGAATTGCCCCCATCGATGATAATATCACCTTTTTCTAAATGTGGAACAAGTTGGTTGATGAAATTGTCTACTGCATCTCCAGCTTTTACAAGTAACATTACTCTTTTGGGTGTTTTAAGTTTTGAACATAAGTCAGCAATTGATTCAGCACCAATGATACTTTTCCCTTTGGCTTCATTAGCAAGGAAATGATGGACTTTTTCTATGGATCTGTTAAATGCTACTACTGTAAAGCCGTGATCTGCCATGTTTAGGATGAGGTTTTGGCCCATAACAGCCAAACCTATTAAACCAATGTCTCCTTTTCTAAATAGAAAAGAATAAGGAATTTAAATAATATTATTGGTGTACTAAATGTCTCTATTGTTTTATATAGTATTTGCATATCATCAAAGTTTGGTTTTTATCTTTTAAATAATAAAGTAATAACAATATATTATTACATTTATTGTTTAAGGTATCTCATTTTCATAGTACCTACTTTATATTATATTATCATACATTTCAAACACATTAAATTTACTACTTTTTAACACCTAAGACGTTCGTATTCCTCATTTCTATTTATTGTATAATTAATGGATATTCTACCTATTACCTATAGAATAAGCATACTTCCGGTCTCTAGAATGATTTGCAAAAAATATTACTTAATTATGACAAAAGTATTCAACGTAATCTTTAAAAAAAATTTAATTATTAAAAATACAATAAACTAGTAAGTTAATAAATGTTCAAGATAAACAAATCAAGAATATAAATAAGAAAACTTACCCAGCCATGATAATACGACCTGTTGATCCAAAAATTGTTTGAAGGTTAGGAATTGTGTTGGACCGGACGATCTATACCGTCACGTCGGCGAATAATGTAATAGTGATTTATTGGAGACTCGTTCCTGGTTTTTGCGGTATAAAAACAATCAAAGTAGATTTTATCAAGCTATTCCCCTCTTTTTCTAGTCGAATGCAATGAGTAATTGAATATGGAGTCACATTGAATGCTTGAAGGTCAAGAAGTTTCGGAATGGAATCAAAATCATGATTTTAATGAATGACTTTATATTTGAATCAAGGTATAATGGAAGTTGTTATCAATCAATATCGATTCTTGATCTTCATTTACTTTTTTCAAAAATATCTTCGTTAGTAAGTACTTCCACTGAGTAGGTATTTTAGAATGTTTACTTATACCTTCCAAATATTTTAATATTTACTAATAGTATCTACTAATGATAAATTTCCAGAAATAGTTAATAGTTTATATATTTAGTAAAGTATTTGGTAAAAACTTTGAATAAATAAATGTATATGTAACGTTAATATTAGATAATTTCAATACTGCGTTGTTACGTGTGTTGCCTATCGCGCTTACGATAATTTTATCTCAAGAAAAAAATCCGATCTGTTTAATTAAATAATGATCTTGTATTAAATTGAATGGAAATAAATGGAAGATATTATTAGTAAAGGTTAACACAAGCATATATATTTACACTTTAGATTTAAAGAACACTACTGTAGATCCAGAGCTATCGAAGAAAACGTTATTCAACTGACGTTATCGCATTCTATGATCGCATTTTCCCAATTTCCTCTTCCACTTCTTGCGTGTCAAGTTTTCACAATTTTAATTTCTTGATGTAAATGGGGGATAAAGAATTTTTATACAACGCCAGTGGATACAATAACTAATTAAATACTATGAAAACAACTCCGATAAACAATTTGGTTTATTGTTTAAAATAACCTTCAAACGTGGAAAATAGTTTCATTTAAAAGGAAAACACAACTATCGAAGAATCTATTCTCTTCCTTTCACTCCAAATCGTTTTGTTACAAATACTGAATTTACTATAAAAAATACAACTTGTATAGTTCTGGAAATATTTAATCAAAAATTATTACCTATTAGATACTGTATATAAAAATACATACATAAATTTTAAAGGTTAAGGATCAGAATTTGTATCAGTTATTAAATTTTTAGTGTTACGTGACTACTGCTAGAAGCACCATGGCAGAAGGTAAGACTTCATAATTTATCTATTAGAATAGAAAATTGCATGTATGAATTATGGAGTTAACAAAAAAACGTTATTTGTTGTTTTTTAAATTTTAATGTTTGTTGCAACAGAAATGTCGATCAAATGAAGCGGATCTATTGCGATTAATTTTTTTTAATTACTGTGTGGTATAATAGTACCTATAATATAAGTGGTTTATAACTAACTTCTATTCCCAAGTTGACTACATTTTTTAAACAAATATGCTATGGAAATATTAAAAACTTAGTCAGATGATCTCTTGTTAATAATATTTACATTCAATTTGAATTATAGTTGATGACAAATGTTATGACAGGAGTTTCAAAAAATTATTGTAGGTATATTGTTGAACAAATATTGGGTATAAAATGATATTCATTATATTAAAATTATGCAGAACAACACTAGTTCAAAAATTATCAATAAGAATGTTATCCTCTACAGGCAAGACAATGAAAAGAGGTTTGTACATTAACATTCCAGTATATTTGTTGAAATAAAGATTAAAATGAAAACAAAACCTTGTCAGATGTTACAATTTTTTTAAATAAGATTTTATATAGATTAGTAGGTATGTAATAAGTTTATCTCTTAAGGAAACTTGTCACTGGAATAAACAGTACCACTTAAATCCTTTACATTTAAAAAATTATTTCTGAACAATAATCAATCAACTATTTTCCTTTAATTCCATCCAAAATGTATTTTATTTAGATTTATTGTGATACAATTTTTGATTTTTTCAAGGACCCAATCCATTTGACAAATTTTTAAAAACATTAGAGGTGAACGGGAAGAAATACAAATATTATGACATTGCTCAGGTCAATCCCAACAGCTATGGTAAGTGTTTTTTGAAGCTTCAGTATCCACTATATTACATTTATTCAAAGGTGGGTAAAAAGTTTTGTAAAATATCCCGTTTTAGACCGCTTGCCCTATTCGATTAGAATCTTGTTGGAGTCTGCTGTAAGAAATTGTGATAACTTCGCAATAAAAGAAACTGATGTTCATAAAATTTTAAACTGGGAGACTAATCAAAATGTCGAAGGTGGTATTGAAATACCCTTCAAACCAGCAAGAGTTATCTTACAGGTCAGTAGTTTAAATAAAGTTTATAGTGAAAATCTAAAGGGATTTCTCGTTTAGGATTTCACTGGTGTCCCAGCGGTGGTTGATTTTGCAGCTATGAGAGATGCTGTTAAAGAACTAGGAGCAGATCCACATACTATCAATCCAATATGTCCAGCGGATTTGGTCATTGACCATTCTGTACAAGTAGATTTTATAAGATCGTAAGTTTTGATAAAATTCTACATAAAATAAATGTTTTTATCAATTTTTATTTTCAGACACGATGCAGTGCAGAAGAATCAAGACTTGGAATTCCATCGTAACCAGGAGAGATTTACATTTTTGAAGGTTTGATAACATCTAAATCGTTATCTAACAATAACATGTTTATTTTGAGAAAGTGTTTGTGGTTGATAAGTATTTCTAATTTTTTTTCCAGTGGGGAGCGAAAGCTTTCAACAACATGCTTATTGTTCCCCCAGGAAGTGGTATTGTACACCAAATCAACTTGGAATTCTTAGCCAGAGTGGTATTTGATGAAGAATATTTATACCCAGATACCGTGGTAAGTTTTTTTCCTTTTTATATTAAAGATACTTTAATATTTTTAACTTTTAGGTTGGTACCGATTCACATACCACCATGATTAACGGTCTGGGTGTCTTAGGTTGGGGCGTCGGAGGTATTGAAGCTGAAGCTGTAATGTTAGGCCAGTCAATCAGTATGTTACTACCTCAAGTTGTCGGTTATAAACTTTATGGGGAATTGAATGAATTTGTAACTTCTACTGATTTAGTACTTACCATAACAAAGGTGAATTAATTAAAAAAAGTTTTAATTCTATTCTTTTACTAATGTTTTTTTTACTTTAGAATTTACGTCAACTGGGAGTTGTTGGGAAATTTGTTGAATTCTACGGACCTGGTGTAGCAGCTCTGTCCATTGCAGATAGAGCTACAATTGCAAATATGTGCCCTGAATATGGAGCTACAGTAGGGCATTTTCCTGTCGATGAAAACTCTTTGGCTTATTTAAGACAAACAAGTACGTATTTTTTGAATAATAATATTTTTCCACGATCTCGCATAACCTCAAATTCGGTAGTGTCAAACTCAACTTTTAGTACGATCAGTTATACCCGTTACGTCAATTATATCGTTGTCTCTTTTTACGATTACTACGGCAAATGTAAAGAAACTATAACGTATGTCTTGTAGTCGGTCTTGTGAAGAAGACAATCGATCGTACGTTATTATGTGATTTATATTGATAGAAGAAGATAATATGTAGAAAATATGTGTTGCATAAATCGTAGATTGGGTCACGTGATGGTAAAGATCCACTGTATCTAATGTATGTCTCCAAAAAAAATAATTTTTGCCCACCATTTTAACAGATCCTTTTATTTTTTCTATACAGAGTGTCTCAACGAAAAATACATCATAATATTTGATTTCTTTAGTTTAATTTCCCTTCATGTATACAGGGTATGTACGAAAAATATATACTTAAACACAAAATTTATACATAAAGTTTTTGGACTATTTTTCTCATTTTTCCCAACAGATCGTTCAGAAGAAAAGATAGAAGTGATCGAGGCTTATCTAAAAGCGACGAAACAATTGAGAAATTACGTTTCCGAATTACCGGAACCAATTTTCAGCCAAAGCGTCGGCTTGGATTTGTCAACAGTAGAATCTTCAGTTAGCGGTCCGAAAAGGCCGAACGATCGAGTTTCTGTACATGATATGAAGCAGGACTTCCTAAATTGTCTCTCAAATAAGGTAACTGAAACATATTATTTTAGTTGATTAAACTACCACTAGATGTCGTTGAGTGTAATTAATAACTTTCTGTGAGATTTTATTTTTGAAATTTTTATAATATATTATAGATGGCGTTTTTCTGACCGAAAGTTTCGGTTTATTATGAACTGTTGGGAATATACGGGGTGATGACTATACATTTTTTGATAATTACTTGCAAAAAATAGAAAATTAATGTTTTTTCATTGTTTTTAAGTGCTTTAAAAACTTTTTTCGTTAGGGGGAATGTTTTTTTGTGGAATATTTCTTATCATTAATGATTTATTGATAAAAGTCTTAATGCGATGAGCAAAGTTTGTGTGTACCTAATTACTATTGATAATGATATAATAATTATTATTAAATATAAGCAGATAAAACTGAATTTAATGAAGTAATTTTCGGGATATTTTAATCTTTATTAAACGATGTGACGTTTTGGAATATACAGGGTGGCGTGATTAGTTACATTTGGAGATGTGATGTTGGCGTTTGTTATTTTAGTGAAATTAAATGATTAGTTGATTTATTTTTTAATAAAAAGTTGTAGAATTATGGGAATGGGTAAAAAAGGAATAAAAAGTCATTATAGCTTGTATAAAGGGTTTGGAATTTTATGATTGTTTTATTTGAATGTCTAAAAGGCATTTAAATTGTCAATATTTGTTTAATAAAACAACTTGTTTATTGAAATATTTAATGATATGGTTTATAAAATTTACAGTTGAATAAATAATTTATTTAGTGTAAATAAAAATAATTTCAGTCTATTTTGGTGGAATCGTTATTTACCTAAAATTAAATCAATTTTGTACGCAACTGGACAAACATTCCAAATTATGTTCTTTTTGTTTAATCTGGAAAAATTTGATTTAACAAAATTAAATTTCGAAAAAAAAAATCATATACACCAGTAAAATGGGTCGAATAATCAAAAATAAAAAAAATTTGAAATGAAATCAAATTTGTAGTAGGCCACTTGACAAATATTCCAAATGCTTTTTTTGTTTAATCTGAAAAAAATGGAAAAATTTGATTATACAAAATTAAGTTTCGAAAAAAAAAATCTTATACAGTGTCCCAGTAAAATTAGCTCGGAAAATTAAAAATAAAAATTAAAAAAAAATGTGTTAAATAATGACGCCTAAAATTAGTATATATGTATACAGGGATTGTAAAAACTTGAGAGAAAAATTTGATATTAAATAAAATCTGTAGTACGCCATTTGACAAACATTCCAAATTATGTTTTTTCTTTAATCTGGAAAAAAATAGAAAAATTTTATAAAACAATTTTAAATTTCGAAAAAAAAAATCATATACAGAATGTCCCAGTAAAATTAACTCGGATAAGCAAAAATAAAAACACTAAAATCATGTGAAATTTCTTCAGTCGAAAAATGAAAACCTAACGAAAGATGATGGTCACCCGGTGATGGTGAAAACTTACCAACATCCCAGCAACAATCACCTATCGATAGTTTTGTGGCAAAAAAAATACAATTTCCTCGGAGACGCTGTTTCTTTTTGCATTCAGGACAAACTACTACCCAGTGATGTTTTTCAAAACTGACATGTACTGAGCAACAGTTCGTCCCGAATAGAAAATAAAAATTTTCAATTCGGAAGGGTCGGGAAGAATTTAAAACTTCCTCTTGGATAAACGTTACCCAGTGATGAGAAAATAAAAAACCATCAAACTGAATAATGCTTACCGAAGAAAAATTTTTTTCCTTAAACACTAAGGTCCAAAAACCATAACCTGAAAAAATAAAAATAAAAAATTTATATATAGGTAACTTCAGTAAAGTGGATTTTTATTTAAAATAAATGGTAGAAGACAGTGGCTTAAGCACCGGGCCCCGCGTATCTTGGGGGGCCCCGTGATATGGAAAAAATGTTATTTGAGGTTACTTAGTGAACAGTTCTTACCTTGAATAAATTTTCTGGTTCAATAAAAGTAAATTCTTGTAGTTATAATATTTCTGGATACAAGCAACTAATGGCTGTGATATGTCTCGTATAAAAAAACACCACATCACTCCATAGTTCCTTAAACCCCGAAGAATATAAAATTTTTTTTTTTTTTGAAGATTTGATCGTTTCAACTTTTCTTTGCTGAAATCTAGCTTTATGAATGCACATTTCCATGAAGCTAGACAACCAAAGAGCAAATGAAGCGACTTGTTTTCGAAGACTGACCGTCTCGTTTGGGGATCTGGATCTTTTAAACGTCGAGACAGGAAAGGTAGATGCCCCCCACCCCCTTTTTCTTCCACACTGCCGTTTCGTCACTAATTACAATCGTTTATACATTAACAGATAAAGATTTTCTACAAACTAATTATCTAATTTTAATGTTTGATTTATGGTCAGTCAATATTTTGCGAAAATATAAACAAATTTACAATTGTTTCCACGTAAGATGTTTGTATTTACAAATAAAAAATAATCCTGAGTAGATTTTATGGTCAGTTCAATTGCTATATACACTGTGTACCATAAAGTAAAGTAACTTGCTAATATTTCGATTTACGTTAGGTTTACTAAAAAAAAGTTGAATAAAAGTTTTTTCAAATAATCCATACCATATACAGGGTGCACCGTTGCTCCAAAATAACTTATTAACATATCTTTTTAAATAGTTTTAGGTTTCTCTCCAAAAATTTCATGTTTTCCGCTAAAAATTTCAGGTTTCCCGTTAATATTTTCAAGTTTCATGCTCAAATTTTAGGTTTCCCGAACAAATTTCAGGTTTTACTCTTAAAGTTTCAGGTATCCCACTAAAAATTTTAGGTTTCCCGTTAAGATTGTCAAGTTTCCTGCTGAAATTTTAGGTTTCCCGAACAAATTTCAGGTTTCCCGCAGAAATTTTCAAGAAGTTTCAGGTATCCCACTAAAAATTTCAGGTTTCCAATTAAGATTTTCAAGTTTCCTGCACAAATTTTAGGTTTCCCGAGCAAATTTCAGGTTTTCCGCATAAAATTTCAAGAAGTTTCAGGTATCGCACTAAAAACTTCAGGTTTTCCATTAAAATTTTCAAGTTTCCTGCTCAAATTTAAGGTTTCCCCAACAAATTTCAGGTTTTTAGCCAAAAATTTCAAGCAGTTTCAGGTATTCCACTAAAAATTTCAGGTTTCCCATTAAGATTGTCAAGTTTCCTGCTCAAAGTTTGGTTTTTCCGAGCAAATTTCAGGCTTTCCGCCAAAAATTTCAAGAAATTTCAGGTATCCCACTAAAAATTTCAGGTTTTCCGTCAAGATTTGCAAGTTTCCTGCTCAAATTTTAGGTTTCCCGAGCAAATTTCAGGTTTTCCGCAGATAATTTCAAGAAGTTTCAAGTATCCCACTAAAAATTTCAGGTTTCCCATTAAGATTTTCAACATTCCTGCTCAAATTTTAGGTTTCCCGAACAACCATTAAAAAAAATATGTTAATAATTTATTTTGGAGCAACGGTGCACCCTGTATACTTCTAATCGACTTACGTAGATGGTCAGGATTACTTAAAAAAACTTTTGTTCAACATTTTTTTTGTAAACGTAACCGAAATCGAAATATTATTAGCAAGTTACGTTAATTTATGTACACACTGTATATAAACAGTAAGAGATAGGCAGTTGAAGCAAATTTTTGTATTCATGTGGATTTCAAAGATGTTTTAAAATACCCAGCAACAGGTTCGGTTTGCAAGAAATTAAAGAAAATACAAATTCATTCAAATGGTAAGAAATTTTCGAAAAAACGGTTATTTTATCTTGAAAAGTCTTGTAAATATCACGAATATTGAACTGAAATTTTAGGAGGGTATTCTCAAAAGACAAATCTACTGGGAAAAAAATTTACAAGAGTATGACTAGGAGGGTTTCCGTTTTTTGGATTATCATGTAAATGTAGTGAACATTTTCGAAAATTCACTTTCTCAAACTGAAAGTTACTCATAACTAGAAAGTTCTAATGATCACAAATCGATTCAGGGGAAATTTTTAGAAACGAAAGTGAATTTTGACTCTCCAAAAAAATTTTAAATCCAAAAATTTCCAAGAAAAAAAATTTTTTTGGCATGAAAATATGTAAAATCCAATGGTCGCCTTAGTTTTTTGATAAAATAATTCTTTCTCCTTCAAATAAAATTTTTAGTAAAATTAAACAAAAAAAATAAGAAATATCTAATTTCAATTTGCTTCCTAATATACAATAACTACTAATCACATTATATTTTGAAAACCCCCCGGGAGAGGAAAGGGGGTGAGTTTTTAATGGTAAAAAACAGTATTTCTCGTTTTCTGGCAAAACTACAAGTCTTATGAAAAAATGTGAAATGGCAAAGTTGTAGGTAATAAAATAATAAAAAGATCTACAACTTTTGTGTTCACACTTTTTTCACATAACCTCAAAATTTATGTGAAAAATTCAAAAAAACAAGTTTTTGGTTTTTTATTTGTATCTTCTACAAAATAAGGTGAAAAAATAAATATTTCAAATCAAATAAATTACAGTGTATTTGGGACCTAAAAAGGTAAGTTCTCACCAAATTTCGTGAAAAAAATAATTTTTTTGTAAAAGATAAAAATAAAAAACCAAAAACTTGGTTTTTTTAAATTTTCCATATAAATTTCGAGGTTATGTGAAAAAAGTGTGAATACAAAAGTTGTAGATCTTTTTATTACCTACAACTCTGCCATTTGACTTTTTTCCATAGGACTTGTAGTTTTGCCAGAAAACGAGATAAACTGTTTTTTCATCCTACTATTATTTTTTTTGGTTTCAAAAATTATCGACCCTGGTCTATAACAATTCTTGGGATTATTGTCATGCCTCGTAATTGCAAAATAATTTTTATTTTGCTGATTCCATTGTTTATATTCACTTAATCAGCTTTGATGCATACCTATACTATATCGATTTTACATAACGCAATAATAATGTTACCATTAAGATAATTTTAAATAATAATTTAAAACAAAAAGGCACGTAAGTTTTATTTTAACAGGAAGTGGACAAATTAATATATATTTATTGTTTCTAATGCCTGAAAAGCTTCTGTTTCATTTTACCGGGTATTATTTACAAAATTACTTGTTTTAAGAATCGTTAAGAGGTTAATTGCATCTTTAGGATATTTAAAACTAAAAATAAATTAAAAATGTTACCAATAATTACTTCATAACAAAAATTATAACGTTTTATTCTTTTTCTATTATTGAAATTGTACTTACAGTATTTTTGTCGAATAAGCCGTTTTTAATATCGATACTTAAACTGGGTAAAGCCGAATTCAAAATGTAGCATTATTTTTTTTTGTTTATTTAAACCGTGATATACTCACCTACTTATTTGTTATATAAATATTATATTTGTTTATAAAACCTTCATTACTAAACATTTTGCATCATTTGTTGAGTAATTGTTATATACTGAGTGTTTTTTTTTCCACCAACTCGACCCCATAGACTACAAAAGTCCAAAATATTATTTTTTCTCTTATTAACATTAAACGACAGTTTTGTGACATTTATCGATCATAGAAGTAACACTTTTACTGCCTAGTTTTTTTTAATAAAACAAGAATTTAAAGTTAAATTTTATTTCATAAAACTTTATCTCGAAAAAAAAAAAAGTTTTGATATGGAATAAAGTAAGGGTTCCTAATTTCACCCCCGTATATTGTATCAAGAATATTAAAAAAAATACCAGTGGTTAGTCCTTTGCAAGTACACGAAAATTACAGAATTTCAAGTTTCTAGCTTTACTGAAATTTTAGAAAAAAAATAAAATCTCAATTTTGTATGTATGTATGTATGTATTTTGGGGTAACATTCACTGAGACCTAAAAGATCTATTGTGCCCCCTTACTTCTACTTAGTTTCTGAGGAGAGTCTCAGATACTAGTAGCTCCTTTAGTCCTATTTCCCGGAGGAATTTTAGGATATCTGCAGGCCTCAACTTAGGTAACTGTCCCTCTTCTATCCAGTAGTCTCCCAGGTACTGTGCCCTAGGATTCTGAAATACTGTGCAGTTCGCAAGTATGTGGATGGAGGTTTCTTCTTCCATTCCACAAAATCTACAATCTTCTTCCTCCACTATTTTGAGCTTTTTAAGGTGTCCATTCAGGCGACAATGTCCCGTTAGGATTCCTGTTAAAACTCTTAGTGCAGTTTTGCTTTGACTTATGCATTCATTTGATCTCAACAGGTTGTAGTCACCCAGAAGAATCTTTGATTGCCTAAGCCCTACTAGATCTTTCCAATTGTCAGATCTTCTCTTTTCTTCGGCTTTACCTATTTCTTCCAATATTACATTGGAGCTGATTCCGCAAAAAGGTTCCGGCCCCCAAAAGGGTATTTCACTCCCCCTCTTTGCTAGTTCATCTGCTATTTCGTTTCCTTCTATTCCAGTGTGTCCTGGAATCCACAGTAAGGTGACTATATTGTTCTCGCCTAGTTCATTAAGTTTGCCTAGGCATTCCCACACCATTTTGGAACTGATTACACAGGAACTCAGCGCTTTAATGGCTGCTTGACTATCAGACATTATAATAATCCTTTGCCTTCTATATCCTTTGTCAATATTGAACTGGGCACACTTTCTTATTGCGTGAATTTCCGCTTGAAAGATACTTGGGGTTTTTCCCAAGCTTTCAGAGTGTTTGGTTCCTGGCCCGTACACTCCTATCCCAGTTCCTTCTATTGCTTTTGAGCCGTCTGTGTACCATTGAATGGCATTCTTTCCAAGTCTGGTAATGGTATTTGGATCCCATTCCTTCTTGTTGCTTAATTCCGTAACGAATTTCTTTGAAAAGTTATACTTTTTCATCATACCATCTTGTGGCATGTCCCAGGTTGTCTGATTTCTAAGAAGTGAAGAGGTGGTTTTTTTTTTTAATGATTCCCTCTCTGCTTAGTCTGTATCTTGTTCTTTCTGCAACACTCTCCACCACCATATGTAATGGTGTGAGGTTGAGAATCACTTCCATTGCTGCCGTTGGGCATGTACTCATTCCTCCTGTTATGCATATACAGGCTAGTCTTTGAATTTTAGAGAGGTTTTCTCTCGTCGTCAAGAGGCTAGTTCTACTACTCCACGCAATGGCTCCATAAGTGATAATCTCAATTTTGGTCAACACCTTTCAAGGGTGATATCTCGGAAAGGGGTGGGCTGAGGAAATTTTGTTATAGGAAAGACCCAACTTAATTTCACACCCTGTATATCTAAAGCTAACCATGTATATTCGAATTAAAAAAAAAAGAAGAAAGACTATTAGAACCTCTAAAGAAACTTTTTGTTATAGATTGGCTTCAAAGGTTTCGGAATTTCCCCAAAGACACTGGATACCGCCGCCAAATTTATGTACGACGGTACTCAATACGACCTACGTCACGGTAGCGTTGTTATAGCCGCCATAACGTCGTGCACAAACACCAGCAACCCGAGTGTGATGCTAGGGGCTGGTTTGTTGGCAAAAAAAGCCGTAGAGGCAGGATTATCCGTAGCTCCTTACATCAAAACGAGTCTATCGCCCGGATCTGGAGTCGTGACGTACTATCTTACCGCATCCGGAGTTATACCACCGTTGGAAAAATTGGGATTCGATATTGTCGGTAAGTACACTTCGTATCGCCCCTGTATGTATAAAAATTTAACCTCCACGCTTCTTAATTATGAAAAATGTACAGAAATTACTGTCGATTATGGATCGCTTAAAAGACAATTTTGAAAACCCTAATTTTTTTTTTGAAATTTACGTATATTTCTACTAATTTTACTTTTATTTGAGGGTTAATATACATGTTAATTGATGTTTGGTGAATTTTTTAATGACCAGTTATACAGAGTGTCCTGATTGATTGTTTGGTTCAGCACCACTAGTCAGAAGTTTACCGTCCTCGGAACCTCAGCTTTTATGCTTTGTGCGGTTTATGTGAAACCCTTAACAGGCTCACCAGTCTTTCCACTACGTACTTCTTGGAGAAATCCTCCCTCGGATATTCTAGTCCTAGGAGTCTATATCTCCAATGAGAAAATGCTTCACAATAGGTTCCTCCCTATATATGCCGATTGTATGCATGTGCTTCCTTAGGGTACAGTGACCGGTGAGTAAACCCGTCACTATCCTTATCTTGTCCCTGCTAAGGTTTAATATTTCGTTGGTGAGCGTCTCCGAAGGTTTTTTCAGCAGGAGTTTGCTGTGTTCCTGTTTTGGCACGTGTCTCTAGTACGACTGATGTTTAGTTTGAGTCTACTGAGATGTATAACCACGTGCAGCAGTTTTATATATCCCTAATACTGGTTCAGGACCAGTGAATGCAGTCTCAGACCCTGGCTTTGCTAGGATGTCTGCTTTTTTATTTCCTACAATGCTCTTGTGCCCCGGGATATTCGATATTCAATTGCAAACACATGTCGATAGCGTAGATTTCTGCCTGGAATATAGATACAAGATTCCCAAACGATGCGTGAATATTGCACCTGGGTCTAGCACCATGGACTCCAGCTCTTGTTCCAATGGCAGTCTTAGATCCGTCTGTGTCCACACCAACCTTCATTCCTGACTGTTATGCTCAGACAGGCAAGCCTCTGAAGTTTTGATAGCTCCACTTCGGCTTTCCTCTGATCTGTTTTTGGTCACCAAAGGTGACCATGGGTCTCACCACACCATATCTCCACCGTTTTCCAGAGCCTGTTCCATCAGGTTCGATATAACATTAGGGTATTTCCTCAATTCACGCAATAAGAAAGTGTGCCCAGTTCAATATTGACAAAGGATATAGAAGGCAAAGGATTATCATAATGTCTGATAGTCAAGCAGCCATTAAAGCGCTGAGTTCCTGTGTAATCAGTTCCAAAATGGTGTGGGAATGCCTAGGCAAACTTAATGAACTAGGCGAGAACAATATAGTCACCTTACTGTGGATTCCAGGACACACTGGAATAGAAGGAAACGAAATAGCAGATGAACTAGCAAAGAGGGGGAGTGAAATACCCTTTTGGGGGCCGGAACCTTTTTGCGGAATCAGCTCCAATGTAATATTGGAAGAAATAGGTAAAGCCGAAGAAAAGAGAAGATCTGACAATTGGAAAGATCTAGTAGGGCTTAGGCAATCGAAGATTCTTCTGGGTGACTACAACCTGTTGAGATCAAATGAATGCATAAGTCAAAGCAAAACTGCACTAAGAGTTTTAACAGGAATCCTAACGGGACATTGTCGCCTGAATGGACACCTTAAAAAGCTCAAAATAGTGGAGGAAGAAGATTGTAGATTTTGTGGAATGGAAGAAGAAACCTCCATCCACATACTTGCGAACTGCACAGTATTTCAGAATCCTAGGGAACAGTACCTGGGAGACTACTGGATAGAAGAGGGACAATTACCTAAGTTGAGGCCTGCGGATATCCTAAAATTCCTCCGGGAAATAGGACTAAAGGAGCTACTAGTATCTGAGACTCTCCTCAGAAACTAAGTAGAAGTAAGGGGGCACAATAGATCTTTTAGGTCTCAGTGAATGTTACCCCAAAATACATACATACATACATACATACATAGGGTATTTCCTCAGTACAAGTATAGTCAGGTCATCTGCATAATATACCTTTCCTGTTCAGTCTATGACTAGGTCCCACAGGCATCCCTTCATTATCGATACCTACTTGGAGTCTCCAAACAAGGTAGTTCTGTTGAAAAGCATGTTTTTCATCCACCGACACGAGGTGTCGTCTGCTCCTCACCTTGAAACAGCAGCTATCGTGGAATCAAAGGAGATGTGGTTAGATAAATAAAAACTTTTTATTTTTTTCTAGGTTATGGTTGTATGACTTGTATCGGTAATAGCGGCAGCATCGACGAAAACATCGCGAACGCAATAGAAAAAAACGATTTGGTTTGTTGCGGCGTCTTGTCCGGAAATAGGAATTTCGAAGGTCGCATCCATCCCAACACCCGAGCAAACTATTTATGCAGCCCTCTGTTGGTGATAGCTTACGCTATAGCCGGTAGAGTCGATATAGATTTCGAGAGTGAACCGTTAGGAAAACGCTCAGACGGTAGTAACGTATTTTTGAGGGACATTTGGCCTACCAGAAAAGAAATCCACGCCGTCGAACAACAATACGTAATTCCAGCTATGTTTAAAGAAGTGTACGGGAAGATCGAACAAGGATCGAAAAATTGGCAAGAATTGGAAGCACCGGCTGGTCTTTTATACCCGTGGTCGAACGATTCTACGTATATTAAAAAACCACCGTATTTCGATGGAATGTCTGCGGAACTACCCGAAAAAAAACCCATAGAAAACGCTCGAGTTTTGTTATTATTAGGGGATTCCGTTACGACGGATCATATTAGTCCTGCAGGGTCTATCGGAAGGACCAGTCCGGCGGCGAGGTAAATTTGTTTATTCTAAATTTTAAAAGTGTTTTTGATAAAAGTTTTTGTTTAGATATTTAGCGAATCGTGGTTTGACGCCGAAAGATTTCAACTCCTACGGATCCAGACGTGGGAACGACGACGTTATGTCCAGAGGTACTTTTGCCAATATCCGATTAGTAAATAGATTCGTTGCTAAAGCCGGTCCTAGAACTCTTTATCTGCCGACCAATGAAGAAGTGAGTTATTTATTTCCGAATTTTTACTGGAAACAATATTGTTTTTTTTTTATTTCAGATGGACGTCTTCGACGCCGCTCAAAGATATCTCAAAAATCAAACTCCGCTCATGATTATTGCTGGAAAAGATTACGGATCCGGATCTAGCAGAGATTGGGCCGCCAAGGGTCCCTATTTATTGGTAAGATTAGATGGTTTTGCACTGGAACTTGAAATTATATCAGTCGGTTCATTTGAACTACTCCCATGTCTGTTTAGGTCATTTTTGTTCTTAACGGTTACTTTTTAGCAAAAAATTGATATTTTTGTTGTTTCTACTTTAAATAGCTGTGGTGTAGCCTTTCTAATTTTTCCCAAAACTCTTTTTACTATACAAAACGTCCCAGGTTAGCTTTTACAAATAATACTCAATCTGGTACTATAAAATGATATTTTTCAATACGGTTACTCTTAAAACCACTTTTTAAAGATCATTTAATTTCTCAAACGTTAATTTTTAGCCAAAATTTTATATTTTTGTTGTTTCTACTTTAAATACCTGCAGTAAAGTCTTTCTAATTTTGTCCCAAAACTCTTTTTACTATACAGAACGTCCCAGGTTAGCTTTTACAAACAATACTCTATCTGGTACTACAAAATGATATTTTTTTAATCTGGTTCATTTGAACTACTTTCAAAACCACTTTTTAAAGATGATTTAATTTCTCAAACGTTAATTTTTAGCCAAAATTTTAAATTTTTGTTGTTTCTACTTTAAATACCTGCAGTATAGTCTTTCTTATTTTGTCCCAAAACTCTTTTTACTATACAGAACGTCCCACGTTAGCTTTTACAAACAATACTCTATCTGGTACTATAAAATGATATTTTTTTAATCTGGTTCTTTTGAACTACTTTCAAAACCACTTTTTAAAGATCATTTAATTTCTCAAACGTTAATTTTTAGCCAAAATTTTATATTTTTGTTGTTTCTACTTTAAATACCTGCAGTAAAGTCTTTCTAATTTTGTCCCAAAACTCTTTTTACTATACAGAACGTCCCAGGTTAGCTTTTACAAATAATACTTCACCTGTTACTATAAAATGATATTTTTTAATACAGTTCATTTGAACTACTCCCAAAACCACTTTTTAAAGATGATTTAATTTCTCAAACGTTAATTTTTAGCCAAAATTTTATATTTTTGTTGTTTCTACTTTAAATACCTGCAGTATAGTCTTTCTTATTTTGTCCCAAAACTCTTTTTACTATACAGAACGTCCCACGTTAGCTTTTACAAACAATACTCTATCTGGTACTATAAAATGATATTTTTTTAATCTGGTTCATTTGAACTACTTTCAAAACCACTTTTTAAAGATGATTTAATTTCTCAAACGTTAATTTTTAGCCAAAAATTGATATTTTTGTTGTTTCTAGTTTAAATACCTGCAGTATAGTCTTTCTTATTTTGTCCCAAAACTCTTTTTACTATACAAAACGTCCCAGGTTACCTCACACAAACAATACTTACCGGGTACTGTAAAATAATATTTTTCTTGACGGTTCATTTGAACTACTCTCAATACTTTAATATTTTCCTTCGTAAAGCTCATACTTTAGCCAAAAATATACCCAATCCAATCCCAATCCATATACCTAATGTTACCAAAACTATTTTTTATCTGAACTACTATACGTTTATTGTTGCTTTATTGAATTTTACAGGGTGTTCGAGTAGTAATCGCCGAATCTTTCGAACGTATCCACCGTTCGAATTTGGTAGGAATGGGCATAATTCCTCTACAATTTCTACCAGATCAAGGAGCTCAACAGCTGGGTTTGACCGGTAAAGAAACTTACACCTTCGATATTTCTTCCGATTTAAAACCTGGGCAAAATATCAAAGTATCTACGGATACAGGGAAAAATTTTGAAGTTAAATTACGTTTTGATACGGAAGTCGATTTGTTATTCTACAATCACGGCGGTATTTTGAATTATATGGTTAGGAAGATGGCCAGAAAATAATAAGTTTTTCTTTAAAGTAATTTCTATGAGCAATATAGATTTTTCGTTAGTAAAATTTGCAATATTTGTAACTATTTTTACAAACATTTGTTATTTGTACTTTTTAAGTTAATTTTTATTTTTATAAAAAGTTGAAATTGCGAAGGGGCGGGCGTATCGAGTCTTGAAAAAGGGAATTATTCAATTCAAGATAAATTTTATTGTTGTACTTAAATCCTACGTTGCTGGTTACTTAATTCCATAATTCACCGTTAGGATACGCCCCTGTTCGCTTTAGACAAATTTTAATATTATTAATTTTTGACAGTTAAACTGGCATTAGTCCGAAAGAATTAGACTATCGACTAATATTTTAAAAATGAAAAATATTGAAATTTTAACGTTCTAAATGTAAAAATGTTGATTTAAATGCTCATTTTTCTACAAAATTTAAAGGAATTACATCAAAAACGCTCTATATGTAAGTTTGTAAGCTGCTTAGTACGAAAAAGAAACTTAATTTGTCGATTCGGTCTAATTCTACTGGACTAATAATTTTTCGTGTTGTCAAACACCAATGTTAATTTTTTTGTTATTTTACAAATATACAATATTATAATATTATATTTAATGTATTTTTGGTGACTGTTTATTTGCTTGAAAGTTTTATATTTTTTAAATAAATGCTCTACAGGTATTTACGCCTTAAGAATATTTGAATAGATTGAATGTTGTTTTTTTTCCTTCCAAATCCTTTCCTAAACCATCACAATATTTGTCGGAGTAGTTGCGCCATCATCAGTACAAAGTAGATGATAACTCCTACAATTCAAGATTTAGAACGTTCTAATTATCACCAATTGATTCAGGGGAAAATTTTACATACATAAGTGAATTTTGAGTCAATATTTTTAAGTATATAGCCACCTTTAGGTCCCTTCGAATCCCTTCATGAAACTTTCGAAAAATCACATTTTAAAATGTGAAGATTGTACTGAAATTTTAGGATGGTACTCTCAAACGACCAGTTTACTAGGAAAAATAATATGTACAATACCAAAACTTGATGAGTTTCCATTTTGTGAATCGTCAAAGTGTTGTATAAAGATATCTTCATAAAATGGTCAAAGTAGCATCAGAATAACTTTTTTATTTTCTACATAGATAGCGCCACAAGTAGATTTAAAATAATTTAAAGGTAAAAGCAAAATAAATGATCCAAGCAATTTGAACTTCACGAAAGGAACAGAAAGCTACCCAAATAACAAATTTAATAATATCGTTTAAAAAGTATAAAGGTAAGATAAATTATAGCTTTTAAATGTTATAGGTACTAATACTGGCCTGCAAATAATATATACGTAAATTTGATCAACTTTGTTTTAGTTAGAAACTGATAAACTTTTCACAAAATAAAGCTTTAAACAATCACATAGATATATTTCAAAAAATTTCAATACAATGTAATAGGTACAATATTTTTCATCAAAAACTTACCATTTTAATAAACTTCAGATTGTATATTAAAAAACACAACAGATAAATATATATTTTTTAAATAATTACTCTGTCGCCAAATAAAAACTTTAAAAACAATAGGTATAACTCTTCTTCTTGTCAGTTTTTCTACAACTCGCGTTCAACTTAACACCGTTGGAGTGCTCAATTTTTTGATCATAGTGGGCTTAGAAAGTCAACTTGTTGGCGTTGGCGTCTCCATTTTAGTTTGTGTGAGTTCTTAGATAAACATTTATAGTGACTTTCTTATCGAAAATAGTGAAAAAGTGTGTGTTTTAATAAATATAAAAGCTGAAATTCGTACTTTAATCGTAAGTAAATATATTAGCTACCTAAAGGTATTCTATAATATTGTTTTATATTTTCTATAATTCTATCTGGCAATGTTGGGTATGTTATACGCTGATGCTATTACGAGATTTAAAATTTACTTATTCATCAAATTATGGTTCCCTTGGGAATTTCAATATCTTAAAGTGATTTAAGCAAAGCAATAAATGTAAATTTAAACGATTCTAACCCTACTATTCTCGGTTCTCTCTCTGGTGAAGGTGGCATTACCTTGCAATAATTCGCCACCATCTTGGTCCTAAAACACTATTTAATTTTTCAATTTCTGTAATTTAAAATATTAATAACTTTTATTCAAGAATGGGTTGATGTATTATGTGTTGTATAAGTCTTTAATTATATCTGCGATATGACTTTTTTATTTCCATTTTTGTTACAGATTTTTTTGGAACATTCTACAAGGAGAAAAAACGGTTTGCATAAAGGTAGGTGATTGTTGCCATGGATAGCAAAAATAGTTTTATAAACATTTGCTATTTATTAACTTATTCATTTTTGAGATATCTGATATTTTTGTTATTCAAGGAGTGTGTCTGAAAGGTTTCAATTTATGTTTTGATATTTTATAAAGTTTGATAAAGATATTATTCGCCCAGCAAAATGATCTATATAATTTTGAATCATTATTTACTAGGTACTGAAGAAGACTTATTTATAAATTATTGTTTATAGGGCAAAATAATAGGTACATAATTAGTTTTTATTGTGGTCATACAATTTTTTCTATGAGTGTATCGGTGTACTGTTGACTGAGTCACTTGGTTATCTTTGGGTACAATAAGAAATTGTAGTTTTTGAAAATCGTTTTTATTAACTTCTCATTATTACCTACATCACAATTTGTATTATCTATAAACAGTTATTCTGCAAAAATCTCGTGGTTCTAACGTAGTGGACTAAATGTCTGTACCACAAAGAAAACTGTGTGATGTATGAATTTTCTGTAAGTGATAAGTGTGGAAGCAAACCGTTTAAAAAACTGATTGATGGAAGCGGGATGCTGACCAAACGGAGTGAGGGTGGAGGAGATTCCAAGATATCTATATGTAAGTCTTTAATTTTTTCATTTATTTAAGGTTTTATTTCTTATTTATTTTAAAAAGCCGGCTACACATATATTGATGATATTTGTTGATATTTAGTCGGGATTTGATTGAAACATAAAAAATAATTTAAAAAAATGCTGTAATACTACCTACAAGTATTAAAAATATGAAAAACCTTCGAAAATCCCTTGTTACAATGCTTAGATTCTAAAGTGTTGGGTTAGGAACAAAATGTGTTCTGGTGGTACTGAGGATGCGCGGTCAACTTTTAATTATATCTTTCCTACAAAAGATGGCGTTTATCAAATAACTTGTAGTTGTCTGGCAAGTTGCATATAATGTAGGAACCATGAAAAGCAAGAGTCGTCGTGTCTCGACTTTTTAGTTCGCTGAGCACAGGGACGGCTCTAGTCTTTCTGGATGGAAATAATTTTCGCTAAAGTAGAGGCCTTCTTCAGTGCAACTGTTTTACTGAAGTCTTGGTATTTTCATGTAGTGCCTATATGCTTTTTCTTTATAATTCTCTTGGTATCAAGTTACAAATGCTCTCGCTATATGGAATGGATGGTGTAAGAAACTAACAAAAAATCGCTTTGTTACATATTAAAGAATACCATTACTACTTAAAATCTTTATTGGCAAATGTTTTTTTACATTAAACTACATAATACAAAAAATATCACCAAAGACATAAATATTATGGTTGAAATCATGTTATTTACAAATTTGTAATAGAAGAGAACAATTTAAAATATAAAAAATCGTTTCATACAATACTAAACTGATAAAAATTGTTCAAATTTCACCACCTTCGGGGATAAATGAGAAGATTTAACAAATTTACATTAGGGACCAACAAAGATTTAGTGGAAATAATTATATCAAAGCAAATATAAAACTAGAAAAAGTCAACACATCATAAAGTACTAGTATTTTTTGGAATATTTATATCTTTACAAGTGCCTGGGTGAGTCACAAAACATTTGTGTAATCTATTATTGTTTACACAAAAAAGAAAAGAGATAATGATTCATATTAACTCCAGTTAAGCCCACCATTTGTACTTCACTGTACACCTAAACTATGCTTTTTGGTACAATATATTATATGCTTTTTCAAACTAGAATTTGTAACAAAACTTTTACCACAGAGATCACAAACGAATTTTTTATAACCCAAATGCCTGTACATATGATCTCTGAGATGAACAGCTTGGAAAAATGCTTTACCGCAAGCTGTACAAAGATGGTCTTTTTTATTATTATGTACTTTAAGGTGGTAACGTAGGGAATCATTAGTATTAAATGTGGCACAACATAACTTACAATTATAAACTCTTGTGCTATGGTGACTATTCTCGTGTTTTGTTAACAGATGTTTCATGGTAAAAGATTTAGAACAATTTTGAAAAGCGCATTTATACAGTTTTATATTTTCATGTTGTTTTTTATGGTAATAATAACCATAACTAGATACCAATCTTTTATCACAAATATCACAATGGTATTTATGAAAGTGTCTGTAGTGGTAGAAATATTCAGTTACTTCATACTCAGGTTTTGTGGGACATCGAGTACATGTTATTTTATTAAGTTTGTATTCTAAAACATGAGCTCGAAATGGTTCTGCCCTAAAAAACTTTTTTCCACAAATAGGGCAGATGTAACGATTTCTCTTTTCAGTTGTTTCTTTACTATTTGTTTCATCAATTACAAACTCTATTTTCGATTCTGAAAAATTAGCTCCTTGTAAATCTAAAATCTGACTGAAGTTTTCCTGTTCTCCGTCCTCCTCCACGCACTCTTTTTTTATATTTGTTGTAGATCTATTATTAATTGTTGCAATTATATCAAAATCTTCAAGGTCATTCTCTTCTTTAATTATTTCATCTTCTAGGAATTCGGGTTCGTTTTCATCTTCAGTATTCATAGAGTCTTGACTACTTTCTTCTTGAAAACTAGGTTCCACTTGGAATAAAAGTGTCTCTTCTTCCTCTTCATATACTGTATCTGTATCTTTTAAACTCGTAAGTTGTTGTTGAACTTCATAAAATTGTTTAAAAAATCTATAAGATATTCGAATTGTTTTAAAACAGGATAAGCAAACATTATTGGGTAGATCTTCACTTATAATTAACTGCAAACAGGATTAAACTATAATTAAATTGCTATACTAATTCAAATTTCTAAAATACCTTTTTTGATGTACAGAACTCTAACATTGCTGCTATATTAACTTCTAGATTAATTATAATGCCTGTTAAAGAATACATTTTGGTAGTTTTTTCCAAACATGCTCTACATATCGAGTCAAAATTATTCTTTTCTTCGTTCATTTTTAATATAATTTGGTATGTTATGTGAAAAAATATTTTGAGGTTTTGAGTGTTTTCTTATTCTAGTTTTATGTAGCTATTGCCAACACAAATTTGACACGTACGGTGATACCAACATTTCCATTGGGTCATAGATCTATATCTTATGTAACGATCTACAGAACTGGGTAAAGGATACTCTATATTATTATATTATTCATAAACGAAAAAGACGAAATTAAAAGCTAGGTCAAAGGTAGATATAAAAAAGCAGAAGAAACCAACCATGGTGGAATATGAATATCCGCCATTCTGAAAAGGAGGAAGTTGAAAAAAGTTAGGCTGGATGTCCCATAGGATAAAAGGCCATTGAAATGTACTAGAAGAAGATGAAGAAGAAGTTTATTTGACAGAAACTTCAAATTTTAGATATTTATTTTATACTGGGTAAAATAGAAAATGACTGAAAATATTGTTTCACTTGATACATTATGTCGAGCATGTTTAAAACCAACCCCTTCAAAGTATACTTTGGCTGGAAAATTGAAGAATTTGAAAGTGACTATAGCGGACATGTTGGAGTTTTGTACATCTAAAAAGGTACACAGAAATAAAAATAATAAATTTGTCGTATTTCTATCCACAAAAAAATTTAATTTTAGATTCACAATAGTGAAGATTTGCCAGAAAATGTGTGTACATTTTGTTACAACACTATTAGGATTGCATACGAATTTTTTAAGCAGTTTAAAAATGTTCAAGAACAACTAAATGCTTTGAAACAAAACATAGACCAAGAAGAAAATGTTTTTGGTGATAACAGCTATGAACCTGAATCAAGTGAACATGTCTTGCATGCAGTTAAAAGTATTCAAGATGCAAGTGAACCCATTTTTGAAGAAATATTCATTGACGAAGCAAATGAAGCAGATTTCCTAGATATTAAAATTGAGCCGGAATGTGATGAAGAGGGTGAAATGGAAACTATTGTAACTAATTCAAATAGGGATATGTCAGATATAGAGCCAACAGTATTATTGAAAAACAGGGAAAATAGAGATGAAAAATTATTTCCATATATTTGTCCTCTTTGTACAACTAAATATTCTCATATAGAACAATTTCACAGACACATTCTACAACATAACTGTGGTACAGTTGTATGTTTACGATGCCAAGCAAAACCGGAATATAATATAAATGAATATATTGAACATTATAAAGAATATCACAAACTACAATGTGACATATGCAACAAAAAGATGGCATCTGCATTTGGATATAAATACCATATGAAAACACACATCAGTATGAACGGTTACAAATGCCCCGTAAAAGACTGCTGCAGGTCTTTTCTATTCAGACATCTGTTGAGGAAGCATATAAAAAACCATTACCAACCCACAGTTTATGCCTGTAATCTTTGTTCCTCTACCTTCAACAATAGGGATACTTTACGATATCACTTGAAAAAACATTCTAATAAAAAAGATCATCTTTGTACAATTTGTGGCAGAGCCTTCTATTTGGCTGGACATCTTACGGATCACATGAACAGACATTCAGATTTCAAAAGATTCGGTTGTAATATCTGCAACAAAAAGTTCACTACAAGTGCTGGTTCGAAGAAACACGTTCGTCTTTGTGCGAAAAAAAAACATTTTAAAAAAGAAGATGATGTAGAAAAAGATTGATTTAATAATAAAATATTTATGAAGCTTTTAAATTTTCATTATATGATAAAAGTAAAATTAACAAGATATACAATGAATATAAACAACTAAAATTGAATGCATGTAAACAATTATTATAAGTAATCATGGCTGGATGGTGTTCCTTGTAGGTGAAAATGATCTCTAGCCAGTAGAAAATATAAACAATCAGTAAAACCATTCAAAACTGACAGAGGAAATTACAGAAAGTACTGGAAAATTCCCCCCTTGATAGTATCTAGGTTCACAAGTAGTAGATGTGTGTATAACATTTAGAAAATAAGGATATAGCTTACCTGTTTTTTAACTAAATAGTATTTGTAAAATAAAGACTGAATTTGGTTTAGAAACCTCTTATTGAATATGAAAATACTTTTTATCTAAAATTTAAGCTTATCCTGGTCTATTGCTCAGTAGTAGTAAGTCAAAAATTTCACCGCAATTTAACTTAAATCACCACTTCTCAATATACTTTTTTTAACTCCGTTCATTAGGGCAACAGGCAATTTCATTTTTAGAAAATGTTAATAGGGATCATCATAGATTTTGTGTATGTTTGGTTGTCTTTGCCAAAATTATTTATATCGTGAAAGATAAAGTTTTCATTTTAAAAAATCTAAAACTTTCACTTTCGGCTTCATATAAAAATGTAGAAATGTTACTTATAAGGTTTTTAAGGTGTCAATCTAAAAGATTTTATTGCGAACTGTTCTTGTGGAATAAAATAAATTTCAACTAGGTTTATAAGAGATGTATTTTACAAAAGATCAACTGAAAATAAACATATTTTTATAAATAACTTAAAGAGAAAATTATTTAAAAAATAGAAAATAATTTATATTCCAACTTTTTCTTGAATATGACTTGTGTGTACATCATTTTTCTTTTCTTTCACTTAATAGAGAATTGTGCATTCTTGACACTTCAGATTCTACAATATCAGTAACTACACTTCCATTTATATCTATATAATTTGCCACACTTTTCTTTATGCTTGTTTCTCTTCTTTGTTGTGTTTTTCCATCAATCAGTGCAAGAACGAGGTTATATTTATCATCATATCTAGAAAATAATACAATATAATTCAAAATGGAATTTGTATGATTTTCACAATAAAATACAGTTTAACAAATATTTTACACAGCTTTCAAGTAATTTTAACATGAAACACATGAGGAGGTTATTTACTATTCAATAAGTTGTTTGTTAGTAAATATTTTTAACAACGAATTCAACTGGAACACTTAAAAGTATACCTAATGTAAGTTTTATTAGATCCCAAATATATTATGGATAAATACGTTTATGCATCAGCAAACAAAGAAAACTTAATTCCAGGAGAACAAATTATTTCACCTACTATCAACGATCATAAAATACAGTTAAGATTAAATAATAACTATTCTTACTTTGGTAAATACGAACTAGCCTCCCATATATTTTCTTTCTTAGAAGAATCTTTCTGATTGCAAACTGCAAAAATCCCTTTTTCTTTATAAGTTGTATACAAAGTCAAAATTCCCATCATAATGAAGTAAGTGGTTACAGAAAATATTAAAATAGGTCTGAAACATCAAATAATACAGTTATAATAGGTCATAAACCATGGTAATTTTAATTATTTACCTCGACTGTGGAAAAGGATAAAAATAATCCCAAACAAGAGCAAACATGGCAACTCCTACAGCTATTCCACATATTACTAATCTACCATCCATGAGAGCAAAGTTTTCAACGTAATTAAACTTCTTAGTAAGCACCTTAAACAAAAAATTGTTACTAATATGTCAAAAATATTAATTTTATTCGAACCGTACTTCTTTCACGGCATCGTCCAGTGCATTTTTTACAGCCGCGCCGTCCCATTTATTTATTTTCACTGGCTAAAAGTTGAATAATATTAAGTAGTGTCTTAAATTTATTAGCTCGTACTTTTACCTTATCATCTTTTTCTTTAGGAGCCATATTTCAATTTACTTTTCTAAATAGTAGAAACGAACAGCTGTCCCTGTCATATAAATATAAATCCACCAAATCCAATAACGCCGATCGGGAATGACACGTACGTGACCTGACGTTGCAGTCACAGGTTGCAGTGTCGCTTTGACATACGTCAGTTGTCTCTTACATGTGCGTTCTATCCATAGAACTCGGACGAATAGAGTAGGCAAGCGAACAGGAGAGTTCGAAAAAGTCACTCAGAGTCAACTATCAAATTTTATTCGTTTCTTCTTTTTTTAGTGACTGATAGATTCCACAGAATTAAAACCTACAGATATCAGCATGCGCATGGGTACCAATACGTTTTAGTTTTCTCCTTGTAGAACGTTTAGACGGAGTTCTCAGTGCTAGAGTTATTAAATTACAGTTCATTTAATTTGTTTTCAAATTAGAAGATAATGTATAAATTAGCACGAAGATAATATCAATTTACTTATACCTGCATTATTCATTTGATCCAATATTATTATTCAATCTAGGAGTGAGCTGTTCCGACTTGATACTATGACATGTGTTATATCGAAACCCGCATCCCGTTGTGAGGTTGTGACACCTACACATTCACTTTTTACTGTAAACATTAACCACTCTATTTATACCTACTAATAATTATTGACTTATATCGTAGTACCATCTGCAGTGCCTGTATTACACGCTTTTGATGGTTAATAACCATCATGTTACACACTGAACAAGTGTTGGCCCTTTAAATTCCACCTGTAAAACGTAGACCTAATTTAGCCATAGGCGAACTCAGTAGAGAACATAATGGGGATTAAATTGGTTGAAAAACTATGAATCAGATCAAGTAAATGGGTATTATAATATTTATCATAATTTTGTTTGACACTCATTTTAGTTATAAAATGGTTTTAATAATTAGTGTATGTTTGGTTGTCTAAAACAAAATAGTTTGAATTTGATACATATTTATATTTTTTAATAACATGCAACCTACAAATTTCAATATTTACCAAGTTTACAGTGACAAAACGTACTGATTGACAGCAGCAAACGAATGAACAGCGTGATTTCTTCACTTTGATGCAAGTACATTTAAATAAAGAATATTAATGAATGGGGGTAGCTTGAAAAAATAAGACAGTGATCTGTATGATAAAGAATAAATACTGATATTAAGAAAATTGTTTGAAAGCGTGCATATACTGAATCATTGTTGTTCAAAAAACTGTTTTGTACAATCATAACCATGCCGCACGCCTAAGAATCAATTACATACTTGAGCCCCTTCGAAAATATAGAGGTGATGCGGTTGGTAAGTCAAGAGTGACGTTTACGGTGCGTATAGTGCACCTGCTTATTCTTTATTTGAGAAAATTAACTATGTTATGATGGAAGAAAAAAATTTACAGTCAAGTTACTTCTAATATAACTATATAACAGATGATTGTCTAAAATTAATAGAAGTGACCGTTGGATGGGATGAAGATATCCACATCTATGGCCCCCAAGGTCATCCAAATATGATGTTAAATAACTATTTCGGTCGACCGTGCGTTTGTGAACTATATTAATGTACACAAAATCGTCGATGAATGACCCTTATTAATGCATGATTTTCATTAATCAACGTTTTTTCTATAGGCAAGCCAACGCACATTATATTGACAGTGGTGTAGGCAACCATACATACAATAACATCTTTAAAAAATGATTCCTAGCATAGAGTACTTCTAGTTTTTGACTTACCTATCGTTTTTATTTTATTATTCTACAAAATTATAATAATTATTATTAGTGTTAAGTGACATTTGAACCGGTGACCTTCTCTGTGACATTTCAATGTCATTATTTAATATTGACATTTGATTTATGAGTAAATATTTGGGTTCTAAGGCGTCCGGAAGGAGCAATGACAACATGCCCAATTGCAACGACGCGACGCCACATCTCTACCAATATCGACGCATGTATACTCTAACTAAAGTCAGTGTGATGACCATAAAATAAAGCAATGTTGTCAGATATATTTTCTAAAATTGTTAGGCTCGCTACACAAATGTTCCTCTTACTTCAGTAAACTGTTAGTTCGTGATGTTATAAGAAAGCTAGTTTGGAAATATTTTTTAAAAAATACATAATGTAAATTTATTAGTAAACATTAAAATAAGTCGCTTGAAATTACTGAAAAAAGAAAAATTAATTAAAACCACTTTTTATATGTTACTGTATTTAAGAAAATTTTGAAGAGCAGTCAAGACTTCGAAACAACCAATCATCAACTGCAGTATTCATCGCAATATAACGAAATAACCGAAGTATACTCCGTTTGACGTTTTTGGCAGAAAAAATTCTACGGTCTTGAGGGTTGTGTTGTGGTTCGGCTTATAATCCATTAGTATCATTCAGTGTCGGGTGTGAATTTTCTTTTAAAGAAATATTTAATATAATATATATTTCTTGGTTGAGTGAGTTTAGTGAATTGTTATAGGAAAGTGTAAGTGATCTAGTGTAGAAAGGTATCATTAATATAAAACCTTTTTGATGGTGTAGTGGTTAGGTCGCGTCAGTGAATTGATATTAATATAATATTCATTTGTGCGTAGACGTTAGGGTAAGTTTTATAATATAATTAATTAGAATGGCATTTTGGAGACCATTTGAAACAACAGTCCAAGATGATGCGCGGGATTATTGAATTGTGGATTTAAATATAAGAAGTTAGATAATCGAATGGTAATAATGGAATCTCGGCTTATCGCTGAACTTAGACAGGAGTATTTGTGCAAAATAAAAGGGTACCGTGATTCAAATAGAACTATAATTTATTTAGACGAAACTTGGTTTGATACACATGATGTTGTCAAGTGTTTATTCATTTATTTGTTATTCAAACAATCCTTACGGTTTTATTACATGAATAAATATATAAAATAAAATACATTTTAACTTAATATGTAAGAAAATAGTAGTAATGGTAATTATATTATAATTAAAACTGTATGAGGATATACACCCACCTTTAAAATACGGTTGGGTTGACGATACAAAAAACTGTTCTTTGGATACTCCGTGTTCTAGAGGAAAGCGCTTTATTATTGTATTACAAATTTTGTATGCAGGTTAATTTTTTTCATTCAAATTGATATAGTAGATTAACATTATTTCACAATATTCGAATTTATAAAAAAATTTATATGCACGCCATTGGGCGGCTTTTTCCTTCAAAGGGATTAAAAATATGTGTCATCACATTAACTTTGGAAGAACTTTACCCCAACTTTTTGTTTTGGTGCACTCGTTAATATTTTCGTCTTTGTTTTATTATGATAACGATTGACAGCAGCAAACGAACGAACTGAGTCAAACGAACATTTTTATATTAATTAAAGTATATCTAAGCCCGCTACTGGCCTCACTTAAATTTTAAACTGTTTCACACAATAAAACCGAAAATTCACATTTCTCAGAATAAAAATAAAATTTACATTGTCTTAATTTTTTTTTTAAACAATTATACACAATTTCCTTGAACTTGTCTGGTTTAACAATTCTGTAGGGTAATTAATATACGAGTATATTTTTTTAATTGTGTCAGGTTTGTATCAACGCTCGTTATATCATTTTGCGTGACTAGAAAATATTCTACCAGAAATTTGATGGATGCACGTGTACGAACTCTGAACATTGAAAGTTTTTTTTGGCCTAGATGACATACTTTTATAATATTTAAAAAAAAACTACAATCACTTTTCATCTAAATCTAACTGGAAAGTTGACATTTTCCGTGATCTGTCATTATCTGGAAGATATAAACTTTTAAAAACGATCAGAATATAACGACCCTGTATTATAAAAACAAAGCATTTGTAGATGTACAAAATAATGTGAAGAGAAAGCAGAGTAAATGTAAAATCTCAAAGGTGAAGAAGCTTTATGCGTGTGAATGGCATGATTCAACAAAATACCTTAAGTTGTTGTCCTATATTAATGAGCTCAAACCAGGTATGAGTACTCTAATTATTAGAAAGATTACGAGGCTTTGTACTTATCCCATTCCAGTGGTGTAGTTTTTTTTATTTTTGTTTATCCCCAGCCCGTCTGACAACTCTCCGATGTGAAGTGATTTATGCCTCAACAAGTACTTCACTACTTACTGATAAAACTTTAATCAGTCCTTAAGATTATCTAAAATTCCTTCGTTTTGTAGTGTTTTTAAGTGTGAAATGCGGAGAACCAGAGATAAGGTGTACACCTGAATCTGAATCTGCAGCTCTTGAATCACACAATTCATCTGTTGATAGCTTTTTTTGTCGTTTGACATTGTAATTATTATTTAGTTCAATTTAAAGGCAGTTTACCGACTGCGCCATGTGTTATGTGTCCTCCACAAGAATATGGCCGACCTGTCAAAGTCAGGTGTTCTGGAATGGATTTACCCCAATAAACAATTTTCGTGACTTATAGTAACTGATATTTTTATAGAGTATTCATAAAGGTTACACAATTATATAAGGAAATGCTTTGTAGTTTTATTGCAACACTTATAGTAAATTAGGTTTATTAGGGTGTTAAGCCATTACTGTAAGTTCTAGATTTATAATGAAGTGTTGTAACTATTTATATGACTGTGTTATAAAACTTGAAGTAATCGTTACCTCAATTTATATAACAAACTTATATAAGGTTTGCCGTTACTTCCGTAATAAAACTAGTGGTTTCTGAGTTTTATAATAGCATCGTTGTTTACCTTTTTAAAACTTCAGATACTTAAGTTCTTCTATAAATACGTTATGAAACTTTTAGTTGTATGTATGCTAAAAAGAGAAAACACATATCTAAAATGTGACAGCTTGACAAAGAAATAATTTAGTAATGGTAAGGTTACCAACAACTCTATAGGAAAAGTTTATAAGAGTAACCAAGTCAGTAATAAAACTAAATATCATTACATCCTCTTCCTAGATGAAGTTTTATAAAGGTACGGGAAATATTTCCGTTACTTTTAGTTATAGACTTATGGGTTTTATAACGTTACTTAATAAAGGTGTTCGCAACTCTTATAAATTGCTCCATTTAAGTGTTGTAAAGGATTTATAAGAGTTACAGAAGTATTACTATGCTTAGCTTATATAAATTGCGGTTTTATAAAATAGTGATGGTAACTTTACGGTTACTATTATATAAACGAAAATGTTTAATGGGACGCCGCGGTGAAAAAACAAACTACTTAGTTCGATCTCCTTAACTAGTCTCCATGTTTGATAACTTCAAATTCCAGCCAGTTTTACGCAAATGTAATGACGTTAATGTTAGTCTCTTTTTAATAGTTTTACCCCTTCATTTTAAAACACTGTATACACAAGGATTAAAATGAAATAATTGTTGTTCTGGGTAACCAAGAACATGTTAAAGTTAAGTATAATCTTTCGAAATAACTCTCGCGTGCTCGATGGAAGTTCTTCGTCTTCTTTAAAGGGTTTACGAATATAGTAGTGTGGACGCACTACTGATGGTGCGTTTATTTTTCAGATTTAATCTGAAGTAGAGTACCTAAGCACCGGAGCATATCTCCTTCCATAACCTCATTAAACGAGAAAATTGCCACAGGCTCATTTCCTAGTATTTATTTCATATAAAAATATGATTTTTTTGCCGTACTATTTATACGGTATAGATTTTCGGTAACTACAATACTTTATGATGTTTGTGTTATAGTTTGTCGCAAATTATATCCTCTTAGCTTTTGCCGATAATCATCTTACATCTTAAAATAACTGGTCTAAATCAAACAATTTTTCCACACACTGTATGTTATATATTTATAATTTTATTGAAGCGTTACTTCTTTGTTAATTCCATGCAGTTTGTATTAACCGATGCAGCAACAAACACAGGTCGAGATCAATTATATTTAATGTATGAACATTAATATTTATACTGTATGTGAATTAAAATATGATTTAGGGTAGAAAATAGCTTAGACGTGCTCCGGTAATTTTGTATTATTATTATTATTATTATTTATTTACACATAATTCAAAATACATAAAAGACAAAACAAATGCTATTATAAAATAATAATAATAATATAAAACTTATACTAGGTGACAAATAAAATACATTTAAAGAAAAATTGTTTACTTAATTGGAGTTTCCTGTAAGTAATTGTCATTTTAGTAAAGCGTGTTATCAAAAGATGTATGTATGATTACATTTACTGAGACCTAAAAGATCTATAGTGCCCCCTTGGTTGGTTGGTTGGTAAACAGACGAATATCTCTCTCCTATTTAACTTTAGGATTTCTTCAATAAGTTTTGGTATGGGTTGCTTAACCATCAGTTTACTGTCTTTGAGCTTCGGAATTATTTGCCAGTATTTGAGGTGTTGTTTGTGCACCCACTGGTTTAATGTGGTTCTTACCGAAGCTTTTGTTACACCGGTTGCCGGCTCAGGGTTGCCGATCCTTCTCGTGCTAGGGCGTCTACTTTTTCATTCCCTTCAATAGCCTTGTGACCTGGCACCCATTTCAGGGTTACCTTATTTGTGGCACTGAGTTTTTTGAGGTTTTCTAAGCACTCCCAGACAAGTTTGGCCCTTTACTTCTACTTAGTTCCTGATGAACGTCTCAGAAACTACTAGCTCGATCCTGTAATCCTATTTCCCTGAGGAATTTTAGGATATCAAGTTAGGTAAATGTCCCTCTTTTATCCAATAAACTCCTAGGAGCTGTGCCTTACGATTCTGAATTGCTGTGCAATTCGCAAGTATGTGGTTCAGTCGTGTACATGTTAATATTAGAAAGTAAGCAGATCTCAATGAATTTTGAACATTCTAGCTTCAACTTTGCATCGACATGGTTGGTGCTTTAACCAAAATCAGACATTGAATTTTATAATAATTTACATTTAAATGTTATAATAAAAAGGAGTTGTCCTAATGTAAAAATTGACTGCTTGGTTATATAAACTCCCTCGGAGAATTGTTCTGGATCATGAAAGTACCGTCAATGTATAATTTAAACAAAAAATATCAACTTTGAAATAGAAGCCGAGTAAAACCATACTAAATTGAAATACCTAGTCTCACCGAGAAACCGACCACAAACATGCATTCACTGTATAGTTTTATTTGGAACAGGTTTTTTTTATTATGACACAACATTGCAGATGAAAAATCATTATTCTCTTGGGAAAAGGTATAGCTACTTCCTTTCTGCTGGCAATTAATTTGCTTCTGTTACAATAAGAAGGAATTAACGATTTTTTTTATTGATTTGTAAAAAAAAAATTAATTTATTTGTAAGATTCAAATAAATCTGTGTTTTGTTGTACATTTGAATTTATACCCGACTGGAAACAGTATAAAAGTATGTTATTTATCGACGTGCTAAGTACTGATATGTTTGTCTATTATCATAACTTAAAACTGGACTGACGACTCTAGATTTAGTGGGTTTCTGTTTTATTTTTGAGTAGTACATTTAGTGTACGAGGATGTATTGATATCTAGTTTAAAACAAAATATTGCGTTACCATAGCAACGAACAATAACTTATTGGAAGTGTCAGTGTGAAGTTTGACGTCAAAAAAGTAAACCAGAGTTACGCAATAAATTAAACGAAAAAAGATGTCCACCGAAATTGTGAAAATCGAAAGATTGGAGTATCAAAAGGGTTAAGAGTTAAGCAGATTTACGAAGATATGCTTAATACCCTTGGTGATCAATGTCCTTCGTATGCGACCGTGAAAAATTGGACGGCAAGCTTCAAAAGAGGTAAATTTTCCATTGAAGATGATGACCGATCGGGAAGACCAGTTTCTGTGTCAGTTCCCGAAAATATCGATGCAGTTCATGACATGATTTTATCAGATTGGGCTAAAACGGATATCTGAAGCACTGAAAATTTCATACGAACGCGTTCATCATATAGTTCACGTCAATTTGGATATGAGAAAAATTGCTGCAAAATGGATACCCACATGTTTGAATGTTGACCAAAAGCGTGTAAGGGTAGAAGCATCGCGTTCGATCTGTGCTCGATTTAAAAACGATGTAGACTTCTTAAACCGAATTGTTATTATGGATGAGACTTGGGTACATTTCTACGATCCAGAAACAAAGCAGCAATCGATGGAATGGCGATACTCTGGTTCTCCAAGACCTAAGAAGTTTCGTGTCCAAAAATCTGCTGGAAAAGTTCTTGTTTCAGCTTTTTGGGATTGCCAAGGAGTAATCATGATTGATTTTTTGGATAAGGGTATAGAACAATAACTGGATCTCGTTCACCACTGGACGTGAAGATTTATTTGAATTATGGACGTCCATTGATCATCCATGAAGATGTCCATGGTTTATTTATCATGGGATGTACAATTTTGTGGTAAATGGATATCTAATGGATGTCCATAGGATATCCGTCTAGACTTGGATATCCTTTATATCCAATGTGGATATCTACTGTATATTCATGTGTTATGTGGGTTCTGGACGCTCTGTATATTATGTAGTTTAGTTTTAATGAAGGTAGTGTAAAATATGGTCATTAGAAATAATTACTTTTTTAATTGAGAATTAAACTATTAATTTTGCATTTTTATAGAAAGGGAGGCTATCGAACTTTTTTCATATAATAATTTCTCTCTTACAATTTGTAATAAAAATGATATAAACTATAGGGTTATCTTCTATATTTTGCATACAGGATGTGGCGCGAAAAGTTTTGGCGGATACAATTATGTTAAAAATCTGAAATTATGAAGCTGTAGGTTTTGGGTGACGCCGAGTTCAAATATAATGTTGTCCTGGGTGTGGCATTTCCTATTTTACCGGAAGTGGACGAGATCGAAATTCCCTCTACGTTAATTTTTCTTTGTCAAAAAAGACGAAAGTATATTAGGCATTTTTTTTTCTCAAATATGACTACACCACTGGATTCAGAATCATCACAAATGTAAACTATCAAAATTTTATACAAAAAGTTTTATTAACAACAAAGTTATCACTACATGAATTTGGAAAAAGTTGTTTTTCAATTAATTTTTTACTAAGAATGTATACACATTTGAAAAATGGCAACATGGTAAACAAAAACTAGGACTCAAACATATTGCACTGTAAAAATTCGAAGCCGATACCTTAACCCGTTCTGGAGTTATAGCTTCTGAGAGTAATGTACAATTGTGCTGATGTGACGAAAATACAAATTAACACCAAATAATATATTTTGATTATTAAACTACTTAATAATAATTTAATTCTACATTTTGTAGCCTCGACTAGACCTCCGTTAATTTCCACACATTTCTCGTATCGTTTGCGACTATGTCTTAGCGCTTTTTTATTTCATGTGGCGTTATTCCAGCACACGCCTGTCGTATTCTGTCACACAGTTCTGCTCTACTCCTTGGACGTGTCTTATACACTTTTTGTGTCAAAAGACCCCACAGATAAAAATCCAATATAGTTAAATCGGGCGATCTAGGAGGCCATTCGATTAACTCGCTACCGCGACCTATCCAACCATTTGGAAATGTTTCGTTAAGCCGCTGCCTGACAATCCTAGAATAGTGTACAGAACAACCATCTTACTGAAATATCAAATTTCTTCTTTCTGCTAGTGGCAGTTCGTCAATCACTGCGGATAACTCATTTTCCAAGAATTCCATGAAGTTCTTGGCATTCATGTTACCCTCAAAAAAGAATGGCTTCGAATTTTTACAGTGCAATATGTTTGAGTCCTAGTTTTTGTTTACCATGTTGCCATTTTTAAAATGTGTCTACATTCTTAGTAAAAAATTAATTAAAAATCAACTTTTTCCAAACTCATGTAGTGATAACTTTGTTGTTAATAAAACTTTTTTTATAAAATTTCGATAGTTTACATTTGTGATGATTCTGAATCCAGTGGTGTAGTCATATTTGAGAAAAAAAAATGCCTAATATACTTTCGTCTTTTTTGGCAAAGAAAAATTAACGTAGAGGGCTTTGAAAATAGCTATTATGGTTTGAAAATTTGTGCTCAAATTCTGTTTTTGATACTGAATCTAACAAAAAAGACTAAATCAAAATCGGTTGAAAAATGCGGATTTTATAGGGGTGCTTCCAAACAAAATGGGTCACACTGTATATTATGATTATTTTTTGTTGCAGCAGTGTTGAAATTAAAACATTGACACAACAACTATTTGATATTAGATATATTCCAACAATTATTAATTAGTTTTGTGGTTAAAACGGTAAATTTGTTCTAACCACTTTCCAATTTCTTAATCTAAACAGTACACGTGTAGTTAAAGGGAATATTGAAATGTACTTCTACACCACTGCCGACAGCAGTCAATATCCTACAGTTAGTTCATTGTAATCCGTGTTAAATTCAAACTTGACAAAAACCACATAACTGACTTTTATTTTTATGCCTTTTAATCGATTTTGAACTGATATTCTCAAGAATGGTATTATTAGAGAACGGAAGCATTTTTCGGTTGAGTTGAGAGACTTGGAAAAAAGCCGTTTGGTAGCTACTGTTGCGTAATCAACAATCAATACACAGAAGTAGTTCAGAGTGAGTTAAGGGGATACATTAATAGTCGCGTCAACCCTTGCGAACCCCTCTTAAAATGGTGCCAAAGGTCGGATCGGGATGCGGTTTTCTGCATTCTCTTCCAAAACGATTATCTCGGTATGTGCCTGGGTAGATTTTCCCCGGAGACCGAAAATTGCATCGCTGTAGGCCAAAGTGCACGCGAAAAATGCATTATCTGGGAGGCCTTTTGGAAGATTTTCAAATTTGATAAATAAGGGTCATAACTCGCCCGGATCGGGTACTCGGGGGTTTTCGAGGCCACTGATGCACCAGAACCTGACCCTAAACGACATCTCCGGGAGTTTTCCTGACACAATCAAAGAAGGTCAACCAAAAATAATTTCGGGGGGTTTTTTGGCCCGCTGAATCCAAATCTGGCATCGGCGAGCACCCCACTGGCACCTGGTGCACCGAAACCCGGCCTAGAACGTCATCTCCGAGAGTTTTCTTGAGAAGACTGCCACAAACCACCCGAAAATCATAAGAGGGCGGTTGTGTGGGGCGGTGGTTCCGAATTTTTGTTAAAATCAGTTTGGAGAAATACCCACAGCTCTTTTTTTTTTCTATTATTTATTTTAGATTAATTATCCTCTTTGGCAAAATTACCTGAACGTCATTGACCAAAAAGAAGTTTTCTCGACAAAATGACTTTCAAATAAACAACAAATTACACAATATAAAACGGTAACTTAGTTTTTACGGCTGATGGCAAAAAGTTCGTTTGTTTCAAAGAAATTTCGCCATTGTTACGTTTTTTTTTTTAAAGTAGAGTAGTGACGATTGTTCTTAGATTAACGAATCAGCGATTGCTGATGTGCTGTCGACTAAGCACTTTTCTAAATGAAAAATAGAAATTACATAAGTCAAAATAGTTTATACAGGGTATACCATTTCTAAAGTCAATTAGTTGTTTTTAGTTATTAAGGAGACGAGGAACTGGTTGAGAAACCTTGCTCACTAGAGGGCTCTACAGGGTCTCAGGCAGTCCAAACTCCTATTGGACTGATGGACATGCTAGAGCTGCTCTCCTCGTTCTCCTCGTATGTCCACATTGGGCAGTGCTACGCAGGCCAATCTTCGGAGTCCCTGTTATGGCCTCTGGGGACATAAGCAGACATCCACTGAAGAGGATTGAGTCCTTCATCGAGGGATGCATAAGTAGCAGGAATGGCACAATGGGCCCGCCAGTGGCATCAGTGCCGGAACCTTGTATGTATGTATGTATTTTGGGGTAACATTCACTGAGACCTAAAAGATCTATTGTGCCCCCTTACTTCTACTTAGTTTCTGAGGAAAGTCTCAAATACTAGTAGCTCCTTTAGTCCTATTTCCCGGAGGAATTTTAGGATATCTGCAGGCCTCAACTTAGGTAACTGTCCCTCTTCTATCCAGTAGTCTCCCAGGTACTGTGCCCTAGGATTCTGAAATACTGTGCAGTTCGCAAGTATGTGGATGGAGGTTTCTTCTTCCATTCCACAAAATCTACAATCTTCTTCCTCCACTATTTTGAGCTTTTTAAGGTGCCCATTCAGGCGACAATGTCCCGTTAGGATTCCTGTTAAAACTCTTAGTGCAGTTTTGCTTTGACTTATGCATTCATTTGATCTCAACAGGTTGTAGTCACCCAGAAGAATCTTCGATTGCCTAAGCCCTACTAGATCTTTCCAATTGTCAGATCTTCTCTTTTCTTCGGCTTTACCTATTTCTTCCAATATTATATTGGAGCTGATTCCGCAAAAGGGTTCCGGCCCCCAAAAGGGTATTTCAGTCCCCCTCTTCGCTAGTTCATCTGCTATTTCGTTTCCTTCTATTCCAGTGTGTCCTGGAATCCACAGTAAGGTGACTATATTGTTCTCGCCTAGTTCATTAAGTTTGCCTAGGCATTCCCACACCATTTTGGAACTGATTACACAAGCACTCAGCGCTTTAATGGCTGCTTGACTATCAGACATTATGATAATCCTTTGCCTTCTATATCCTTTGTCAATATTGAACTGGGCACACTTTCTTATTGCGTGAATTTCCGCTTGAAAGATACTTGGGGTTTTTCCCAAGCTTTCCCAGTTCCCAGTTCCTTCTATTGCTTTTGAGCCGTCTGTGTACCATTGAATGGCATTCTTTCCAAGTCTGGAAATGGTATTTGGATCCCATTCCTTCTTGTTGCTTAATTCCGTAACGAATTTCTTTGAAAAATTATACTTTTTCATCATACCATCTTGTGGCATGTCCCAGGCTGTCCGATTTCTAAGAAGTGAAGAGGTGGTTTTTTTTTTAATGATTCCCTCTCTACTTAGTCTGTATCTTGTTCTTTCTGCAACACTCTCCACCACCATATGTAATGGTGTGAGGTTGAGAATCACTTCCATTGCTGCCGTTGGGCATGTACTCATTGCTCCTGTTATGCATATACAGGCTAGTCTTTGAATTTTGGAGAGGTTTTCTCTCGTCGTCAAGAGGCTAGTTCTACTACTCCACGCAATGGCTCCATAAGTGATGATTGGTCTCACTATGGCAGTGTACATCCAGCTCAGGATTTTTGGGTTACAACCCCAGTTTCTCCCTGCCAGATTCCTGCACACCATTAGAGCCATTTTTGCTTTGTATGTAATCTCCTTCTCGTGTTTGTTCCACAGGAGTTTGCTGTCTAGAGTCAAACCTAGATACTTGACTTCTTGTCTCCATTCAACGTCGTTCCCATCAAGTTTAATGGTTTTGAGGTTGAGTTTTCTTTTCTTAGTGAAGGCTATCAAGATGGTTTTGGTGGGGTTGATGCTGAGTCCCACTTGCCTACACCAGCTATTTGTATAGTTCAGACCCTTTTGTACGATGTCACAAAGGGTGTTTTCAAATTTTCCCCTGGCTGTTATAACAATATCATCGGCATATCCTTGGCAGGATATTCCGAGGTCTGTCAAACCACACAGGAGTTCGTCAACCGTCAGACTCCACATTAATGGGGATGCTACTCCTCCCTGAGGGCATCCTCTGGTTGTGCAGATGGAGACAATGTCTTTGCTCGTTCTCGTCTCTGCTACTCTAGTGGTGAGCAGTTCCGACATCCATTTGGATGTCGTGCTGTCTACACTTCTTCTATTTAATGCTCTCTTGACAGCTTCATGTGGAGTGTTGTCAAAAGCTCCTTCTATGTCCAAAAATGCACATACTACAGTTTCTTGGTTGTCTAAGGCACCTCGGATATCCTCCGTCAGTTGTACCAGTGCAGTCTCCGTAGATCTGCCTGCCCGGTAAGCGTGTTGATACGGGTGGAGAGGTAGTCTCTCTAGGATTTCCGTTCTAATATAGTTGTCAATAGCTTTTTCCATCGTTTTAAGCACAAACGATGTTAGGCTAATTGGTCTGAAGGATTTGGGGTTTGTTGTGTCCCTTTTTCCAGCTTTTGGAATGAAGGTTACTATTGCCCTTCTCCATGCTTCTGGTATATAACCCAGTTCCAAGCTACTTCGACTAATTCTAACCAAGTGTGGTAGAATTTCGTCTTGTCCTTGCTGGAGCAATGCTGGGAAAATCCCATCTGCTCCAGGTGTTTTGAAAGGTGAAAAGGTGCCGGAACCTTAGTTTCAGTTTGTCTTGGTCAAGGTTCGCCTGACTAAATTAGTGATAGTATTTCGTGATGTTCTAGAAATGTAGTTTTGAAATATTACATTGCCAACTTGGCGGCTAAAACAAAAAAAAAGAACTAAAGTGACCCAAATACACTAATTTTAAAATACAAAATTTCTTTTATAACTTCAAACAAATTCCAAAACAAGATCAGGGTCGTACTAAGTTTACCTATCACCCAAAACAATCCATTATTTAAAAGTAATTTTTGATTTTCGTTTGTTAAAATTGGTTAAAAAAATTCTTGGATCGTTTGTATTGTAAAGAATGAAATAAACTCATTTATATATTATTGAAATTCTTTTACAGCAATTTCATTGCCACTAAGGTTGGTGAGAACAGCTCACGCATCGGTATGCGGAACAAATAAAATTTTCAATCGATTCGGGGCATTAAAGTACAAACTTGAAACAATATTAAGTTTTTTAAACAAAACCCAAATTTTAGTATATGAGCGATAATAGATTGGCAGACCGTAGCATTTTTAAAGATAAATGAGATTTTCAACAGTTTGTTGCTTTTTTCCAACCTACAATTTTAATTTTTCTTGTTTTTGACTTAAACCAATTCAAGGTACTTTTGTGACAAAAAAAACCCGTGACCCAACTTGTCTTCTTCAACTGTACATACAGGTTCTTTATAATTATCCTCTTTCTTGTCCACCTTGTATATATTTATAATGAGTAAGTCCGTTCATTACAATAAGCCATATATCTTAGAAACTTATAATTGCAGATCTCTGCCTTTCATTTTTTACGTAATAAATTATAAAATAAATCGATAGCATCATAGCATGGCAACAACGTTTTTTTTACATTAAATTAAAAAAAAAACGCCTGATAAGTATATACCTATACTATTTTAAGATGAAATTATTGACAATTTTTTCTAGTTTTAGGGTTGAAAGCTGTAATTTTTCTACCTAATAAATTAAAAACCCACTGCCAGTTTCGTAAATCATTTTAACGACATAGTAGACAAAACACTGTGATTTTGTCATTTTAGTTCTTCTTTCGCTTAAATTTCATAAGAAATCGACTGTCACTGTTAGTTTATTGATAAAATCATTCGTTCGCATTAAAAAAGTGACATGAAATTTTCGAAAATCCACTTCCTAAGACCATTCAGGGAAAACTTCCACGTATTAAGGGAATTAAATCGTAAAATATTCAGCAACCTTGCTGACATGTTGCCGGCTCTTATATTTTATGTAAAATGTTTCCAAACTAGCTTTCTAAGATCGTCAAGAACTAACAGCTTACTGCTTACTGTATGGTGAGCTTAGAGGTTCTAGAAACAACCTTGCATATGTCTTCGAATTGACTTAAGAAAGTGTATACATGTATGTAAAATATTCACTGACAGCCAGGCTCTGCTTAAAGCTATCAGTAACCTAACAACTAGGTCTAGACTGGTAGCATCTGTCTGTAGAGTAGGGAGGGTGAGTGTAGGCTCACAGCACTTAGGCCACATGTGACCCATTGTACATCCTCCCGAGGAGTTGTCTTCCTAGGTCATTGTCCATCCTGTCCTTCTCAGGAAGGTGGACAGGTCACTAGGAGACATCTCCTTTATATCGGCAGGTGTAGGCCAAGACTCACCGAACACTTACTCTCTTATTGACGATAACTCCGGACACTCGCATAAGACATGCCTGACAGTTTCATCTTCCTGTTCACACATCCTGCATAGAGGTGTGTCCACTAGCCCCATAGTATGGAGGTGTTTCCCTAGTTGACAGTGACCAGTCAGAAATCCTACTGTTAAACGTAGGTTTCTCCTGGTCATCGCCAAATATTTCTTCGGCTCCAGCTTCCCAGGGTCGCCCAGGGTGATCATGGCAAGACTGCATCCTTTGATTCCATCCCATCTCTTAAGGGATTGAGTATGGGTGTAGCGTTTGGCTAGTTCCGCAATTGTCGAAGTCGTTAGGCCGTAGGTGTCACTGGGTCCTAGAATTTTTAGTTCAGCGGCTTCCCTGGCTAAAGAATCAGCAATGCGATTTCCTTTACTCCTGTCGTGCCCTTTAACCCACCTCAGGATAATATTGTTATCTGCCGAGGCGTCAGCTAAATCTTGGTAGACTGGTAGCATATGTCGATCAAAGAAAAAAGTTAGCAAAAGCTTCAGCAATTGTTTTTGATATAAACTTATGATATTAAAAATGTCTCAAGCGCTTCCTTAACTACACCCCTGTAATGAGTCTATAAAAATTTGTGTATAATATAAAAATGGCAAATAGTAAAGGTCTTAATCCTAGTTCGCACCTAGCGAATCGGAGCATCATCGTGTCCATCACTTGCGCTTGGTTCGGTTAGTTCCCCCAGAACTTAGAACCACGAACGATGACTAATAAGCTCCCATCAAGCATCACCCAGTGTCATGGTACCCAACACAGGTGCAATGGCCTCGCGAAGGTGAGGGGCGGGGGGACTGGAAGCTACCTGTCGTAAGTACCAACGCCGGTTAAACTACACAGTATAAGTCGAATCGCGGTACCATACAGTCGTACTTCAACGTTGCATAATGTCACCTGGCCTGCGAATGGCACTAGAAGAATTCACGGGGAAATTTTTTAACTGCCCGTGGTCTTTGAGTGCCATCCCCAAAGCCTCTGGTAACCTTCATCTTTTTCAATGATCGGTGCCAATTTTTAAATTTTTTTTTTTTTGGTTAACTACTTCTGACGTCAGAAACTTTGTTGTTTGGTTCTAGGAAGTGCTTATAGTGTAGGTACTTACAGTGAGAGTCATCTAGGTTGGCTATTGAAGACTCGTGATCAAATGTTAGAACAAAGAAACGTCTTGATTGGTAAGTAGAGAAATTTAATGAGAGCAAGTTTCGATCATCAGATAAAATATATAAAAAATAACATGTAGTAAGTACCTAAACTTTATTCTTTAAATGCCGTGTTTAATTCAATAATTAATTGGGGATTTTCTAATGACACGTAACATGTTATATGATGTCAACAAATCGCTAATAATTATTTTTTTATGATAATGATTGTAAATATTTGACAAAAGTTAGTAGCTAATTTATTTAAACATTACATATATTAGTTTATTTATAAATATTCCAAGTTTTTAAAGCTCACCTAGTTATTAGAATATTTATATAAATTTGAAATTGTCAGTTTCAAGGTAAACTTTAAATAGTGTATGAAAAATAGAAACTTGCTAATATTGAGTAGATTTTCTTCTATAGAATTTCTGACAAAGTTATTCGATAGATGCATCCATAGATAGGCACTGGATTTTACATTTTTACACCCTTTTTTTTCCTTTAGCTTACTTTTTCTTGTGTAGGTATATTTTAGGGTGTAAATATGGTCATGGAAAGTCAGGAATTTCTGACAAAGTTATTGGATAGATGCATCCATAGATAGGCACTGGATTTTACATTTTTACACCCTTTTTTTTCCTTTAGCTTACTATTTCTTGAATAGGTATATTTTAGGTGGTAAATATGGTCATGGAAGGTCATGAATTTCTGACAAAGTGATTGGATAGATGCATCCATAGATAAGCACTGGATTTTACATTTTTACACCCTTTTTTTTCCTTTAGCTTACTATTTCTTGAATGGGTATATTTTAGGGGGTAAATATGGTCATGGAAGGTCATGAATTTCTGACAAAGTGATTGGATAGATGCATCCATAGATAGGCACTGGATTTTACATTTTTACACCGTTTTTTTTCCTTTAGCTCACTATTTCTTGTATAGGTATATTTTAGGGGGTAAATATGGTCATGGAAGGTCATGAAATTCTGACAAAGTTATTGGATAGATGCATCCATAGATAGGCACTGGATTTTACATTTTTACACCCTTTTTTTTCCTTTAGCTTACTATTTCTTGAATGGGTTTATTTTAGGGGATAAATATGGTCATGGAAGGTCATGAATTTCTGACAAAGTTATTGGATAGATGCATCCATAGATAGGCACTGGATTTTACATTTTTACACCGTTTTTTTTCCTTTAATTTATTATTTCTTATATAGGTATATTTTAGGGGGTAAATAAGGTCATGGAAGGTCATGAAGTCATATTAAAATATCTTAACGATATACAGTATAGCTATGTTCAAAATATAGTGTTGGCTTTTGACTTAACAGAACCCCAATTATTAATTGGACCTTAGAATATCCCAAATTTACCATTATTATTAGTTAATTTTTTATTCATTAAAGAGTTACTTTTTTAATAGTACACTATTACAATGTATCGTCTATTGAGCTTGTGCTGATGATGAAAAATCTTGTAATAACGCCTTCACAAGAAAACATTCACATTCTAAAACTAAAGAAATCATCAAAAATGTTTACGAACCTTTGGTGGCAAAGAAATTTTAATTCAAGCGATACACAATGGTTCTTAAGTGGATAGGTTATTTATAACAGTAATTTCCAACTATATATTTTAGCGGAATTATTCTGGGACCCTCTATATATTTACAGTTATTGATATAATTTAGGAAATTTAAGATACTATTGTTGTAACTGGAAATTAGGACTTCTAGTTTTACCCCTAACGAAGTTAAAAATGATCTGAATGGTTTCGAAAAAAAGATGTCCTTGCTAGCACTTTATTTTGATCACGTTGTACACAAATTTCATAATATTTTGAGTCTACAACGACTAAGGACGCTACATTTCATTTTTCTTTTAGTTAAGAATTTAATATTGAATTAAAAAAAGCAAAAATACATTTCTTTCATATTTCATTTCAATACCTGTACATAGGTTGGTGTATTTGTATACAGACCGAGGATTTTACTGGTAAAATTTTTGAGTTCAAATCGAATTTTATGAGAATTTTAATGTTAAAAAACATAAATGTTTGACTGCGATTAAAAATAAACCACAACTTATACCGGTTTTATATCCAAGAATTATAGAGATTAGTTGCAGGTGATGAAATTGCACGAATCAACTTTGGTCGATCGATCATTTGAAATTGAAGGATGCAATACATAAATGGCCATATTTGGAAATATTTCGTTACCAATTTCATTTCATTAATATTCAGATGATTTCATTTTAGAAATAAATGATGGTCGCGGTCAACTTTTTTGTTCTATACTATTAGATTAAGAATGTAATTTCATAATTTTAAGTGTTAATAGAGAAGAAACCGTTTTAATTTGACAAACATTTTACGCAAGCGATATGACACCTTTCCGTATTTTTGACGATAACTATACGGGGTTGGGATAAAGTATGGAACCAAGTAAATATCTTTTAAACGAATAGAACGATGTTTATGAAAATTTGCAGGTAAGTGCAATGGAACAAAATGCATCTGATGTACATGTTTTTGTTAATAATATACTTCCGGTTTAACCGGAAATGCCATCAACTTCTTTAATTTAAATGGGACACCCTATATATTTTTACAGATTTTGAAAGAGCTTGTTATTTTGAATTCATTCATACTGAGTTTAGTGTGAAAAAATTTGTAAAAACGAGGAATATAGCACTTTAATCAACCTCCTTTGAGTTTTTTGCATTAGAGCAAAAAACTATTTAGATAAACTAATTGATGTTGTTTGTATGCATAGTAATAAATAAACAATACTGTTTAATACGTCTTTTGTTCTCCAAGTGTCAAATTCTAATTAACGGTAATAAATTTTACAATTTAGAATGGTTCAATTAAGTGAAAAAGAGCGTATTGAAATTTTAATGATGATCGGTTATGGTGATCGTGATAGAACTCATGAAGAAGTGTTTCATATTTTTAATAATTTGCATCCGGAGTGAAATCCTATATCACGCTCAACAGTAACTAAAACATTACAACGTTTTAATACAACTGGGATGGTAAAAAATTTGATAAAACCTGGAAGACCGCGGACTGCAACGAACGAAACTGTTAAACAAAATATTGCAATCGATTTAGAAGAATCAACTCAAACTTCCACCACAAATTTGGCACTAAACCATGGTACCAGTCGACGTTCTGTAGGAAGGATATTAAAAAGTGAAACGTATCATCCGTATAAGGTACAATTGGTTCAAGAATTGTCAGACGATTATTTTGACCGACGGCTGGAATTTTGCGAACGGCTAATGGACATCTGTAATGTCGACGACAATTTTGCTTCTAACAAAGTTTTTTCCGAAGAGGCAACTTTTTGTTTAAATGGAACAGTTAATCACCATAACTCAAGGTATTGGTCAAATGAGAATCCTCATTGGATTCATGAAGCACATACCCAGCATCCAAAGAAGTTAAATGTTTGAATGGGAATTGTCAAAAATAGGCTTATAGGCCCATTTTTTATCGACGGAAACTTGAATGGTGAGAAGTATTTGGATCTACTAAATAACGAAATTATTCCTGCACTTCTACATAATGGGAAATTACCACAAAATGTTTGGTTTCAACAAGATGGAGCACCTCCCCACTATGACAGACGGGTTAGTGGTTTTCTGGATGCGAATTTTCCAAATCTATGGATTGGACGTAGAGGATTCATAGAGTGGCCTGCTCGTTCTTAGCCCGTTAGATTTTTTTCTTAGGGGTTATCTAAAATCACGTGTTTGACGACCAACAAACTTACAGAAATTGAGACAAAGAATTATTGATTAAAGTGAACTAATACGTGGAGAAGTCTTGGAAAGAGTGACACAAGAATTTGTTAATAGGATGGCATATTGTCAGCGAGCATTTTGAACATTTGAAGTAATTTTGTTTCTCATTATTCTAAAATAATGAAATGTACACCTATTGTACAACGTAACAGTGAGTTATTACTCGTTTTTACAAATTTTTTTACACCAAACTCAGTATGTATACTTATTCAAAATAACAAGCTCTTTCAAAATCTGTAAAAATATATTAAATTAAAGAAGTTAATGGCATTTCCGGTTAAACCGGAATAATATTATTAACAAAAAAATGTACATCAGATGCATTTTGTTCCATTGCACTTACCTGCAAATTTTCACAAATATCGTTCTTTTCGTTTAAAAGATATTTACTTGGTTCCATACTTTATCCCAACCCTGTATAAACCATCTACCGCTTCATATTCTAATAAACGTCAATCGATTCAGCATAAAATTTACTATTCAAACACGATTTCGGCTCTTAAATATGCGTATTTTTCATTTCAATAATGATTTTCATAAAATTGTTTGGTACTTTTCACTTCCGCTTACCCTCGTATATAAAATATCGTAGATACAATACAGTATCATATTAATTGATTATTCAAGATTCAGGAAAGAACTTTTAAGCTTATTTAAATTACTGGAAGATAAGGCAAGAGAACACGGTCTAGTGATGAACGAGAAAAAACAAAATACTTGGCAATAAAGGACAATTAGGAAACTGATATTATTATTAATTGTAATGAAAATAATAGATATAGAATAGAAAAAGGAGACGAAGAAAGGAAAATAGAAAAAAAGGTTAAGAAAAGTTATACCTATCATTAGTTTCAAAGGCTACTAGTTTTCGAGATATTCTCATTTTAAGTGGTAGTCCCTTTTCTTGGCTACTGTTAACACAAGAGCTGCTTGACAATCCGTCATTATAAAAATCTTTTGCCTTCTATATCCTTTGTCAATATTGAACTGGGCACACTTTCTTATGGCGTAAATTTCCGCTTGAAACATACTTGGGGTTTTTCCCAAGCTTTCAGAGTGTTTGGTTCCTGGTACACTCCAGTTCCTTCTATTCCTTTTCGTTTCGTTTGTATATCCAGAATCTTTCAAAATACTGAGAAAAAAAACATTCCAACTTTGCCACCCTGTATATTTTTTATTATCAATATTTTATTAGAGCAAGTTGCGTCTGATTGTAATATTTTTAGAACCTTCCATTCCACTTTGGACCACACTGTATACAATACGATAGAATGTTTCTTACATAACGAACGCCACTGAGCTGCATGCGAATCCCCGCGTCAGGTGGATATTATCCTCTTTTTATATTCTTTAGATGATCACGATTATAACGGAATTAGAGGTATCTGCAAGAGTGATGTCTGGTTTTACTACAACTTTTAGAATAATCAACCTAACTACCTATTCGCAATTTTACCGATAGGCGTACTTTGAGATAAACAAATAAAATACAGTGCGTCCATAAATTAATGCGTAAATGCTAATTCAAGAAGTCCACATGTCACATATCGTGACTTGGAGCATCACTTGTTGCTGTGTTCAGCAGCCCAGGAACTTGAACTGAATCTTTATACCATTTCCCATGTTATCTACTTCCATGGAGGAGCCCTTGTGTCGACCTCCATTTGAGTTGGTATTCCCTATCTAACCAGTTCCCGATTTCTCCTCTTGTGCAATCCAGACATATAAAGCCTCCTTTAGAACCTTTTTTAGGTAACTGGTCAGCCATTTCGACATTACCTTTTTTTTGTGTAGTGGAACCAAATGCCTATTTTCCCCTGCCCTCTTTGAATTGAAGAATCTTGCTGAACTTTTCCTTGCTCTCCATCATGGCTCTGATAACATTTTCTTCTATAAGAGTATGCCCAATATCTATTTCCAGATACACTCTGTTGAGGGGTTCTTTACAGTTTTTTACCAGTCCTCAAAGACCACAATTCAGGGAGTTTTTAACGAATATCTCGAACACTCTCTTCTCTTTCAATTTACTGGAAAAAACTTTTTTTACTTTTCAATTTTGCTACCATGTATCTTTTTTATTACCATTATTTTATTAAAGCAGCTTGCGTCAGATTGTAATATTTTTATGCCAAGAATCTTCCATTACTTACGGACAACCCTCGTATATATCGATTGCAAAATTGTATAGACACATAAAAAAATGTGAATGAGAAGTACTTTTATTCGTTCGTAAACCTTTTTGTTGAATTCAACTAGAGTCATATAATTACATACTGGTATTGTAATGTAGATTATTCTGTTGTAAAATGCATTTTATGGGCGCATTTTTGACCCTCACTGTTTAATTATTTTTTAAATATGCCCGAGATGAATAGCTTTTACTGTTGACGAGAGCCGTTGTGTAAAAAAAAATATTTTAAATTGTCTACATAACTGTGTATTGAGAATGGGTTCATATTCATACCTATACAGATGTTATAACCATAAAATCAGTTTCTCAATCACAATTGATTGTTCTATTTATGATTCAATTGTGCACAATCATTTTTAATGTTTCAAAACAACTTATTGCTGGGAATTACAGTTTAGTGGAAATAATAATTTTATTATTAAGTTGCGGTTAGGAATTCTGGATTATTTTGTTGACAGTGGCGTAGCTATCATAGGGCCCCGGAGCTTAGGGGGCCCTCTAACCTCAGCTTTGATAAAAAAATAATAAAATGAAATAAAATAACCTTTCTTATACCTATTATCCTAGTCAAAGTACACATAAAACCTCACAAAAAATACAAAAAACTTGAAAATTCAAAATTGGGTATTTAAAAGGGTGGTGTTTAATATGAGAAAAAGTTTACGATGTTAGGCATGCGATTTTCCGGAAAACGTCGAATATTTTTGTTTTTTCTCTCTAATTGTTTAAATAATAAATATACAGAAAAACTTCCAAATGAAAACTTGTAGCTGATGCATTTATCTACAAATTTTGTCTGAAAAGTTTTTCTGTAAATTGAAAAGTTTACGAGATAAAATTAATTTCAGTGGTATTCAATTCGTGGTTACGTTCGACTTAAAAGTTAATAATTTTGGGCTTATAACATTCTGAAAAAATAAATAAACTCATGTAAAATGTACAGGAAGATCTCAACTTTTAGATAGAAATACTTTCAAATTTTGAAAAAGTAGATTTTCTGACTGTAATGTTAGTTTATTATAATTCCTATTTAATTAATACTTATCCAAGCGAAAATTCCTCCTGGATTTAGCATTGCAAATGAGCATAAAACTTTTTTATTATAAAAGCAAAGCCATCAATATTTAGAATTTTAAACGAAGCTTCTTAAAAATCTGTTTTTTTTGCATGCTTAATTTTACTTGTTTTTATATCTTTTTTCGAAATTAATATAATTCAATGAAACTTTACTACTAAACACTTTGAAGCATCTACTTTCGAAACTACTATACAGTTTTTCTATAAATATCAAATTTTTTAAATAATAGACAATTATTTAAAATAAAGATTTAAATCAGAGGTCTGTCAGCAAACCTTCTATAACTTTTTATACCGTTTATGATATTATCTAAAAATTTGTGAACTTTATAATGAACCTATTAAGAAGTGATCGCGATACAAAAGAACACACCTATGGCTCAGGTAAGAAAGATAAGGGAGCACAAATAAAGGTGAAAAATCGATGATAATACACAATTTTAGAACACATTTCATATGAAATTTTTTTTCTAAATGTCATTGTTTATTTACTATCGTAAAATTAAAAACATGAAAATTGATGATGTTCAAAAATACTACTATGGAAATTTCGTATATATTTTAAAAACTAATGCAGATACAAAAAAAAATGTTCAGACAAATTTTGTAGATAAACGTATTAGCTACAATTTTTGATTTGAACATTTTTCTGTGTTTTCATTATTTAAACAATTAGAGTGAAAAAACAAAAACAAAAATTTTCACTCGACGATTTTCCGGAAAATCGCATGCCTAGCATCGTAAAATTTTTCTCATGTTAATCACATCCCTTTTAAATACTCAATTTTGGATTTTCAAGTTTTTTTGTGTTTTTTGCGGCATTTTACGGATATTTTGTGTACTTTGACTACGCTATATAACAATTCACTAAACTCACTCAACCAAGAAATAGATATTATAAATATTTCTTTGAAACAAAATTGTAACTACTGGATTATAATCCGAACACCCTCAAGACAATAAAAGTTTTTATGACAAAGTGGTCAAGTGAGTATACTTCGGTTATTTCGTTATATTATGATAAATACTGTAGTTGATGATTGGATTGTTTGGAAGTCTTGAGTGCACTTGCACCTACGTTTCACCCCTAGCTACGCCACTGTTTGTTTATTAAACTTATAATTGACATATTATATAATTTGTTGACATGGAACTTTACGAAATATTGTACAAACAAACAATCAGCTATGCGTTGAAAAAATTTAAGATTTGAAAAACTCCACAAAGGAGTATTTAGTGTGAAAACACTAGAAGCCAATTTTAATTAATATTATAGATAAGAGATTTGAAGACAGGTAGGAAACAATGAGAAGAGAGGAAGTAATAAATCTTTCTTAGGTATGTTCTAGATGTAAAATTTAATATATTGAAATCACAAAAACAATTAGTGTAACGGATTGGGTTATTAAACTTACATATTTTAAATAAATTAAAATGTTAACGAACCCTTCTTATAGTAGATATTTATAAAAAACATTCTTAAGAAATAATTATAATTAATATTTCCTGTTTAACAAAAAAATATATTATCATTTCTATGATATTAAAGAGCATTTATATCTAATATTTCTGTGTCACTTCAGTTTAGGTATCCTTCCAACCCTAAAAACAAATTAAAGAAAATATTTTTTTTGTCTACCTCACCGGAAAACCAATTATATGAATACCAAAGGTATTGTTTCGCAGCCCAATGGCGGAAAATTCATATTGCCACGATTTTTTCACCGTCTCACTTTATTTATACGAGGATATATTGAAAAATTCTTAGCCTACTATAGAACCAAACAAAATTTCAATGTCAAAATATTTTATTACCCAGCATATTCTCCTCTTAATTGGATACATTTATTACAGCGAACCTGCAACGTCTTTAAACCTTTCAAAAAAAATGTTTCTTCTTGCTCTGCAAACCAGACCTCCACAGCTTTTATTACCTCCTCTTTGGAAGAAAATTTACGACCTTTTAAACTTTTTTTCAGTTGAGGAAAGAGATGATAGTCGGACGGAGCCAAATCTGGTGAATAAGGGGGGTGTTCTAGTAATTCAATCCCTAAATCACGAATTTTTTGCATGGCAACATGAGATTTGTGTGCAAGGGCGTTGTCCTGCTAAAACAAATCACCTTTGGATAGCTTTCCGCGTCTTTTCTCTTTAATTTTTTTCCGTAGAGTGGTCAGTAATGCTGAATAGTTATTGTTCTACTCTTATCCAAAAAATCAATCATGATTACTCCATGGCAATCCCAAAAAACTGAAGCAAGAACTTTTCCAGCAGATTTTTGGACACGAAACTTCTTAGGTCTGGGAGAACCAGAGTGTCGCCATTCCATCGATTGTTGCTTTGTTTCTGGATCGTAGAAATGTACCCAAGTCTCATCCATAGTAAAAATTCGGTTTAAGAAGTCTACATCGTTTTCAAATCGAGCACAGATCGAACGCGATGCTTCTACCCTTGCACGCTTTTGGTCAACATTCAAACATTTGGGGATCCATTTTGCAGCAATTTTTCTCATGTCCAAATTGACGTGAACTATATGATGAACGCGTTCGTATGACATATTCAGTGCTTCAGATATCCAATTCGACGGTCTGATACAATCATGTCATGAACTGCATCGATATTTTCGGGGACTGACACAGATCGGTCATCATCTTCAACGGAAAATTTACCTCTTTTGAAGCTTGCAGTCCAATTTTTCACGGTCGCATACGAAGGACATTGATCACCAAGGGTATTGAGCATATCTTCGTAAATCTGCTTACCTCTTAACCCTTTTAAATACAGGTACTTGATGAAGGATTGATTTTCATTCTCCCCCCTCGAGGGGAGCGGGCCGCTATAGGCTTTCCGGAGCCTCTTCAGCCAACATTGGAAGGAATAAGGATTATTTTTGGTTCAGTGGATGGGAGTGGAAGGAACGGTAGTAGGTGCCTGAGAGGTGTGTACTGACCCAGCATTCGCCTATTGCTACGAGAAAACCTCTGAAAAAACTCATAGCAGGTTAGGCGGACCTGGGATTTGAACCTCGGTCCTTCCGAATGCAAGTTGAGAGCGTAATCACTCCACCACTTACTCGGTAAGTACTTGATGATGGCTCGATACTCCAATTTTTCGATTTTCACAATTTCGGTGGACATATTTTACTTTTTTGACGTCAAACTTCACACTGACACTTCTAATAAGTTATTGTTCGTTGCTATGGTAACGCAATATTTTGTTTATGCATGGAACTGCTCTAGGCTAACTAGATATACTATTTTAAGTCTTCATAACTACAAATTTTCAAGCGCAAGTGTTTTACAGCGTATAAATGATTATACACCCTGTATATATATACAGCAATTATTCACCATGCAGATTAAAAACTATTTATAATAAATTCCATTCAATCAAAAACAAATTACCGAAACGAAGATCCATAATGAATTTCCGGTTTTTATCATGTTTTTATCATGCTACTGAATCTATTGTCATCATGTCCAAAAATAGTTTAATTTTTTTTTTCTACAACCTCGAAAAACGTAAATTCAATCATAAACCAGGATATTTTGTATATATATACAGAATTTCTATTCGTATCAGTTGCTAGGCAAACTATTACTACAAGTAGCGCTTAGCGATCGCGTTGAAATGTTTGTTTATGTCAACGTTTTTGGACATCTACATTAATTACATAATTAATATGGAAAGTAAGATCGAAATTAAATTAAAACCTTCAGATCACATCCTCCCGAAGAATTGTCTTCCTAGTTCATCGTCCATCCTTTCCAGGAAGGTGGACAGGTCACTAGGAGACATCTCCTTTATATCGGCAAGACTCACCGAACACACACTCTGCATAGAGGTGTGTCCACTAGCCCCATTGTATGGAGGTGTTTCCTTGATTGACAGTGACCAGTCAGAAATCTTACTCTACTGTTGAATGTAGGTTTTTCCTGGTCATCGCCAAAATATTTTTTCGACTCCAGGGTGATCCTGGCAAGACTGCATCCCTTGATTTCATCCCATCTCTTCAGAGATTGAGCATGGTTGTAAAGATTAGCTAGTTTCGCAATCAGGTTTAAGAATTCTTCAATCAGCAATGTGATTACCTTTGCTCCTGTCGTACCCCTTAACCCACCTCAGGATAATATTGTTATCTACCGAGGCGTTAGCCAAATCTCCAGGCTGCTCTTTGTTTTTGTCTGCAGACTTTTTTGAACTCTTTGAAGTTGTCTTGGTATATTCCCCAGTCCTCTTTGAGTTTTGTTCGTTTTGCCTTGTTAAAGGTCGTTCTCGCTGTCTGTCTGACGTGTTCCAGTTCGGGGCACCAGCAAGTATTGGTTTTACCATCCTCATCGGACAGGATTCTTTATAGGCAACCTTTCCTTGCCAAGAGTCAGAACCTCTGTTTCCCGCAAAGCTCCTTTTAAGAATCGATTGTAGAGATCTACATCCATCCTTTTTGGATCACGGGATTTTACAATGGTTCCGAGATCCAGACTTACTAAAAAAAAACGTATTCAATTACATTACATTTTGATCGTAAAATATCTACCGACTGTTCCAACAGAAAAAAATTCTCGATATTCTAAATTTCTTCACACAGATCAACATTTTTAATCTACATCCTACACCTTTTCGTACGTAAATTATTAAGGTTAACAATAAATGGAGGCGAAATAACGATTTAGAATCAAAATTTTTATTTGTATTGTAGGATTGTTAATCGTCCATAGCACCCAAAACAATTTGACGCCTGTGGTACGATGACAACAATAGAACAACTGTTGGTATATTGATCAAGTTGATTATAAAGAAACTTTAAAAGCTGTAATTGAATATTATGCAGGTAGGTACTTTTCAAATACACGTGTGTCTACCGTAACTTATCAATACAGGTGCACAAGTTCTACCGGGTGTCTGATTAAAGTTATTTAGCTGGACAGCTGGATTCAGAACTACTGTAAGAAATCCCGCCTCTTCTCCTTCCAATATTTGTCAGTTATGTGCGATATTAGGTTTGTTCCAGCAAGCTTGAGAATCAGTTCGGAATTTGACTGAGTTTGCGTGGATTGAAATTATTGTTGCTAATTTCAATATACGCAAACTCAGTCAAATTCCGAACTGATTCTCAAGCTTGTTGGAACAAACCTTTAGTGTCTTTTGATTTCTTTTGGACATAACGGCTTCCAAAATAAAAATCAATTCGTAAATAAAACAAAATAAGATTCGTTAATTTAAAACAAATTAAAAATAAACTTAAAATGCTAGAACTAAAAAATTAATGAATTAAAGGTTCAAATACAGTCCTCCTTGTTGAGCCAAACAAAAACCGAATCTATTGAACAAAGATAATCTTGTATCTCTGAGCTGATTCGGTGTAATGTTTGCATAATGCTGGACAATTTTCGCCCTTAATTCTATCAAACTTTGAGTCCGTTCAAAATTGTGCCAATAAATTTATATTTTTAAAAACCCGATAAAAAGAAATCATTCGGGGACAAATCCGCTGATCTTGTGAGTAACCACATTTTGTTCTAAATATAATTTTTGAAAAAAAAAAAGAAAAAATTCTAATCCAGCTAATAAAAAAAATGTTATACTCGACGACATACAGGAAGATCCAAAATTTAAAAATGTGTTATCTCGTTACTAATTTTTAATTTTTTTGTAGGTTTATTACTTTGATGTGATGAATTTGATATGCCCAGCGAAAACGATATTTATTTCTAGGTTATAGAAAATCAAAATGCTCGTCAGTACAGGTTTGTAGGAAAAGTAACCAAATATTTAAAGCTGCATATTCCAGATGACTATAAATATCGGACACAAAAGCTGGAGGAGAAATTTTAACATTAAAAAAATATGGAGTATGGCGTTCCACCCATAGAGATAATATACATAGAGTAGGCAACCTATAGTCGGAAGCGTCCACGCAATAAAAAGAGATAGCGAATGAAATTGGTGATGCCGTCTCTCTCTAACATCGCGTGATACACATGCGCGAAGACTGTAACACTACAAACCTTTTAAGAATGTAGAAAGAGGAAGCAATACCAAACTGGTTGTCCATCTCTTTTTAATGGGTGAACGAATACGCCTATGACATGCCTAGTCTATGTATATTATCTCTATGGTTCGACCAGCGTGGCGGAAGGATATGGAGATGTGTCACTTGTCAAAAAAAATTCAAAATGCAAACAAACTGTACATTTAGTTTTCGTAATAAAAAATAATGAAAAAATACTTTTATTTATGTAAAATTGTCTATTCCCAAAAATTGAAATAAGATTTATTGTCTTCTTTTTTTATTGAACTCATTAACCTTTTGTTTGTAAAAAGTTTTATAAATCTAGAAATTGAAAATTTATTTTTTATTCTTCCACACTGTATCTCGATTACCTACTGCAAAATAAATAAACGTCTACTAATTATTAAGAGAGGTACATCTTCCGAAATAACTGGGAGTTCAGTATCTATGAAATGAAGGAAAAATAGTTCTAATTATAATTGATCAGCTGTAGCATAATATCATAAGCATTTGAACAGTGGCGGTGCCAGGGACTAAGTCGAGCGGGGGTTCACTTAAGGGCGAAGAAAAACCTCAAATAAGAAAAGGTAATACAAAAATTTTACCAACGAATTTTATTAATAACAATAGAAAATATGTTATTTGAATTAACATTTAATGCAACAATTAAATAAATTAGAGGTAAATGTTCACTAACAGTGGAAGCTATCCCTGCTATATTTCAAACTGGAAATTACAAAATTCTTCCTCTGTTTTACGGGACACTCTGTATCAGGTAGTGATCCCGTTTATTAATAATAAATAAATAAAATTACATACAAACAGCATCTTAGCTCATTTACATTATTCGATTATAAAATAAACTAAACAGCGTAGTCAAAGTACACAAAATATCCGTAAAATGCCGCAAAAAACACAAAAAACTTGAAAATTCAAAATTGAGTATTTAAAAGGGTTGTGATTAACGTGAGAAAAACTTTACGATGCTAGGAATGCGATTTTCCGGAAAAGCGTCGAGTGAAGATTTTTGTTTTTGTTTTTTCGCTCTAATTGTTTAAATAATGAAAACACAGAAAAATGTTCAAATCAAAAATTGTAGCTAATACGTTTATCTACAAAATTTGTCTGAACATTTTTGTTGTATCTGTATCAGTTTTTAAAATATATACGAAATTTCCATAGTAGTATTTTTGAACATCATCAATTTTCATGTTTTCAATTTTACGATAGTAAATAAACAATGACATTTAGAAAAAAAAATTCATATGAAATGTGTTCTAAAATTGTGTATTATCATCGATTTTTCACCTTTATTTGTGCTCCCTTATCTTTCTTACCTGAGCCATAGGTGTGTTCTTTTGTATCGCGATCACTTCTTAATAGGTTCATTATAAAGTTCACAAATTTTTAGATAATATCATAAACGGTATAAAAAGTTATAGAAGATTTGCTGACAGACCTCTGATTCAAGTATTTGTTTTAAATAATTGTCTATTATTAAAAAAATTTGATATTTATAGAAAAACTGTATAGTCGTTTCGAAAGTAGATGCTTCAAAGTGTTTAGTAGTAAAGTTTCATTGAATTATATTAATTTCGTAAAAAGATATAATTGAATGAAGTCTAAAAAAAACAAGTAAAATTAAACATGCAAAAAAAAACAGATTTTTAAGAAGCATTCGTTTAAAATTCTAAATATTGATGGATTTGCTTTTATAATAATAATGTTTTATGCTCATTTGCCAAAGGAATTTTCACTGGGATAAGTATAAATTAAATAGGAATTATAATAAACTGATATTACAGTCAGAAAATCTACTTTTTCAAATTTGAAAGTATTTCTATCTAAAAGTTGAGATCTTTCTTTACATTTTACATGAGTTTATTTATTTTTTCAGAATGTTATAAGCCCAAAATTATTAACTTTTAATAAATTTGGCTCACGGGCCGTTCGCGCGTAACCACGAATTGAATACCACTGAAATTAATTTTATCTCGTAAACTTTTTAATTTACAGAAAAACTTTTCAGACAAAATTTGTAGATAAATGCATCAGCTACAAATTTTGATTTTGAAGTTTTTCTGTATATTTATTATTTAAACAATTACAGCGAAAAAACAAAAACAAAAATTTTCACTCAACGATTTTCCGGAAAAATGCATGCCTAACATCGTAAACTTTTTCTCATGTTAAACTTTTAAATACCCAATTTTGAATTTTCAAGTTTTTTGTATTTTTTGTGAGGTTTTATGTGCTAAAACGTAAAGATAATAATTTACAGAGTCACCATGTATATGACGTTGGTCGTTCAGGTTCACCTGGTATGAAACTGAAATAACAAATCATGATGGTATTCAATTTCCTCTTCCATTACTTCGAAATAATATGTAATGGTAGGTATATATATATATACAACTATAGTTCTCACAAACATTTCAAGGTCGAAAATAATAAAAATAATTTGATGGATATAATATTATCTCACAAAATTTTGATTGTGTTGCTTTGCTTTGGAATCTGAACTTGAAATATGGATATTAATGTCAGTGTTTTGGTTGTAGGTAATTAAACTAACCAAAAACGTATAGAAAACGAAACGATCGAATTTCAAACATGTTATTAGATGTTAGATAGAGAGATTATTATTTTTATTGTTATAATTATGGAGACTATATAAGAAGATCGAACTTTATGTATTTAAATTTTTGGTAATAGTAGAGGGCGCCAGTGTCAATACCATACCAAAAACATCTGACTGCAATAACAGTCAATCGTGAGCCTTGCATACACTTTCAGTTCATGGTCCCTATTTGACACAACGAAAAATGTATTTCTATACTAGTTAATCTTGACAACGGTAGCTGGAACGCTACCGAAACGTCGAAATAAAAAATAAAAAACATTATTGTGGTTTGATTCCCAAAAAAAAAATAAGAAAAAAGAATAAGTAATGCCACAAGGAACTTACAGTACACACATTGTCCATTTTTAATTTTTAACAATTTTGGTTCGTACTTTTAGTTTTTATCATTCACTAACACTAAGTAATAGTCCAGTAAATAAATGCACCAACCTGTTCATCTCATTATTGTCGGACTTTTTTTTTGCAACTTGTAGGTATTCACGGGTAGATTACTCTCTGAAAATATGTCCTCCGCGGGATTTGCGGAAGGGGCTGGAAAATGGCCCATGATCCCGAAAATTCAGTTTTTGGCTGATATCTCCCGAAATATGCTACTTAGAGAAGTGGGGTTTTGCTAGAAATGAAGTACAGTTCATTATCTACAAAAATGGCCCTTATCATTTTTGTCCCTGGATCAATATTTCTTGCAAAAATTTTCCGGAAAACTAAAAAACTTAGCCAAAAATTTTAAAAACCATCGAAAAGAGGACATTTTCAGCTTTCCAATGGTGTGCATTAAAGACCGATATTGCCAATCATTGTTTATCAATTTGCGGTAGACCCGAGAATTTTCAGAAAACTCCGGAAACCAAAAAAAAAGTCCCAAGAAAAACATGTTGCTTATAAAAATACACAAAAATTATTTATTCATTCTTTCGGAATACATTCACCACCTATCAAAGTCCCATTATCCAAAAGGTTTCGGTAAAACTACGCTTAATTTAAAAAATATGAACGGATTGATAAGGCCGGTCAAATATTCTGGAAAAATAAAGTTTGGCCAGTTTTTTCAATATTCCTGGAAAATAAAAAAAACGAAAAAGTTACACGATGCTATAGGTACAGGTCCCTCCTTTCATATGCACTTTGAATCATGAAAAAAGATTCATTTTTACTCAAGTTATGGGTCAATTTTTCCCGCCCTCCCATGCTTACATTCACGGAGCGTGCTCCCGGAGACGCCGCGCAGCAGCTCGAAATCCAAGGTACGCTTGGAACCGTTTATCTCGAAAACGGTTAAACTTTTGACAAAAATGATAGGGATCATATTTGTAGATAATAAACTGCTCTCCATTCCTAGCAAAACCCCACTTCTCTAGGTGTCATATTTCCGGAGATATCGGCGGAAAACTCAATTTTTGGGATTATTGGCCATTTTTCAGCCCCTTTCGCAAATTTCGTGGAGGACATATTTTCAGAGAGTAATCTACACATGAATATCTACAAGTTTCAAAAAAAAAGTCCGACAATAATGAGATGAACGGGTTGGGGGATTTCTCGGTCTTTATTTACTGGACTATAATGTTAGGTATTGTTTACAATTTGTCATTTATAAAAACTAAGGTTTCTTATTTTGGATGGTATCGTATTTCCAATGCTGGACGCCGCGGTGAAAAAACAAACTGTTTAGCTAGACGATTTTGAGGACAGCTATTGTCAATTGAGTGAAATAAAGCAAAATTTGTGAAGCAAGGCAGTAAAAGTATAATTTTTAACGCATGCTAATAGTCTTAGTTTTAGTTTTAAATTAATCTAAATTTTAATTTATCTATCTATTTAATTTTCCTCGTTGCAACCGTTAGATTGGACATTCATTGGTACATAATGAAAGTTACAGTTTGATTACCACTTCCGGTAATATTAGATGGTTATATAAAAATTTTATTACCTACCATATTATATATTAATATTGATCTACAAAAAAATATAACAGAATGTTATTCTACAACAGATGGCTAACGTAAAATTTTTACAAAACCAATTTAAATAATCCGTCTACGCCACTGTCTTGACAATTTGATCTACACTCTTCCAAAACGAATAAAAGTATGTTTGATTGCACTTCAACGACATCAAAAGTAAATTATTCTTTTACATTCTTCTTGTAACGGTAACAATATTTACATCAAGAAAGTAATGTTGGTAGGTATTCTAGTTATTTTATATTCCACAAAATCTTCACGATGTCTATCAAGGCAACAATCACGATTTACATCAATTGTAACTGGAATTCTTTCAACAAGTGCTATACCAAGTTCTGTTAATGTAAGCAAGTAGACTTTAAAAATATATATACAGAGCTAGATAGTACGCAAATTACTGGAAGATAGTCGAGAACCAGTAAATATTTAATGTCCTAGCAAATAATACATCAACTACAAGAAGCAAAACTTCGTATAAAACCATGTCTAAACACGCCATGTTTTTAATTAGTCGTCATTATGTCATATGTGTGCCTCTTTTTTAGGGTCTTTACAGGCCCAAATTATGTGTATTGTCGACGAAAAGTGCAGAAGTAGCTACTGTTGGAAAAATTCCTATATAAAACATTTGATAAAACATAACCTAACCTAATGCTAAAATAGTTTTTCTAAGTGTGTGATTCGAGTAAAGCAGTAAGCATTTATTATGGTTCTCAGTGTATGCCAGAGCAATCTAAACAAGAATCAGCTATATTTTTAGCAGAAAGCAAAAACAAAACAGTTCGGGAGAAAGAATCTTCTGATGAACCTTTATACACTGTGTCCGTAAAGTATGGAACAAATTCATTACGTCATTACTCGAAAGTAATTCACCCTGTATATTAGATTATTATTTCAAAATACGGTAAATTAAAATCAAAAATCGACGTGTTTCAGAATTATTTCTTAAAATAGCCTGTTTAGCTAAAAATGAATTTGTTCCATACTTTACGGACACACTATATGTAATAAGTATTGTAATTATTCTTCTAACTTTACTTGGAGTTGTTTTCATATGACAGGAGTCCTCGTATTTTAAAAGTACTTTCAAATATTTCGAACACTCTCTCCAAGAATATCTTCACATGCCTACTATTAAGAAACAAAATAAAAACTGATTGATTGTATGGTTAACAACATTAGACATCAATCAAAAAGTAATTTATTTTTCTTAAAAAAAAATGATTATCAACAAATTGTTTATCCTGCTATGTGTGTTAATTTATTCATAATAAAACTTGTTTGTATTGTTATCGAATGTAGTACATTTTAAGAAAAGTAACTCAAGACGGAATATATAAGATATTTACTTTAAAAATCTAACAACGAAGAAACCTCATATCTAACGTAACTGAAATTGATAATTTCTTGACAAGAATATCGTAAATGGTTAGACATAACAATAGGAAAATATGCTAAATGTTTTGTCTCATGCCTAACGGTATCTCCGTTTTGAAAATTCAAAAACCACAAAACTATAATTACAATTACCTAACTACAGGCACGCACAAGTTCTGTTATGATAATGTACAACTTTTTTGTTCTATAATATTAGCCCATTAACTATAGATTAAGAATAATTCCAACACATTCTTGATGTTTTGGTTGGGTTTCATAATTTCCCCTGAAGTGGGAATACATATATGTATTCCTTGTAATTTTATACATGAAAATGTCTGATAAATAAGAAATTTTTCCAATTTTTAACGCTTCCATACTTTTGACGACAACTGTATAACCATCCACCGCGTTATGTTCTAGTTAACGGCAATCGATTCAGCATGAAGTTTACCACGTCAAGACGATTTTTTGGCTCTTAAATATGCATGTATTTTCCATTTAAACAACGTTCAAAAATTACTATAATTGATTTCCAAAAAATGTTCAAAGATATCCAGCAAAAACGTATTTTATCTTAACAAAAAATATATATAATAATATAGTCATTAATTTATTCTGTAACATATACATAATTTAGTATCATGGACCCCAAAAATCTTTTCGTATATGTTAAAACAACTCACCACATCCATAAAATCCATCAGTTGACTTTATACTTTGCGAACAGGACGTTTTAATAGAACAGAGTCGAACAATTTTTCAAGGAATTAAACCTGAGATTTTCCCTGTGAAATGCAACAGGGGTATCAAACGGTGTCAATGAACATTTTGCTTCTACTTTCATAGTAATTAACTATCTATTTTTTACAAAATCTGAATCTGTATCATTATTTAAAAAAAACGTGAATTCGTCATCTCCTGTAAAACATTTATATTGATACGTTCATGGATGTAAACAGGGCGCTGATGTGGAACGGCAAACGGTGGGGGGCAAAGGGACATCACTACTTCACGCACTGACAACTGCGGATGTTTCCCGGACGCTAACGCTCCCATGCGGAACCTCGGAGCATCTTTCGAGCTATTTACATGGTGGTTCTAACTGGTGCATGGTGAAATTATAATTAATTAGGCAACTTGTCTATACAAATTCAGATTTGTGTAGGTATATATGCTTTGTCGAGTTGCGAATATTTCGTACTGTCTACTGTTTTAATTTAAGCCACTGTATTTTGTCAATAACTATATGCATTAAGGTAGACACTTTACTGAGATCAATACCTCACCCTCAATAGACTATTCAAGAACACCTAAGTGTGACAGGTCGGCCATATTGTGCTGGGTCCCCCGATCCCCGTTGAAGTTTGTGTGTTTTGACATGTGATCGATTAAATAGTCATCCCGCTGGGTTAAAACCAAAAATAGAAAGAAAAATACCGTATCTTTTGTTCCCCGTATACTTAGGTAATTTCTAGAGCCTATTAACGATTAAAGTCCAACTATCATCTGTTGTTTACCAGTAAACAATGAAAAATAAATAGAATATGACGTGAAGACCCAGAACAATATGATCGACCTGTCAGTGACGTGATTTTGGAATGGTCTATACGTTTTTACCTATAGTTAGACAACACAATATACACGTAAAGTTGAGTTAAACTCCTAACCTTACGTGCGCAAAATAGTATCGTGAAATAAATGAAAATACACATTAGAAATTATGAGATTTATTTAAATATACAACCTTAAATACCTACAAAATATCAACAACAAACGATGACCTTTCTGTTGTCTCTTCTTGTTCAGGATGGTTGCGTCTTTTGTGTTTCTTCAATTGTGACGAGGAAGTGTAACTTTTAACACAAAAGTTACACTTGAAATGTTTTATTCCAGTGTGCTGTTGCATGTGATATTTCAAATGTACAGATTGCAAGAAAGTTCTTCCACAACACATGCACAGAAATTTCCGTCCACTGTGTTTTTTTTGATGGTACATGTAAGTGTCATACGTTTTGAATTCCATGTTGCATTCAGTGCAAGAAAATTCACATGAATTGGAATGAACTGCTTCGTGTTTTTTTAAACTCCATTGCGTTGGAAATGATTTGGGACAACCATCATGACTGCAGTGGAATCTAAAAACATTTTACATTTTCACAAAAAGCATCATAAAATTTAATAAATAAATACCTAAACCTGTAATGGGTTTTTATATGAGCTGTTAACGTCCCAGTCTTATTAAAACTTTTTCCACAATAAGGGCATTGATATCTATGAAGTCCCATGTAATGGTTTAGAAATGAATCACCATTATATAAGTTATCATTATCAATACAGATATTGCAATTGAAATATTCACTATGTAAAGACATATGAGGCACAAGCCCACTCTCAAAAGAAGCAAAATATATTCCTGGACATACAGGACAAGCAAATCGAATATTAATCTTTCTTCGAAGGACAGTTTGTGGTTGTTTTTCAGACATAGGAACTTGTCTTATGACTTTTACAATAACAGGCTGTAAGTTTGCATTTTCCATCTCAACTTCTTGTTGCTCATATTCTTCAAGTTCCTGTTGATCGGCAACTACTTCTTGGCCATCAGCTTCTTCATATTTTATTATCTCTTCTGTATGCTGTTGTAAATCTTCTTGTTCTTCTCCTAGATAATTTTCAATGTCGTCATCATCCAGTGTACAATCATCCATATTCTCACTTTGATCTATTTTCGTACCAATTTGGTTATTTTTTATTTGACTGTAATTGTCATCATTACAAACATCATTTTCTGAATCTATTGGTTCCGTTTTTTTAGAGAGCAATTTTAGATGATTGTCTCTAAATTGCAGAATAAAGTTGTAGGCTATTCTAACTGTTCTAAAACAAGGCACACAAACTCCTTGTGGTATATCTTCAGATAGATCAAGCTGAAATGTAAAAACACATTGAAAATTGTCTAATTGAGTCCGGACTTCGACAAAATGTAGTATACCCGAGTACTTTGCCTTTAATTAATGCCACCTTATGCAGCTAAAGTATTAATTAAGTTTGATTTACCTCAATGGAAGTACAGAATGTTATCATAGTGCTAACTTCTACATCACAATTAGCAATTGGTCCTTGTAAAGGATATAATTTTCCAGATTTTTCCAAACAGACAAGACATACGTTGTCCGAAATGGTTTGTGATTCTGTTTTGCTCATTTTAATTTTATTTAATTGACAAATATCAAAATACAAGCCAAGTCAATATTTTGGCAGTAGTCATGTTGACTAGTGACCATATTGACAAATGACAGTAAAGTAAAGGTTACTGAAACCACAGATCTAAAGCTCAAAGAAGAAAGGAAATTATCGAGCTAAAATGAACTCGAAAACTGTCCGATCACTACACTGCACAGAAGAGATAATTAACCTCTAAATCTTTACATGACGTCTGTGACATTGACAAAGTAAATTATTATATGTTATGATTTGCGACTTAATTTATTTATAGATTTTGTTCATTACAAACATAATCAATTAAAAGAAATTAAGGATTATTTTAATCTAAAAATGGAAGAAGATATTCTCACAACTTTGAAAATTTTAATAATAGGTGAAAGTGGTGTAGGAAAATCAAGCCTTCTTCTTCGGTTTACAGAAGATAATTTTGACCCCGAACAAACTTTAACAATCGGAGTTGATTTTAAGACAAAAAGACTAAATATCGATGGTAATACTATAAAACTGGCGATATGGGATACCGCAGGACAAGAAAGATTTAGGACTTTAACTCCATCTTATTATAGAGATGCTCAAGGTGCTATTTTAGTATTCGATGTTGGTAGTTATGCGTCTTTCTCTAAGTTAGAAATGTGGCTGAATGAATTAGAAACATATTCTACTAAAAGTGATATCATTAAAATGATAGTTGGGAACAAAATAGATGTGGTAAGTCCCTTTGATCTACCAATTATAGTTTAAAAAAAAACTATTGAACTTATATTTTTTTAAAGAATACACGTGAAGTATCTAGGGAAGAAGCCATGAGATTTGCACGTAGACATCAAACTCTATACATTGAAGCTAGTGCTAAAACAAAAGATGGAGTACAGTCAGCCTTTGAAGAATTAGTCCATAAGGTAAATATGAAGTATTTTCTCGAAACTACTTTTTTAATCTATTACTGTTTACTTTTAACAACTTTGTGTACGAATGTGGTATTTAAAGTAAAAAACTGTTTCTCTTACAGATAATTCAAACACCCTCTTTGTGGGATTCGTATGTAACAAACAACATTCATATTGGAAATAAGGATCATCCAGCACAGTCTAGTTGCGCTGGATATTGCAATTTAGCTTAAAAAAATCACATATTTCTAAATAATAGGTATTGAAGTCTCCGATAGGTAAATATTGGCATTTTCTATATAAAATGAATGTAGGATTCCAATTATTTTGTCCTGTTAATTGAAATACTATTGGAGTTTTCAATATCTTTGAGATTAGGTATAAAAGTTTTGCATTTTAAAGGTATGGAAATTAGAAAACGTTCCAGAATATTGATAAATATTTTTATGTATCCCATCTTACATCACTTCTCTCATCTCATTAACCGTCTTGAAGAAACTTACATATGTCTTATATGAAGTCTTGTAGTTACCCTTGTTTGTGCAGTTTGTACAATTGCTATAGCATGTTGTTTAATGTGTTTTCTATAGATAGCCAATAGAAACTACATGTTCATGAAGGTAATGGTTTTTATTATAGTGAGAAATTAACCATTTTAAACAACAATTAGATTATTTTTATAAATTATCATAAATCCACGTACTCATACGAAATACAAAGTTTAATTTATAACCTATTGGTGAACCTAGTATTTAAGTGATATAATAACTCATTTATGCATTTTAAATTAATATTTATAAAGTTATATTTTTACCTACCTACTACCTAATACAATCGATTTTTGTAACATTTTAAACAGCCCGATTAATGTATTGAAGGATTTAATTGTTTAAGAGATTGTTTATTTTCCATGTTAATTTTTTCTCAAACGATAAGTTTACGTAATGGACAATGCTAAAATGTTTTTTTGGGGACCATAAAGTTCCTAAACCAAATTACATAATTTAGCTCTCATATTCGATCTTTAGCGTGATTGTAGCGGTAAGGTATTTATTGTTTTGTTTCATTTTATTAATTTATAACTGAAAACTTCTCTAAAATAAAGTTGTTAATTTCATACATCGTTTTATTTCAAACGTCTAATTATTTTCCAAACACTTTGCACCCATAAAATCCATAAACTTCAAGTTTTTTCATTATCTTGCTTAGGTAATCTCATCAGGACATCTCTCTTTCTTTGTAACAGTTTAGCTTTAGTCTCTTGAATAGATTCACATTCAGGAGCATAACAAACATGGAGAATACCCCCATAAAATGACCTAGTATCTATTAATCTCTTTGCAATGCGAGCTGACTGAATCCTTTGATATCTAACATGATAACATTCTGTAAATAGTTCATTAGATACATCGGCTACTACAGATATACTTAAAACTTGTCCATACTTAGTACAAAGCTGCTTCAGCTCACTACGTAGTCCTATTGAAGGTACACCGTAAATGTACAGATGTTGAGATTCTTGGTTTACTGTGTATACCTAAAAATATAACAAAATATGAAAAACTATTGCGAAACTACTTGTAGTTCAAATATAGTTGGTGTTCTTATAGGATTGACATTTATTACGAACTGTGTAATTAATGTAGGCACAAAACATGTTCATATTTACCTTAACTGCAGTTAATTTTCTACCCTGTCGATATGCAGGTCTTGTAGTACATAATTCTAACTGAGTATGATGCTCTTTTTCTTTATCCTGATTCATATTTAGGTACTTTATGAAAAACCTAAGGTGTCTATAAAAAAAAGTTTTTGAAAACAAAAAGAACCAAAGTAAGATTCTAGGTTAGTAATTTCTTCTTTTTTGTCTAAATTATCAGACTTCTTTGAGTAGGTTATCCATCTACGGTATCCTCTTGTCAATCTTCTACTTCCTGTGAATGACAGCTTTGTTATGGCACTGGCTGTTAATTCTGGTATTTAATTTGCTTAAAGGAAGCGGTTATAAATAATGGTAGAATCGCATTATCACAGTTTTATTAAAAAAATATATTTATAGCTTACTTATTGATAATATTTATGTAATTAAAAACTGCTAAAATTATGGAAACTTCATTTTGTTAGGACAGGCGTGATTTAAACGATAATCTATGTATATCATGCCACTATTATGCCAATAATAAAGTGCAAGAACAACGAAAATGTGCCACCATTGATGTGAATGTCCAATATAGTCGAATTTTCCGGCTAAAAATCGCTCGGGAATCTTTGTTATGTAGATTATAAACGCAATGCCACTTATGGTATACATTCCAATCACTCTAGGTAATAGAATCTAAAAAGATATGTTATTATTTAATAAAATGAGGAAAAACAAACATCAGCTTTAACAACAATTAGATTAAAAAAATAAACATCAAAGTTGTCTAGTGAGGTAGAAATAAATATAGTTTAAAAAGCACTTACATTGACTAGAGGATTTTCTAGTCCTCCATTCTTCACAGCCCAATGAATAGTTGGGATAACTCCGTACAGCCCCCATGCAACGAAAACTACAGTTTTAATATTTGGATCAACATTGAATTGTGGTAAATGCAATGCCATCGCTACTGCAAATATTACAGTTACAGTTGATGTATAGAACATCTGCCAGTTCTAAAAAAACAATATAGACATAAACAACGAAGCCGTGATTATATAAAAAAGTTTTTTTTTTATTTATACGATCGCTTAGAGGTTTTCAATAACAATAACAACCTAACGGCTAAACAGTTTTAGGGATTATACAAGATACTTTTGCTCAAAACAGAAATATCAATCTGATTCAATACATTTTGTTATAAATATAGTGAAGTAATAAATTATAAAACTATACACTATTCAATTTGATAATAGGGCGCGATATAATTTGTTTCTTTAGAATAATTAACTCTCTATTATGCATAAACAAGAATCTATTTTTAGTTGATGTATTGTATACGCCAAGAGGGAGCGTACTTCTACACAGATGTGAACGGTTAGTTGCCTACCTATCTCAACAACAGGCGCATATTATATGAAAACCTGTTCTGGATTTCAACGAAGTCGTATTCATTATAAATAGATCATATATATTAAATTAAAATACTTACTGTATCACACCAAAAAGCGTAGTAAATTCCAGATGTATATATTGCCAGTAACGATAACGCTATACCAAATAGATCGTAAGACAGGTATCTGTAGCAATCTTTTTCGGATCTGCAGGAGAATGTATGGTAAAGTGCCGATAATGCCATGCATGCCTATGAAAATAAATAGATTTTCTAATAGAAATGAAAATTAAAGAAATCAAATGTTTACCACAAAACACGCTAAAAAAGATCCTACTATAATTTTATCGGTTAAAGTTGCCTGTATTTTCAATACCATAAAGTCATAAATAGTAAGTGTTACGAAAAGAAAAAAGCCGAAAATGTGTGACCATATGTTAATTGTTTCGTTTGTCCACCAGAACATACTGAAAATAAAGAAATTATTGTACCAAAAGCAACACAACAATATTTTGTACATTACCTTGATACACACAAATCTGTATTTAGGTTTTTTCTGTATCCGGTTAGGATAAATGGATTATGTTTGAGATATAAAGGAGCTTGTTCGAATGGCAATAACTCTTTTGCTTTTTCGTAATAAATTTCGTCAACTTCGTCATCATCGCTATTATAATCTTCATCGTTTGTTTTTTTCTTTTGGTTCTTACCCTCTGTCGAAGGTAAATCTTCTAGTAAAGATTGAGTGTGGTCGTGAGGTAATCCCTTGAAAATTAAATGCAAAATATAAAAATTTAAGAAACATAAATTATTATCCATGACATTACAGATAAAAAGAAAAACTTAGCATGATGCTCTGGTAGGAATGAAGTGAATTGAGTTTTAGGAACTCCGCATCGGTTCTCTAAATTCACCTTCTAATGTTCCTGTGTCCCTTGTAGCAGAAAAGAGGCACACAACGTGGCATTAACAAATGTAAACAAACTAACCAATCAGATATGAATCAGATTTCCAGTACGAACGGTAATATTACCTTGTTAATATATAATACGAGGATCTATTGAAAAATTATTAGCCTGCTATAGAACCAAACAAAATTTCAATGTCAAAATATTTTATTACCCAACATATTCTCCTTTTAATTGGATACATTTATTACAGCGAACCTGCAATGTCTCTAGACCTTTCAAAAAAATGTTTCTTCTTGCTCTGCAAACCAGACCTCCACAGCTTTTATTACCTCCTCGTTGGAAAACAATTTACGACTTTTTTCCAGTTGAGGAGAGAGATGATAGTCGGACGGAGCCAAATCTGGTGAATAAGGGGGGTGTTCTAGTGATTCAAACCCTAAATCACAAATTTTTTGCATGACAACATGAGATTTGTGTGCAGGGTCGTTGTCCTGCAAAAACAAAACACCTTTGGATAGCTTTCCGCGTCTTTTCTCTTTAATTTTTTCCCGTAGAGTGGTCAGTAATGTCGAATAGTAATCTCCAGTTATTGTTCTACCCTTATCCAAAAAATCAATCATGATTACTCCATGTCAATCCCAAAACACTGAAACAAGAACTTTTCCAGCAGATTTTTGGACACGAAACTTCTTAGGTCTGGGAGAACCAGAGTGTTGCCATTCCATCGATTGCTGCTTTGTTTCTGTATCGTAGAAATGTACCCAAGTCTCATCCATAGTAACAATTCGGTTTAAGAAGTCTACATCGTTTTCAAATCGAGCACAGATCGAACGCGATGCTTCTACCCTTGCACGATTTTGGTCAACATTCAAACATGTGGGGATCCATTTTGTAGCAATTTTTCTCATGTCCAAATTGACGTGAACTATATGATGAACGCGTTCGTATGAAATATTCAGTGCTTCAGATATCGGTTTTAGCCCAATTTCTGATAAAATCATGTCATGAACTGCATCGATATTTTCGGGGACTGACACAGATCGGTCATCATCTTCAACGGAAAATTTACCTCTTTTGAAGCTTGCAGTCCAATTTTTCACGGTCGCATACGAAGGTCATTGATCACCAAGGGTATTAAGCATATCTTCGTAAATCTGCTTACCTCTTAACCCTTTTAAATACAGGTACTTGATGATACTATCATGTCATGAACTGCATCGATATTTTTATTTATATTTACACGTGTCAAGGGGGAATGTTAAGCTTTGTTTAAAAAATAGTGTCACATTACAAAAAGTATCTTGTCGATAAGTATTTTTCAAATAATCATTTAGGGAGAACAGTGACACGTTTTGACTTATAACACCTCAGTTATCAACAATTTTTTATGAATATTACACAAGGGTATATGGACAAAAAAATAGCCTCTATAAAATCAAAATTGTATTTAATACTAACTTGTAGCATTGAGTGTACCAAGTAACTTTCTATTTTTTAGAAAATTTGGACAAAAAGGTTATTTGTTGCCATTTTAGGTAAAAAAAAAGCGAATAAACATTTTAAATTGAGTTTCCTGAAAAACTATACTTTTTGAGTTGTCACTGTTGTTTCGAATAATGGCCACCTCTAACACATGTTGTAGGTAGCCATGAATACTACTAATAAGCAGTGATGTATTTAGGCCTAGGACCTAGGGCGGCATTCTAAAAATTGGTTCACATTTAGTTTTTATTAAAAAAAATTTCTATGGAACAAATTTTTCATATTTCAATGCCCACTCTTTATGGTACCAATTTTTCGACTTTATATGCCATTATTGTCATTATTTGTTTACGACATTTTTGTGTAGTTTGGGTGTGATTGAGATTTTTTTATTTATTGGGTGAATTATTTTATACTATATGCAAAATGTCTCCCAAAATTTTGGTGTGTCAGGATCTCTCTTTATGTTGTTGGCATTTTGATAAATTTGGGATACGGTTCTGCTAGCTGTAGCTACATCAATTTGCATAAAACGTGCAACAGTCATCAAAAAACCTGAGCTCGCAAAATATCTCAGACAAGTTAGCAACTCCAGACTATCTTCTATTAAACTTAAAGTATACAAAACAGTTTCTTTGTAAAATCTAAATGTAAAAAAAAGTAAAATTGTCCATTGTGTGAAAATAATTTGGCCGAACAAATATCTGTCTCGGAAAACCATGTCCTATTATTTCTAACACCGTTGAAAATATCCATTTTCTTATTAAAACACTTTCAGGTTAACAGAATTTAAGGTTAAGGGAGGTTTAAATTGAGTTTGACATACGGTGCAACAAAAATATTAACTTTTTAAGTGGCCTTTAACCCTAAGCTTCACTTAAAATAGTCGGTGCAATTGGCCCTAAAAGTAAGATAAATGTAGGGGGCCTCCAAGCTCCCAAATATCTGGGGGTATTTCTCAAAATAATGTGACCACTTATAACCCTTTTAACAAAATAATATTATTCAAAAGAAATAAAATTTCCATCAAAGGAAATTAAACCTATAGTGATACACAAGGCGTTGTCGCAGCGACAGTATAAAACATCCGTTAGAATCAAGCTTAATGTGACCCCGATTCAATGGTTCATCCAATTATTGCTAAATGTAATTAATGTTTTGAATACACGCAAATACACGTTCGTCTGGAAGAAAATGTCAAGTCTCAGTAGTGCTTTGGACTGTCAGTCTTGTGGCGTCAGCATCGGTAACTTCACTTCTTCATTAGGAGAACATAACAAGAGCGAGGTATCTGTTATACGAAAATTTCAGATACGTTTATGCCACATAATGATTTTAGTAGATATGTTGCCAAATGATTTACAAAATTACCAAAAACCTTTGTGGAAGAAGTTTTCATATTTGTTTTTGTCAACTACTTATCCGTTAGATATTAGGAGCAACTAAATATACACGTGGTAGAAGAATTGACGTAAAAGCAGTTGATGCTTATTATATTATTATGCGGGAATTTCTGAAGGAATCTGGTAAGAATACCTCGGAAAGTTCAGACTTCAGTTTAACAGGAATACAGAATCGAGAGGAATAATTTTATGAACAAAAGAATGTTTTTGTGTTGAATTTTTGATGAGGAAAATCTTACGTGAAAAAGTGGGTGTTGAAAATACGTGAAGCCTGGAAAAATTGTGGGTCCCTTCTCTACAGAATCGTTGAGTGACACCCTGTGATTTCTCCCTGTAGGGACCACGCACCCTTCCCGACCTCCGAACTGCAACTGAAAAAGAATTTGAAAATCTTGGCGTACAGCTTACATACACGTGTTTGGACTTTTACAAAACTACTATTAAAGGTCAAAATTTGTGTCACGTAGAGTATTATTAGGATTTGTACGGTCAATGTCAATCGTACACCACGCAATAATACGACAAAGATTCCATATTAATTAACCTTTTAGTCCAGTAAATAAAGACCGAGAAACCCCCCAACCTGTTCGTCTCATTATTGTCGGACTTTTTTTTTGCAACTTGTAGGAATTCACGGGTAGATTACTCTGAAAATATGTCCTCTGCGAAATTTGCGTTTTGAGTTTTCCGCCGATGTCTCCGGAAATATGACACTTAGAGAAGTTGGGTTTTGCTAGGAATGGAGAGCAGTTTATTATCTACAAAAATGATCCTTATCATTTTTGTCAAAAGTTTAACCGTTTTCGAGATAAACGGGCCCAAGCGTACCTTGGATTTCGAGCTGCTGCGCGGCGTCTCCGGGAGCACGCTCCGTGAATGTAGGCATGGGAGGGCGGGCAAATTGGCCCATAACTTGAGTAAAAATGAATCTTTTTTCATGATTCAAAGTGCATATGAAAGGAGGGACCTGTACCTATAACATCGTGTAACTTTTTAGTTTTTTTTATTTTCCAGGAATATTGAAAAAACTGGCCAAACTTTATTTTTCCAGAATATTTGACCGGCCTTATCAATCCGTTCATATTTTTTAAATTAAGCGTAGTTTTACCGAAACATTTTGGATAATGGGACTTTGATAGGTGGTGAATGTATTCCGAAAGAATGAATAAATAATTTTTGTGTTTTTCTTGGGACGTGTTTTTTTTATTTCCGGAGTTTTCTGAAAATTCTCGGTTCTACCGCAAATTGATAAACAATGATTGGCAATATCGGTCTTTAATGCACACCATTGGAAAGCTGAAAATGTCCTCTTTTCGATGGTTTTTAAAATTTTTGGCTAAGTTTTTTAGTTTTCCGGAAAATTTTTGCAAGAAATATTGATCCAGGGACAAAAATGATGGGGACCATTTTTGTAGGTAATGAACTGTACTTCATTTCTAGCAAAACCCCACTTCTCTAAGTAGCATATTTCGGGAGATATCAGCCAAAAACTGAAATTTCGGGATCATGGGCCATTTTCCAGCCCCTTCCGCAAATCCCGCGGAGGACATATTTTCAGAGAGTAATCTACCCGTGAATACCTACAAGTTGCAAAAAAAAAAGTCCGACAATAATGAGATGAACAGGTTGGTGCCTTTATTTACTGGTCTATTTATCCACTTTGTATTTTTATTTGTTACTTCAATGTTAAATTAAATATAATAATTGATTTGTATTCTGTTTGTAAAAAAAGTGAAAGTTTACCTAAATGAATATTTATCTTCTGGGTAAAAAAGGCAGGTCAAGGGCTTTAAACAACACCAACTGACAAGACGACACTAATGACAGTCGCCCTGAGGATAAACAACTATTTGGATAGATTTGTAATTTGGTTTTTGTTTTGTATTGATTTATTGATAGTTACTTTTTTATGAACAGTTGGATATAGCTTTCAAAATACCTAAGCGAATAAAACAATGACAAAGAAAGAACCAAATTAAATTAAATTAAATTAACTCAAAATAACTATGAAGAATGACGAAAAAACGCTTGTTTATCATCAGACATGCCCTATTCATATGTCTGCCTTCTAGGGATTTTAATATAGGCAACCAAACAAACATCAATTCTTATATAAAATTAGTAGGTAAAGTAAATGTCCTTGTTAGTACATTGTTATGTATAATTAGTATAAATATTTTACTAATTACAGCGATAAAACTCAAAAATACAGTGTTATCATACTAAAGTTTCACAAATAAAAATCGTTCTTCCATATTCCATAAAGTATGGAACAAATTCATTTTTAGCTAAACAGGCCATTTTAAGAAATAATCCTGAAACACGTCGATTTTTGATTTTAATTTATCGTATTTTAAAATAATATTCTAATATACAGGGTGAATTACTTTCGAGTAATGAAGTCACCGTCATTTTTTTTAAATGGAACAACCCCATTTTGTCTCAATTTTCGGATTACTCAAGCTGAGCTGATTCCAAAAATGTATCATATGCTGATTCCAATTGGTACAGGGTGGACAAAAATACAATAGTTTTGTGTGTGCTCATAAAGTTAAATTAACAATATTATCAAAAATACTTATTGTCTAGCGGATAGAATATGATGAAATACATAAATGTTCGAACTGCAGCCCTTGCTGTATTTGACAGTAACCCAAACGGTGTACAAATTCTTGTAGAACCTTCTTGAGAAATATTGTTTATTGCTGTCCGAATTCTCTCTTTTAATTCTTGAATATTTGCTGGTTTCGTTTGATACACAACATTCTTCAGATGACCCCACATAAAATAATCCAAAGGATTGAAATCTGGTGACCTCGCTGGCCATTCAATAGGTCCACGTCTACCAATCCAACTGGTCTGGTAGGACATCCGAAACTTTTAGAGCTTTTTAACTAGTTGATTATTCATTGTAAATAATTTATATAGGTAGTGGCTAAGAGATTTTTTTTAAATTATTTTTTGGTTTAACAAAAAAAAACCTATTATTTCATTGCCAACACTAAATAAACTTATTCATTATTCTTAACGAAAATTACGACTTCCTGTATACAACTAATCATTGTTGTGTGGAGATATATTTATAACAAAACAATTTTGCTCGGTGAATGTACGATTTTCATTGTTTGCTATAACAATGATGTGGTCACAACAAAAGGATTCATTAATAGGCAAGCAGGAATACTAACAGGCTCTTCGTCAGATTTTAAAATATAACAAAATTTATTTCAACGTTCTTAGATTGGAATTAATCCTTGATTATATACACAATTAGTCTCTATACTCAAGGAATTAATCAATTTTAGTGGAGCAGTATACGCTTAAAACTTGGTAATTATTTAGTAAAAGTGTTAGTCGAGAGTTCATCATAATGATATAATGACGGTATTTTTGAATTGACCCAGATTCTTCAACGGAACTTGTTCTATAGCTAACTTTCTTCTTATAAAACATACACTTGGCATGTCTTCACTATTGATGTCCATTGTAAGTGTGTATAAACATGACTAACCTAACTTGACAAAGCTTTCATTTCATATTCAAATTTTTAACTAATTAATTTACAAATTAATTTTTCTACGCCTTTGCTGACATAACCTTTGTCTAACTAACTTATAAAATGACCATTCACCGATATGACAGTCGACCTGATCATAAACAAGCGTTATTTTGTACAATGTGTGATTCTTAATAGTTATTTTGATTGTGTTTGAGTTTATTTAATTTTGATTTGTTGCTTTCTCCGGCTTATTAAATCAATACAAAACAAAAGTGCGACTGTCATTACTGTCAACTTGTCAGTTATTGGTGGACATGTCCTAAATAAACAACTAAACCACTGAAAGAGGAGTTCATACGTGTACTGTACAGGTTGTCCAAGAACTTGATAAGATAAAATATTATTTCTAAATTATACATAGCAATGTGTTCCTGCAGGCAGTGTATAACTTTGTATATTGTTTGCTTACAATATGAAAGAGAAAGTGATGGTTGGAATATTTCGAAACGATTAACTACAAAATGAGGTTCACTAACCTTAGTAGTTGTACAGCAGGTTTCATTGTCATTATCATCAGTTACCACTTCGTGTTTTGCTACCAAAGTAACGGTCATCTTCTGAAAGACAAAAAAAAAAACAATTTCTCTTTATAAGGTTTCAATTTAAGACATTAAATTCCAATTAAGCAACGTTAGTTAGTATCACAGTATTCTTAAACTTTCAGAAACATCATAAGAACTTAATTCCTGACTATAGGTATATATACCTACTGTATGAAAATATGAAAAAGTAAAACTGCTTGTGTCATGAGTTGAAAACTAACACAACAAATATATATGTATAGCAAATCCGAACTTTATCGGGAAAAAGAATGTAATTATAATTTTCTTTATGATAAAAATATTATTAATAGGTATCATGCGGATATATATCAACCTATTTGGAGCCCATTGTTTTGTCTTCGATTCAAATATCTTAATTATAACAAAAAATAAAAACTATAATAAAAATAAAAACTATAATAACAGTAATTTCAAGTAAAAGTAAAAGTGATCGCTACACATAGATACTATTATTAAGTAATACCAAATCATATTATTACCCATCAGTATATACAAGCTAAAATATAATAAACAAAAAACAATTTTGACCGGAAACCTAAAACTATACAGAGCAAATCCACGTTATATCATCTGACATTAAAAACAATGAAAATACAATATAGGAGGTAGGTACCTATAAAGGATTTCTGTGCATTATTATTATTGTCAAACTATATCTTAGATAATACGATATATAGGTAGTAATTTTTACATTTTTCATGGAAGTCACAATAAAGGGATTTTTGTTTTATATTATTGGTACTAAACTAAAAAATATTTTAAAGTATATATATCTATTGGTTGTTTAACTCACCTTACGTATGAAGAGGTTCTAACAATTTGTTTTGTACAGTTTCTTCCAATTTCACGTATATACACTTACTGTACCGTAAAAATATTACACTGAATTGATATTAACTCAACTTTCTACTCAATTCGCGGTTTATGCGAACTAATATATCGAAAGTGAATTTAAAACTGAATATTCACGTTACCTTAACCATGGACAGCACTCAACTGATTTTTCTCCGCTATAGTATGATTATATTGCAAAAGTCTGGCCTACTCCAAAGTGCTATAACTCGGCGACCTCCTTTTTGTGGCCATCACTTAAATTATTAAGAAATTGTTAAAGAATGTACATAATAGAAATATCCATGGCCTGATCCTTCTAATACACTTTCAGGAAAGAAGTCAGATAAGTAAAACATCCAAACCATGCACTTAGGTACCCGCAACTTACCTTAAAAAATACTCATAGTATGTAGGTACTAGTAATTATTATAAAACGAGTCACTGTAATGTGGTATAATTCTTTAACGAACAACAAACTTCTCTTATCTTTAATATTTATTTTTACTTCTTAACTAATAATAAAAAAAAATGTTTCCGCCCGGGATCGAACCGGGGACCTTCCGCGTGTTAGGCGGATGTGATAACCACTACACCACGGAAACTATAACATTTGTTTTAAAAAGTTATCATAACAAAGTTGTATACAACATAACAGAATAAAAAAAATAACAAATACATACATAGATCATACTTGATTAATAAACTAAAAATGTTTTATAGAGGAGAATATATAAATGTATTTATATTCATTAAATAAAATCCCAGCTAAAACTAGCGTCATCTGTGAAGTTACATTGTTACTATAAAGAATAACCTTTTTAAAAATCAGTTTTATAAACTGAATAGTAATCTGTATTATCGACTTTAATAGAGATGTCACTAAGAAAATAAGTTCTGCATTGCCGACAGAAAATAATAGTCGCCACGGAAGTGATCAGTCACATATTCTGGAACATTACCATTTTAAAGTGCATATTTGAGTGAAGACGGGGTGTTAACAAGCATTTTAGTTTTTCTTGTATTTATTTCCATCCATTTGACTGGTATTAAAACGTAATTTGGGTGAATGATCGCCAAACCATATTTATTTGATTTACGTCGTGTCTGTGAGTTTTGAAGGAGGCCATCTTTGCAATCTCTAGTAGAGGTCTTCAGCTTGCGCTTTCATTGTCTGGTGGAAAACCAGTATTTATTACACACACATTTCATCAAATGGCTTTAAAACGAATTAATAAGGTATGTTGAAGTATAAAGTTTCAGTGAATAGACATCAGAATGTATATGCATAACTTTTAAAGTGTTTTTACGTTCGTTAAACGCCCTTAACGATTTTGTGAAGTAGAAATGTGAACACTTTTAGAACAACGTTTATCGTGTGCAAGATTAAGTTTCCTTGTGCTAATTTCGTGAAAAGACGTCCAAGGTTCAAATCTAATACTTTTTCAATGAAAATCTGTCATAGGTGACAGGTTCCATTTTATTTTGAACTTATCATTTCAAAAATCTTTGTGTAAAATGCCGGAATAATAATATGTTACTTGAAGGGATATTCCTTTCAATTATTTAGTTGCTAAAAAATAGTTTGATTGCACATTACAATAACTATAGATTTCACATGGATAACCTTACCATATTAGGCCCATGACTTTCAGGTGTCTATAATTAACTGCATAGTTATCTTAAAATATTGAAAATAATAAATTTTTTTTATTTGTAGGAATTACAAGACCTCGGCAGAGATCCTCCGGCACAATGTTCAGCAGGTCCTGTTGGAGATGATTGTAAGTGTTTCAAGAATTAATTTCAATGGTATTAAAAGATTTGATTTTTTTTTTATTTATTACAGTATTTCATTGGCAAGCCACAATTATGGGACCAGTAAGTAATTTTTTATTTCAGTTCAGAAACAAATCGTTATCCCCTAGTAGTATTAGTCATACAAAAGATGTCCTTTAAGGTCATTGACTTTTTTATTAGTTTTACCTTTCCAAAATGTTTATACCTAACTGTTTTTCTTTTTTAATCACACATTTCTTGAATGTTTTCTCATCAAATATAACAAAAAAATCATGAATTGTTATAGGTAGTTGAATGAAAATATTTTTGTTTGAAAAATTGAATTGAGATTATGATAGAGTACACTCTAAATTCTTGAACAAAGAACTATCAAACTCGTGTCTGTATTCGAAAGTTTATTTTGATCTTTTTGAAGATAACAATAAATTATGACTCAAACAGAAAAATGTATGACAATCACTGACATTGTTCCATTGAACAAACTTTTACCAAATTCTATTTTAATGTAAATCAAATTTTCATAATAACATTGACTATTTCAAGTTATCCGTTATTATATTTGTAGCCAGACATTTCACATAAAAGTTGTTTACTTTTATCAAAAGTAAATAAATTTAACATGTTTCTCTCTTTAGTCAATCTAATTTTACATTATAAATGCAAATTATTGTACTTAGCTTCATCCCCTACTATGTGAAATCTTTCACAAATTATCAAATAATATTGATAAATAACAAATTTCACAATAGATATTATTTTACCAGTTTTACAAACTACATTTAAGTACATCTCCAGGAGTAAATTAAATGCAAATGAAATTCGAAACTGCTCGAGTAATATCTTATAAATTTTTTAATTATTGATTTTATTTGATAATTGCTTAAAATTTGTTCAGTTCTCATCTTGGAATTTAGAAAGAATTATTTTGCATAGTATGAATAAGAATCGTACTATCACAACATAATAATGAGTACCAAACACGAGGCTCAAGGACGAGCATGGCTTTAAGCACTTCTTCCATAAATGTGGAATAAATTGGACAAGACACATTGAGCAATGAGATGACATTTTAGAAGAAAACAATTTAGCTATGAGACTAAAGATGTAGTGTTGAAGGGAAAAATTTTACAGCAAGAAACTGTTTTTACCAAGAATACTTTTACAAATAAACTTTAAAGTCTTTTTTCTGTGGCAAATGTTAAGGATAAAAGCCTAACGAGGGCTTGAAACCTTGACTCTACAATTAACTAATCAATATTTGGTAATAATTGATTTTACCATGTTTCAAATAAGCTACACATTCTTAAACTGGAAAAATGAAGTAATGGAACTTCAGAACAAAATTCTTTGTTATTAGATGTAGCATGCTACGTGATATTTTTTTTAAACATGGGTATTTATTGAATTTAAAATAATGAAGTGGAAAAACATTATAAAGGTATTTTAATACGTATATTGAGATATTTAATGCTTTTTCAGCCAGATAGTCCATACCAGGGCGGAGTATTTTTCTTAACAATCCATTTCCCTACAGACTACCCTTTTAAACCTCCAAAAGTGGCGTTCACAACAAGAATCTATCATCCTAACATAAATAGTAATGGTAGTATCTGTCTTGATATATTACGTTCGCAATGGTCTCCAGCTCTAACTATTTCAAAAGGTAAGTCGATTATTTTATTAATATCTATAAAATGAAAAATGTCCCAAAAACTTTAATAACTTATTTCTAAATTTGTATTTTTTAAATATGAATAGCAATTGTCGATTAATGCCTATTTGGTAACTTAGATCCATGGGAATAGGTGGTACACTTTTTTTAAAGGTCATGGAACTTTATCAATCACGAAATAGAAGAAACCAAATAATGTTCATCACTTAGTGTCATTCTTCCTCTATCAAACGATCTAGAGATAAATTATGTATCTTTAAGGGTTTCGTTGTAATAGCAATTTTAAGAGTCTGTAATAATTTTTTTTAATATTTGAATTCGGTGTACTTCTCTATTATACTAGTTACGTAAAGGTTCCAAACGTTGGAAATATTTTAATTTTTGGAACAATCAAAATGAATAATTGATGTAACCTACAATGTAAAAAGTTCACTTATTTAAATCTCGTATGAAATAAGAACCTGTAACATTTAATAAAAAATGCGATTGGTTTTGCAATTGAGCAAAACGCACTAAACCATTTTATGATTCAGTGTAAAAAATTTGTTAGTTGATGGGAAAAGAGATCTTTGTTTATAACCTGTACAATAAGGAAAGGAAGATTTTTAGGGTTTAGGGACAAAAACGTTATTTTAAAAATTGGGACAATCTGAGACACTTTCTTCTCTCCGTTTCGCTACAATTTCAAAGTATTGATGTGATGTTTAGTGTCGAACGGTTGTACCTGTCACAAGTTATTGTCGTATAACTTTAATGTAATAAAACCATTCAGTTGTAAGTGTTGAAAGTGGAATGCGATTTTAATGTGCCTCTAGTGCATGCGTCTAATCTATGTTCTGATAGTAAATTATTATTATTATTGTTTCGGTTAGAATAAACAATATTCAGATTTCATTGTCTTATTAACAGGGACGTATAGAGTGTAAGTGCACTGCATAGGAAAGGGATAAATTTACACTTTTAACCATTAGGATTGAATAAAAATCATAAATATGGAAATGGTTCTAAAAAAACCTGTCAACTTCAATTAAACTGAAATAAATGATACGTTAGGTTCTATCTGAGTGGGGTCTTTTCACCACCTCCACTGCTACCCCCGTTGGGTCTATTGTGCCTCACCCCTAGGGGTTACAATTCACCCCACAAACCTGTGCTTCTGGTTGTATTTGGTGATACTTTTTTGAAGTCGTTCGAATAATATATGTTATACCTTACCACCCAGGTCAAAATGACTCTGTTTTTCTTGCCTAGTCTTTCAAGTGATTGTAGAAGATAAAAATAAATAGATTTAATTTTGGGAATGGAAGAAATTCTGTATATTTTTTCAACTGTACCAAAAACCATAACCAATGCTTCCGTTAAATGGTAAAGTTTTGTATTGTTGTGGTTATGCGATAAGATTTTCATTAGTTTCTATAAATAGTTCCTAAAATTTCTATTGTTTCACTATTAATAATTATGAATCCATAACTCATATTTATTAATGTTCCACTTGTGTGATTAACACCAATATCAGTAAAATATCATCGGAATATACACTTAAAATACTTCTTTGAACAGAGTGTTTTCTTAAACTGAAAAATGTCAAAGAAAATCAATTTGTAACATTTTAAATGAACCACCGTGTATTTTAAGAATCTTGATGTTGAAAAAAATGTGTCCTGCGCAGATGCTGTCCGAAAGGGGGCTCTATACCAATGGACATCCTTTTCCTTTATTTAATTTAAAAATTGAGGTTATAAACGTAATTTTTACAATTAATTAATTGCAGAATAATAACCGGTATTTGAAGTTGTAAGTTTAGAGTTATCGGAATGTCAATGGTATTTTTAACGTACGTTAATATATGCGGAAACAAATTAGGCAGCCCACGCTTAAAATTTTATCGAAATAATACGTTAAAGTCTAAATATAGCACGGTATTAAAGGGAGAAAACATTGCGACAATCAGTACAGTAGTTTTCCAATTTATCGATACAGACACAATTTTTTTTTTTTTTTTTCTAATCAGTATTTGTTTATTTTCAGTTTTGTTATCAATCTGCTCACTGTTATGCGATCCAAATCCAGACGATCCATTAGTACCAGAAATTGCTAGGATATACAAAACCGATCGGGAAAAATACAACGAGTTAGCGCGCGAGTGGACTCGCAAGTATGCTATGTGATGGCCCGGCCCCCTCGACCCACATCTCACACATTAGAAGAAAACAAAAACAATTTATTTAATAATACATTTAAAAAAAAAAAATCAACAAACACACCGGAGGGGATCGGCCAGCCTGTAATTTTTCACTTTGAAAACCCAAAATTGTACTGTACATTCGCTTTTTGAAGTTTCGGGTCCTGCCACAACTTCATGCGGTTCTTTTCTATAATTTTTTTAATTCCCGAATGATATGTTGTGGCAACTTTAACGTCCAAGCTTCGGAAGAAGGAAAAATGCTAGAAAATTTAAATATAATACATTTTTTCTTCTCTGCCTTTGCCTCATTCAAAACCGATACTTTTACTATTAGATAAATTAATACGTAGGTATTTTGTGGTTCAATTAGGTGTACTATATTTAATATACAATTATTTTCAAATTTGTTCTGGTATAAATATATATATATATATCTACCGAGACGACGCACGCGCTTTGATCAGAGTTTGTACGTACATAAAATCTGTAGATAATTTGTAAGTAATCAATTATGTACAAACTCTTTTTAAGATCTCATTCGAACGAGGATCGACAAACTAATTGAAAAAAAAAAAACAAAAAAATTGCAGTTGGTCACAAAATAAATATTAAATTCAATTAGAAAATTTCCCTTTTTTTGGTAAGACTTATTTTCAATTAGTTTAATTTTTTTGGATGTACCGTGCTACAATTTAATAATTTTGCTTTTATATCGGCTGGTCAATTGAAACTTCTCGAGGCTTCCAAAAACAAAACGAACAACTTTTGTCGAATAACGATGTTTCTTACCTACAACTCATTAAATATATTAAAAAGTGACTTTGTTGTCTTTTAATTTATTTAATTTAAAATATATAATAAAAGTAATGTTAAGTTGTTATTAATGTTCTTAATTTTCAACCCTTTGTGTTTCAACTGGAGCTCCCTTTCAAAAAAAATCTTAACCGAGAAGAAAAAAATTGACTATTCACCTCGTGGTAGGCGAATTTCTTTGCCTTGTTCTATTTTTATTCGGGGTGTAACAAAAATATTGATTATAAATTGTACCACTTAATCTGGGGTCAAAAATAAGTACGGTTTTTTTTCCACCTTTTTGACCCCCCCAACTTTTTTGTAGCATCAAGTGTAATTAAAAATGGTACTCCATTGGAATGCAGCATCGATTTAGAAACTTTCTTGCCTCTTAATATTTCTTTGTTAAATTTACTATTTAGCCACTTTTGTACATAATAAGGTTCATTTGACCTACTCTTAAACACAGGTATAATTTACAACCAATCTTTTTGCTACAGTTTATATATTTCCTCCAATGTTGTTCAGCATCAAATTCCTGCAGTCCATCTCTGGCAGTTTCTTGTATATTCTTGGTACAGTTTGTCTCAAATTATATCGTATTAGCTTCTTAAAATAATTTTACCCGAAATGAAATTCTTTTAAGAAGGTCCTAAATGGTCGTATTTACATCATTATCGGCAAAAGCTAAGACGGTATACTTTGAGACAAACTATATAATGCTTATAACTTGAACATATTTTATTACACATTTAAGAGAAACTTTAAAAAAATCCTTCTTTGTATGCACTTTTGTACATGTTCATTTGACCTACTCTCAATGACAGGTATAATTTATAACCAATCTTTTTGCTACAGTTTATATATTTCCTCCAATGTTGTTCAGCATCAAATTCCTTCAGTCCATCTCGGTCAATTTCTTGTATAATACCTTAGACTTCTTACCTTCAATAATAAGTTCCGAGCAAGTTCGAATACAAATACAAAAAAAATTGTATGGAAAGAGGACCATATATTTCAATCAATTTTGATAAAAATACCATCCCAGATCAATTTTATTGCAGATAAAAAAATCAACGATAAGTCTTGGCGATTATTATGCATTTTATCATTTCTAGTTTTTTCGCATCAAATAATCTGAATATTTACTCGATTAAAATTTTATTTGAAGCGGTGCAAAATTTAGACACAAAGGGTTCGAAGACGTTGGTACTTGATATAAAAGCCTTGAAATTAATGTTAAAAAAGTACTTTCGACGCAGTACATTCCTTTATGGTGAATATGAGCACTTTAAAATTCATGTTGTTTTTTTTGTCCCAGACTTATTAGATCTTGATAAATGTAACGGTACTCTACAAAAGTAGAATAGTTAATTTTTTTTTGTAATTAGTTTTTATACAACAAATATAGATGTGAAATAAAAGAAGTTTTAAATGTTTTCGGGATCCCCTTTACAGGGTAGTCAGTCTCCTCCGGGATTTTTTTATTGTACCAAACACTTCTTACTCCCCCCTCTTAAGTTTAAATTATTCAGTGTAAAATATCAAATCTTATTACATGATAAGGAAACTTAGGATATTTGTTATAGTATATATATTTTTTCTCATCATTGAAACAGGACACATTAAACAATGAAATCCGCAGGCGTGTCTTTTTCCCTTCTTTTTGTTTAAGTGTTTTGTGATAGTGAGCGAGACTCGAAAGTTTTTTTTATATAGTGAAAATTTTTTGTTGGTTATATGGGACAATAAAGCGATGTATGTTTAATTGAAATGCTGTTTCGACACGAATGTGTATCTTTTTCCAAAATCCACTTTTACTGTCAAAAAAGCAATAGAACGGGGCTTACATTTTCGTTTAAAATTTAAGAATTAAGATAATAAAATTATTAAAACTGTTGTTTGATTTTATCTCATTTTTACCCACATTAGATATAACGACCTACGAATTTAAATTTCAACCCGTAATTGAAATTGTACCAAATAATTACAATATGAGTAGAGTCTAATAAAAACAAACGGGAAAAATGGAGTAAGGAGTTGTATTTAGCCCTAATCCAAATTTACATATAAAAAATATTTAAACTGGCTGCAAATATAGAGAAAAACATCATTACTAGTAGTTTAAACCACTTCAAAAATTAACATTATTCTTAAAGGTAAAATAAAAAAACACTTACGGTCCACCTTTTATTCAAAAATTTTTTTACACTTAACAGAAGAGCTTGTAATAAATCTACTTTTCACCTCCTTCAGAAGCTGGCATGGACCTAATGATATCACTATCTCCTGGATCGGTGATGGACATGGCGCACACCCTAAAGTATTTTCCACAGGCTGTTCCTAATTCTACATTATTTCCAGAATAATGGTGTACTCCAGTTTTGGCCAACATAGCGTAGTATTCAATCTCTGATTTTCTTAGTGGAGGTGTGTTGTTGGAAATGATAATAAGCTTTGATTTACCTTGTCTCAATGTCTTGAGAGTCTGCTTGTATCCTAGGCAAAATTTTCCAGACTTCATTACCAAAGCCAAACGACTGTTGATACTTTCAATAGCCTTTTTTTGTTTCTTTTGGGCAACCATTTTACTCAATTTACTATCTGCAGATTGTTATAAATACAAGAAAACTCGTAAACTGCGAGACAACTATCGACACTTCCGATGAATAGAAGAAAAGAATTCAACCACGTTTTGTGAAAGGTTAACTTTCATCAGTTGGTAAGACAGTTTCCGTTAGTACCAACTTCATTGTCATATTTTAACATTCCACAATGAAGATTATCTGTGGTCCACTCTATAGTCCTCAGTCATAGAAATGAATCATTTATTTCTGTGGTTTTGTTTTTTCTTGGAACGCGTTTTTAATTTTGTTCTATGAGCTGATCACTAGGGTGGCTAATTGTCGACACGGCCAAGAGCACCGTTTATAGTATTATTCTATGGCCAATAGCCCAATGAAGAAGAATAGGATAGGGATACAAAAACTTATAAACCATTTGTGATAAAACTACCAAAACCGTTATCAGCCGTTATCAAACGATTAAAAATTTATTACACCAGTTAAAAGGTTAATTGTAGTTTATTATACTAATTGATATTGTTATTAATAGTTGTCAATGTAAACAACTATTAGTGGAGATTTAAATAATGTAAATACCTAAAGGAATTACTGTTTGTTTCAGGAATTTTTTATAAAAAAAATGTCGAGACTAACAAAAAATCCGGCGATGGTACTACAAGAGCTTACTGTTAAGAAATGCTTAGGCCCTCCAAATTTTGAAATCATTCATAGCATAAGTGGAACTCATGAAAATAGATTTGATTATAGAGTAAGGGTAGCTGGAATAGAAGCTTTGGGAACAGGTTCTTCAAAACAGATAAGTAAACACGACGCTGCATACCATGCTTTAAAAATACTGGAAGAGGTAGGAATATATGATCCAACTGAAATTCCAATGGAAGAATTTAAAGCATCAGTTATGGAAAAACAAGTGGGCTGTGCATCTGGTAGTCCTCATAAATTATCCCTCCATTGCATAGGTATTATTAGTTTTGACTCGCTTGATAGGAAAATTTTTGGTTTTATCTACTTTAAGGACCCCTGAAGGATTTGTGCCTGGAAAACAAAATAGAAGATCCTGTTTTTATAGAGTTGTCTGATGTAGGGCCACCACATTGTAGGGAATTTACTTATGAGTGTAGCATAGGCTCTGTCAAAACAGTTGCTACTGGAAATACTAAAAAAATGGCAAAACAATTAGCGGCAAAGGAAATGTTGGACAGGTATGATTTTTTAGTTTTAAAATGTTCAATTATTACTCAAAATTGACATATTCTTTTAGACTAAAAGAAATTTTACCAACCATTATATTAGAAGCACCACGTAGTTCTGAACAACAGAAATCATTACCACAATCGGGAACAGAATGTGAAGCTCTTGAAAAGTATAATAAAACTTTTGCAACTGTAGTACCTGACAAAAAAATTAAAGTGGAGAATTTTTCCACTGTTTTTAATAAATTAATGCTAGAGTATGAGAAGACCAAAAAAGATTTTGAAAACGTGAGTATTGCTTCTGCAGTATATTTGTACCTTTACATATTGGAATCGTTGACATTTCGATAATCTTGAGGATATTTTAAGGAACTTTCAGAGAAGTCCGAAGATGCTTTGGAACGAATGCTGAAACAAATGAATTTAAAACATGAAATTTATCCAGTGCAGATACAAGACCCTTTTATAATTGCATTGAGGATAAACTGTGATGTGCCTTTTGCCGCAATGGCTGTTGGAGAAACAGAAGAAGCGGCAAAATTGAAGGTGATTAATACAACATTTGAAATGCTTGATTGTTTTATTAAGTAATAAATCAATAACTATTTTCAAAATAATTAGAAATGGCCGCTTTTTATTTATTTTCAACAATAAGATAAGAATTTTATGTTATGTTTGATTTTTTAATTAAGTTTTTACCTTAACAGAAAAATGCATTTATTAAGTTTGTGGACAAAATAAGGAAACCACGGAACATATCTGATGCTTAAATTTCATTTATTATGTAGCAAATATAATGTCTCTGTAACGTGTTACTTTCTTGGTGAAAAAAGTTAGTTTTGTTGGGTGAAAATTCCACACCAAGTGTAGTTGAGCTACCCATCGATAGATGGCGTCACTTCCAAACACTTTTCACTCGTACCACATCTGGCTATATTAGTAAGTGTCCAAAAGCGGTGGAAAATGACGGTGCGGGAGGGGTGGTGGGCATAAGAAAACCACGGAACATATCTGATGCTTAAATTTCATTTATTATGTAGCAAATATAATGTCTCTGTAACGTGTTACTTTCTTGGTGAAAAAAGTTAGTTTTGTTGGGTGAAAATTCCACACCAAGTGTAGTTGAGCTACCCATCGATAGATGGCGTCACTTCCAAACACTTTTCACTCGTACCACATCTGGCTATATTAGTAAGTGTCCAAAAGCGGGGGAAAACGACGGTGCGGGAGGGGTGGTGGGCATAAGGAAACCACGGAACATATCTGATGCTTAAATTTCATTTATTATGTAGCAAATATAATGTCTCTGTAACGTGTTACTTTCTTGGTGAAAAAAGTTAGTTTTGTTGGGTGAAAATTCCACACCAAGTGTAGTTGAGCTACCCATCGATAGATGGCGTCACTTCCAAACACTTTTCACTCGTACCACATCTGGCTATATTAGTAAGTGTCCAAAAGCGGGGGAAAACGACGGTGCGGGAGGGGTGGTGGGCATAAGGAAACCACGGAACAAATCTGATGCTTAAATTTCATTTATTATGTAGCAAATATAATGTCTCTGTAACGTGTTACTTTCTTGGTGAAAAAAGTTAGTTTTGTTGGGTGAAAATTCCACACCAAGTGTAGTTGAGCTACCCATCGATAGATGGCCTAACTTCCAAACACTTTTCACTCGTACCACATCTGGCTATATTAGTAAGTGTCCAAAAGCGGGGGAAAACGACGGTGCGGGAGGGGTGGTGGGCGTAAGGAAACCACGGAATATATCTGATGCTTAAATTTCATTTATTATGTAGCAAATATAATGTCTCTGTAACGTGTTACTTTCTTGGTGAAAAAAGTTAGTTTTGTTGGGTGAAAATTCCACACCAAGTGTAGTTGAGCTACCCATCGATAGATGGCGTCACTTCCAAACACTTTTCACTCGTACCACATCTGGCTATATAAGGAAACCACGGAACATATCTGATGCTTAAATTTCATTTATTATGTAGAAAATATAATGTCTCTGTAACGTGTTACTTTCTTGGTGAAAAAAGTTAGTTTTGTTGGGTGAAAATTCCACACCAAGTGTAGTTGAGCTACCCATCGATAGATGGCGTCACTTCCAAACACTTTTCACTCGTACCACATCTGGCTATATTAGTAAGTGTCCAAAAGCGGGGGAAAACGACGGTGCGGGAGGGGTGGTGGGCATAAGGAAACCACGGAATATATCTGATGCTTAAATTTCATTTATTATGTAGCAAATATAATGTCTCTGTAACGTGTTACTTTCTTGGTGAAAAAAGTTAGTTTTGTTGGGTGAAAATTCCACACCAAGTGTAGTTGAGCTACCCATCGATAGATGGCGTCACTTCCAAACACTTTTCACTCGTACCACATCTGGCTATATTAGTAAGTGTCCAAAAGCGGGGGAAAACGACGATGCGGGAGGGGTGGTGGGCATAAGGAAACCACGGAACATATCTGATGCTTAAATTTCATTTATTATGTAGAAAATATAATGTCTCTGTAACGTGTTACTTTCTTGGTGAAAAAAGTTAGTTTTGTTGGGTGAAAATTCCACACCAAGTGTAGTTGAGCTACCCATCGATAGATGGCGTCACTTCCAAACACTTTTCACTCGTACCACATCTGGCTATATTAGTAAGTGTCCAAAAGCGGGGGAAAACGACGGTGCGGGAGGGGTGGTGGGCATAAGGAAACCACGGAACAAATCTGATGCTTAAATTTCATTTATTATGTAGCAAATATAATGTCTCTGTAACGTGTTACTTTCTTGGTGAAAAAAGTTAGTTTTGTTGGGTGAAAATTCCACACCAAGTGTAGTTGAGCTACCCATCGATAGATGGCGTCACTTCCAAACACTTTTCACTCGTACCAGATCTGGCTATATTAGTAAGTGTCCAAAAGCAGGGGGAAAACGACGGTGCGGGAGGGGTGGTGGGCATAAGGAAACCACGGAACATATCTGATGCTTAAATTTCATTTATTATGTAGAAAATATAATGTCTCTGTAACGTGTTACTTTCTTGGTGAAAAAAGTTAGTTTTGTTGGGTGAAAATTCCACACCAAGTGTAGTTGAGCTACCCATCGATAGATGGCGTCACTTCCAAACACTTTTCACTCGTACCACATCTGGCTATATTAGTAAGTGTCCAAAAGCGGGGGAAAATGACGGTGCGGGAGGGGTGGTGGGCATAAGGAAACCACGGAACAAATCTGATGCTTAAATTTCATTTATTATGTAGCAAATATAATGTCTCTGTAACGTGTTACTTTCTTGGTGAAAAAAGTTAGTTTTGTTGGGTGAAAATTCCACACCAAGTGTAGTTGAGCTACCCATCGATAGATGGCGTCACTTCCAAACACTTTTCACTCGTACCAGATCTGGCTATATTAGTAAGTGTCCAAAAGCGGGGGAAAACGACGGTGCGGGAGGGGTGGTGGGCATAAGGAAACCACGGAACATATCTGATGCTTAAATTTCATTTATTATGTAGCAAATATAATGTCTCTGTAACGTGTTACTTTCTTGGTGAAAAAAGTTAGTTTTGTTGGGTGAAAATTCCACACCAAGTGTAGTTGAGCTACCCATCGATAGATGGCGTCACTTCCAAACACTTTTCACTCGTACCACATCTGGCTATATTAGTAAGTGTCCAAAAGCGGGGGAAAACAACGGTGCGGGAGGGGTGGTGGGCATAAGGAAACCACGGAACATATCTGATGCTTAAATTTCATTTATTATGTAGAAAATATAATGTCTCTGTAACGTGTTACTTTCTTAATGAAAAAAGTTAGTTTTGTTGGGTGAAAATTCCACACCAAGTGTAGTTGAGCTACCCATCGATAGATGGCCTAACTTCCAAACACTTTTCACTCGTACCACATCTGGCTATATTAGTAAGTGTCCAAAAGCGGTGGAAAACGACGGTGCGGGAGGGGTGGTGGGCATAAGGAAACCACGGAACATATCTGATGCTTAAATTTCATTTATTATGTAGCAAATATAATGTCTCTGTAACGTGTTACTTTCTTGGTGAAAAAAGTTAGTTTTGTTGGGTGAAAATTCCACACCAAGTGTAGTTGAGCTACCCATCGATAGATGGCGTCACTTCCAAACACTTTTCACTCGTACCACATCTGGCTATATTAGTAAGTGTCCAAAAGCGGGGGAAAACAACGGTGCGGGAGGGGTGGTGGGCATAAGGAAACCACGGAATATATCTGATGCTTAAATTTCATTTATTATGTAGCAAATATAATGTCTCTGTAACGTGTTACTTTCTTGGTGAAAAAAGTTAGTTTTGTTGGGTGAAAATTCCACACCAAGTGTAGTTGAGCTACCCATCGATAGATGGCGTCAATTCCAAACACTTTTCACTCGTACCACATCTGGCTATATAAGTAAGTGTCCAAAAGCGGGGGAAAACGACGGCGCGGGAGGGGTGGTGGGCATAAGGAAACCACGGAATATATCTGATGCTTAAATTTCATTTATTATGTAGCAAATATAATGTCTCTGTAACGTGTTACTTTCTTGGTGAAAAAAGTTAGTTTTGTTGGGTGAAAATTCCACACCAAGTGTAGTTGAGCTACCCATCGATAGATGGCGTCACTTCCAAACACTTTTCACTCGTACCACATCTGGCTATATTAGTAAGTGTCCAAAAGCGGGGGAAAACAACGGTGCGGGAGGGGTGGTGGGCATAAGGAAACCACGGAATATATCTGATGCTTAAATTTCATTTATTATGTAGCAAATATAATGTCTCTGTAACGTGTTACTTTCTTGGTGAAAAAAGTTAGTTTTGTTGGGTGAAAATTCCACACCAAGTGTAGTTGAGCTACCCATCGATAGATGGCGTCAATTCCAAACACTTTTCACTCGTACCACATCTGGCTATATAAGTAAGTGTCCAAAAGCGGGGGAAAACGACGGCGCGGGAGGGGTGGTGGGCATAAGGAAACCACGGAATATATCTGATGCTTAAATTTCATTTATTATGTAGCAAATATAATGTCTCTGTAACGTGTTACTTTCTTGGTGAAAAAAGTTAGTTTTGTTGGGTGAAAATTCCACACCAAGTGTAGTTGAGCTACCCATCGATAGATGGCGTCACTTCCAAACACTTTTCACTCGTACCACATCTGGCTATATAAGTAAGTGTCCAAAAGCGGGGGAAAACGACGGTGCGGGATGGGGGGCGGGCACAAGGAAACCACGGAACATATCTGATGCTTAAATTTCATTTATTATGTAGAAAATATAATGTCTCTGTAACGTGTTACTTTCTTGGTGAAAAAAGTTAGTTTTGTTGGGTGAAAATTCCACACCAAGTGTAGTTGAGCTACCCATCGATAGATGGCGTCACTTCCAAACACTTTTCACTCGTACCACATCTGGCTATATTAGTAAGTGTCCAAAAGCGGGGGAAAACGACGGTGCGGGAGGGGTGGTGGGCATAAGGAAACCACGGAACATATCTGATGCTTAAATTTCATTTATTATGTAGAAAATATAATGTCTGTAACGTGTTACTTTCTTGGTGAAAAAAGTTAGTTTTGTTGGGTGAAAATTCCACACCAAGTGTAGTTGAGCTACCCATCGATAGATGGCGTCACTTCCAAACACTTTTCACTCGTACCACATCTGGCTATATTAGTAAGTGTCCAAAAGCGGGGGAAAACGACGGTGCGGGAGGGGTGGTGGGCATAAGGAAACCACGGAACATATCTGATGCTTAAATTTCATTTATTATGTAGAAAATATAATGTCTCTGTAACGTGTTACTTTCTTGGTGAAAAAAGTTAGTTTTGTTGGGTGAAAATTCCACACCAAGTGTAGTTGAGCTACCCATCGATAGATGGCGTCACTTCCAAACACTTTTCACTCGTACCACATCTGGCTATATTAGTAAGTGTCCAAAAGCGGGGGAAAACGACGGTGCGGGAGGGGTGGTGGGCATAAGGAAACCACGGAATATATCTGATGCTTAAATTTCATTTATTATGTAGAAAATATAATGTCTCTGTAACGTGTTACTTTCTTGGTGAAAAAAGTTAGTTTTGTTGGGTGAAAATTCCACACCAAGTGTAGTTGAGCTACCCATCGATAGATGGCGTCACTTCCAAACACTTTTCACTCGTACCAGATCTGGCTATATTAGTAAGTGTCCAAAAGCGGGGGAAAACGACGGTGCGGGAGGGGTGGTGGGCATAAGGAAACCACGGAACATATCTGATGCTTAAATTTCATTTATTATGTAGCAAATATAATGTCTCTGTAACGTGTTACTTTCTTGGTGAAAAAAGTTAGTTTTGTTGGGTGAAAATTCCACACCAAGTGTAGTTGAGCTACCCATCGATAGATGGCGTCACTTCCAAACACTTTTCACTCGTACCACATCTGGCTATATTAGTAAGTGTCCAAAAGCGGGGGAAAACAACGGTGCGGGAGGGGTGGTGGGCATAAGGAAACCACGGAACATATCTGATGCTTAAATTTCATTTATTATGTAGAAAATATAATGTCTCTGTAACGTGTTACTTTCTTAATGAAAAAAGTTAGTTTTGTTGGGTGAAAATTCCACACCAAGTGTAGTTGAGCTACCCATCGATAGATGGCCTAACTTCCAAACACTTTTCACTCGTACCACATCTGGCTATATTAGTAAGTGTCCAAAAGCGGTGGAAAACGACGGTGCGGGAGGGGTGGTGGGCATAAGGAAACCACGGAACATATCTGATGCTTAAATTTCATTTATTATGTAGCAAATATAATGTCTCTGTAACGTGTTACTTTCTTGGTGAAAAAAGTTAGTTTTGTTGGGTGAAAATTCCACACCAAGTGTAGTTGAGCTACCCATCGATAGATGGCGTCAATTCCAAACACTTTTCACTCGTACCACATCTGGCTATATAAGTAAGTGTCCAAAAGCGGGGGAAAACGACGGCGCGGGAGTGGTGGTGGGCATAAGGAAACCACGGAATATATCTGATGCTTAAATTTCATTTATTATGTAGCAAATATAATGTCTCTGTAACGTGTTACTTTCTTGGTGAAAAAAGTTAGTTTTGTTTGGTGAAAATTCCACACCAAGTGTAGTTGAGCTACCCATCGATAGATGGCGTCACTTCCAAACACTTTTCACTCGTACCACATCTGGCTATATAAGTAAGTGTCCAAAAGCGGGGGAAAACAACGGTGCGGGAGGGGTGGTGGGCATAAGGAAACCACGGAACATATCTGATGCTTAAATTTCATTTATTATGTAGAAAATATAATGTCTCTGTAACGTGTTACTTTCTTAATGAAAAAAGTTAGTTTTGTTGGGTGAAAATTCCACACCAAGTGTAGTTGAGCTACCCATCGATAGATGGCCTAACTTCCAAACACTTTTCACTCGTACCACATCTGGCTATATTAGTAAGTGTCCAAAAGCGGTGGAAAACGACGGTGCGGGAGGGGTGGTGGGCATAAGGAAACCACGGAACATATCTGATGCTTAAATTTCATTTATTATGTAGCAAATATAATGTCTCTGTAACGTGTTACTTTCTTGGTGAAAAAAGTTAGTTTTGTTGGGTGAAAATTCCACACCAAGTGTAGTTGAGCTACCCATCGATAGATGGCGTCAATTCCAAACACTTTTCACTCGTACCACATCTGGCTATATAAGTAAGTGTCCAAAAGCGGGGGAAAACGACGGCGCGGGAGTGGTGGTGGGCATAAGGAAACCACGGAATATATCTGATGCTTAAATTTCATTTATTATGTAGCAAATATAATGTCTCTGTAACGTGTTACTTTCTTGGTGAAAAAAGTTAGTTTTGTTTGGTGAAAATTCCACACCAAGTGTAGTTGAGCTACCCATCGATAGATGGCGTCACTTCCAAACACTTTTCACTCGTACCACATCTGGCTATATAAGTAAGTGTCCAAAAGCGGGGGAAAACGACGGCGCGGGAGGGGTGGCGGGCATAAGGAAACCACGGAACATATCTGATGCTTAAATTTCATTTATTATGTAGAAAATATAATGTCTCTGTAACGTGTTACTTTCTTGGTGAAAAAAGTTAGTTTTGTTGGGTGAAAATTCCACACCAAGTGTAGTTGAGCTACCCATCGATAGATGGCGTCACTTCCAAACACTTTTCACTCGTACCACATCTGGCTATATTAGGAAGTGTCCAAAAGCGGGGGAAAACGACGGTGCGGGAGGGGTGGTGGGTATAAGGAAACCACGGAATATATCTGATGCTTAAATTTCATTTATTATGTAGAAAATATAATGTCTCTGTAACGTGTTACTTTCTTGGTGAAAAAAGTTAGTTTTGTTGGGTGAAAATTCCACACCAAGTGTAGTTGAGCTACCCATCGATAGATGGCGTCACTTCCAAACACTTTTCACTCGTACCAGATCTGGCTATATTAGTAAGTGTCCAAAAGCGGGGGAAAACGACGGTGCGGGAGGGGTGGTGGGCATAAGGAAACCACGGAACATATCTGATGCTTAAATTTCATTTATTATGTAGCAAATATAATGTCTCTGTAACGTGTTACTTTCTTGGTGAAAAAAGTTAGTTTTGTTGGGTGAAAATTCCACACCAAGTGTAGTTGAGCTACCCATCGATAGATGGCGTCACTTCCAAACACTTTTCACTCGTACCACATCTGGCTATATTAGTAAGTGTCCAAAAGCGGGGGAAAACAACGGCGCGGGAGGGGTGGTGGGCATAAGGAAACCACGGAACATATCTGATTCTTAAATTTCATTTATTATGTAGAAAATATAATGTCTCTGTAACGTGTTACTTTCTTAATGAAAAAAGTTAGTTTTGTTGGGTGAAAATTCCACACCAAGTGTAGTTGAGCTACCCATCGATAGATGGCGTCACTTCCAAACACTTTTCACTCGTACCACATCTGGCTATATTAGTAAGTGTCCAAAAGCGGTGGAAAACGACGGTGCGGGAGGGGTGGTGGGCATAAGGAAACCACGGAATATATCTGATGCTTAAATTTCATTTATTATGTAGCAAATATAATGTCTCTGTAACGTGTTACTTTCTTGGTGAAAAAAGTTAGTTTTGTTGGGTGAAAATTCCACACCAAGTGTAGTTGAGCTACCCATCGATAGATGGCGTCAATTCCAAACACTTTTCACTCGTACCACATCTGGCTATATTAGTAAGTGTCCAAAAGCGGGGGAAAACGACGGTGCGGGAGGGGTGGTGGGCATAAGGAAACCACGGAACATATCTGATGCTTAAATTTCATTTATTATGTAGAAAATATAATGTCTCTGTAACGTGTTACTTTCTTGGTGAAAAAAGTTAGTTTTGTTGGGTGAAAATTCCACACCAAGTGTAGTTGAGCTACACATCGATAGATGGCGTCACTTCCAAACACTTTTCACTCGTACCACATCTGGCTATATTAGTAAGTGTCCAAAAGCGGGGGAAAACGACGGTGCGGGAGGGGTGGTGGGCATAAGGAAACCACGGAATATATCTGATGCTTAAATTTCATTTATTATGTAGAAAATATAATGTCTCTGTAACGTGTTACTTTCTTGGTGAAAAAAGTTAGTTTTGTTGGGTGAAAATTCCACACCAAGTGTAGTTGAGCTACCCATCGATAGATGGCGTCACTTCCAAACACTTTTCACTCGTACCACATCTGGCTATATTAGTAAGTGTCCAAAAGCGGGGGAAAACGACGGTGCGGGAGGGGTGGTGGGCATAAGGAAACCACGGAACATATCTGATGCTTAAATTTCATTTATTATGTAGAAAATATAATGTCTGTAACGTGTTACTTTCTTGGTGAAAAAAGTTAGTTTTGTTGGGTGAAAATTCCACACCAAGTGTAGTTGAGCTACCCATCGATAGATGGCGTCACTTCCAAACACTTTTCACTCGTACCACATCTGGCTATATTAGTAAGTGTCCAAAAGCGGGGGAAAACAACGGTGCGGGAGGGGTGGTGGGCATAAGGAAACCACGGAACATATCTGATGCTTAAATTTCATTTATTATGTAGAAAATATAATGTCTCTGTAACGTGTTACTTTCTTAATGAAAAAAGTTAGTTTTGTTGGGTGAAAATTCCACACCAAGTGTAGTTGAGCTACCCATCGATAGATGGCGTCACTTCCAAACACTTTTCACTCGTACCACATCTGGCTATATTAGTAAGTGTCCAAAAGCGGGGGAAAACGACGGTGCGGGAGGGGTGGTGGGCATAAGGAAACCACGGAACATATCTGATGCTTAAATTTCATTTATTATGTAGAAAATATAATGTCTGTAACGTGTTACTTTCTTGGTGAAAAAAGTTAGTTTTGTTGGGTGAAAATTCCACACCAAGTGTAGTTGAGCTACCCATCGATAGATGGCGTCACTTCCAAACACTTTTCACTCGTACCACATCTGGCTATATTAGTAAGTGTCCAAAAGCGGGGGAAAACAACGGTGCGGGAGGGGTGGTGGGCATAAGGAAACCACGGAACATATCTGATGCTTAAATTTCATTTATTATGTAGAAAATATAATGTCTCTGTAACGTGTTACTTTCTTAATGAAAAAAGTTAGTTTTGTTGGGTGAAAATTCCACACCAAGTGTAGTTGAGCTACCCATCGATAGATGGCGTCACTTCCAAACACTTTTCACTCGTACCACATCTGGCTATATTAGTAAGTGTCCAAAAGCGGGGGAAAACAACGGTGCGGGAGGGGTGGTGGGCATAAGGAAACCACGGAACATATCTGATGCTTAAATTTCATTTATTATGTAGAAAATATAATGTCTCTGTAACGTGTTACTTTCTTAATGAAAAAAGTTAGTTTTGTTGGGTGAAAATTCCACACCAAGTGTAGTTGAGCTACCCATCGATAGATGGCCTAACTTCCAAACACTTTTCACTCGTACCACATCTGGCTATATTAGTAAGTGTCCAAAAGCGGGGGAAAACCACGGTGCGGGAGGGGTGGTGGGCATAAGGAAACCACGGAACATATCTGATGCTTAAATTTCATTTATTATGTAGAAAATATAATGTCTGTAACGTGTTACTTTCTTGGTGAAAAAAGTTAGTTTTGTTGCTGAGGTTGAGTCTATAGGTAAAAAAAAACAACAATTTTATTGTAAAATTACTGTTTATTAACTGACTAGATAATTGAAGTTAGATCATAACTATGTGGTTCGTATCGACAATAATTAATAAATCTATATGATACGTATCACAAAAACACGATAAGTTCCATAACACAATATTGAAGATATTGACAATGCGATAATTTCTTAAAATAATAAATCGCTCTATAAAAAAAAAGGTTTAATATTTTATAAACAAACCTTTCTGGCAGTAAGGCGTATCTTCTAGGAAATTACCATGAAAAAAATCATGTCTGTGGAAAATGTTACTTTCCTGGTGAAAAAATCCATGCCAAATTGACTCATGGTAATTTCCTATCATAAACACAATTTTTCTGATGAAACCCCTATAAAAAAAATTTAGTTTTCGAGATCTTGTCAATGGCAACATCAACACATTTCAATTATTAACAGAAAATCTAATTAAAAGAATTTGTACAAGAAAAAATTCGATCGCAAACTTTGGTTTTTTTCTTTAAGTACCCAGTCTCTTATTTATAAACTAATTTTCTAATTCTTTTAATTAGGTACTTAGAAGTTAAATTTGAAAAAAAAAAGTTTTTCGAGCAACAAAAAAAATCTTTGGCACTTTTTAAAATTACAATATTTAATCTTTGATACACCACATAAAAAATTATGATGCTCTTTCGTCTCGCTCTTAATTAACAATAAACAGAGTGTTTGTTGTACAGATCAGTCCTACGAAAAGGAGGAACTCATCTGAAGGACTATACTATAATCACACGTAAAATAAATCGAAGTATTCCAGGACTAATTAGAAATTGTCTGCTACCACTATGACAGCTGAACGTATATGTATGTAGTTGACATTTGACATAAGTCCCATCCGAATCATAAGATTTACCTGTACAACCGACTTTAGTTTTCAAATAGACCATTAATTAGTTTTTATATCAATATGTTTGAGATTAGACACTTGATACTCCGAACCGATACGTTGACAGATCTACGATACAAGCTAGAGTCCGTTTCATTTGAGAACGGAAGGCTTGTTTACATGCGCAGAGACGAGTTTTCGATAGTTGCCGAGCAACAATGGCGCCGTCGTTCATTTTCACCTTTATTATTGGTGCGGCCATATTGTTTGCGCACATTTCATCTGTCAATGGTCCGTTCTCAAATGAAACGGACTCTACTTACCAAACTGTTGGTTGCCTTAGTTTTTTTTGCATACTTTGCTTTGGTATAAAAAAATTCTCGGCAAAAGTTTTGACAAACGTCGACAGGAAGATGAAGAAAGGTGGTGAGTAAAAATGGACTGGAGTGGACCTAGCTCGTAGGTAAACTAGTGGCGCAATAAGAATGTAGATCCCTCTAATTGCATCCTTGCAGAAAGGATAGCAATGCAGAATTTTAGTGGACTACAGGATAGAAGTTGGACATTTACCTAAATTGAAGACTGCAGATTCCTTCAGGATATAGGTCTAAAGGAAGTACTAGTATTTGAGACTTTCCTTAGGAGCTAAGTAGAAGTAATAAGGAGTGGAGGGCAACGAGACAAAAAAGGGATCAGAGTCTCTATTTATAGGACCTGAACCATTTTTTGGCACTGCAGAAAGCACTGCTAGATCAGCCGTAGCTACCTGGGCGGAAAGGAAAACCTACTGGGAAGACATACCGGGGCTCTCTCACTCGAAGGCGTTCATATACAACCCTTCGAATGGGTACAAAAAATAAGCAGATCCTGGAATGGAGTTGAACAAACCTACAGGACATTGTCGACTAAATTACCACCTAAAGAGGATGAGTCTAGTTCAGACCTTGGATTGTCGGTTCTGTAATTTGGGGGACGAAACTGCGGAGCACATATTATGCTCATGCCCACCTTTGGGCAGGGTAAGTTGTAACATATTCGGTTTTAGCTGAAACATATTGATATAAAAATGTTTACAAAATAATTATTTCTAAATCAAGAAATATCCAGTCCTGAAAGTGTTTTCTGTTCATTTCACCGGTTCCTTTAAGATCTCTATGTTTAAGAAGAAGTTGAAGATTGTTGTTTGTATGTATTATCACATAGATATCTCTAAAAAATTGAATTTTAATTGGCGTGCAAAAATATATTGAAATTGTTGCAAAATATAAATATAAAAAAAAAGGTCCTACTTTTTACCTTTTTTCCTAATCAACTTTTGTTTGAGCTTTTAGAATTATCAAAATATTTTGATTACAAAAAGTATTGTCAATTATTAAGACATTTTACGTTACCAGCAATTCTATATTTCATTTTGTTAGCGGGGACAATACAAGTTTATTCGATTAAACAAATTATTTGTTATATTTAAAATATAACTAAAACGAACCAATTTTATACATATTTTGTTCGGCAATGAGATATGTTTCTTTATATATATATATATAAAAAAAATAAATAATACAAAAAAAAATGTACACTAACCTAATATTTCGAATACAACTTATACTATAATCACACGTAAAATAAATCGAAGCATTCCAACTTAACTTGGGACTAATTAGAAATTGTCTACTACCACTATCAAGTCTTAAAACTTATCGAAAAGAAAGATTATTGAGCAAACCGTTAAGGTATAGTAAATGCAAAAAATAAATTAAACTATATATATATAAAAAAAAGGAGTATTTCTGTAATACTGTTAAATATAGACAGACTGCAACTTAGAAAAATAAAAAAATGCAGTAGACAAGCACTAATTCTTAGAACAAGCAACAATGTCGCTTATTAATAGACTGAAACACAATTGCAATCATATTTAAAACGTATTAATATTGTGCGTTTACTGTTTCTACCATCACTAACAGCAGCGATGGTTAGAAAACCACAAGAGAATAAGAATTGGACAGCGAGTCCGAATAAATATAAAGACCAAGGAAAGAAGATAAAGGAATTTAAGGAAACAGAAGATATGCTAAGGCTATGGCTGAAAGTGAAGGAAGCAAAAACCACCAGAAGAGAAATTCTGCCAGGGCAAATAAACGGAGAGCAGGAACAAAAAATTGAAGCTGAAAAAAGCAAAGGAGAATAGAAGTCAGCCAGAGAGCGACCGAAGTAAGGCGTGAAGGACCGAAACAACAACTTCATGAAAGAGGGGTACATCAAGAACAAAGAAAGGAAGTCGATCAAAGAAACTCAAGAGAGGAGAAAATGATGGACGAAACCATCAAAGAAAACTAGGAGACGACAACAGGCAGACCACCATCGGATCGTCCACCATACTAGTCCAGAGATACAGTCAAGATTCATCACCATCCGAGACTGGCTCGGAGAGAAGATACCCTGCGAAGTACTCGTTGACTACATGGGCCTATTTAAGTACCTGAATGAAGAAAGGATAGGAAAGAAGTGGAATGGTACAGATACACGACACGAGAAGAAAAGAAAGAAACTGACAAACAGTAAGGTAGAGCGAAAGAAAACCTCTGTCCATTACATTGTAAGGCTAGAGGTAAAAAAAGGAAGATACAAATGATTAAAAACCGAGAGACAAATTAGCCGCCTATGCAAACTGTCAGGAGATCACCCAGCCAACTACAGAAGATGCCTTCAAGCCGCATATAACACAGGACGACACCGGAGCCAACTCCAAAAGGAACGTCGCCTATGCAAACTGTCTAGGAGATCACCTAGCGAACTACAGAAGATGCCTTCAGCCGCATATGACACAGGACGACACCGGAGCCAACTCCAAAAGGAACGTCGCCTATGCAAACTGTCTAGGAGATCACCTAGCGAACTACAGAAGATGCCTTCAAGCCGCATATAACACAGGACGACGCCGGAGCCAACTCCAAAAGGAACATCGCCTATGCAAACTGTCTAGGAGATCACCTAGCGAACTACAGAAGATGCCCTCAAGCCGCATATAACGCAGGATGTCACCGGAGGCAACTCCAAAAGGAAAGTCGCCTATGCAAACTGTCTAGGAGATCACCTAGCGAACTACAGAAGATGCCTTCAAACCGCATATAACACAGGACGACGCCGGAGCCAACTCCAAAAGGAACATCGCCTGTGCAAACTGTCTAGGAGATCACCTAGCGAACTACAAAAGATGCCTTCAAGCCGCATATAACACAGGACGACACCGGAGCCAACTCCAAAAGGAACGTCGCCTATGCAAACTGTCTAGGAGATCACCTAGCGAACTACAGAAGATGCCCTCAAGCCGCATATAACGCAGGATGTCACCGGAGGCAACTCCAAAAGGAAAGTCGCCTATGCAAACCTAGCGAACTACAGAAGATTCCTTCAAACCGCATATAACACAGGACGACGCCGGAGCCAACTCCAAAAGAAACATCGCCTGTGCAAACTGTCTAGGAGATCACCTAGCGAACTACAAAAGATGCCTTCAAGCCGCATATAACACAGGACGACACCGGAGCCAACTCCAAAAGGAACGTCGCCTATGCAAACTGTCTAGATCAGTCAGCGAACTACAGAGGATGTCTACAAGCTGCAAGTATCAGGACGACACCGGAGCCAACTCCAAAATGGATGTCGCCAGGAGTCAGCTACAACCATGAAAATAGTGAGGATGACGAAGCAGTAGATTCTCCATCACGAGACATTATTATTAATTCGCCTAATAGCCTAAAGTCATCAGGTAGAGATCTCAAGAATAGAAGAGGACCCACCTAGGCGACAGCCTGGTAAATAGAAAGATTAGTAGGGGTTTCAACTAATGATAGCTTTAAAAGTGTTCGTCTTTAGTTATAATTCGACGGCTAACGATTTGTCCCATATAGAGGCAGCGGAAAACATTCAACGGAAGACAAGGAACGAGCAAAACGCGAACGACAATGATGAGGTTCCACTGAAAGGGGATGGTGATTTTTTCCGGGTTTGCATCTCTTCTTGAGAGGTGTGTGTGTGTTCCGGTCAATACCTGAAGCCAACTGACAATAGAAATAAAAGTAGAAATGCACCAAACAATGGTTTAAATATGATTGCTTTGTATCGAATATTCAACAAAACTATAGTTTTATAAAAATATCGAGTTATATTCCCATATATTGAAATATAAAATAAATACACGCTCCAAAACATCTTTTAAATAGAACATTTAGAGACGACACCCTGATAATAAATACATCACTTACGATGTAACTTGTTCCGATTCAGAAAAAAAATATATGTATACTTTTAAACAACTGTTGAAATTGTAGTGTGCAGAGGAGACCTGGGCATGTGAAATCTCAAAAGTTCAGTCACTGTTACAGCTACTTGTACTAAACCTTTACCTTCTAGTACGTCTGCAGCGCAACACAGAAGATTCTGAAAAAAATCAATAAATAGTTAAATCATACGATACAACATAATTTTTTGAATGTAACCCTTACTCGAACAAACAAGCATCTTTGATATTTAAAATAAAACACTTTTTTATTTATAATGCAAATTTATTCATATAAAGCTATTAAATACTGACATATTTAAGCTGCTAGGGAATTCTATGTTTAGAACAAATAAATAAAACGATAAACTCTTTAAAATTAAACGAACATTTCTTAATCAATTAGTAGCGGTGTCACTTTTAATTAAAAATTGTAGCAATTTTTATATAAAACAATTCATGATTCGATAGTATCACAGCTACCATTTTGTAATATGTAACTTAAAAAAAAAATTATAAGGACGGTAGAGAGAGGAAAATAGAAAAAATTTTGTACGTTAAGTATCGATGTAGATTCAGTTTTGTTGGAAGTTAGATTATTGGAAGAAATACGTGGTTGAAGTTACAGGGTTTTCAAATTTTGGTAAAAAAAACATCTTCGCTTTTATGAACCCCGCATATTTTCAAATTAAACTACCGTGTTGAAGAATTGAACTACAGTTTACACACAAATTCATAAAAGTACAAAAGATAAACGCCACTTTTGAAAATGTAGCGGATTTTTTTGACGAACTGTATAGTTCGTTGCAGTCAGTTAATCTCAAATTTTGGCAAGTTCTACAACTGAAAATACATCCTCTGATGCGCCCCATACATTAGCTACTCTTCCAGCGTTTTTGAGCGCTTCACACTAGGCTACTTCTGTCACCCATCGGTTAGATTGGTGTGGTACCAAAACTCGCCGACTCAGCCGACAAATATCTCCTAGCGACTGGTAAAGTTGGTAGATAGTTGCCAACTGTGCTGATATGAACAACTGTGAACTAATGAATACACAATGTGATCAAGTTGACTGTCGTTGCTTGCTGGTACTTCCAGCCGCTGGCAGCTAGCCTAGTGTGACCCCCACTTTGGACGGACAAAAAAAAACGCACCAACTAAGTCGCTGATACGAAACCACCGACAGCCGAAGTCCCTCAGGTTTGATACAGTAGAAACGGTGGAGCTTTACCAAATCTACGATTTATGCAACACATATTTTCTTCTATCAATATAAATCAAACATAATAACGTACGATCGTTTGTCTTCTTCTCAAGACCGACTACAAGACATACGTAATAGTTTCTTTAAATTACAATGCTTATTTTACTACTTATTAATTTTGGACTTTGTAACTTATTCACCCAGTATATCGATAGTTTTAATAAATACGTCGATGTTAACCATAGAAATAAAATAAAAAAGTTGAATTTCTTTTAATTACCAATTCGTAAAAGGCCGACCTTTGGAATATTAGTGATAACGATTATTTCTATTGAGTTGACAGAAGTTTTCATCATGAATATTGTTGATAACGTAACAGTCGCGTGATGGTAAAGCTCCGTTTCTACTGTATTAGCATCCAAACACCGTTCGAGTATGTCAAGATTGGTGTAGAGTTGACGTTTTGCAAAAACTGAAGAATTTTTGTTGTGTTTTTAATGCGAACTACTAAAATCGCTCGTGCGTAAGCGTCCAAGACGCTTGCAACAACGCCAGCTACCAAAAAACGCTGAAAAAGTAGCATATGCGTGTGTGCGCGGATTATGAACACTTAACGTCCACAGTAGTATTAGTTAAATAAGATATTTGGTTGGAAAAATAGTTTTTTTTTTCTGTACATAACTGCTTCAACATTTTTATTAATAGTTATTTCTCAGTTTTAAAAAACAAAAATGAAAAACAGTCTTTGATTTTTCTTAATACTGGAAAATATGCTGACTAGATTGTCATAGATCGAAAACAAAATATGTACAAAAGAAAACAAAATAACATAAGGACGTAAGTCAGTTTTGTTTCGATATTTTTGTACCCTACACAAGTTATAGATTCAAACTTTTCATTGCGTGATCCAAGTTTTTATAATTCTGGATCTTCTTTAAAAGCCGGAGGAAAACTATCGTCAATAGCTCTATAATATTTTTTTTTGTTAGTTTTGAACCTTCTACTAAAGACCGTCTCTTTAGCAACGTTGCCAAGCGTAGTCCCAAGGTTAATTTATCGATAAGGGCAAGGAAAATTATTGAGGAAGCTATAAAGATGGAGCTTGCAACAAATCTATAGAACTGTTTCGATTTTATAGAATAAAATAATTACCGCTCGATGTCACACTAACCACTTTCGATTATAGTTCTGTGATCTCAAATTCTCCTACTCTGACCGCTAAGACAGTTGACATATACGACCGGCCGCTTCCATTTTGAGAGCCTCGTGTCTCGCAGTTTCCTTTACCCACCGTCTGGGAATAAAGACGTACCTTTTCTATCGCATATGTCAATTGTCTTAGCGGTCAGAGTAAGAGGATTTGAGATCACAGAACTATAATTGGAAGTGGCTAGTATGACGGCGAGCGGTAATTAGAGGATTTATTCTATAAAATCGACACAGGTCGATAGACATGTTATAAGCTTGGACAGCTGTGCCTAAGGTTACGGTTTATTCTCTTTTATTAAGGACTCGGGACATACTTTCTTTGTTTTACGGTACAAAATTGTAGAAACAAATTCTGACTTGCCCTTTTCTTTTATAACATCCTTAAATAAAACATGTTAATTCGATACCTCGTACCAGTTTAAATAAAATAATAGAAACCACAGAAATAAAATAAAAAATACAGTAAATAATACTTAAGCATTATTTTCAAATAATTTCATTGCATTGGATATATCCCTTAAACCGTTAAAAATTCTATAAAACTATGGTTATAGATACAAATATTTTTACATGGTTTTTTTAAGAAAATAAATTATGGTTGTGGTTGTAGCACAAATTGAAAAAAAAACTGTGGTTCTTAGGGACTGTTTCTAGCTCAGTATTAGCACGCGCGCCACCTACTGGCATCTTACAACAGAGTGGAACGTATAAATATGAGTTGTTGGAAACAGAGTGATTTAAACCAATAAAATTAGTTGTATCTAATTCATACCTGTCTAATTTTAGCACCAGTTTTCCAAAAAAAAAAAACAAATTATTTTGGAACACTCCCGATATTATCAATTCTACTAAAACTAAATTCAAAATTTCCACATGACCAATGCAATGCTTTACAACCTAATATAGAGGCACTAATAATAACATCACATTTTTAATACCTAGCAAAATGCAGAATACTGTTATAATGGTGATTATTTGAAAACCTGGATACTTTTCAAAATCTGGATGATAAACAACCATCTTACGAAACTAGAATTAAAAGTTTTCTTGTATTTAAATGCCAAAAGAATGTGTTAAGACGGGTTTTCACCAAACTGGGTAAGCCTGTACACAAAGAAACAGAACCAGTTTAGTGAAGCCCCACGAGACTCAGATGGAAAAAGAGCGGAGCAAGTTTGGTCTAGTCGATTTAATTTCCAAGAAAGCCTCTGAATTTTATGCCGGAAGAAAAGTTTGGTGAAACCCCGCCTTTACACCAGATGACAAATTAAAAGCAAGTAGAATAGAGTAAAAATTGAGAAGACATTATAAGTTTTCGAGACACAAATGGAAAAAGAGCTAAGCAAGTTTGGTCTAATTTCAGACATATAACCTCTGAATTTTATGCCGACTGAAAAGCCAAGTTTGGTGAAACTCCGCCTTTACACAAGATGGCAAATTAAAAGCAAGTAGAATAGAGAAAAAATTCAAAAGACATTATAAGTTTTCGAGACTCAAATTGAGAAAGAACTGACCAATTTTGGTCTAGTCGATTTAATTTCCAAGACAGCCACTGAATTTTATGCTGGAAGAAAAGCTAAGTTTGGTGAAACCCCGTCTTTACACAAGATGGCAAATTAAAAGCAAGTAGAATCGAGTAAAAATTGAGAAGACATTATAAGTTTTCGAGACTCAAATGGAAAAAGAGCTAAGCAAGTTTGGTCTAATTTCAGAGATAGAACCTTTGAATTTTATGCCGACTGAAAAGCCAAGTTTGGTGAAACTCCGCCTTTACACAAGATGGCAAATTAAAAGCAAGTAGAATATAGTAAAAAATTGAGAAGACATTATAAGTTTTCGAGACTCAAATTGAGAAAAAACTGAACAAGTTTGGTCTGGTCGATTTAATTTCCGAGACAGAGCCTCTGAATTTTATGCAGGCGATAAGTTTGGTGAAACCCCGCCTTTACACAAAATGGCAAATTAAAAGCAAGTAGAATCGAGTAAAAAATTGAGAAGACATTATAAGTTTTCGAGACTCAAATGGAAAAAGAGCTAAGCAAGTTTGGTCTAATTTCAGAGATAGAACCTCTGAATTTTATGCCGACTTAAAAGCCAAGTTTGGTGAAACCCCGTCTTTACACAAGATGGCAAATTAAAAGCAACTACTATAGAGAAACAAATTTGGACATGAAGATTATAAGTTTTCGAGACTCAAATTGAAAAAATACAATTGATAACATAAAGGGTTTGTCGTTTGTTTTGCAAGGTTTAACGTATCCAAGTTTTTAACGTACACCTTCTATAAAAAAAAAAAGTAATCTAATAAAAATTTAAAACGTTCAACAAATGTTTAAATCGCAAATCTATGTAAAATGGAAAGCTCATACTCAATTGGAATGTTTGATTATCTGTTAGTCGAATATAGTTTAAAACACGATCCTTTCAAAAATAGTTGGAAAATAAGGAACATTTTTTAGTAACTACAAGAATATAATATGATTGTAAGTACACTTGGTTTATTTGTTAAATTAATACTCACTAAATTTGATGCGATGTACTTACTATTTTTCAAAAATTAAGTAATTACCAGCATAATAATCAATTAGATGTGTAGCAACGTTGATAAGATTTCATATAAATGTATCAACAAGAAAGTCTGTACAAATAAAACTTTATTAAAATAATAACAAATGTAATTTTGTTACTCACTGTATACTCTCACCCACTATTTCAACAATTTGATGCCCTGACGTCTGAAAATGTACATACAGATTGCGAAAAATTTTAATAGGTCATACGGTTTACACAAGTACGACAAGGATAATATGAACAACGCTATTTGAAAGAATGAGAAGAATTGTTCACTCTGTCCTCTTTATCAAAAGCAGGTGGGTGTGTGTTCATCACTTTTATTCATTGAGGTTTGGTAAAGGGGACGTTAGTGTCAAAAATAAAACAATTCTTGTCTCTCTCTTTTAAGTAGTGTTGTTCATAATATCCTTATCGTACTACACCTGGGTGCCGGGGTTTCGAGGAGGAGGGTAAATAGAAGGACGATACTCTGGCAAAAAAGGAATCAGCGTCTTTATTTATCAGACCTGAACCATTTTTTGGCATTGCAGAAAGCACTGCTAGATCAGCCATAGCTACCTGGGCGGAGAGGAAAACACGTACTGGGCAGACATACCTGGGCTGGGCTTCAAAAAACTATCACCAAATACAACCATATACTTCATCAGAAGCACAGGCTTTTGGGGTGAATTGTAATCCCTAGGGATGAGCCACAATAGACCCAACGGGGGTCGCAGTGGAGGTGACGAGAAGGCCCCACTAACATAGAACGTAACTTAACCTAAGAATTTCGTAATTTGTATGAAACTATGTACCACTATATTGTTTGACTTGACCTTGAAAGTTCCTATCGAAATAATGCGCAAGCCTCATCGAATTGACGGAATGTATTGTCACTTGTCAGTTGTCCTAACCAGTCACTTGTCAGTTGTCATTATTACCAGACTTTCTTGTTTAATGATATAATATTTAATGAAATCTTATCTACTTATCTTAATTTGGTGGCGGGAAAGCGATTAACATAGCCACAGTTCCAAAGAAGACGGCTAGCAATAGGAGTGAGACTGTGGTGTCTTGCAGAGTAGGGCTCTTAACGGCTACCGATTGAAGATTCGGATCGAAACGGCAAAGGTGATCCGCGGTCTCGACGAGTCGTGGTAAACCTCTTCCCCACAAGGCTTCCGTCACGTCTAGGCTGCTGCAAAGGTGTTCCTGCAACCAACCACAGTCTCACTCACTGTTGATTAAAGCAGGAGGGAGATTTTTATGAAAAATATATTTCATTAAAGAAAGTTTTATGAAAAAAAAATTGCTTGTTTCGTTTAAATAAGGGTAAAATTAAAAAAATATCTCTCACCTCATCGACTCCAATTTTTCGACAGGCTTCAATGAAATTGTCGACGTTTCTTCTACATCTAGCCATCGTCAATTTGGGCTATAAACGAGGAAAAAAAAATTAGTACAAAATTGATTAGTTGAATTTAAATGGAAACTTACAACAGCCGGAGACGGTACGTGAATACTAGCCACCGATCTGGGTTTGATGTAGTTCGCCAAATGGCACAAAACAACCCCGTCTGTCAAAGCTGGTGCTAAATCTTCCGGCAATGCCATTTTCAGTCTGGTTTCGATAATCTATGAAAAAAATGTTTATGTAGAAAAAGTAGAAAAGAGAAAAAGGGGCATTAGAAACATATTCTACCGGATTTTTGGGAAAAATTATTATTATGCCGGATTACAAAGGAAATAATTATTATTACAGGACTGAGACAAGTTATCTAATTAATGTATACTTACATTTCTTAATTGGTTAATAAGATCAGTCTCTTCTTTCGCCTTATCTATCTCTCTCCTCATAGTGAAAGATAGCTTGTCGTTGTGGGTGTCCTGATTCCAAGTGATACTTTTGGTAGTTTTCGGACTTCTCGGTGTCGTATGCATTCCAAGTTTCGGCGAACTTTTTCCATTGGTCATCACAGATTTAATAGTAGGCACGTTATCATGCGACATAATGTCAGAAGGTCCCTTCATAGGCGATTTCGGTTTGACGTAATTGTTTATCCTAGGCGATCCGTTAATATGACTAGGCGAATACGTTCTGGAAGGGTGGACTTTTTGAATGGGTTTTTTGGTTGGACTAGTATCGTCGAATATAGTTTTCGGATTACTGAAGGCGGAATTTAAGGGAGTCGGATCCGATCGAGAAGTTGCTAGAGTTTGCGAAGGAGCTAAATGATGGGTTGGGGTGTTTGGTTCTGTTTTGTAATTTTGGTCGTCTTTAGTTCGATAAATAGAAGGCACGTCTTGTGCCCTTTGTTGTTTAAGGGCCTCTTTGTACTCCCTGAAAAGGTAAATAAAAAAATTTATAAATAAAATAAAAAAAAATGTCATGCACAAAAAACGTTGATATGATAATTAATTGACAGCTTCAGTAGATGTACTAGAAAAGTGAGATACGAATTCGACGCACAACCAGTGTAAAACATTCAGTAGCGTGCAAGCTTTATAAGATGTGTGATTAAAATAGAAAAAAACGTAGGATGGGGTTTATTTAGGACTATTATTATTTAAATCGGGAAGCGGAATCTATACCAACCCCGTTTGACTTTGGAGTGTAATTCAATATCCGGCGGTGCATATTGCACGGGAAGTAGTTGCTGCTCCTTAGTTGAATGGCCACAGTTTTTTAAAAATATTATTTTTCAAAAATTTATAGAGTGTTGAATATAAATAATTATTCTTTCGACATCTGTTGATAAATCACTTTATTAAATACAACAATATTACAGGAAACTGTAATAAGCTTCATAAAATATAGTTTGCTATTTTAATATTAACGGTTGATATTTTTTATATGTAGGGTTTTGTTGCCCCCCTTTTTTTATAAATAAAAATACCACATGTACGCTTAGCCTTAATTAGAAAAACACATGTACTCCTAGCAATTTTTTTAATAAAATCAAAAACTATGAAATTCGGCTTTAAAACAGGGAAAATTTTCAATAAATCCAAGAATTTGTCAAAAATATGTCAGTTATGTATAAAATCGAGGGGTTCAAATTGGCTTTAACGCTTGAAGAAGCTCAAAAAAATATGGACAGCTTCAGTAATCGCCAAATAATTAGATGTAGACAAGTGAGATAGCGATATCGATTATTTCACATCGACGGAAGCATATTCGAGCAAACGCACAACCAGTGTAAAGTACTTAGTAGCGTGCAAGCTTTAAATATGCGATAAAAGTGGAAACAAACGTGAAATGGGATGACAGCTTAATATTATTTAAATCAGGAAGCAATTCTGGAGATTATCTCAAAATGGGTAGAAGAAAAATTTATTAAAATAAAATCAATACGTTATAATTAAAAATACCTTATGTACGCTTAGCATTAACAAATTTTATACATTTTTTAAATCGAAAACTGATACCGGATTAAAGCTGGGGTCACACTAGAGGCTAGTTGCTGTTGATTAAAAATTATAAATAATTACCTGTAAGTTTGAATTTGATGCAATGGTTTTTTATCGTCTATTCCATTGCCGTTAGAAAATGTGTCTGGGCACGGGCTAAGACGTACACTGTAAAAAAATCATGCAAATAACAAATTACGTCACTTATACATGACAAAAAAAAAAAATCAAACTACGATTAATTTCGAATTACTAACCTAGCGAAATCTCTAGGAGTCCTTTGACCGTCGATTTTGTCGTGTTCGTTGACTTTTACGTTGTCTTCGTCGATATTGCTTTCTAGGGCCGGAGATAACGTCGAAGGAGTGGACAATGTTGATTGAGTACCGTTCTGATCGCCTGTTCGTACTATAAATATTAAAAAAAAAAAAAAATTACATCGTTGGCACACTTGAGCATCATTGTGTAGGACCGATTATTTTTTCCTACTATGAAAATTAACAAGGATATAGCTGGAGGGTGTACTTACTTGTTATTTCTTGTGACCACCGTTTATCATAACAATCGCTACTGGTACTATAACCGCTATCGACATTTTGTCTTTTATGTCTGTTGTGTGTTAGGAGTAGAGGTCCCGGTGATGTACCAGCACCACTTCTTCTCGACCTTCTACCCAACGTTCCACCACCAGTATCAGTCCGTTTATCAAACTTTAAAGCCTCTAATTCTAGGTATTTAAATATGTGAACTCTGCCTCGCTTACACAACTGAAAGATAAAATAAAACATCTATTTTATCATCGCAAGATCATCTCAGTAATTTTTAATTGAAAACTGGACAATTCATGGGAAGTTGAATGAACATTTATTATCTTTTAATCTATTTGGAGGTTGCTCACACAATATTCAAGTAGAAAAGAAAGGAAAAAGCATTATGGACAAAACAGAAGAAGATAATCAACCAATGGAAAAAACAGAAACGATAAGAAGAAAAACATAAAGATGAAAGTCATTATTATGAATAAATTGGAACAAGGACAAGATGAATTAAGAAATTATATGAAACAAACAACTAGAAGAAAGGAAAATTACATATCTGGCATTCATAGATCTGGAGAAAGCATTTGATACGGTCCCTAGAGAGAAAATATGGAAAGGATTGAAAGATAGAGGAATAGAAAATAAAATTATTCAAAACAAATAATAATTTCACAGTACGAAACAACATGGAGTCTGATAGATTCAAAACCACTATAGGATTATGACAAGGAGGAGGACTAAGCCCAATATTATTCAACGTACATATGGATAGCATCATCAAGAAAAGTGAAGAGAAAATAAAGAAAATGTTTGTAGTTTATAGAAATCTAGAAAGAGTCGAAATAGCTGAAGGGGTGTTTGCAGACGATGTAGTACTAATTGCAGAAAGTGGAAAGTGATTACAAGAAAATATAACCATATGGAAAAATGTAATCGAAGAAGAGGGTATGAGGTAAATCCGACACCTTAGGGTATAAGGATAACGATTATATAATATATGAAACAAATTGGGACACGGATTAACTTGAACAGAAAAAAAATTACATGAAATGGAAACGACATTAGGAAAGAAATTTGAAGAAAAAGTTGTAGAGGAATAAAAAACTACAAATCCTGGAAAACTATGAGCAAATAACAGTAGAGTTGGTGAAGAAACAAAATGAAAGTGGAAGTTATAGAAAATATTAAGATAAATTAAGATGAGAAGTGACATGTTGGCCACAATAAATTAATGACAACCAACCATACCATATCCATCTAAACTGGGATGGGTTGGAAGGATCGTTGGTGTGGTACACATACGAATCTAAGACTGACATTGGAACAGAAGCTGGAGTTCATGGTGCAATGTTTACGCATCGTTGGTAAATCTTGCATCTGTATTCCAGTCAGAAATATACACTATCAATATGTATTATGTTGACCTGGCAGGAATCTAGTGCCTGTAGGCTGTCCGAGTAAATAAAAATTGTTTTGAAATTCACTTCCTGCCTTGCTATTTCTCTTGCACAGTGTTCAATGGCTGTTACGTCCACCTGGAACACTGTGGAAGAGATTCCTAAGTTTATGTGGATTTTAGTACTTGGCTTTGCTCTGTAGACACCGGCTCCAACTCCATTAGGGGTTTTAGAGCCGTCTGTATACCAGATGGATTGTGCCTCTATGGGTGGACTGGTCTCCCAGTCATCTCTTTCTGGTAATGATGTAAGATTGATTATTAATGGCAGATACGAAGAAAAAATGGATAATTTATATATATATATAAGTCCGGCTTCATAGCGTCTTTCGCCTTCCGGTTCCCAGTTGCCAGCCTCTTCGGTCAGTCCAATCTCCTGGGGCTAGATTTCGTTCAGACATAATTTACAAAATGAAATGTAAGTTTCGATGAAGTGTTTGATAGAGTGAATTGATAAAAATACTATAGAAGTTGAAATATTAACAAAACATAAACAAAATAGCCTGGGAATAAAAAAGAAGGGATTTTCAATATAGAAAAGTAATAATAATTTTCAATATAATACTTACACTAGCTGGAGGACTAATAAGGGGATTATCCTCGACATACAGTTCTATCAAACTTAATACGTTCCGCAACTCAATGGGAAGATTACTGATCCTATTCGCTCTGAGGTCCAGCCTCACCAACTTCAGATAGGTCAGTTCAATTGGCACGGCTAATAATAGATTGTTGCGAAGCACCAGAGATTGAAGAGATTTTAATTCTCCCAATCGAGGCGGTAAATGCGTTAATTGATTACAAGAAGCATCCAATTCCGTTAGCTGGGACATGCGGCACAACTCGTCAGGGAGGGATGAAAGGGAATTGTTTGATACGAGTAGAATCTGAAAAATAAAAAAAAAATATTTGTTTCAGTGGGTTAAAAGTAAACTTTACAGCACTCCACTGGGTAATTTTTTTTTGTAAAGGGTATTAATTGAATATCTTGGAAATGTTTTTTAATCTTAGACTTCAATTTAATTTCATTTTGTTTGCCATTGACCTTAAGAGTTTGTGTGTTATTGAAGTTATTACAGAAGCTTTAAACATCTTCACTTTCTATCTTTAGAAATTGTCGGGTCTTTGTTAATGACTGAAATAATAAATACAGTGTAGACACCAATAAGATTTATACGATATTGACATTATTCCAACATGAAAAATTGTGGAGAAAAACTAACTAAACTCAACCAAAAAAGTACTGACACAATTTTTTTATAATATTGAAACGTCAAGCTTGAATAAACTGTAAACAAAACCAAAACACTCAAATATATTACAGACTTTGACAGTTCTTCAAACTTAAAATTCGAACGGCCTTTTTGTAACTGGCTATTAGTTCTTGAAATATCTAAATCCGAAATGTTTAGTGAAGTGACGTATCTGTAGTGAAAGTTGCAAACATTTAGGAATTCCTAATTTCCAGTTTTCTCGTAAAACTTTCGGTATAAAAAATTTGTAAATTAATTTTTGCAAAGTAGTACCAACATACTTTAATAAAATACCAAAAGCCGGATATCGGTTTAACAACCCATTTTGTCCAATAGTTTATTAACCTGATTCCCCCAAAAATAAATTTCCCACCGCACTTAATTCTCCTTCGAAACATGCCTAATAAAAGGAAAAAGTCGCCAACGGAGACGAACACATACTTTAGCTTTTGCCATTAATTTTTAACTAACCTCACCTAGACAATTTAGGTTTTATATTTTTTAATGTATAAAAACTAGTGATATATTCAGATATTCAGTGATATTTTATTCCTACCATTTCAATAAATTAAACCAACGACTAGACAAAAACTTTTCTTGGTTTATTCAAAACTAACATGGAAAGACAGGAAATTGTATATTTATCAATTTAATTTTTTTTCTTCATATTCCAAGAATTCTATTTGAATATTTTTCCCAAGTTTGTTTAGCAAATAAAATCTTTTGATAAATGATATAATAAATCCTCATCACTCTTGTGTCTGTTGGAGATGTCAGAATACAATAATAAAGGTGTACAGGGAAAAACGGTGTCAATGAACAAAGCAACAATAAAACAATAGTGCAATTCTGAATTTAAATGACATCGAAGATAAATTTTTCAAAATTATAGCTTTTCGTGAGGTGCGTCTTGAATACAAAACATACCAAAATTAGTACGGTTTATTTAAATATATAATAGACCTTGAAAGAGGTGTGGCAAGTTATTGGTTAGATCTCTTTCGGTATAGTTTAGTTCAAAAGATATATTTGGCTTCTACTGTCATAAATAACTTATCCACTTAAGCCACATTGTGTAGGATCGATAATACTTAAAAAGCAATAAATGGTTACAGGGTCAGTTAAAGTAAATAAAATTTATAATAAATAACTTGAAAGTTTTTAAATTCAAAAGACACATCTATCAGTATGAACTTCCTTGACCCTACTACTTCGAATTTTATGTTTGTTTCTGGGAATTGTTTTTTACGAGCTGTCATGGAACGTGCTAAATGAAGTATTGTATTCAACAATGCATTGTAAAAGTATTTTTCATTAATTGTGTTGTATAAAATAGCAATTTGTATGAATTTCACATTGAAATATAGCAATTTTCATCAATTTTCTGGTTTAAAATATGTTTATATGAATCACACATTGAAAATAGCAATTTTCAACAATTTTTTTGGTTTAAAATAGCAGTTTTTATGAATTTCACATTGAAAATAGCAGTTTTTATAAATCTCACATTGAAAAATAGTAATTTCCATCCATTTTCTGGTTTAAAATGGCGTTTTTATAAATTTCACATTGAAAAATAGCAAATTTCCATCAACTTTTTTGTTTAAATAGCAGTTTTTATGAATTTCACATTGAAAAATAGCAATTTTCATCAATTTTCTGGCTTAAAATATGTTTTTATGAATCTCACATTGAAAAATAACAATTATCAACAATTTTTTGGTTTAAAATGGCGTTTTTATGAATTTCACATTGAAAAATAGCAATTTTCCATTAACTTTTTGGTTTAAATAGCAGTTTTTATGAATTTCACATTGAAAAATAGCAATTTTCATCAATTTTCTGGCTTAAAATATGTTTTTATGAATCTCACATTGAAAAATAACAATTATCAACAATTTTTTGGTTTAAAATGGCGTTTTTATGAATTTCACATTGAAAAATAGCAATTTTCCATTAACTTTTTGGTTTAAATAGCAGTTTTTATGAATTTCACATTGAAAAATAGCAATTTTCATCAATTTTCTGGCTTAAAATATGTTTTTATGAATCTCACATTGAAAAATAACAATTATCAACAATTTTTTGGTTTAAAATGGCGTTTTTATGAATTTCACATTGAAAAATAGCAATTTTCCATTAACTTTTTGGTTTAAATAGCAGTTTTTATGAATTTCACATTGAAAAATAGCAATTTTCATCAATTTTCTGGCTTAAAATATGTTTTTATGAATCTCACATTGAAAAATAACAATTATCAACAATTTTTTGGTTTAAAATGGCGTTTTTATGAATTTCACATTGAAAAATAGCAATTTTCCATTAACTTTTTGGTTTAAATAGCAGTTTTTATGAATTTCACATTGAAAAATAGCAATTTTCATCAATTTTCTGGCTTAAAATATGTTTTTATGAATCTCACATTGAAAAATAACAATTTTCAACAATTTTTTGGTTTAAAATGGCGTTTTTATGAATTTCACATTGAAAAATAGCAATTTTCCATTAACTTTTTGGTTTAAATAGCAGTTTTTATGAATTTCACATTGAAAAATAGCAATTTTCATCAATTTTCTGGCTTAAAATATGTTTTTATGAATCTCACATTGAAAAATAACAATTATCAACAATTTTTTGGTTTAAAATGGCGTTTTTATGAATTTCACATTGAAAAATAGCAATTTTCCATTAACTTTTTGGTTTAAATAGCAGTTTTTATGAATTTCACATTGAAAAATAGCAATTTTCATCAATTTTCTGGCTTAAAATATGTTTTTATGAATCTCACATTGAAAAATAACAATTATCAACAATTTTTTGGTTTAAAATGGCGTTTTTATGAATTTCACATTGAAAAATAGCAATTTTCCATTAACTTTTTGGTTTAAATAGCAGTTTTTATGAATTTCACATTGAAAAATAGCAATTTTCATCAATTTTCTGGCTTAAAATATGTTTTTATGAATCTCACATTGAAAAATAACAATTATCAACAATTTTTTGGTTTAAAATGGCGTTTTTATGAATTTCACATTGAAAAATAGCAATTTTCCATTAACTTTTTGGTTTAAATAGCAGTTTTTATGAATTTCACATTGAAAAATAGCAATTTTCATCAATTTTCTGGCTTAAAATATGTTTTTATGAATCTCACATTGAAAAATAACAATTTTCAACAATTTTTTGGTTTAAAATAGCAGTTTTTATGAATTTCATATTGAAAAATAGCAATTTTCCATTAACTTTTTGGTTTAAATAGCAGTTTATATGAATTTCACATTGAAAAATAGCAATTTTCATCAATTTTCTGGCTTAAAATATGTTTTTATGAATCTCACATTGAAAAATAGCAATTTTCAACAATTTTTTGGTTTAACATAGCAGTTTTTATGAATTTCATATTGAAAAATAGCAATTTTCCATTAACTTTTTGGTTAGAAAAAACAGTTTTTATGAATTTCACATTGAAAAGTAGCAATTTCCATCAATTTTTCGGTTTAAAATAGCAGTTTTTATGAATCTCCAATTGAAAAATAGCAATTTTCATCAATTTTGTTAGTTAAAATAGCAGTTTTTATGAATTTTACATTGAAAAATAGCAGTTTTTATAAATTTCATATTGAAAAATAGCAATTTTCATCAATTTTTTGGTTTAAAATATGTTTTTATGAATCTCACATTGAAAAATATCAATTTTCTGGTTTAAAATAGCGGTTTTTATGAATTTCACATTGAAAAATAGCAATTTTCATCAATTTTGTTGGTTAAAATAGCAGATGATCCTAATTTATTACCGATTCTCTATAATAATTGAAATACGAAATTATTAAAAAATATCTTTTATTATGAGTCATGTAATTGAAAACTTACATTTTATGACCCTAGAACATTAGTGTATATATTATAAAAGATTAATAAAATTTCTGTTTTTCTTCGAAACCGATAAAGTGAAAGATCTCCGAACGCCACTTAAGATGATGTCATTTTTCTGTCGAGTGTTTATTGAATTCGGTGCTCGTTCTATAAATAATAAGCTCACTTTGTGAACTTGTGGCGCCAAAAGCACCACAGATGTATGAGTTAATTCACTTCAACCTACTTGGGAAACTTTTCGTTCAAAGTGATTACAAATAATACCAATTTATTTAGTTTTCCAAATATTTAACTTTTGTTTGGTTTGTCGTAGAATGATTTTTTAGTTGTATTACAATTGTAATGTTCCCAAATAATGTTGACAAAATGAACTAATAATATTTAAATGCAATATTTAGTAAGATAAACAGTCAACCACGTGTGCTTAATAATTTCTCAGGTCTCAGTATCAATAATTATGTTTTAAAGTTCAATTTATTTTTGTTACAGTATCAAAATCTCACCAACAACAACAAATTACACAATGTGGTGTCCATTCGTTTGTGTTGATAAACAGAAATCCTGTTAGTAACGCCTTCACAAGAAACATTTAGATCCTGATAAAGGAGTAATACAAAATCTTCCTTAAGTAACAAAAATATTCATACTTATAGACAAATCAATAAACAAAGAATTACCGCCTTGGAACGCGGAAATTTTTTGATATGCTGAAATAGTTCTGTATAAAACAGGTGCAGTATATATATATTGGAAAAAGTAGCAAACTAATAAATAATAGTAGAATGCAAAATATAAACCCACGCATAAAATAGGTGCCAATTTTAAAATCTTGTTTAGTTCAACCATAAATTATATAATCCGAATAATTTCAATTTCAAGTTCTATACTGATTAGTGTGATAAAGTTCTGTGCCTCCTTTGTCCTTTGAAATATCAATTTGAAAATTTGAGGGTTTATGGCCATCATCAGTCTTCACATTTTTAAATTATTTACAATCTTATCCAGAATGCTGCGCCATATCAAAGTTACATTTTTTTAAATGAAACACCCTATATTTTATCGCATATTTGGAATCAGCTTGACCTCCCTATCACAATAATATAGAGTTGTGATGTGTTCTACGGGGTATTTAAAAAGTTATAACCAACTTTCCATAAAAATCGTAACAAGTTCAATACCCTGTACATTGTAAGAGAAATTCAAGAATAAAAATCTGTTGTGGCCAAAGCATTTGAATAGTAGTAAAAATTCTGGAAAATTATTTATTTCGTTAATATTCATTGAATCTAATACAGGGTGAATCAAAATACAAATACATTGTTTTCTCCGTTTTTTCAAATGGAGAGTATCGAAAAGTACTATCAACATACTTCTTTTTTTATAAAGCATTCCCTATACCTTAAATTGTTAGTTCTTGAGATATTTTGATTTTTCTATGCAAAACATTGATTATATCTAATTATTTAATAATTAATTGTGAGTTGGGTGTGATTGATTTGTCAAAAACTGATATTTGACAGTAACATGACATGGCAGTAGGTACATTAGTGATTTTTGATTTAGCGGTTTGGAAAAATTTTTGGTGTTTTGAAGAATTTAAACTAGGGCAAAAAAGAATTTCCCTAGTGATGAAATGATTGATATGATCTGGATATTGGGAGAATGCAATAAAAAACGCCTTACTATCAGCAAGAGAATACCATGAACGTTTTCCTGAAAGGCAGCAACCTACAAAACAAAAACTTTTGTGACAGAAGAAAATGAAATTAATATTTTGCTGGTAGTTACTGAAAACCCACTCACAACTGTAAAGAGCCACGTTTCATAAAAATGGTTGTGTTAATAGGCACAATTTTCACTATTATTCATAAACTAATCCATATCCCATAGTGACACAGTCAAACTAGATGGTCGTTGAATGTGTGGGGAGGTATTGTTGGTGAATATGTAGTAGGACCATATTAATTTGATATAATCAATGTTTTGCATAGAAAAATCAAAATATCTCAAGAACTAATAATTTTAAGTATAGGAAATGCTTTATAAAAAAAGAAGTATGTTGATAGTACTTTTCGATTCTCACATAAAATACAGTGGGATCCATTTTAAAAAACCGAGAAAATAATGTATTCTTATTTTGATTCACCCTGTATCAGATTCAATGAATATTAACGAAATAAATAATTTTCCAGAATTTTCACTACTATTCAAATGCTTTGAGATTTTTATTCTTGAATTTCTCTTACATTGTACAGGGTATTGAACTTGTTACGATTTTTATGGAAAATTGGTTACAACTTTTTAAATACTCCGTAGAATACATCACAACCTTATATTATTGTAATGGGGAGGTCAAGCTGATTCCAAATATGCGATAAAATATAGGGTGTTTCATTTAAAAAAATGTAACTTTGATATGGCGCAGCATTCTGGAACACCATGTAAGATTGTAAATAATTTAAAAATGTGAAGATAGATGATGGCCATGAACCCTCAAATTTTCAAATGGATATCTCAAAGGACAAAGGAGTCACTGAACTTTATCACACTAATCAAGACAAAAAAAATGTATTCATACATTTTTTCAAATCATACTTATGTTTGTCTCAAAATATATCATCGTCTTGGCTTTTGCCTGCAATTATCTAAATAATTTTACCTGAAATGAAACCCAAGAACAGTCGAGTGACAAGGCAAGGGTGGACCATCAGGTTTGTATCGGGTGTATTTTGGCTGCATTGAATTCATTTGGCAGTATTAAATATTCCGTTTTAGCGCTTTCTATACGAGTATTACAAATTATTATTAATTTTTTTCGCAATGTTGCGTCGAAAACATAACTTGTCATTAGATGGCCCAGAATATAAAATAGAACCAATCATTATATTTATCGAAATGTCCAAGGCATATACAAACATGAATTTTGATAATACTTCATACAGAAACCATCCAAACCAAACCAACAATAAATACTGTTAAAATGACTTTTTTAAAATAGATTCGTTGAAGATTTCAAAAGTACTATTCGTGGTAGTTCTTAAATTCCCCAAAAGTTATTTTATTACCGATACTAAGGAGATTTTCAAAGATTTATTAGCTACGGTTATAAATTTACAAAACTTTCTGTCAATCGATGTAGATTTATTTACAGTCAAAGAAAGGATAACGTTTTAACCGGTTAACACAAAATGGTACCTTTGAAAGTTAATAATTAAATAGAAATGGTATGGGTAATAAATTCTGTGTAATAAAACACAAAATTTACAATTAAAAAAGTATCCACAATATACTGAGTGTCCTAATTTTAATATCATTAAAAAGAGTTCAATTTCAATAGAATTATATTTTTAAAATAAACTCACCTGAATTGGCAATTGACATAATTCCCTCGGAAGACTGGTTAGCTGATTTCGACTGAGATCTAAAAAATTTAAACACTGCAGGCCGCTTACAGTGTCGGGTATAAATCGTATAGCGTTGTGATAGCATTGTAACTTTTCTAAAAAATGAAAACCAAGTACCTCATCCGGTAGCTCACCAAAACGATTTTTTGATAAATCTGAAACAAACAAAAAGTACCTAAATGTTATTCTATATAGGGTGTCCTTAAAGGGAAACTAATTAAAATATATACTACAACAAATATTGAATGTTTTCTAAACAAAAAACAGCCACTACTCCTGTTTCTGATGCATCAGATAAAGCGACTAGTAATATACAGATTGCGAAAGAGATTTACGAACCGTACGATTTACACCACACAACAGCTTGAAAGAGAGAGAAAGAACAACTGTGCGTGGCCAGCAAGGGCGTGTATTTAGTTCCAGAGGCCGGCCGAATGTCCACTGTCCCCCTATTTCAACCGCTGTTGCAAGAAGCGCAGACTAATTTGTACAAATGATATTTTTGTCTCGTCATCGTTGACTCCTTTTCGAGCTCATGCACTATTAGGCAAAACCAAATACCTCCATCCGGCAATAGTGTCCTTTACAGAGAGAATTCACATTTAAATTGCTATTCCTAGGTCTTTTCGCTACAAACGTTGACCACGTTGAAAGCGCATGCCATTGCACTTGAAAATAACACTGTTGTTGGATGAAGGTATTTGGTTTTGCCTAATAGTGCATAAGTTCGAAAAGGAGTCAACGATGACGAGACAAAAATATCATTTGTACAAATTAGTCTGGGTTTCTGACAACAGCGGTTGAAATGGGGGGGGCAGTGGACATTCGACCGGCCTCTGGTACTAAATACACGGCCTTGCTGGCCACGCACAGTTGTTCTTTCTCTCTCTTTCAAGCTGTTTTTCTCATATTTTCCTTGTCGTGCTTGTATAAATCGTACGGTTCGAAAAACCCTTTTGCAATCTGTATGAGGACTATGTTCAAAAATTGATAATTAGGCCGATTCAACCAGCAAAAATAAAACGATGTCTTTGGTATTTCTGAAACCTTGAGACCATATTCCATTTGCGATTTCATGAGATTTTCCAAAAATCGTTTTTGCAGCCCTGTCATGTCAAAAAACGGTTCCGATACGATTATTTGGCCCGAAATGGCGACCATTATAAGCAAGAAGTACTTTTTAATTTTTAAAAAAACGGCTTTACGATGTATACTTTGACATGGCACTGAAAACGTTTTTTTGAAAAAAGAAAAAACACGTGTCTCATGAAATCGAATGTTTTTGCTCGTTGAATCGGCCATTAATCAAATTACAATAAATCGCACTTTATTTACTGAAGTATTAAATGTCATTATAACAGGAAAGTTTGATATTTAGCGTGCAATTAGCGAAAAATCTAATCAAATGGTAATTATAAGCAATTTATTAAAGAGCGGGGTCATGTTTGATGCCCGACAATCAACCCACTTCAATTAACAGAGTTGTTATAATGTAAACATTAGATCCATTCATTGAGAAGATTATGATGATAATTTCCTACTGTAATTCAAGCATAGAAAAACGCGTCTGGCAATTTATTTAAAAAAAAAACACAATACAATTATTATTTAATATTTCAGAACTTTTTATTCGGCATTTTAGTAACCCTTTTATTATAGTAAATTTCATGCTGAATCGATTGACGTTGATTAGAATATAATAAAGTGGATGGTTATAAAGTTATCGTCAAAAGTATGTCGGATAGTCAAGCAGCCATTAAAGCACTGAGTTCTTGTAATCAGTTCCAAAATGGTGTGGGAATGCCTAGAGCAATATTGTGGATTCTAGAACTAAAATACCCTTTTGGGACCGGAACCCTTTTAGGTATCAGTGAATGTCAACCTAATATACATACCCACACTATAAAGAGTATTCGTTGAAACACTACAGGTAAATTTTGACTAATAATCTCAAAAATTGTTGTTTTTTTTATTTTTGAACGTCCCTGTACACACTGAGAGTTGTCATCTTAAGTGGGTTGTTGGCACAAATGAGTTTCCCATGTGGTGCATACTTTTGATTTAATTTTAATACAAATATAAGTTGTTGTACCTATAGAAATTATAAAAGTATGTATGTATTTTGGGGTAACATTCACTGAGACCTAAAAGATCTATTGTGCCCCCTTACTTCTACTTAGTTTCTGAGGAGAGTCTCAGATACTAGTAGCTCCTTTAGTCCTATTTCCCGGAGGAATTTTAGGATATCTGCAGGCCTCAACTTAGGTAACTGTCCCTCTTCTATCCAGTAGTCTCCCAGGTACTGTGCCCTAGGATTCTGAAATACTGTGCAGTTCGCAAGTATGTGGATGGAGGTTTCTTCTTCCATTCCACAAAATCTACAATCTTCTTCCTCCACTATTTTGAGCTTTTTAAGGTGTCCATTCAGGCGACAATGTCCCGTTAGGATTCCTGTTAAAACTCTTAGTGCAGTTTTGCTTTGACTTATGCATTCATTTGATCTCAACAGGTTGTAGTCACCCAGAAGAATCTTTGATTGCCTAAGCCCTACTAGATCTTTCCAATTGTCAGATCTTCTCTTTTCTTCGGCTTTACCTATTTCTTCCAATATTACATTGGAGCTGATTCCGCAAAAAGGTTCCGGCCCCCAAAAGGGTATTTCACTCCCCCTCTTTGCTAGTTCATCTGCTATTTCGTTTCCTTCTATTCCAGTGTGTCCTGGAATCCACAGTAAGGTGACTATATTGTTCTCGCCTAGTTCATTAAGTTTGCCTAGGCATTCCCACACCATTTTGGAACTGATTACACAGGAACTCAGCGCTTTAATGGCTGCTTGACTATCAGACATTATGATAATCCTTTGCCTTCTATATCCTTTGTCAATATTGAACTGGGCACACTTTCTTATTGCGTGAATTTCCGCTTGAAAGATACTTGGGGTTTTTCCCAAGCTTTCAGAGTGTTTGGTTCCTGGCCCGTACACTCCTATCCCAGTTCCTTCTATTGCTTTTGAGCCGTCTGTGTACCATTGAATGGCATTCTTTCCAAGTCTGGTAATGGTATTTGGATCCCATTCCTTCTTGTTGCTTAATTCCGTAACGAATTTCTTTGAAAAGTTATACTTTTTCATCATACCATCTTGTGGCATGTCCCAGGTTGTCTGATTTCTAAGAAGTGAAGAGGTGGTTTTCTTTTTAATGATTCCCTCTCTACTTAGTCTGTATCTTGTTCTTTCTGCAACACTCTCCACCACCATATGTAATGGTGTGAGGTTGAGAATCACTTCCATTGCTGCCGTTGGGCATGTACTCATTCCTCCTGTTATGCATATACAGGCTAGTCTTTGAATTTTGGAGAGGTTTTCTCTCGTCGTCAAGAGGCTAGTTCTACTACTCCACGCAATGGCTCCATAAGTGATAATTGGTCTCACTATGGCAGTGTACATCCAGCTCAGGATTTTTGGGTTACAACCCCAGTTTCTCCCTGCCAGATTCCTGCACACCATTAGAGCCATTTTTGCTTTGTATGTAATCTCCTTCTCGTGTTTGTTCCACAGGAGTTTGCTGTCTAGAGTCAAACCTAGATACTTGACTTCTAAATAAAAGTATAATTCGTAGTAGTTTTTTTGCTTATGAATAAAATTATTATTTATTATCAACAACATTCCTTTGGTATTAGTAATATTTACTTAACTACCTAGCTATTTAGATAAATGTAATTATTTCAACAATTGAAGAAATGTTTGGTACTGTAACATTACGGGTAATTTTTACAGCTAGTTGATAAGGATAAAATGCTAGTTTTTATCAGTGATCAATACCTATCCTTGAGGAAAAAACATTGCTATATAACTTTTCGTTATAGGTACTATCAATATGAAATAATTTTGAATTTTTATGGATAAAATCCTGGGTAATAATTGCCAACTAACTAGTAAAACATTTTCGATCTCAGACCCCTGTGTCCTTGTTACTTTTGAGGTAATAGAGGGTGTTTCCATAAGTAATCTGAATTATTGTTGTGTGTCTATAAAAAGTTTTCCTTGATAAGAAATATTGTCCTAGTTTTTTTTTTTGTAATGTGGATAATCCACTGAATAAACGGATTAAAATTAAACTCATCAATCAAAAGTAATTTGGATTGATCGCATTTTAGTAAGACCATTAGTGGATGATGTTTATCTGCTCGCTTTTACATAAATAGGTTTTTTTATTGATAAAGTGGGATTTGTGAATAAATTCCGTTTAAAGATGTTTTTTTTTTCGATTTAACTACTAACCTGAGAAAACAATATCATGAAAGTTATGAAAATGCCCACTAAAAATATCAAATAAGAATTTTTTCCATTACATTATGATAATTTTATGCGTTCTATATCCTTTTGTCGATATTCAACTGGACACACTTTCTTAAAGCGTGAATTTCTGCTTAAAAGGAACTTGGGGTTTTTCCAAACTTTCAGAGTGTTTAGTTCCTTGCCCGTTCACTCTTTTCCCAGTTTCTTTACAGCGTGCTAACCAAAAGTCCAATAAAAATAATCGATGTTAATCTTTATTTAAATCAACGTTTTGAACCCTCTTAAAAATGCACGCTACTGATGTATATCCAATGTTATTGAATAAAAATAGTCCCTTTATCAACGTTTGTATATCACACTGTATAAGAGTACTTTACTATTATCTTAGAAAAAACATTTTGAAAGCTCCCTGTATATTCCTCATAAGGTGCATAATTTGGGGAAGACACTGTATAAACCTTTTTAGAAAATAATTGAAAAGTTTTCAATTGGCAGGAGAGTTTATGGACAATCTGTATATTCCCTCTTCCTGTTTTACGCACATTTTAAAACGGATTTTACTGTTTTATGTTTATTTTTAAATTAAAGTTATACACAAACGTTTTGAAATCTTGAAATCTATTACACGATAACAAGTCATGTAATTCAGAGAAAATTTTAATATTGCAACATCTTGTTACTAAAATATAATATAAACAAAGACGTTATTCACTGACAGTTATACCATTATGTCTTTAACCTTTAGTAGGGCATAATTGATCAATGATATCAACATTAATATTAATAATTATAGGATGCATCATTAGCGTAATTGGATAAACAAGAAATTTTTACGAAAAAACGATGACATATTTGTACTTGTATTGAATCACAAGAATGTGTAACCCCGAACAAACCCAGTAAGAATATAAATATTATATTGTTGGAATTCGAAAGTGATTTCCCAAACTGTTCACCATGTAAATGCGTACTAAATATATAACCTAACCACAACTACTGCCATTTGCGTGATAAACAAACTCACCACAAGTTTGCACGAGAGTTTACCCATTCGTATTAATAACTGTGTAATTTGATTCTAGATTTTAAAGTACAATTTAATATAAATTTAAGTTCTGCACTTTACACTAGTAAGCAGGTCTTTGTGACATAGACGATGCGTCACTATATCAATTGTTGCTACTATACTTATTATAGAATATTTACTTAATTACAGTTTCCTGTAAAAAATAGTCATTTTAGTAAAGCGTGTTATCAATAGATGTCAAAAATAATAGTTAGAATTTTCAAATGGAAAGTTTTTTCAAACTACATGGGACATCTTGTATATTGAAACATACGTGATACGATCGAAATGATTTTAACAGGATGTGATGATAAAATTGAGATATGCATAGAAAAAACGACATATATGATTTATCCATCTGTGACACCCCCTTTAGAAATCTTATAGAATCGAAATAAAAACAAAAAAAAAATCATTTACCATCTTGAAGTCGGGAGTGCAGACAATTAACATCCAGCTGCTATTCTGGTATCACTTTTTGGCACGAGCACATGCAAGAACACATGTTAGGCAAAAAGGGCGAGTTTATGAGACACGTTTCGAAAAATTCCACCAAAAATTGAACTCACAAGAATAATTATTGTTATATTTTATATTTCTTTGTTCGGCAGGATAAGCAAAGAAAAATATAAATATATACCGAGTGCTGTTTTTTTTTTAATATATACAAACAAAATTGAAAAGTTACCCCATACTCTTATAAACTTTTTACTTTTGGTGGAATATTTTCGAAAACACAAATGGTAATGAAAAATATTTATGTAGTTGGGAAAGGTTGGAAATTTTCTAATACTCTTATTTGTAGGTGTATGTTTTTATCGATCCTGTCGAATATTTATCCCCTAAAATTTGGGGTTCTTGCACGAGAATAATGAGAATTTCGACCGTCTAGCGACGGGACAGTCAAGGGATACTTGGGGGAGAAATTTGCTTTGAGGAAAATCGAATGGAAATATAAATGAAACGCCCTATCGAAACTTTTGTAAATCAAAGAGTTTATTGGATTTCTATCTCTTCTGCCCTGTTAGTAAATTATTGCAGTGTACAGCTGCTTATTCCTGTCTAATTTTAGATAAATTCTTTCGCGGCTTCTCCGTAGATATCGAGCAACTAGAAACGTGAGAGAAGACCTAGAAGTAGACGACTAAGGGTTGCCACCACCCGCACAAGAACTTAATTTAGTTTGGCGTTAAGTGTAATAGAGGAGATCAGTCTAAGGTCAGTGTAGCCAACAAAAAGTGGTTTTTCTGACAATAATGACAGTTAATGTCTACCATTCGAAACATAAGGTTTTTGCAGGTTTTTTATCATTGCGAACATCTATATTGTAGAAACTTTTGGCATGTCACCATTTCATTTCCGTTATTCTGTCACTAGATATGTCAGATGTCAGTTTTATTTGTTTTTATTGATATTCGTTTAATCGTTCATGTTTATTTTCCGTTAGACTTTTCTGGTTCTAGTTAGTTGCATCTCTTAATTCTTCCGATTGCTTTTTCCAGTGACATCTGACATAATGACAGAAATGAAACGGTGAATTTCCAAAAGTTCCTAGACATATTGGCCACCGATGCGTTGAGTATTCAGCTAAAACGTCATTTTAAATTTTAAGATTCACACTTTGGGGGTGTATTCATTGTCTTAATGAAGCAATTTAGATGTTCATAACTGTCATTATTGTCAGAAAAACCACTTTTTGTTGGCCACACTGACCTTAGACTGAACTCCTCTATTAGGAAGGTTTTAAAATGTAGCTGTTCCATCCAAACGTGCCAGAAAGCTGACACTGGTGCCTAGGCAAGACGAGGCCTATGGCTGAATGTCACAAAGACGGAGGTCGAAGAAAAAGAAGAGAGATTTTTGATCTTGATCTTAAGACATGCACGTTGTATTTTGTACCAACAAACGCGTTTTTATTAACAAAATTTCCAAAATAAGCGAGAAAAAAAGCGCTATCCCAATAAAAACCGTTCCTGGAACGTGCACTTCACTGGATTCCATTTCTATATCGTTAGAATGTCATAAAATAAAATGTTTTATTTCACATTTTACCAGAGGTGTGATCTACTATGAATGGACCTTAATAAAATTTGACAACAAAGTTTTGCAGTCTTAAACTTCAAAATATTATTGATTGTCTAGTTGTCAAATTTTTTTCGATAGGGACCAAAAATTATTTCTATACTAGTTAATCTTGTCAACGGTAGCTGGAACGCTACCGAAACATCGAAATAAAAAACATTTTTGTGGTTTGATTCCCAAAAAAATAAGAGAAAAAAGAATAAGCCACAAGCAACTTATAGAAGATATTTCCAAAATATACCCACACAAAATAGAAAAAAAAAATCAAAGGTACATAGGGTTCCAACAAACTAAACTTAGAATCCCAAAATTTCCTTTTCAACGACTTTAAAAAACGCCAATTTTACAAACTACATCTATTCTCGATGACTTATTTCGCTGATACCGCTATAGATGTGTTTTCCTTATATGGACTCAACTCATTTTACGTTTATGTCAACTTTAACAAGTACAGGACGAGCAAAGAAACATAAAGCCAAGAGAGCAGTGCCCTTTGAAAGTTCACACCGAAAGTAATAAAATGTTATCAAGTCACAATTAAAAACCAACGTTAACTAAATGGATTTAAGTAATTTTTAAAGATTACAGATGTGATATGTGCACCAAATAAGTCTTTATGGTATCTGTAGACGTTAAACAGATTTACGAGTAAAAGAAAATTAATTTTAATTAAAGTAAAGAAAAAATATGTATAGTTTATTCAATATAAATGTACTTGCACGTCATCAAAGTGAAGAACTCAGTTCGTTCGTTTGCTGCTGTCAATCAGTACGTTACTGTAAACTTGATAAATATTGAAATTTGTAGGTCGCATGTTATTAAAAAATATAAATATATAACCAAAGAAACGCCTGTAGCCTGTGAATTAGTTTTATCGAAATAAAACAAAATTGGTACGTTGATTCGTGTCAAATAAAATTGCCAATCTCTTTGATGTTTTCATTTGACATTTTGATGACAGATATCGAACGATATTGTAATATATTTCATAGTTCTGGCTAAAACTATTAATTTTTGATTCAACTCGAGACACCCTGTACCTATATGCCTAAAACTCACGAAATTGTATTCAATTTGTTCCGATATCCTTCCAAAAGGTACAAACTGGATCGATAGTAGATGTATTCTTAGCTCAAATATCCTGTATCGCCCCTATTGATTCAAATAAATTTTTAAATGTCAGAACAAAGGTCGACACTTTTAGTTTCCCTTTTTCATTACATTGTAGGTCAAAAAATAAAAATTTTATAGCCCTTCTATCAGTAATCCCAGATATATTAGATAAGAAGTAGATAAAAAAAAATCAAACAATACCAAATACCTAAATATTAATACCAACCCTTTGTAAATGTATGCCGACAGTACCTACATGATCTACATAAAGTTATATTTATAAATAAATTTTTGTTTATATGTTGATTTTAGTCACCGGAAGTGTTGGTGTAAAAAGTACAGAGTTGCAATGAACTTTACAGTACTTAAACCGTTTTATATCCGTTTGTGCACAATTTGGCTATTAAAAGACGTTTGTATTAAATCAATTTTGAACATGTCTGGATAACTAGAGAATTTTTTATTACAATAGGAATGAGTCACGTTACGTACGTATCAATAGAAACAGCTGATTATACAAATGTAAAAATATATTTTGGAATAAATGGTAGTTACTTCAGAGTATCTAAAATCAATTGTGAAAGTATTTTTGCCTTTGGAAGGGGAAAACTATGGAACGTTAAAAATTTCTCAAAAATAATTTTTGGTGGAATAGACAACAAGTCTATTTGGTCCAAAAATCAATAGTTATAGTTTCTGGTTATTAACTTTACCGTGAAATTTAAAATATTAAAATTTCTATAAACACACTATGTCTGTAAAGTATGGAACAAATTCATTTTTAACTAAACAATCCATTTTAAGAAATGACTTGAAAAACGTCGATTTTTTATTTTAATTTTCCGTATTTTAAAATAATAATCTAATATACAGGGTGAATTAGTTTCGAGTAATGACGTCACCGTCATTTTTTTAAATGGAACACCCCCATTTTGTCTCAATTTTCGGATTACTCTAGCTGAGCTGATTCCAAAAATGTATCACATCACAATAGTTTTGTGTGTCCTCAAAGTAATCCTGGAGGTTTTGATGAAAGTTTATGGTTCCAACAGGATGGTGCACCTCCACATTATGCTGTAGATGTTAGAAGGTACCTAGATGAAATTTTTCCGAACAGGTGGATTGGTAGACGTGAACCTATTGAATGGCCAGCGAGGTCACCAGATTTCAATCTTTTGGATTATTTTATGTGGGGCCATCTGAAGAATGTTGTGTATCAAACGAAACCAGCAAATATTCAAGAATTAAAAAAGATAATTCGGACAGCAATAAACAATATTTCTCAAGACACAATAAACAAGGTTCAACAAGAATTTGTACACCGTTTGGGTTACTGTCAAATACAGCAAGGGCTGTAGTTCGATACTTTACCGACACAGTGTATAAGGCTTCCAGCTGTATGTGCCTTTGAAGCAACAAGGTAGTAGGGAACTGTTCAGTATTTCTAATGAATTTTTCTTAAAAATTTGTGGTTTGGATTCTTCTAAATCTACTAGGATTACTTTGCAAAACCAGGTTCTGAATATACTATCGGACAGATAGATACCATTTCTGATAATAGACTGTTCCTGACAAGACTAGGATCTCAAAGTGCTGTTCCTGATAAGACAGCGTTCCATCAAGAACTGTTTGTTGGATTCAAGCTCAGTAATTTGTAAAATTTGGAAGGCTTCACCTATTTATATAATTTCATATATATTCTCTTGTTTAATAACCATTTACTGATACTTGTATATTTCAACACTTTTTCATTATATATAAATATTTATCTAGAAAGAAACTTTAACTTCTGCATGTATTTAATTTACCAGTAATTACTAGCATTGAATAATACTGAATTAAATGTTTTTTGTACTGATTTTTAATATATAACTGGGAATCTATTTGATTTTGAAACGTTTAACGATAGAGTGTTTTAGTTTCTAAAAAAATTAATTTGGTAACCAGAATTGGAATAAATTGTTTATGTATAGTCCATTTTACTATACATAAACAAGAAGTCAAGTATCTAGGTTTGACTCTAGACAGCAAACTCCTGTGGAACAAACACGAGAAGGAGATTACATACAAAGCAAAAATGGCTCTAATGGTGTGCAGGAATCTGGCAGGGAGAAACTGGGGTTGTAACCCAAAAATCCTGAGCTGGATGTACACTGCCATAGTGAGACCAATTATCACTTATGGAGCCATTGCGTGGAGTAGTAGAACTAGCCTCTTGACGACGAGAGAAAACCTCTCTAAAATTCAAAGACTAGCCTGTATATGCATAACAGGAGGAATGAGTACATGCCCAACGGCAGCAATGGAAGTGATTCTCAACCTCACACCATTACATATGGTGGTGGAGAGTGTTGCAGAAAGAACAAGATACAGACTAAGTAGAGAGGGAATCATTAAAAAGAAAACCACCTCTTCACTTCTTAGAAATCAGACAACCTGGGACATGCCACAAGATGGTATGATGAAAAAGTATAACTTTTCAAAGAAATTCGTTACGGAATTAAGCAACAAGAAGGAATGGGATCCAAATACCATTACCAGACTTGGAAAGAATGCCATTCAATGGTACACAGACGGCTCAAAAGCAATAGAAGGAACTGGGATAGGAGTGTACGGGCCAGGAACCAAACACTCTGAAAGCTTGGGAAAAACCCCAAGTATCTTTCAAGCGGAAATTCACGCAATAAGAAAGTGTGCCCAGTTCAATATTGACAAAGGATATAGAAGGCAAAGGATTATCATAATGTCTGATAGTCAAGCAGCCATTAAAGTGCTGAGTTCCTGTGTAATCAGTTCCAAAATGGTGTGGGAATGCCTAGGCAAACTTAATGAACTAGGCGAGAACAATATACTCACCTTACTGTGGATTCCAGGACACACTGGAATAGAAGGAAACGAAATAGCAGATGAACTAGCAAAGAGGGGGAGTGAAATACCCTTTTGGGGGCCGGAACCTTTTTGCGGAATCAGCTCCAATGTAATATTGGAAGAAATAGGTAAAGCCGAAGAAAAGAGAAGATCTGACAATTGGAAAGATCTAGTAGGGCTTAGGCAATCAAAGATTCTTCTGGGTGACTACAACCTGTTGAGATCAAATGAATGCATAAGTCAAAGCAAAACTGCACTAAGAGTTTTAACAGGAATCCTAACGGGACATTGTCGCCTGAATGGGCACCTTAAAAAGCTCAAAATAGTGGAGGAAGAAGATTGTAGGTTTTGTGGAATGGAAGAAGAATCCTCCATCCACATACTTGCGAACTGCACAGCAATTCAGAATCCTAGGGCACAGCACCTGGGAGACTACTGGATAGAAGAGGGACAGTTACCTAAGTTGAGGCCTGCAGATATCCTCAAATTCCTCCGGGAAATATGACTAAAGGAGCTACTAGTATCTGAGACTCTCCTCAGAAACTAAGTAGAAGAAAGGGGGCACAATAGATCTTTTAGGTCTCAGTGAATGTTACCCCAAAATACATACATACATACTATACTTTTATTTAATTTTTAAACCAAAATACTCAAAAATATTCATATAAATAGTCATTTGTAGTTATTAGCATAATTTCTTTTTATCCGTGTTTTGGACTATAGAGACTCAAATAAAATTTTTCCTGGGCGCTTATGTTAGAGAGTCAAGAAAATGAATTGACAAATATAATTTGGTAATATTTTTGTACAATTCCACCATTTTTAAAAATGGATTGCCAGCATTCTATTAATAAAAGTTTTAAATTTAGAAATTATTGTAAATTGCAATGTAAAATATGCAAAAATATAATGTTTAGTTTTGTATAAAACCAACTAAAATTTCACTGTCACTTTTAATGGTTGGGTTATTTATTTTTGTATTTAAACTAAACCTTATGAATTTTTAATAAATATCTGTTACTAATAAACAAATTTTGATTTGGTTTTTTAATTATTCATAATTTATTGTTTGTAAAATACTCATCATAGTAGTAAATATGAAAATATTTCAAAATTTTACCTTTAATAATGTTAAACATACTTTATTTAATAAGAAACTGTTTATAATATATCAAGAAAAATGACAAATTACATAAATATTGACACCAGTGAGTTATAAAATGTTTAACAATGTAATCAGTTTATAAAATTCAGTAGTTATGTCATAATAATATGTAAATTTAAATAATTCAAGAAAAGACGATTAACAAATTTATTTTAAAAAGTAAATATACTACTAAATTTAAGTCAGACAGTTTGTGAACAAGGTCAAAGATCAATTAACATTCGAAAACATCCTGTATAAATAAAAAAATTCACCTAACAATAATCAGTATTATGGTTGAGTGCCTGGTAGTAAAAAAAAAGATTCATGAAAACAATAGAAAATTATGGGAACCTTCAACCCCTTTTCCAAGTCATGTTATCTTTGATTACCCACTAGAGTGTTAAATATATTATTTTGTTCCTTTGTGTATGTTCATGCCTCTCAAGACAATGAAAGGAAACATTTCAAACGAAGCAAGGAAATTGAGAGAGCTGAGATGTTTGTAGGTATAAAAAAAGTTACAACAATGACATTTATCTTTCAACCTCATCTACTTTATTATTAATTTAAATAAATGTCTTCGTTTTCATAATGAAATGTACAATTTTTACAGTTGCACAGCTTCGAATAGGAAAACATGTGTAGCGAGCCAAATGTCTTGAATTATTAAAAATATGAATTTATGTAGTAATATTTAATTAACTTTAAATATGTTCAAAGTAACTAGGAAGAAAACTATAAGGTATAATGCTGAAACAATGATTCCACTTCTATTAAAAAAAAATTTCCAATTTCTAAATTGTATTCAAAAAGAGATGAGGTTTGTCAGGTAATACGCTGCTATAATACGCTGACAAAAAAATTATAAGAATTAATTATAACTGGTTGGAATAGGGATAATGGTTATCAATCAGTGTTACTAAAAAGAAGCAGTTACGATACTGGTTGTTAATGTCATCACCCATCTCAAGAAGAGCAATTGATCCTTTATAATTAAAGCATTTAACATTATTTGTATTTTGTGATAAACATATTGATGAATTCAAAATTGCAAAAAAGAAAATTGTACCTATTCAAATCCACATCCAATAGATATAGATTTTTTTCTACTGGCTTAAACAGGATTTAAACATATGTATATTAAATTTGTATCTATTTTGATAATGTTTATTGTTAAAAACTCAAAAGTAATAAATCTTTATAATCAGAGATTCATAAATTGATTTAGATATTTAAAAAAAGTGATAAACAACAAAAATTCAATCAAAAAGGTTTGTTCATTAAAATTGTAGCCTTAAAAGCTTGGAAAAGATGTTTTTAATCTTTTAATTCACACAAAAATATGGTTAGGGTATATTTTATTATGTAGACGTGAAAATAAAGCATGGTATACCAATGTAAACATGTAAAAGAGATCTAAAAATAAACAAAGTTCAACAGAGACAGACCAAAAGTTTAAATAAAAAATGGAAATAGTATTTATCTCTTTGATAAGGCTTCCTGCCTTAAATGAAAGAAACCACACACAAAGGCAAACTATACGTGATATGAAATACTAATAAAATTAGAATTTTTTATTATTCACTTGACGTAGAATGGTATTCCGAGAAAACGACAATAAAAAATGAATTTTAACATAGCTTACCTGCAATTACGGTATCACTTAAATTGTATTTTTCATTGGTTTTAGGAAAATCCTTCAATTTTCTGTTACTTAATTTCAACTCTCCACTTTGATTTGCTTCTTCCAGTATTCGTTCTAAAGATCGAGTCAACTGGTTTTGAATATGTCCACTTATATTGGAAACTAACACTGCCATCGTTCATTGTACGCAAATATCCTACGATTTGGAGACAACTATATACTTTTATTAGATTTAGAAAATGAATACCGAAAGAAATTATTCATTTTTATACAATAATTTACCGTACTCCTACTATTTACACGTCGATATAGTCGGCAATAACGAATCACATACACAAAAACTTAACTCTTACTACCGACTGCACACTCGTGTCTCGTTTCGCGTGTAGCCGTCAGTCAGTCAAGCAGGCAACTGAATAAACCAGTGCTGCCAGAGTTATAAAATCAAAGTTAGCAAATACAAAAAATACACTTTTTAACACCGAAATGAAGAATATAAAGATATAAAAATAGCATGAAAATAAAGCATTATTATCTTTGGTAAATCTCAAGTCTCTTAAATAATGACTTACATGATACACTTTTTTAAACACAACCTGGAATTAATAAAAATAGACACCACTGCTATGAAAAATATTTACTAGTGGCAACATTGTCCCTGAATCGTAATTATTAAAAATTGGCCATGGCTAGGAGTACGATGATCCGGGCAATATTTGTCGAAATTTTTCATCTGAATATAATTAGCTGTGGTTAGTTAAAATTCATGCAACCTATAAATAGAAACTAAATAAAATAAAACCACTTTACTTACGTTTATCCACTTTTTATTAAAAACTTAACCAACATATCTACTGTAGAATACTTCGTCGGTGTGGGCTGGGCATAATAAAGATTGGATTATACGGATCTCCTTCCATCCTAGTTAATTTGATACATAATTCTCTAGATCTCATTATAAAAATCAAATATGCAAATAATTCTTCTTCCAAATCATAGCATCTCATGTCTCGAACCAAATAAATTTCGAGACAGTTACGGAAAATTTTGTCAACATTCGGCATATCGTTTAACCATATGTCGTTAATAGACGAAAACATGGATTCACGCAGAATGCTGTACGCCACCAAGAAATAAAATCCATACATAGCCACAATCCTGTATAAGAAAACAGTGTTAATGGCGATCGATTTAATTCCAGATTTTGTTCCCAACATATTTCTGAAAAAGTAGGTATTCTGCATTTATAAGCAATAATTACTCCACCTGAGTTAATCCATGTACACACTTGCGGATTTCACCGCGCGGCGCAGTTTTTTAACCGATAATAAAAAGTAAGTTTCGTAGAAATTTTTAATAAATCAAAATAGTACAAAAGATTCTACTGCATAATTTGCAATCGAGGATTTCGATCTGGACTAGGCAAATTCAATTCATTACCGTCATCGGTGATCTTGATACAAAGTTCTCTAGATCGTATAATGAATATTAATTTAGAACATAAATATTCTTCTAATTCGTAACATTTCATTTCTCTCACCAAATACATTTCGAGGAGGATTTTATAAATTCTATCGACGTTGGGCATATCATCCTCCCATATCTCGTCTATAGTGTTAAATAACAAACCGTGAATAAGTTCGTTGAATAAGAAGAAATAAAATCCATACATGGCGATTATCCTGCACAAGAAAATTATGTTAAAATATAACAAAACGTTCCAATCCTAATAATAGACGGAAAACAAATCTGTAAAGTTAAAATACTAGAATAGGATTTCAAGACGGATATAAAAATACCCGACGTTTATTGTAGATGTGGGCGTCTCCGAGCGAAGCCTTGGCGGGGCGGGTCGCTATTAGTGAACAGACATTTGAAGCGAGTGGTTAGTTGGTGGTTGGATATTTGTTCTCTTTCTTAGTGTTGCATGTGTGGGTGGCTAGTAAATATATAGATAGTATAAATCACATCTTCATTAAGCTCAAGATTAATAACAGAATTAAAAATTGTAATCTTATACAATTTGACGTGGATATTTATGAAATTGGACATCCGGTTTTAGAACTGTCATTACAGTCCGGCCGTTCGCCGGCAGGTGGATGTGTGCCTTTAGATAATTTCTTCATTATTAGTTTTACATAACGTAGGATTGCAATATAAACAAGTATATTTATAATAACATTATAAATTTATTTTTAAAATTGATGTGCACTTATTTGACGTAAAAAAAAACAAATAAATAGTTCACAATTCAAAACTCACATAATATATACTCTCTATTTTGAATAGAAAAAAAATTATATCAATTAACAATATACAATAAGATGCAGCCAATAAAAAAAGCCAAAATTACATTATTGTATATAACAAAAATATTTTCATATAAAATCTATCGATTAGCTAAAAATACAATGTACAAAGTGTTTGTTTCAATATGACGGTGATATTAATATTTCTGGACACTCTGTAAAACACGTACGTATTAAATACAATCCAGAGAAAGTAGTTCAATGGTCACCTCATTACATTTTTCAAAATGTCAACTTAAAAAACGTACAAAAAAAATTTTAGAAGAGAAGTTAATGTAAAACCGGCTGGTTGTCAACTGTCATGGATTGTTAAAATAAGAGCCTACCTTAACTAAGGCACTAAAGAGATGAGTATTCTCATCCGCCATTTTGGTGCCTGAATTTTATTGTTTTGTAATGTGTCAAGTTGACATATTGTTAAAAATTTTTCGATATTAAACGTCAACGTACAACGAGGCACCAAAATGGCGGACGAGAATACCTGTCTACAGCGCTCTACCTTAACGAGAAACGAGTTGCACTTTTAACAACCTGTGACATTTGATAACCATCCGGTTTTACGCAAATTCCAAATTTATGTGTTACAGTTGAACTGCCATTCTTCTTCTTCATTACAATGGGATCGCGTCTCTACTGTGACCTCCACCCAAGTTTTTCTTAATGGAAGGTGTACCTCACAGTACATCTGCCATCTTATAAGATACCATCTAACGATGTAACATTTCCTTTCTTCTTTTTTTGTAGATTGCATTTAGCAAACTAAAACCTTGATAGTTTCAGTTCTGTGTTCCTCTTGTCATTTGTGATGTCAAATGTCATACCTTTATTGTTTACTGTCATTTGCAGCGCTACCGTTTTGAGAGTAATTACATTACAACATTTGTAAGCGATTTGAAAGATTCGGAGTAATCTTCGAGTAATGAAGCATTGAAAGCTTTCTGACTCTGACCTGTGACCTGGACTACTTGTTTCCTTATTTGTTTCGTGCGAACATGGATAGATAGCAGTCATGTCATGTCTCAATTCTCATGTCGTGGCACAGAACGACAGAACTTGTTATTCGTTAACTATTCGCGTCTTTGTCTATGTCTATTGTCTATACTATACCCTAATCTAATACCATCAATCAATGCCATGTTTTATAGTTATGTTGTTTGTTTTTATCAAAAGATAGAAAGAAATGGTAAAATAAATAAGGAATTAAGGAGAAAGAAAGGAAGAGAAATGAGTGGAATTGTCGGTTCAGTCTTTCTCTTCTAAATCAATGGACAATGTGAATGAGTTTTCTCTGGATTCGATTCAGTATCGATATGGTGATAGATCACTCGATCAGAACAAAATAATCCATATATTACATATGAATAAAGTTTGTAAGGATTTTGTAAGCATTCTCAAAAATGTGGGAGTAAAACCCGCATTTTGATAGAAACTAGTCAGCATTTTGTCAATTCTCAAATGGCAGCACTGCAAATATGTTTAAAACGAAATTTTAAAGGTTCATAAGAAACAGAGAGTGGGAATAACTGTAGGAAAAATATACCATTTGAAATTGGAAATAATTTTGAAATATGTAATGAGATTTCCCTTAATTGTATACAGAAATACTTAGTGGTTACTACATTCCTGAGATGATTTTTTTTTAATTGTAAAACGTAAAAATATAAACGATAAAATAACTTGCGATTCTACAACCAGTAAATGTGATTAATAAAAAAAAATTAGTCGCTTTTAAATACCCCATTTTGAATCAATATTTTTCCTCTTAGTAAATATTCAACAATCACAAAACGAACGATAAAAAAAAAGCCCAATAATCACAGAATCATGCGCAAATAAAACCAAAAATATTCATTTAATAATGGTCGCGTTCATCCCAACAAAGTTGATCAGGTAGCGATTTTCAGAGTAACCCATCATTTCTTAATCCTGCTGAACGTTCTAATCTTGTTATAACACCATAACCTAATTTTATTTGACATATGACATTTGACAATTTAGTTTAATAGCTCATTCATTTTCAAGATACACACGATATTTGTCATAAATGACAGTTAATGCATCACTGATCGGTAGCGTAGCGTATTCCAATTCTGGTGGGAAAAATGGCGACTGCTACCACAGCGCTCACATCAATCAGCTGACAAAACACTCGTTCAGCAGGAAATTTATTATCGCTCCGGTAGCGCTACGTTGAGATGAACGCAACCAATAACATTAATTATAAAATAAGCAGCTAGGCTGTTTCAAATTAAGAAAGAAAGTATCTCACAAGATCAATTATTAATTTATCCCGATAATTACCGCTTTATTCAATGTTCCTACTAAGATCATCGTTATTTTGACATTATTGACAGTTGTATGGTCAGTTTTTTGTTCCTGTTCCTTCCGCATCTGACCTTGCTGCTATACATACTCTCTACGAGCTGCAAAGATCCCTGTTTTTAAGATTAGATCCTACGATACCAGGAGACTTCATAGGTAAGGAACCGTTTTGTGGAATCTCTAAAGATTGCTTAAGAGAGGAAAGAACTTGATAGATAGGGAACAAAAATTCAAATGGAGGTCGACACAAGGGTACCTGCATACAAAGAGTTTACTGAACAAGGTAGACAAGGAACTCTAAACCAGGCTATTGAAACTGAGTAAGTAAGACATTTGAAGACAGTTACCGATCTGGTGACTGAGGAAACATCTGCACAAAATAGGCAAAGTTAGTGAACCAATGTGCAGGAAATGTGAACTCTATGATGAAATACCTACTCATATACTCTGCTTCTGAGAGAACTTACATGGACTCAGACGGAAGACTCTCGAATGAAACATAAATGCAAAGTATGGGAAAATAAGAGAAGTGTTAACTTTTTTCAGTCCCGTATCTCAATTTCAATAATTTGAAACAGCTTAACGTACAAATAAGCTACAACGATAAAAATCATGACACTTGATGATACTTAACAACTACACAAAAAATGCCTGAATAAACAACGTACACTTTTAACAATAAAACAGTATATTCGAATGCAGACATATTAAGATTACGCAAAACTTTGGCGTCAAATTACAGATCAAAAGCTGTATATCTTTAATATACAATCAATAAAAGACTGTATGTCGGGATGTTAATCATAACATTTAGTATAACGTTGATGGCATATGACAGGTGACAGTAAAGATACAACGTACGTCAACAAAAAGTATTGGTACTATAAAAATTTAATAAAACAAATAAATAAACTGTAGAAAAGCTAAATTTGGATTGATATGTTTATCCCTGACTTCGAATATACTTTTAAAAACCACAACAATAATTATTGAAACCAATATTTCGAAGTTCTGCCGCTGAAACGTTGCGATCGGCAGCCCGCGCATACGCATTGTGATGTTTCATCTGTTGACAAGCCACAGACGCCATAAAGTTTACACAATTTTTATGCGTATTTAAAATACAACAAGATCCTCCGTCCAGGATAGTATCATAATGACGACGATTGCATCAAAACGACCGTGAATCAGTGGCGTTTCAGTTAAGCGGCAGACGACGGGATACAAAAGCTTGTTCGATATGATAGATGCCTCACTAATGGCGACAGGAGTAGTAAAATATTTCCTCATAGAAAGGAAACGGAATGGAAGAAAATAATGGGTAAAAATGCTTCAAAAGATTTACATACCTAAGTGGAAAGAGGTTCTTTTCTGTGGAGAGCAAAGATAAAAGCGCCGAGCACTGTTATCTTCTCGCGACGAGTGCTTTTATCTCCGAGTGACGTGTGATGTTATTCTCACACGTTGGGCGCTTTTATCTTCGTGTGTTGGACGCTGTTATCTTCGTACGTTGGGCGCTTTTATCTATGCGTAACTCCCAATCCAGGTAATCATAAAAATAACGATTGTTATTGCAAAAATATACCAACAACTCAAATTTGAGACAAAAAAAATTAAGTTCCGCAATAACAACAATATTTTCGTCTTACACAAATAAAAAATAAAAAGATAATTTGGTAAGGCTAACGATCTCTCTCTCTCTCTCTCTCAAATCTCTTGTTCATACTACAACTAAATATCCTTTTAAATGCCAACCGCGACAAGTTTCTCCATTTTAACGTTAATTATTTATTCTCCGTCTCCTTCAGGATTATCCTCATCTGCCACTTCCTCTTTAGGTCTGGACCACTTTATAAGCGTCTCCGGAGATCTAAAGAGGAAGACTAGTTTAGCGAAAAGATCTTCTTCGAGAGCGAACTCTTGTACTTCTCGCACCAAGTAAATATCAAGACACAGTCGGAAAACTCGATCGACGTTGGGTAAATCTTCGAACATAATTTTGGACATTCCATCGGCGAAAAAGCCGCGTAGGATACGTGATGCCACGAATACTAGGGTGGTGTATAGACCTATGATGCTGTAAAACGAAACAAATAAACATTATTAATATCAAGAAAACTTTCAAGTTATGTTAGGTTATGTTCATTACCTTATAGGAGTGCCGGGAATTATTATCTTGAATTGAAAATGTTCAGGGTTTCGTTTAGGGAAAATTTAAATTCGCTAGAGGGGTATTTTTTATTCCAGTGTGGTCTTTGAACCTTCTTCAACTTTTTTAGTGAAGTGTTCATATTTTTCCAAGTATGTAAAGTACAATTTTTCGTGCTCTGATCTTCTTTTTAAAACTATCCACTTTCACTACACACTAACCTGCTAATATTGTAAAACAACGAAACAAAATGGATATTTGTATGTATTATTAGCGTTGCGAAATTTAAAAGGTAACTGACAGTTCACACTAAGTGTCTAGACAATATTAAACAGATTTCCTGGCGTTTAGAAAACAACATATTAATTGAAAACTGAAAAATGGGCGGTGGTATGACGTACTAACCCCACTGCTATTATATGTTTGGTCCGCTTAAGGTCGATAGGCGTGTTGGGGCTAATACGTCATACTGCATTACATTAATGAGAGCAGTCTTTACAAATGGCGCGTAAAATTTAATGTTTGAAAAGAAAATTATGTTAAGTCAGTGTGATTAACCATATTTTTAATCCCCTTGAAGGAAAAAGCCGCCCAATGGCGTGCATATAAATTATTTATAAATTCAAAAATTGTGAAATAATGATTAGATTCCCGCGCATCATCTTGGACTGTCGTTTCTCCAAAATGCTATTCTAATTAATTACAAATAAATTATAATCATAAAACTCACCCTAACGTCTACGAACAAATAAATATTATATTGATATCAATTCACTAAACTCACTCGACCAAGAAATAGATTCTAGATATTTACTACTATTATTTTAAATATTTCTTTAAAACAAAATTCACACACGCCCCTAAATCGACACACAATACTAATATCTCTCTAATATCGCAGGCCACCTTCGGAGTTTAATTTTTTTTAGTTATAGTTAGTCCGCCTTAGTAAGTGACCCGTTACTCCATTATAATATAAACGATAATGTACTTGATGATTGTATAACGCTGAACACCTGCAATGCGTTGTCAGATATACAAAATTTTCTTAAATATAGTAGGCATGGAAAAATTTGTTTTAATTAATTTCTCTTTTTACAGCAATTTCGAGCGACTTTTTTTAATGCTTTCTAATATAATACAACTGAAAGTCCCTCCAGTCAAACTAGTGGCCTACATAAAAGACACAAAGCTTCTAGAATGGAAGAAGGTAATATGGGAAATGGTACAAAGATCAGTTCAAGTTCAACGTTAGAGCTATTGCATTGTTTTGACGGGGCGTAAATGGATTTTTAATAAAATTACTTCAATATGGTTTCCATGGTATCTAAGCGAGCGTTTTGATTTCTTTGTGACTCGCATTTCTGGAAACTACTCCCTTTTGGAAGAAAAAAATAATTTAAACTTACCCTCCAGAGGTAATGATGTCCAAAGTAGGCGGAAACACTTTGTCGTTGAAGGCGTATAAAACGATGGAATCCTTACAATCGTGATATATAATTTTCGACAGAAAATGGTCATAATTGTAGTCATCACAAACTTCGTTAACTTTCCACCAAGCTTGTTCGTAACCAGTGGAGTTATCGCGAAGAAGTTTGATTGTAACATTTCTGTAAGTCATCGCATCCATGTCTAAAAGAAAAGAAAAATGTATCAAGGTTTTTGGGTTACCTAACAATCGTTTGCATTACCCGGTTTGGACAACATCATAACACTTATAGGATCCACGGTTCCTCTATTTGTAACCTTCACGAATTTTGGTAAAATATACGTAAAGAGCACTGGACCTGCTTGCTCACCTTTGAGCAATTTCAATAAATTTTCTCTGTCAGTATTGACGCTTGTATTTGTACTTGGTTTCATTGTAATTTCTTTTGAAAACGTCACCAACCCCGAATCTTCGGCTTTACTCGTCCTGTGAGTTATTTTGTATTCAAGTCTAATCTTCAGAAGTTTCGCTACAAGAGAAATTGTTAAAATGTTTTAAATCCTACGGAAAGACAGTGACAAATGTCAGTTATACTGCAGCATGACAGTGACAAATGTCAGTTATACTGCAGCATGACAGTGACAAATGTCAGTTATACTGCAGCATTACAGTGACAAATGTCAGTTATACTGCAGCATGACAGTGACAAATGTCAGTTATACTGCAGCATGACAGTGACAAATGTCAGTTATACTGCAGCATTACAGTGACAAATGTCAGTTATACTGCAGCATGACAGTGACAAATGTCAGTTATACTGCAGCATTACAGTGACAAATGTCAGTTATACTGCAGCATTACAGTGACAAATGTCAGTTATACTGCAGCATGACAGTGACAAATGTCAGTTATACTGCAGCATTACAGTGACAAATGTCAGTTATACTGCAGCATGACAGTGACAAATGTCAGTTTTACTGTAGCGTGACAGTGACAGATGTCAGTTATACTGCAGCATGACAGTGACAAATGTCAGTTATACTGCAGCATGACAGTGACAAATGTCAGTTATACTGCAGCATGACAGTGACAAATGTCAGTTATACTGCAGCATGACAGTGACAAATGTCAGTTATACTGCAGCATTACAGTGACAAATGTCAGTTATACTGCAGCATTACAGTGACAAATGTCAGTTATACTGCAGCATTACAGTGACAAATGTCAGTTATACTGCAGCATTACAGTGACAAATGTCAGTTATACTGCAGCATGACAGTGACAAATGTCAGTTATACTGCAGCATGACAGTGACAAATGTCAGTTATACTGCAGCATGACAGTGACAAATGTCAGTTATACTGCAGCATGACAGTGACATATGTCAGTTATACTGCAGCATGACAGTGACAAATATCAGTTTTACTGCAGCATGACAGTGACAGATGTCAGTTTTACTGCAGCATGACAGTGACAAATGTCAGTTATACTGCAGCATTACAGTGACAAATGTCAGTTATACTGCAGCATTACAGTGACAAATGTCAGTTTTACTGCAGCATGACAGTGACAAATGTCAGTTTTACTGTAGCGTGACAGTGACAGATGTCAGTTTTACTACAGCATGACAGTGACAGATGTCAGTTAAGTAAAATAGAAAGGAAAGGTTTGTTCTTACTCGAATTAACTTCTGCAATCATTCGTTGTCTGTCTGGAGGCGATATACTCCATATATTTGAAGAATCTGTATTTAATCTAATGGCAGTAACGTCAGCCGCTTCATAATTAAATATGAAATTTTCAGATACTTGATAGGCATTATAAATGGATTTAATTTCTTCTAATTCGTGGGGAGTGAACCTAAAATATAATATAAGACACGAGTGATACAGTTTTATTGAATATAAATATACTTACTGGAAAATAGAATTGGATTGTACTGTCATTTGGTAAATCGGTTCGTAAGGTCCGATTCGAATCTCCAAAGAAACGTCCGAAGGTGGATTCGGATTACCTACCGCATCACCCAATGAAAAGAACACCAAAGGAAACCATATAATTCCTATGATTACCGTTAATAGAGCTCCGCCCATCAAATATTTGACTGTACGATTTTTTTCTTGTGCTCTAGGTTGAGGATATTCGTCTTCGACGTTTCTCGAACACTACAAACAAAATTGCAGTATGTAATTTTCTGTTTTACCACATTTTCCTTAACCTCAAGTTAGTGGGCGAGTTGAGAAACGCATGTGATGACTTTTGGCATTAAATAAAAAACCAGAATTAAAAGAATACGTTAATTTATTTAAAACATTAAAAGTATCAAGGTAAGGTCAAGTTGAAAACGAAAGCAGACCGGACGTGTCTCTTTAAGGTCACGTAATATTTTAATATTTACATTAGACGGGATTCTACCAACACACGCACATACATTATATAGTATTTAACCTCTATTTTATTGAGGGTGAGGCTAAAAACATACTGTGTCGTTAAAATGATTTAGAACATTAATTATTTCCACTAGTGACGCCGTGACTTTTTAGGCTCAACTCGATCTATCCATTCAATTAGTTTAACGAATAAAATAGCTAAGCGGTGACAGAAATTATGACCGGAAGTAAGCCATACTTACTTTTAAAAGGAATATATGTTGGAATATATCTTCTAATTTGATCCAATCGAATATAGCCATGGAAGTTTCAGTCCACATCCAGTCCATGCAAGTTCTCAATTCAAATAAGAATGGTATCAACATAAATCCTTTGAACAGGAACATATTAATATACCCGTATCCTTTGCATAGGAAGTTTCCTAAGATTCTCGTTGGATATCCGCATCGGATTTGGTACGCCGCCAGTAGCAGGTAACTGCATTTGGCGATGTAATAAATTTGTGGTGGTATCAACGTGTTGCAGGAGCTGGAAATTTTAGTTTTTTATTTATTAACTGATTGCAGCGACATCTACCGGGACCAATTTTTTACTCACGTTTTGGTAATTATAGGAAATAAGATGAATAACCAGATATGCAGCAAGACTATTTGAACGAACTGGAAAATTATTTTGGCAAGTATATTTTTTCTTAAATAGATTCCTCTGTCCACAATAATCAACATAAATTGGAATATCAACATGAATAGAAACAGTGGCGGAACTCTATTGTCTTGCAAATAATCGGAAACGCTTCCCTCTTGCTGAGTCTAAAAATATATAATATAATGTATTATGATTACAATTAGATTTATTTTTTAATACTCACCCCAAATGCGCTAAACCCAAACAGAATGACAAAAAAGTTTATAAAGTCACAGAGGAACATGAAAGAATAAACGTCGGCCGTTACTCTTGACGTTGGATCCAGCAGTTGCTGAATGAATATTTTGAATTCCTCGGCATATTTTGATATCCTACAAATTTATAAAAATCACTGGTCATCTAGTTTATGGATGAAGGTAATAGTAATGATAATAATAATATTAAGAGATTCTTTACAGTTCTTTACCAGTCTTGGATTGCTGATAGATTTAAGCAGAGCAGAGGTTGTCAGACATCGTTGAAATGTCACAAATGACGGATTCAAAGTTTAATAAACAGATGATAGATTGTGCGCTCGTACTTATCTCGTTCTTTGGAAGGTATTCTGTGTCTAGAAAGTTTCCTAAACATTGTATAGCAGTCTTATAAGGAAAAGGTACAAACAGCAGTTCATTCAACTTTAGAATCCATCCTTTACGATATGCTGACAGTTGACAGCTCGCTTTGATTGTCATTGACGTCGCGGCGATTTTTTAACTCTAATATTTCGGAAAATTACCATCGGATTAGGCTAATTTTTTGTAGCTTGTACATTGACAACATTTTTACGAAAATTACAAAGAAAAGTTGTAAAATTATATAATACTTTAGACAAAATACACATAAATTCTTCCGAAGCAGTTGGAAAGAACAAAACATTTGACTCACCCTAAGCGTACTGCTATAACAGCGTTGTTCAATTTTTTCAATTTCATTGTTCTTATAACCACAACGTCTACATCGCCTTGTTCAGTTGATGAATTCTTTTTAAACGATTGCGATTTAGGAGTAGACGTCGAAGGCAGACTAGGATCGGAGCTAAAAGTTTCAGTTAATTGAACAAAATACATTTTAAAAGAAAACGAAGTTTTCCAACAAAAAAAAAACTTACTCGTCATCTTCGTCATCGTCATCGTTTTGTAGAGGTATTAATTGTTCTCCCATCACTTTATATTCTCCGTCATCAATAAGAGCAGCCGTAATGGGACCGGTTGAACTCCATATACCCATAGATTTCAACAAAACCCTATAAAAATATAAACTTAAATTACAGTTTCCTCTAAATGGCGCGTTTCCGGTGGCTTACCTATGGAAAAAAACAACTAACAGCAAAAAAAGATCCCAAAAGGCTTGAATATCTTTCGTCTTGTGAAGACCGATCATCGTTGGTGGATAAAACGGATTTCTCTCGGATACTGAAGTCATAAATTCGGTTTGTTCTCTCATCCTATTACCGGGCATGATATCGAATTGGAAAACTAATTTTAACAATACCACGACCTCCGTATAAGCTATTATTGTAACCCAAAAGGTTTTCGACGGTCTCGGTATGGTTAAAGATCCCCAAAAGAATACCATTAACGGTAATGGAAGAGAAATTAAATTTGAACTGCGAAGTTGATTGAGGAATATAACGAAATAGCAAACTATTTCGGATCTGCTCATTATTAGGTACCAGCACGCTAGTAATAATCTTATTATGGTCGGTTGATCGACGGATGACATTTCATCTCCGTAATCTAGATATGGACTCATTTGGGCGTCTTCTTCGATAGATTTCCTGAAAATATTATCATTGTAAAAGTATATGATAAGATTAAGAATAGGGCGAGGTTGGTATAGTTTGTCTCAACGTATATCGTCGTAATTGTAGAGTCAGTTTTAATAAGGAAGAAGCCACCTGAAGTTGCAGTCGATGCGCGACCTTGTTGTCAAAGGCAGCGCCATATTTAAAAATTGATATTTTAATGTAAATCAGTAGCGTAACGTTTTCACATTTTGACGAAACTAGAATATTAAAAATGTATTTATCATTATGTATAGTTTGAACAAAACATATTTGGGAATTTAGATCAAATAAAACAAACAGCACTCACAAATAAACTAGCAAAACGTCGAAAAATATTCAAAAATGAAAAATATTCGACAGTAAATGATTGTTTCAAACACAACCTCAAATGTCAACAATTTAATTGCTGTCGACATGACACATCGCTTGTAACGCAATGGCATGGAACGATCGCTCGACAGATTTTGACTTATGCGCAGGTCGGTAAGCAAACTTCAGGTGGCTTCTTCCTTATTGAAACGGACTCTAGTACGATGATGTGTTGATATCTAGTTAGCCTAGCCTATCAAGCCATCATCAAGTACCTGTATTTAAAAGGGTTAAAAGGTAAGCAGATATGCTTAATACCCTTGGTGATCAATGTCCTTCGTATGCGACCGTGAAAAATTGGACTGCAAGCTTCAAAAGAAGTAAATTTTTCATTTAAGATAATGACCGATCGGGAAGGTCAGTTTCTGTGTCAATCCCCGAAAATATCGATGCAGTTCATGACATGATTTTATCAGATTGGGCTAAAACTTTGGACATGAGAAAAATTGCTGCAAAATGGATCCCCAAATGTTTGGATGTAGACCAAAAGCGTGCAAGGGTAGAAGCATTGCTGTGCTCGATTTGAAAACGATGTAGTCTTCTTAAACCGAATTGTTACTATGGATGAGACTTGGGTACATTTCTACGATCCAGAAACAAAGCAACAATCGATGGAATAGCGACACTCTGGTTCTCCAAGACCTAAGAAGTTTCGTGCCCAAAAATCTGCTGGAAAAGTTGTTGCTTCAGTTTTTTGGGATTGCCAAGGAGTAATCATGACTGATTTTTTGGATAAGGGTGGAACAATAACTGGAGATTACTATTCGACATAACTGACCATTCTACGGGAAAAAATTAAAGAGAAAAGACGCGGAAAGCTATCCAAAAGTGTTTTGTTTTTGCAGGACAACACCCCTGCACACAAATCTCATGTTGCCATGCAAAAAATTCGTGATTTAGGGTTTGAATTACTAGAACTTTGAGACAAACTATACACATAATATAAAAAACAATCTGACAATAATAACATACTTTTTGTATGACGTCACGCTTTTGTAAACATTGTCAAATTTTCGGTATTTAAATTAATATTGATTTATTATTGTCAAAATGAAACATTCATGATTTCACTGCAATCAATTCAATATTTTTTTTTTTAGGTTTGATGTTCCAATGCAGCAAAATATAGGCAAATCCAACAAGCATACATAAAATATAAATGTATAATAGTAATATTAGAATTCACACAATCCTTTTTGGTATTTTTATATATTGTGACCTTTCTCGAGGATGCTTCTGTATCTTGGCAAGTTTATGTGAAGCTGGAAAAGTGTTCATCTTTTAATATTTACAAATTGAAAAAATAATGTTAATAGACAAAATCCAAGAAAACAAGCACATTAAATAATTAACGTTTAAAGCTTATTACAGTTGCCTGTAATATTGTCGTATTTAATAAAGTGAAGAATAATTATTTATATTCATATTTTATGATTTTTGAAAAATAATATTTTTCAAAAACAGTGACCGTTCAACTAAGGAGCAACAACTACTTCCCGTGCAATATGCACCGCCGGATATTGAATTACACTTCAAAGTCAAACGGGGTTGGTATATATCTACAAGATATTTTTAAAACAAACCATTCTGGTTTGCGATTAGGACATTTAATCATATTGTTAATAATAAAAAGTCCATTTTCTAATGATTATCACTACATACTTAGCACTTTATCTTTTTCATAGTTATATCGAATGTTTTCGATTGCATTCCTTTCACGGCTCCAGATAAACTTGCCAAACTATACGTGTGGGCGACTGAACCCTAAGAACTTGTAAATTCTTAACGTTTAAAAAAAATTGGTTTGATTTTTAATTATTTTTGATGTGCATAGGTAATATTTACATACACTGAAAATAAATCATAAATAATATAAAGCGTTAGGAATTAGAAAAAAAAAATAAGTTGCCTAACTATAAGTCACTGTTTTTTCAAACTTAAGACACTCATAGCTGTTTAATGCGTACTTACAGCCATATCGGACATTGACAGAATATTGGGATGCGCATGCGCATAAATGTCAGCAGGTTTACGGGTGATAAAAACTAAACTACTGACCACGACCCTCACAGGTGGAAGAAGGTCATCTGTCAATGGGAATCAAGCAGTCAAGACCGTTTAAAAATGTTATGTACTCCTGTCAAACCTACCAAATATATACTTGTTTCTTTTTAGGGAAATTTAACAAGTGACCAGAGCTCCTTCCTCATACTGTATGCGAGATAAATATTATTTTGTACGACTGTACTGTTTATATAGTCAATTAGAAATTGTTACGACATATAAAGTAGACAAAATAAAATAATAATCATGCAAAAAACGAAAAGAAACGGAACAGACTAAGAAAGCATAAGCAAAATACGACGGAGTTGACATTGGCGTTACCTTGAAGAAGAACATGGCGAATCTAATCCACGTTCCAAGCTTGCTGCCAGTATTCGAATTTCGGGAACTGTCAAAACGCTGGCCTTGCGCCTACACAGCCAACATATACACAGGCATACAGCCAAACTACTTTTTCTCTACTTAAAATTTTATTTTGTAAAATTTTCATTCCTTACATTTATTTCGCAAACGTTAAAAGTGAATTTAATAGTTAATTGGAATTTTGTGCGTTTTTTTGGAAATTGAATTTAAAAATTTTTTGTAAATTTTGAATTTAGCAAAAATAGGGAGTGTTATCTTGATCCGTTCTTGTCAATCAAAAGTTAAGAGGAACAAAAGATCACGAAAAACTATCGTAGATGAGAATCTATCAGCACTTAACAAGAGCGAAATAAGTGTACTACTTTTCCATGATTAATGCATCATAGAATTAATTCTGGTAAAAATAATGACATATTTTTCTATCAACCAGTTCCACTGGTAATTTAGTTGTACAACAAAATATTCAAACAAATTCTAATAGACCTTTCAGCACGAAATTAGAATGAAAAAACTTTCTGGTTTATAATTTTTTTGCAACACCGATTATTACTTTTGAAATACCCTGTATGTGATATTTTTATTTAATAGAAGATGATTTGATGTAATCCAGATGCATTAATCTTACTAACGTCTTGCGATTAAGTTTCTTCGCAATTGAAATATACTTTATATTTAAAGAATTTGAAAATATAATTTTTCATAATTTCGCAAGAAGTTACTTTTTTTTTGTTCAATATCTACTTGTAGCTGATCTGTTTGTGAAAATAGAAATTATTAAGAGTGTGACTGTATCGGACAATTAGTACCTATCCGGTTCTGGTGAACACGGTAATGATGGTGCCAAAGCTTTTGTATCGCTGTCTTCGCTTAAAGGAGGTTTATCCTCGTCGCTATCACCGTGGATGGATTCCTGCCTGTATGACACAAGTATTCAAAATTTGTGTATTTTATAAGTTTCGAGTTTTTATATCCGTGTCGTAAAAATTTAAATAAAAATAAAGTGAAGGGTTTTCAGTTATTAAAAAACTGATATAAAAGTTCGTGCTTGAAGAATGAAATGAATTTAAAAGAGAACCAAAATTTTCAATTTGAAAATAATGTAGAAGTATATATTGAGTAAAATAGAAAATAGAAGGTGAAAGCAGTATAATTTTTATTTAATAATGGTTGGCTAAAAAAATCAACACTTTGGAAAAGTAAATATCAATTTTTTGTACTCAATCTAAAAGAAGATGCAATAAAGACATTTGTTCAACAGTAGGATTTCTGACTGGCCACTGTCAATCAAGGAAACACTTCCATACAATGGGGCTAGTGGACACACCTCTATGCAGGATGTGTGAACTAACTCCCCCTCCCTACTCTACAGATACAGAGAGAAAGACATTTGTTATTATTATTAAATGTCTCTTACCAAGCTTCAACAACATGGTTGAGAGTTCCTTGTCTACCTAGTTCAGTGAACTCTTTCAATAAAGGTGAAATTCTGACTGAATTTGTGTTCTGTATCTAACCAGTTCCAGAATTCCCCTCTAATCAATTCTTTATTATTCCTATAAAGTCTGCTTTAGATTCTTCTTTAGCTAACTAGTCCACCAATTCATTAGGTACCTGCTATTACCAGATGCCCTGACACCTATTAAGGTTTTTTATCAGTCAGGACTTGGTTTTTCGATTGCCGATTGCTTTGAGCAAAGCTTGACAGTAGAGCCTTTGATAATTCTAATTTACAACTTTAAAATGTATATTTCATCAAAAGTGGGGAGAGTGGTACATTTTTGAAGGAGATTAAATCCTGTATAAAATAATAGATTTAAATTTTGTTTTCCAACTAGGTTAAAACTGTACTTAGGACACATATTCAGCAAATACACTGTATGTAGTGGTTTGGAACTGTAATATTTTCGTCCTTCGTGTTATATTTAGTGCTTCTTCTTTCATTTAATTATAATCGAGTACAAATAATAGATATTTTTATACCCAGCTAACAATCTATCAAAGTTTTCATTCATACCAAGTTGACTTACAGTTCTAACTAACATACTTATATGACACTAGGGGCAATACCGATGTCCGTCCCGCGGTCAGAAAATTGAAGGTTTAGGAAAAGGGTTTTTAATCCCCGACCGATGTCCGTCTCGCGGTCAGGTGGATACACAGGTAGAATGGGCAGGGTAGAATATTATTCCTAGAATAATTAGTATGATTCGTGTATTATCGACACCCTTCCACAGACCCTACCCTACCCTACTACATATTATATCTTATATGTATATATAATATCTGCAATATAAATTATCATATGGATCCACGGGACGGACTTCGGACAAACGTCTTGACCCTTTTAACCGCGGGACGGACCTCGGACGTACCTGCGTTTTACCCTGACCGCCGGACGGACATCGGAAACACCGGACACTAGAGGACACGACTGGCGTTGTCCTGTGCTAACCCTAGTCCCCCAATATTATACAAAAATTGTTCGTTTTGATTAAAAAATATCATATTGTTACCAATTTTGCATGGAAAAATCAGATATTTTTGTTAATGTTTTGATAGAAGGAATATATTTCCTGAAAATTCGACTTTCCCGAATATTCTTTCAATTTTTCGGACAAACAATTTTTTTTTAAATGAAACAACAACAAAATCGAACCAATCGATTAGGTGAAATTCAGTATGAATCTGATTCCAGCGCCACCTACCGGGACCATTCTCGAATTCACATGAACGAACACAAAAAATGTCATCAAACTTGGACCAGCCGTTTAGGACATACACCCGGACAGAATAATGATATATAAAGTTATGTTAGAGAAAAATGTAAACTGTTACTTCACATGTCAATATATTATATCATCTGTGAAGATATACTTTGTACCCAGCCAGTTGGAACAATGTCATTTAAAGCCCCGATAAGCGCTACTGTGTTCCAGCTGACTTTATACAAACTATACAGCAGTATTATTCAAGAATTATGACAAAGAAGCGAAGATATACCACGGTAGTTGAACAATGTAAATAAAAGTGAGGTTATGAATCAACTGTAGGTGACAAGTGACGTGGAAAATAGAGCGATAATATCATATAAGTATGCGACTGGCCTATGGCGGTTAAATAAACATGTCAAAATGGCAGATCGAAAACTAAAATATTAAAGTTCAATGGCTATCCTTTTACCTCAATAATTTAAATCAATTAAACAATTGTTGCTGGGTCTAAAGAACCACTTGCATTAAAAAAAAATGATTCAACACTCCTATTCAGTTGGATGGAACAATAATTAAAATTTACCACAGTAGTACCTACCGCTGAATCTTTTATATTATAAAAAAACATAATTTTCATGGACTATCTTCTTCTAAGCATCAATAGAAAGCACAAAGGACAATTGTCTTTTGCACAAAAGTAACTACAAGACATTGATTCGTTCTTCACCACCAGAAGTTCCTTGTCTTTGTTCTATTACTAGGCTCCACAGACCAAACCTCAGGTCCTTCATATATTGGGAAGGTTGTGGTTTTAGTTCCCCTAGTTAGACCTTGATTGATTAGTTCGGGATCACCAGTCAGAGGCTCCTCAGCCTCTAGGCTTTTTGTGCTCTTGGTTATACCGTTTATACCCTCAAGTCTTTTTACTAGGTCCTTCTTGGGGAGATCCTCCTGTGGGTGTTCTAATCCCAGGAGTCTATATCTCCAATGAGACAGTGCTTTACATTCCAAGATAATGTTTCCTCTTCTTCCAAGCAGATAGGTTCCTCCCTTTATATGGTCACTTTCCTCATCTCTCCCTGCTGAGGTTTAAAATTCCATTGGTCAGTGACTCTGAAGCTTTTTTGACCAAGAGTTTGCTGTAGCACGTGGGTATAATATGTCTGATGTTTAGTATGAATGCATTTTTTGATATCCCATAACTACAGATGTTTCTTTCAATTGTATTTTAGCTATAGTATAAAAAGAGACAACCATATAATTGACATGTAAATATAAGTCATTGTCACTTGTCAGTAATGGCGTCAAATTTGAATTTGAAAAATGCAATGCAAGTGGTTGTTTATAATATATGTACAAAATTTGATTTTTTTTTTTGAAATTGTCTCACACACCTTCTAAGAGTTGACATTCGAAAAGAATCCGCAGGACTAAATAATGCTGGTGTAGATTGGGACAGCACTAATGATCCTTCTCTAAATAAAAAAATCTAATGTCTACACTAGTTACTACGACTACAGAAAAATTTGTATCACTACTTAAAATTTTGCTTGAAAGAAGAAGAAACACTTACTTTGAATTCCTTAAAAGAGTGTGATAGGATCCTGCTGGTTGCCAAATCAGATCTCCTCCCATACGTACGCCGATATTGTAGTTAGTTCTTTCCTAAAAACGTATTTTTGTTCATTTATAATTTTTTTGTATTTTGCTGGTACTCACTTTGAGAATCCTTTTTTCTTTTGACAAAACTTTCAAGATTATTCTATAATTTCTGGAATACTTATTCAAGAAGCGAGTTAAGGTAACCATGATGCCGTCTATGAACGCCCAAATCAAATATAGGAATTCGAAAATTTTTTGTCCTATTGTCACTTCTGAAAAGTAGAAAAAGAAAATTGTGGATAAAATATTTATATCACTATTTAAAGGATATTTTTCTGGACACATTTTTATTTGAAAAGTTTTTCCGCAAAAAATATTTTCCATACTTTTGACGATAACGGTATAACCATCCATCTTATTATATGCTAGTCAACGTCAATCGATTCAGCATGAAATTTACTATAAGACAATTTTTCATTTAAATAACTTTCGAAAAAAACTTGGGATTTTTTTGAGGACCAGTGTATATTAAAATCAGCACTTACTAGGTTCAGTTAACGAACTAATATCATCATCTCTGTCTTGACTAGTGCTAGGTTGCGGTTCATCCTGAATCCTGACACTTTTAGGTTCATGTTCTGCAATCTAAATATAATAAATTCATTAAAATTATGTTTAATTAAAAAAAAATATTGAACAGTTTTTTTAAAATTGTACTTGAACTCAAAAATAATTATTTTGAATTATTACTTTTATATTTTCTAAAAAAAAAAAACGATTTATTTTAGAAAAACTGTTATCTTACAAAAGTTCTACAGCAAAGCAAGAACAAAAACAAAATATATAAAAAAAATAAGCTCCAAACAAACACAAACAAAAAAAACAAGCTCATATATCTTCTCCCACTTACCTAGATAAACTTTCATATGATTAATTTCAAAAAGGGATTAAATATCATAATAAGCAACCTTTTCAATCGAAAAATATCACTTGGTTCAATATTATGGAGGAGGGACACCATCAAATCCCATAATGAGGTGTTAAACCAAAAATTATTTTAGTAGAAAACTGGACATTGAAAATTCCTAAATGTTTGCAACTTTCACTACAAATACGTCATATAACTAAAGATGAAGTTAGCAACTTTCTCATTAGATGTTTTATGAACTAATAGACAGTTACAAAAAGGCCATTCGTATTTGAATTTAGAAGAACTGTCAAAGTCTATAATATAAACCATACTCTGTAGAATTACAAACAGATGTTGTGAAACTTTTCAATTTATATCATGTGTTGCAGGAAGACAACAGTTCCAACGCCTCGTAATAACTTTGTAATTTCTAAAACCATAAACTTGTAACACAGTTCTCTCCTCAAGAGACAGATCCCGGCTAGATACTCTCTCAAGGGTGGATCGACTTTTCTGTAAGACTGTCGGTAACGGAAAGAAAGGGCGATCGTTTTCAAAATGGAATCGGCCGTTGACATAATATGTCAATTGTCTTAACGGACAACGAGAGCAGGAGAAATTTAGATCACAGAACTATAATTGTTGGAAGTGGTTACTATGACGGCGAGCGGTAGTTAGGGAACTTATTTGGAAAAATCGAAACAGGTCGATAGGCATGTTACAAACTATACTTCATCACGATTTTAAAAAAGAAGACGACAGAATTGCGGTCCTATGTCAACCCCTTTGTAGCTAATTTCTCTTTTAGGTAATGTACGTCACGGCATAAATGGTGCAATATTTAAATATTCCAAAAAGTTTAATTCTCAAATTATGATTTTGTCCACCACCAACTATTAACATTTTATTATAATAAAAGAACTTATCACAACTAATAAGGTAAATATCACAGTAAAGGTGATTATGGTAAGTTTTTTTATATATTTTTATTGAATTTGATGGCGTCCCCTACCATAATATTACATGGGAGTTATGAGCTGCTGCTCTGGCTCTATATCCACCGAAAATTTGAGTACCTACTTGAAAGGTTGCATTATTATTGAGATGTTTTCGGCATACATGGAGATCAATTACTGTCTAATCAATAGAATAGATCAGATCAGAATCAGATAGACTGAAGTGTGTATTGATAGTATAAGTTGTGTTGGGTATCGATATGTGAAAAATAAAGAACGGCATGCTTCGAAGCAACAAAAACTTCTACAATAATTAAATATTTTAATAAATGAGACTAGATAAAGAAATTTGTATCAACAACTCACTAAAATTATCAAAACGGATTACTTTATTGATATCAGGTCTTTATTAACAACAATTTCAATGTATAGTTAATAATTGCTTGATCTACTTTAATAGATCATTATTTAAAGTTATTTTTCGACTTCTTTTTAGACTTTACAAAGTTTACTGATGGTACAAAATAAATTTTAGACCAAATAGCAGGATATTAACTATAGATGTCAAAAGGAATAATTATAAAAATTCATAGAGTGTTGAATATTTATAATTATTCCTTTCGACATCTGTTGATACATTCACTCTATTAAATACGACAATATTACAGGAAACTGTAATAAGATTTTAATAAACTATACTTAAAAGTTTAAAATTTGGCAGTTGGAATGTTTTTTCTTGAAGTTAATTTTAGCCAGAGATAAGATATTGATTAAGGGTAAGAAGAGCGAACCACGAACAATAAAGTAATCCATTGGTGTTAATAAAACTCACAGTGGGAGGGGCGGAAAATGTGGTTGTCAATTGGGGACGTGTCGATCGTCTAGTCGCAGGCATGGAAGATTGTCTCTGTAATCTTATATTTTCACGTGTCTCCAACATTGTGTGCGAACGATTTCTCAACGCTTTATTGATATCCTCTTTAACAACGGTACTTAAAAGCTAAACCAAACAAAATAATTTTCATTTCGTTGAAAGTTCAAATAACCTATCGTTTAGATGTAATAACAAGTTTTTTTAATTTTATCACTTATTGCCATTTGTATATTTTGAAACAGTGAAGATTATCCAAAATCCAACTAAATTTTCAAAATTCGCAATTATAGTTCCCTTGTTCCCGTATTTAATTTTATTACTTCTTATTGAGAGCAGCTGTTGCCATTTGTATATTTTGAAACAGTGAAGATTATCCAAAATCCAAATAAATTTTCAAAATTCGCAATTATAGTTCCCTTGTCTTTTTGTATATAAAAACCCAGTAATTTGTTCTCGTAAATTACCCATAAAAAAGCTCGCAACTTTCAAATAAGAACTTTTACGCATACGATATGACAGCGTTCCATACTTTTGACGATAACTGTATAATCATCCACCGCTTTATATTCTAGTCAACGTCAATCGATTCAGCATAAAATTTACTATAAAGGAAAGATTTTTCGACTCTCATTTTTATTTTAATCACTATTTTGCTTTTCAACCTACCAACTTTAAAAGCGAGATGTCCACACTACGTTGTTTCTTAATATCTGTCATCTTTATCTCCAAAAACTTACCTTTTCCCAAACATATAAAAAAACTAACAATGGATCAACACTATCCTTTCCAACTAATTATGTTTACAGTACATATTTTTTTTTTTAAAAAGACATTCAAAACTCAAGCCACAATTCAAAATTTAAACAAGATCACAATAAGTTGTGACTTAAACAATTGTATCGAACAACATTTTTAAGATAAACTCACCTCTCCAAGATACGGAGTTAAACCTACATCGAATTCATCAAAAGATTCTTTTTCTTCTGGCAATAGATCAATCTCATCATCTTCCACTTCGTCAAACATATAATAATCACCAGATCTAATAGCTATGAAAATAATAATAATATTAGATACCATTCAATCGGTTATAGAAGCAGAAACATTAATTTTTTTATACACAAGCAGAAACGGTTAGCCAATAATTTTTTTTAAACAGAATTCACCAATCCCTTCCTAACATTCCGATCATGAACATGTATGTTCAAAATTTGCAAGATAAGGCAAATCTATATGCCACAGAAACGTCATATGTCAAGTATTATTACAGTTTTCTCAATGAAGTAGCTGTTTCTTCATAGTTGAACGATCACTGTTTTGAAAAATACTTTTCAAAACTTTGTAAAGCGTTAGAATATATTATTAATTTGACCACGCAGATTACGAATATGGTCATTAAAAAGTACTGAACTATTAAGGTTTTCCAAATTTTTACTTTTGCTATAAGACACCCTTCTATGCTTTCGATTATAACTAGTCAACGTAAATCGATTCAGCGTGAAATTTACTACGAAAGGAGTATTTGAATATGAGTATTTTTCATTCAAGTAACTCTCCGAAAAATGCGTCACCGAGCTAAGCCTGGGCGAGGCGGGTCGCTAGATATTTAATGAAATTAAAAATGATTCGGAAGGATTGGTGATTTGTGTTGTACTTGAACAATTGTCCAGATGCATAAAGATAATGCGTTTACTATAATACTATGTTTGTCATTTATTTTATAAAATTAGAAGCATTTAGGTATCTTTATGAATACTGTTCAATGTTCTTAGAACATGTCAAATGCAAAGCAGATTGCTAGTGTAATAAATAAAAAAAAATGCAAAGACAATACAATTTTGTTAGAAATAAAAACAATGTTTACTATACAGACCTAAAACTATATTATAAACAAATGTGTACATGAACACAAAAGGTTAAAATTTGTTTTAGGGAATCTAAGGAATTAGGTACATGCAAGTATTTACATAACACACAATCGCTACTTCTAAATTTGCTTGCTACCTATTCGTTAATACCTAATACGGAGATTGCTTTTATTGCCACTTAGTTTAAAAAAAGAAGTGAAAAACTGACAGAGATAAAACGCGACGATACTTGTCGACTTAAATCCCATAATTACTTTTCTTCCCAATATTGTAATTGAAAAATGTGTTAATGGTTAAATTAATATTACTATTAAACACAAACAGGGTGGGGCAGTACGGAATTTAGAGTCCAAGCTAGAAAAATTCTGAAATAAGTTTTTATATAGAAGTATATGCCGTAGATTAGGAAAACTCCTCTTAAATAAGAAGTTTGTATGTCACCCTTCTATACTTTTGAGGATAACTGTACACTTATGGAGGTAGAAGTAAACAGATCCGTCTTGTATGAAGGATAAGTTGAAAAAGTGTCCACTTGTATACAGCCAATTTTTGTTCGAACACTCTTAGTAAATAATAACCTATGAAAAAGTAAAAGACTTCATACCTTTCTACGTCTACCTTGTTTTAGACCAACAGTCTGTATATAATCAATTCTTATTAAATATTTAAAGATATTGAAGTTAACAGACAAATAACAATTTTGTATTTTTTATAATTGTCAAAAAAATAAGCTCTTTTAAAAAGTCTTCCACTTAATTGGCTAGTCATTCCAGAATCAAAGATGTTATCACAAATTCGCTTCTTGAGATGAGAAGTGATAACATCTTGGCCACAATTAACGACACCCAGCTATACCATATATTATCCAGCTAAACTGGGATGGACAGTCAGGAAGGAACGTTGGTGTGGTACAAAGACGGATCTAAGACTGACATTGGAACAGGTGCTGGAGTCCATGGTGCTAGAACCAGGTGCAATATCCACGCATGGTTGGGGAATCTTACTTCTGTATTCCAGGCAGAAATTTACTCTATCGACATGTGTTTGCAACTGAATATCGAAAGGGGGTATAGAAGCCTTATACTCTCTCATAGTCAGGAAGCACTAAAATCTTTAGCATATCCTCAGATCAGATCTAGACTGGTCTGGGACTGTCTACAAAAACTATTAACCCTGGCTAACCTTAATAGAGGCATTGTAGAAAATGAAAAGGCAGACATCCTAGCATCCTGAACCAGTATTTGGGATATCGACGAGGATGTATTGATATCTAGTTAGCCTAGACCACTTCCATGCATATACAAAATATTGCGTTACCATAGCAACGAACAATAACTCATTAGAAGTGTCACTGTGAAGTTTGACGTCAAAAAAGTTAACCAGAGCTACGCAATAAATTAAAGGAAAAAAGATGTCCACCGAAATTGTGAAAATCGAAAAATTGGAGTATCGAGCCATCATCAAGTACCTGTATTTAAAAGGGTTAAGAGGTAAGCAGATTTACGAAGATATGCTTAGTACCCTTGGTCGTATGCGACCGTGAAAAATTGGACTGCAAGCTTCAAATGAGGTAAATTTTCCATTGAAGATGATGACCGATCGGGAAGTCCAGTTTCTGTGTCAGTCCCAGAAAATATCGATGCAGTTCATGACATGATTTTATCAGATTGGGCTATAACGGATATCTGAAGCACTGAATATTTCATACGAACGCGTTCATCATACAGTTCACGTCAATTTGGACATGAGAAAAATTGCTGCAAAATGGATTCCCAAATGTTTGAATGTTGACCAAAAGCGTGCAAGGGTAGAAGCATTGCTGTGCTCGATTTGAAAACGATGTAGACTTCTTAAACCGAATTGCTACTATGGATAAGACTTGGGTACATTTCTACGATCCAGAAACAAAGCAACAATCGATGGAATGGCGACACTCTGGTTCTCCAAGACTTAAGAAGTTTCGTGTCCAAAAATCTGCTGGAAAAGTTTTTGCTTCAGTTTTTTGGGATTGCCATGGAGTAATCATGATTGATTTTTTTGGATAAGGGTAGAACAATAACTGGAGATTACTATTCGACATTACTGACCACTCTACGGGAAAAAAATTAAAGAGAAAAGACGTGGAAAGCTATCCAAAGGTGTTTTGTTTTTGCAGGACAACGCTCCTGCACACAAATCTCATGTTGCCATGCAAAAAATTCGTGATTTAGGGTTTGAATTACTAGAACACCCCCCTTATTCACCAGATTTGACACTTGTATGTACACTTTTTGATTTTTAAATCAATATTTTGATACTTCCCACTACCACCTACCCTCGTGTAATAAATACCTTGCCGTATGTGGTGCCCCACCCTGTTTATTAAAAAAAAATCGAATCATTGTTTAAAATATAGAAATGTTTAGGAATACCCATCCAAGTTTGAATAAATTTATGTACAAAAGCGATATATTTCAATATAATATAAAGAACGAACGAATATTTCCAGATAAAAAAATATATGCATATTTCATTGTAAAGTTAAATGACTACATTTCAAGATAAATAAACCAGTGTTGCAGCTAATTGCGTTTTTACAAGTGATAATACCAACCCAAGCTGTCCATGCAAATATTGTACAAATGTACATACAATAAGATAATGAAATATTACCCTGTTTATAGGTCACTGGTGGTTTGATTATATATTTTGGCCTACCATGACTTACAGAATCTGTACAAAACAAAATAAGAAAAGAAACTAAAATTAGCACAACTATCGAACAGTGTAAAATTGTTAAGTATAGTTATTTTTATCATTTATGTTTTTTATACAGAATGTAACACAATTTTTTACTAAAATGGCTAAAAATAACTTTGGTAGAAAGATCTTTAATGTGTACTGGAGTGATATTTAGTTATGTTCTGTCTAAAAAAATTGTGGGAATGTTAAAAATTGAAAAATTTTTTGTAAATGAAATATACGCTAAACCTTAGTACCAAAATAATGTGTATTGGTTGGTAGTTGTCTTCTTCAATATCTCCAAAATGAATTTTTGGGAAATTTGGGACTAATGATAATGACCTACGAAGCTTGAGAATGTGTTAATAAAAAAGGTGGAGTGTGTTTTCTTCGATTAGAGTTTAAAAAAAAAAAATAGAAAGTGCAAAAGACAAAAAAAAAATATAAAAGCCTCGACAGAGAATCAGGTATAGAAAATTCTATACAAAAAGATCATACCTTTTATACAACACGGGGTGTTAAGAAATTGGACTACAAATACAATACATGGTTTGTTTCCACCCTGTATAAATAAGCTATCAACATTTTTGGAAAACTTTTCTGGAGTTTGTTTTAATACCAAAGAATTTATCTTCAATTTGGCATAGAAACAATTGAAATCGATGAAAAATTACGAAAGTTATTGGACAACGAACTTCAGCAAAATTTTAGGTGGCCGAGTTTTTTTGCTGGTGAGTGTATATTTATAAGAGACAGTAGAAGATAAAAAAAACAAGTAGATAAAATATTTTCATTATTTACAGAAACATTGAGATGTTTTTAAAAACTGTTAGAGTAATAAAGTTGTTTAGAAATGCCCAATGGCGTGCATATAAATTTTTTATAAATTCATGTATTGTGAAATAATGTTAATCTGCTATATCAATTTGAATGAAAAAAAATCAGCCTGCATACAAAATTCATAAAATTTGTAATACAATAATAACGCGTTTTCCTCTAGAACACGGAGTATCTAAATAACAGTTTTTTGTATCGTCAACCCAACTATACTTGACAACATCATGCGTATAAAACCAAGTTTCGCCCAATACATAATTTATTGCTAAGTCATTTGTATTTGTTTGTGGCGCCAAATTATTAGATTCTCCGCGCATCATCTTGGACTGTCGTTTCTCCAAAATGCTATTCTAATTAATTACAAACAAATTATAATCATAAAACTCACCCTAACGTCTACGAACAAATAAATATTATATTGATATCAATTCACTAAACTCACTCGACCAAGAAATAGATACTGGATATTTACTACTATTATTTTAAATATTTCTTTAAAACAAAATTCACACACGCCCCTGAATCGACACACAATACTAATATCTCTCTAATATCGCAGGCCACCCTCGGAGTTTAATTTTTTTTTAGTTATAGTTAGTCCGCCTTAGTAAGTGACCCGTTACTCCATTATAATATAAACAATAATGTACTTGATGATTATATAACGCTGAACACCTACAATGCGTTGCCAGATATACAAAATTTTCTTAAATATAGAAGGCATACAAAAAGTTGTTTTAATTAATTTCTCTTTTTACAGCAATTTCGAGCGACTTTTTTTAATGCTTTCTAATAAATTTATATTATATATTTTTTTAAAAATATTTCCAAACTAGCTTTCTGAGAACATCACACTGACTTTAGTTAGACTTTACCCTTCCATACTTTTGACGATAACTGTATAACCATCTACCGCGTTATATTGTAATCAACGTCAAACGATTCAGCATAAAATTTACTATAAAGATAAGATTTGTCGGGTTTTAAATAAATCCGAAAATAAATTTAAAGAAAATTTTTGGTATTTCTAACTTCTCCCAACCCTCGTATAAAAAATATCGCAGATACGGCACTCTTGATTTTTTTCCATATTAATTGATTATTCGAGATAGTGTAACTAAAATTTCAGATCAAAATTCCAATTATTAAAGTATTTATGATTTTTTGACTTGATACCAGCTATTAATTTCTAAAATTTGTAACATTTCTAAACAACTCTATTTTTAAAAATCCCACACGAAAAATAAAATACGATCAAGAAGAAATCTAAGTTAAAGCATATACATTGCTTTAAGAAAATTCTCAAGAATTACATTCGTGATGACTCAAAGGCGACCTCGAAGAATGACTAATAATGCTCTGCCTGGGTGTAATATAACTTCCATGCATCCAAGGTGGTCCTATCAAGAGGGTACTCCTCCGTCTCTCGCTTCTATCCTGTCCGTCAGTCGCCCCTCTTATTACCGTCGCTATTTCAGTAACGACAGTAGGTGCTTCTGTATAAGGTGGAGGAGAAAATACAGGAAAACTATCGTCTGGAGACGAAATTCGAGGATGAACCTCGGAATTAGGTGGGGACGAAAACGAAATTCTTTGGGGATCGAGGTAACCTTCAAGAGACACAGTCATAACTGCTGAGTAAGGAGAGGGGGGAGCTTGGGGATTTGCAAGTGAACTGCGAGGAGTTAAAGGAGCTACTTCGTCTTCGTCGATAGGGGTATGATAACCCGATTGTTGAGACATTGTTGAACTACACGACGTTGCTGAGGAAGATTTGGCTAACGGAGGGCGCACTAAAGATTAAAATAAAAGATGCAGAAATGTAAAACATTTTTCTAGTAACGTTTAACGTCAGGGTTTCATATATTTTTTATGAAAAATTTGTCAGTTAAAGAAATTGTTTTAATACCGATAACCAATTATTTACTATCAATAATTATGGTTAACAGAGAACAAGTACGACAACTCTTTTTCACAATAAGCTTGTATATACAGATACAAGCAATGAAACGGAACAGGAATTTTTTGTATTCTCCGATCTAAATAGTCCACCAACAAAAAATTTACTTCAATATATATCAAGTATTTAGCTGGACAGCTGGATTCAGAGCTACTGTAAGAAACCCCGCCTCTTCTCCTTCCAATATTTGTTGGTTATGTGCGATTTAGTATTCAAGTGTCTTTTGATTTATTTTGGCCATAAAACGGTTTCCAAAATAAAAATGAATTCGTATAGTATAAAACAAAATAAGATTCTTTAAATTAAAAAAAATGGAAAATAAATTCCGAAAAACTACTTAAAATGCTAAAACTAAAAAAATAAAGGTTCAAATACAGTCCTCCTTCTTGAGCCAAACAAAAACCGAATCTATTGAACAAAGACAATCTCGTATCTCTAAGCATGTTTGCACGAAGCTGGGCAATTTTCGCCCAAACTTTGAGCCGATAAATCTCATTTTTTTTAAAAACTCATAAAAAGAAATAATTCGGGGACAAATCCGTTGATCTTGTGAGTGACCTCCAAAATGCCAAGATAATATATTTCAATTTTCTCCTAAGGGTGTACATTCTGATTTCTCTACGAATTTATTCTATTTTGAATAGTTATGGGCTTGAACAGTACTCGGATATCGACTGCTGTTTACTGACTGTCCGACGCTAATTAAGGACCGCCCCACAGTTGAGACTACGGAGTGGTGGGAATTGTACGATATGTTGTAGATTGTAATAATCGTGTTTTTAATCTGTTGAAGCTTGATATTGGTCGACTAGTTCAAAAGCAGTTCTGATACAATCCTTAACATCCCTATGTTTCTCATTGCATGTATCTGTATATCAAGTCAACTACAATAGAAACGCTGAATATTTAAAGCAGGGAACACCAAACTGGTCCAGACCGGCGACACAAGCGGCATCACCGCCGGCATAATATTCAGTGGCTTCGCCACGGAGATAAACTCGTCTACACTAAACTGGCTTGTTCAGTTCGTTGCCGATAAGCTTTTATCGAGAATGTTTGACGAGGATGCAGATTACTACATTTGGCAGCTGTCAAAAACAGATTTTTGGTAAATATTTAACGTTTCTACTGAACATTCTCTCTGATAATCAAAAATACCGAAATTACGCGTTCTAAGGATAAGATAAATTAGTGGATTAATATGAGGTTTAGGATGATTTTTTTTTATGTTTGAACAGTTGGTTCAGCTTACCCGCAACCAATAGAAGCAACCGAAAAAAGTTAAAGAGAATCTTTTTGTTGTCTGAAAGGAAATTTGAATATAAACCAACAACAAAAGCTGTTGTTAATTTCAACGGCGTACATGTTATTATGTAGATGGAATAATCACTGGAAATAAAGACATTCACGATTATTTTGAATACATCAAATTTATAACAAAGTATTTCTTCGGTATACGTTAATTAAATAAATATCTGTTCATATATTAATATAATATTTGATAATTTTTAATTTCTTTCCTTTAGTTCCGTTATTAATGAAAAATATTTGTTGTATATTCATAGAAAACCACTTTAAAATGAACCTAATAAATTTTAAGTTCCAAATTTTACATAATAATAATAAAAAATTATAATACTTACCCATCCAAAATGAAAAAAAAGTAATAGTCATGGGGCAGCCGATAAACGTGAAAACACAAATTAATGAAACCCTTTTAAAAAAACGTATCGTACGCCCATGGCATGTGAAAATTTTTGCAAATAAATGAATCCCTTTTAAACATCTTATTGTATATTCAAGATAAGTCAACCCCCTTTTATAAATTTTTATCGTACTCCTATGATGAAGAAATTTTTAAAAATAAATTGATCATTCTTTAAAATTGTAACGCGGTAACCAACCAATAACTTTTGCTCCTAAAAAATCACACAACGCGTCTAAAGATAAAGATTAAAGTTTTTTATAAAGCAAGCTTTGGCATCTGTAGCTAGTAGCAATAAACATTTGGTTGAATTGAGTAGCAATTCTCTCTTCTTTTTTTAAAGCATATAATATTATCATACAATTAATATTGAAACATTCGGTATACACCTTGACAAGTCAATTGATACAGTGTAATGAAAAGGATAACCGAGTTAAAAATTTGACAGTAGATAGACTTCCTATCGAAAACAAATTATGAATCAAAAACATCCAGAGACTCATTGAATCACAAACTAAAAATTCCTTAAAATCTTAACAAACCGTTCAGGATGAGCACGATTGCAGCTTCACCTACCGTGACAAATTGTGACTGAATCTAGTATATCTGTCAGTTTGGTGTTGTAGGTATTCTGACAATTGACAACTAACAATTGACTAGTGACAACGGAACTACAGGATTGTAGAGAAATGCTATTATATACAAATCATTGTAGCGTCTCCTACAGGAACCAATTGTGACTCTAAACCATCCAGGAACTCATTCAAACACACATCAAACATTTCATCAAATCCGATCAATCTGTTTAGGGCAGCGGCACCTTCCGGGACCAATTATGAAACTAAATCATCATACACTGCTTTCAATCAAACGAAAAAGTTACGTAAGAGTGACTTTCACCTCTGCGATTACTTTTGGACAATTTTTTTTAGTAGGACACTCTTCCTACATATTTTTTTCATTCTATAAATCGTATACCATATTTGAAATATTATTCATACCAAAGTAAAGGAAAATCTCATTACTTAATGACTGAATCTAGTATATCTGTCAGTTTGGTGTTGTAGGTATTCTGACAATTGACAACTGACAATTGACAACTGACAATTGACTAGTGACAACTGACTAGTGACAACGGAACTACAGGATTGTAGATAAATGCTATTATGTATATACAAAATTGAATTGATCATACCTTATTGTCATTTTAAATTATTTTTAAACTTCAAATATATTTATATTTACATCTTATTTTAAAAGCATAGAAATACTCTGATTAAAAATGTGATTAGTCCATCTCTCACTTACCTACGTAATGATTTGCGCTAGGGGTTTTGTCACCTTGAATTTTTTGTTGATTCGCCTTAATCCTTTCCATTTTTTCTCTGATCTTCTCCAGTACCTTCTTTTCGGTGTCTTCCTGTTCTTTCATAGTTTTTTGTCGCATCTCCTCCATAAGTTCCGCACCTACAATTCGAAAAAATATCAAAAACGATTTTTTTTCTTAATATCCACTCACCTCTAGACGCTAAAATAGCGGTAGCTTTCGTATCGTCGACAATGTGAAAGAAATTGTAGCTGTTGAATATTCTCTTTTGAAGGATCAACATGGTGAAACAAATAACATCCCACGACAATCCTTCGCTGGGTATAATACAATTTGTGGTGGATGTTGGAGGTACGGCTTTGGTAGATATTGGCACGTAATTTTTAACACAAGTTATACCGAATATTTGAATCAACCAGCAACAACTCAAAGGGATTTGCTCTGAATATATACACCCTAATATTTGAAAAGCGCATTTAAAGAAAATCACCGTTACGTTGAATCCTAGAAGACCCTGCCAACTGAAAAAATTACAAAATATAATATATCCAAATGTATATTAAAGTTTTTTCAAACTTACTATCGTAGAATTTTTGGAATGGGTCTTAAGTAAAAATCGGATCCGTGCCATAGGAAAACAAAAGCGCACAGAAGATACCCCAAGGAAAATATATTGACACGAGAAGTTCCTGCCCAAAAAACGGCCGCTAAAGTTACCCATAGAAAACTTTGTAAAACTGCTTTTTTCAAAATATCCAAATACGATCTGTAAAAAATGGTTTGGTAAACGTTCTTAATAATTATTGTATATATTTACCTAACAAAAGTAATATAATCAGGTACGGGGTTGACGAAATCTTTTTGTTCGGCATGATGAATGATACTTTCGTTGGATCCGCCCGCGTAATTTTGACCGGCGTATCTTCTTTCAATTCTGAATACCACCCATTGCCGTGAAACCGACATCAATAACATAAAATCGAAAACTAATTTTTGTACGGGTGGAGGAGTGTAGTTATCTAATAAATACGCCCATTCTTGTAGACTTCTTAATACGGGATCGGCTGCATCCCAAGGGAATTCTGGAAATAACGCGTTATTACCGTACTAGATTTTAATGGAGTATATTTACCGATGCATAAACTTGGTGGCAATCCAACCGCTTGGATGTATTGGAACGGTATCGATATGGCAATAAAGATCAGGTAGATCACCCAGACTTGCGATAAAATCCTTCTTGGTAACGCAAATAAGATCAAAAGCCATATACTGTGGAGTAATGAATATAAATCCATCCTTACGGCGATTAGAGTTACTATAAATATAAAACTAATCTACAAAAATAATTAATTGTTAAAAAAAATTCAACAAAAACTCTCCGATAAGATCGCTGAATTTTATGCCGTCGGCTTGTGCCGCCGGAATAGTTAGAAAAAGTGGCGGAGAGTGAGAAAAAAGGTGGATAAAAAGGGAAAACAAATGGTGAGTGAGAAAAAAGAAGAGAGAGTAAGAAAACAATGGGGAAAAAAGTGGAAAATTGAGAAGAGCGGTGGTAAACAGGTAGTGAACAGGAAGAAAAGAGGGAAAGGAAAAAAAAGTGAATAAAAAGAGGAGTGGAAAAGCGGGGGAATGTGAAAAAGTGGAAGAAAATGGAGAAAAAAAGAGTAGAAGGTAGAAGAACGGAAAGAGCGAGAATAAAACGGGAAAGGGTGATGAAAAAGAAGGAGAAAGAGCGGAAAAATAGGGTATTAAAAGAGAATAAAAGTGGACAGAGAGTGGAAAACATGAGATGAGTGGTGGTAAACGGGTAGGGAACTGGAAGAAAAGAGGGAAAAGAAAAAAAGTTAATAAAAAGTAGTGAAAAGAGAGTGGAAAACGAGATGAGTGGTGGCAAACCAGTAGGGAACTGGAAGAAAAAAGGGAAAGGAAAAAAAAGAAAGGGTGATGAAAAAAAAGAAGAAAGAGAGGGAAAATAGGGTATTAAAAGAGAATAAAAGTGGAAAGAGAGTAAAAGTGGAAAGTGGGTGGAAAACATGAGATGAGTGGTGGTAAACGGGTAGGGAACTGGAAGAAAAGAGGGAAAGGAAAAAAAGTTAATAAAAAGTAATGAAAAGGGAGTGGAAAACATGAGATGAGTGGTAGCAAACCGGTAGGGAACTGGAAGAAAATAGGGAAAGAAAAAAAAGTAGTAGAAAAGCGGGTGAATGTGGAAAAGTGGAAAAAATAGAGAAAAAAGAGTGAAAGTTAGAAGAACGGAAAGAGCGAGTGTAAAACGGAAAAGGGTGATAAAAAAAAAAGGAGGAAGAAAGGGAAAATAGGGGATTAAAAGAGAATAAAAGTGGAAAGAGAGTAAACGTGGAAAACATAAGATGAGTGGTGGTAAACGGGTAGGGAACTGGAAGAAAAGAGGGAAAGGGAAGAAAGTGAATAAAAAGTAGTGAAAAGAGAGTGGAAAACATGAGGTGAGTGGTGGCATACCGGTAGGGAACTTGAAGAAAAAAGGGAAAGGAAAAAAAGTAGTAGAAAAGCGGGTGAATGTGGAAAAGTGGAAAAAATAGAGAAAAAAGAGTAAAAGTTAGAAGAACGGAAAGAGCGAATATAAAACGGGAAAGGGTGATGAAAAAAAAAGAAGAAAGAGAGGGAAAATAGGGGATTAAAAGAGAATAAGAGTGGAAAGAGGGTGGAAAACATGATATAAGTCGTGGCAAACGGGTAGGGAACTGGCAGAAAAGAGGGAAAGGAAAAAAATGAATAAAAGGTAGTGAAAAGAGGGTGGCAAACGGGTAGGGATCTGGAAGAAAAGAGGGAAAGGAAAAAAAGTGAATAAAAAGCAGTAAAAAGAGGAGTGGAAAAGCGGGGGAATGTGGAAAAGTGGCAAAAATTAGAGAAAAAAGGAAAAGGTAGAAGAATGGAATGAGCGAGAATAAAACGGGAAAGGGTGATGAAAAATAAGGAGAAAGAGTGGGAAAATAGGGGAAAGGGGTTTAAAGGAGAGTAAAAGTATAAAGAGGGAGGGAAACATGACGAGTGGTGGTAAACGGGGAAGAAAAGATGGGAAATAGTCGGAAAAGTGAGTGGGAGAAGTAGCAAAAGTTAGGAGGAAACTCGAAAAACAATGGAAAAAGAGGGAGAAGTGAACAAATTTGGATTGACAAGTTGAATATGTAAAATCTACAATACATAAGACAGCTACCCATATTTACCTCGACACCAAATTTGTAAAATCCATAATTAGCCATGTACTTGGCGAAATGTACCAAATCCTTATCGGCATCGGCTCTCGTAATTCTCGGAAACATAAAAAATCGTTTTTCAGTCGAACGACCCCTCGACAATCTATAATTGAACTGTCTTACTTCGATTACTTTCCATAAACACATAACTACTATGAACATTATGTTCCATAGAACCAGACCCGGCAAATTTTGGTCTATTTCCGACAGTTTACCGAATCCCAACCAAGGTCCGTTGTTCACTACCGTCTCGTTTAGGTTCGGATTTATGTTTATCTGCAAAAACAAGGTAAATTTAATAGTTTTTTTAACGTAATTAAAAATGTACTTACCGTGCAGGTAACATCCCACTTCTTATCGTTTATGTATGAAATTTGATAAATCATACGACCCAAGATAAGTACTGATACAAAAACGGAAGTAAAGTAGGCAGTAAACATCTGCATGCTTCGACTACAGGTAAAAGATATCGTCGCCAATAGGACAATGATGAAATACAGAGCGCATTTATCGTAAATACACATCAGCATAGTGAAGAACAATACAATTTTCAACATGTGAATTTCCAAAAATAGAAAGATGATATGCTTCGTGTAATAAAAGTGTTGTAGAGCTTTTTCTAGCCATTTCGTCATTATAGCCGAAGGGACTACTGAAAATAAAATAAATCTAAGTATAATGTATTAATAAATAGAAGAATTGTCGTTGGGAAAGATGGGAAACGAGATGAAATGGTTGCCTAGAGCACACCACAACAGTATGGCTTCTGCGAAGGCAAATCAACTGAAATTAATTAATGGAAGCCTTGGAGAATGGTTGCAAAGTAGACGCTATCTACACTGACTTCTCCAAGGCCTTCGACAGGGTTAATCTTGAACTCCTAATAGCCAAACTTAAAAATTATGATATTGTGCGAAATTTGTTAAATTGGATTAAGGATTATCTTACGAATAGGAAACAAATAGTACGTGTTAATCATTGTTTGTCGAATGAGATATCTGTTCTTTCTGGTGTACTACAGGGTTCTCACTTGGGGCCTTTGTTGTTTAATTTGTTTATTAATGATATTATTAGCAGTTTTCACTATGGAATAGTTCTTATGTTTGCCGACAGATGGTATGATGAAAAAGTATAATTTTTCAAAGAAATTCGTTACGGAATTAAGCAACAAGAAGGAATGGGATCCAAATACCATTACCAGACTTGGAAAGAATGCCATTCAATGGTACACAGACGGCTCAAAAGCAATAGAAGGAACTGGGATAGGAGTGTACGGGCCAGGAATCAAACACTCTGAAAGCTTGGGAAAAACCCCAAGTATCTTTCAAGCGGAAATTCACGCAATAAGAAAGTGTGCCCAGTTCAATATTGACAAAGGATATAGAAGGCAAAGGATTATCATAATGTCTGATAGTCAAGCAGCCATTAAAGCGCTGAGTTCCTGTGTAATCAGTTCCAAAATGGTGTGGGAATGCCTAGGCAAACTTAATGAACTAGGCGAGAACAATATAGTCACCTTACTGTGGATTCCAGGACACACTGGAATAGAAGGAAACGAAATAGCAGATGAACTAGCGAAGAGGGGGACTGAAATACCCTTTTGGGGGCCGGAACCTTTTTGCGGAATCAGCTCCAATGTAATATTGGAAGAAATAGGTAAAGCCGAAGAAAAGAGAAGATCTGACAATTGGAAAGATCTAGTAGGGCTTAGGCAATCGAAGATTCTTCTGGGCGACTACAACCTGTTGAGATCAAATGAATGCATAAGTCAAAGCAAAACTGCACTAAGAGTTTTAACAGGAATCCTAACGGGACATTGTCGCCTGAATGGGCACCTTAAAAAGCTCAAAATAGTGGAGGAAGAAGATTGTAGATTTTGTGGAATGTAAGAAGAATCCTCCATCCACATACTTGCGAACTGCACAGCAATTCAGAATCCTAGGGCACAGCACCTGGGAGACTACTGGATAGAAGAGGGACAGTTACCTAAGTTGAAGCCTGCAGATATCCTAAAATTCCTCGGGGAAATAGGACTAAAGGAGCTACTAGTATCTGAGACTCTCCTCAGAAACTAAGTAGAAGTAAGGGGGCACAATAGATCTTTTAGGTCTCAGTGAATGTTACCCCAAAAGACATACATACATACATACATAGATTATTAAACCATCCAGCAAAATTTAAATATTACCACTTTAAAACAACGGCGAGATCAGCATGACCTAATTTTATTGTACAAAATACTAAATTTTTTAATCGAGTTGTTAGCCAGAATTAACTTTGAAATTTCTAGTCGCCAGACAAGGCAGGTTACTTCCTTTCATGTTCCATTTTGTAGAACGAATTAGGCACAATTTTCTTTTATACCTCGAACACTGAGAGGTGCTAATCAGTATCCTCCACGGGTTTTATTAGTTTTAAACGAACACTGTCAAGTATACTTAGATAACTAATTATTTTAATGATTTTGGTTCTTATTATTTATAGTGAATTGTATCTTTTGTATTTTATATAACATATTATGATAAACGTTTTTGTATTTTTAAGATTCGTAATAACTTGTTGTGTAATGGGTTGTTCGCCCGTAAATAAATAAATAAATAATCAATTGTTTTTTGAGATCAACATTAAAAAGCACATCTTACTTGCCAAATCTTGTTCGGAATAGTATCTGGATGTGGATTCCCTACTTCTATCCATGTTCGCTCCTCCCTGCATCGAACTGTCATTTATACTTTCATTGTCGTCCGGCAGGGTTTCGGATAGAGGTGCTTGTGTACGTTTAGGATCGGTTAGTAGCATAAAGTCATTATGGAAGTAATGTAACTGTATAACGGTTACGATTACGAAAAACGTCGGAGTTACCAGTCTTACGAAAAGTTGTTTAGTTTTATATTGTTCCAGTCCTATATCTTGTTGACTGGAAAATACGATAAACGATTAAAATTTTCATTTTAATAATTACAAAAAAAAAAATCAAACTTACTGCTCTACTTCTATGTGAAGATACTTTTTCCAATAGTATGGAAATCGTTTAAACTGATAAGTATATACTAATACTAAAATTATCATGGAATATACTATGACGGTTAACCAAAAGCCGAACATAATTTTTCGCCAAACTCTGAATGAAAACTAAAACAAAAATAGAGTAAAAAGGTGCTGCCTGTTGCGCTAAGATGGGAAACTTTATAAGAAAACCGTCAAAAAAGCCAAAATTGTCTAATTTTGGAGAGGGAGGTAAGAGTTTCCGTAAGCGTTACTTCAACCGTCAAATGTCAAAGTAGTGAAAAGAGGGTGGAAAACAGTAGGGAACTGGGAGAAAAGAGGGAAAGGAAAAAAAGTGAATAAAAAGAGGAGTGAAAAAGCGGGGGAATGTGGAAGTGGCAAAAAAAAGAGCAAAAGGTAGAAGAACGGAATGAGCGAGAACGGGAAAGGGTGATGAAAAATAAGAAGAAAGAGTGGGAAAATAGGGGATTAAAAGAGAATAAGAGTGGAAAGAGTATGGAAAACATGAGATAAATGATGGCAAACGGTACGGGAATGGAAGAAAAGAGGAAAAGGAAAAAAAAGTGAATAAAAAGAGGAGTGGAAAAGCGGGGGAATGTGGAAAAGTGGCAAAATTTAGAGAAAAAAGAGCAAAAGGTAGAAGAACGGAATGAGCGAGAATAAAACGGGAAAGGGTGATGAAAAATAAGAAGAAAGAGTGGGAAAATAGGGGATTAAAAGAGAATAAGAGTGGAAAGAGTATGGAAAACATGAGATAAATGATGGCAAACGGTACGGAAATGGAAGAAAAGAGGAAAAGGAAAAAAAAGTGAATAAAAAGAGGAGTGAAAAAGCGGGGGAATGTGGAAAAGTGGCAAAAATTAGAGAAAAAAGAGGAAACGGAATGAGCGAAAATAAAACGGGAAAGGGTGATGAAAAATAAGAAGAAAGAGTGGGAAAATAGGGGAAAGGGAAAGAGTTTCCGTAAGCGTTACTTCAACCGTCAAATGTCAAAGTAGTGAAAAGAGGGAACTGGAAGAAAAGAGGGAAAGGAAAAAAGTGAATAAAAAGAGGAGTGGAAAAGCGGGGGAATGTGGAAAAGTGGCAAAAATTAGAGAAAAAACAGGAAAGAGGAAACGGAATGAGCGAGAATAAAACGGGAAAGGGTGATGAAAAATAAGAAGAAAAAGTGGGAAAATAGGGGAAAGGGAAAGAGTTTCCGTAAGCGTTACTTCAACCGTCAAATGTCAAAGTAGTGAAAAGAGGGAACTGGAAGAAAAGAGGGAAAGGAAAAAAGTGAATAAAAAGAGGAGTGGAAAAGCGGGGGAATGTGGAAAAGTGGCAAAAATTAGAGAAAAAACAGGAAAGAGGAAACGGAATGAGCGAGAATAAAACGGGAAAGGGTGATGAAAAATAAGAAGAAAGAGTGGGAAAATAGGGGAAAGGGAAAGAGTTTCCGTAAGCGTTACTTCAACCGTCAAATGTCAAAGTAGTGAAAAGAGGGAACTGGAAGAAAAGAGGGAAAGGAAAAAAAGTGAATAAAAAGAGGAAAAGCGGGGGAATGTGGAAAAGTGGCAAAAATTAGAGAATAAAAAGAGGAAAGAGGAAACGGAATGAGCGAGAATAAAACGGGAGAGGGTGATGAAAAATAAGAAGAAAGAGTGGGAAAATAGGGGAAAGGGAAAGAGTTTCCGTAAGCGTTACTTCAACCGTCAAATGTCAAAGTAGTGAAAAGAGGGAACTGGAAGAAAAGAGGGAAAGGAAAAAAAGTGAATAAAAAGAGGAAAAGCGGGGGAATGTGGAAAAGTGGCAAAAATTAGAGAATAAAAAGAGGAAAGAGGAAACGGAATGAGCGAGAATAAAACGGGAGAGGGTGATGAAAAATAAGAAGAAAGAGTGGGAAAATAGGGGAAAGGGAAAGAGTTTCCGTAAGCGTTACTTCAACCGTCAAATGTCAAAGTAGTGAAAAGAGGGAACTGGAAGAAAAGAGGGAAAGGAAAAAAAGTGAATAAAAAGAGGAAAAGCGGGGGAATGTGGAAAAGTGGCAAAATTTAGAGAAAAAAGAGGAAACGGAATGAGCGAGAATAAAAAGGGAAAGGGTGATGAAAAATAAGAAGAAAAAGTGGGAAAATAGGGGAAAGAGTCTCCGTAAGCGTTACTTCAACCGTCAAATGTCCCATGTCACGTCAAACGTCACATGTCACGTCAAACGTCACATGTCACGTCAAACGTCACATGTTATGTCAAATGATCCCCTACTCCAAAATGAGACAATTTTGGGGTTTTGGAACCTTAGCTTTTTTTGACCATTTTCGCAACAGGAAAACTGTCCTAGCACCTTTACTGAATAGTATATTATTATTACACGATGAATATTATGAAATTTCACTAACCTGGAATGATAGTATAAAAAATAGGAACAAAGTCATGTATAATATTCGGAAAACGGTCATACGATACCCAGTTATGGCAACGGCGAAAAGTGTAATAGCCACAACCCAAATCCAGAATTTTATTAGAAATTTGTTAATTAATTGCCCAAATTTCGTCATGAATTTACTACCACTAGTTTCAGTATCTTTTTTAACTCCTAAAATTATAAATACATCAAACATCCTACAAAAATGTATCGTTTTTTTGTTTTACCTGTAGCAGTTCCAACTGTAACTTGTAAAGGAGCTACCATATCTGCAAGAGCGCTGGTCTGCTTCTGTTCCATTCTTTCATGCATATATTGCCGTAAAGTAATCCAAAACATTACGGTGTATAAACTTTTCACCAACAAGGGAATACAAGCGAATCCTTCGGGTTTCTTAAAACCTATTTCTTCTAAATCTACTCCTTCCACTTTATTCGGTAACTCGGTGTCGTCGAGTCTCATGGAAAATATATAAGCGGATATTAAGAGGAAAAGAGCGTATGCGACCAAAAACGGACTGGAAATGAACATGTGCTTTCTTTGATTCGGTATCAACCAAATTATGTTGGCCCAAAGTAAAAGGACGAAAGTTATCCAACTCAGGTACGTTATACTCCAAGCCTAGAAAAAATAAAAAACGGTTTAATGTTTACATTCCTTCTACTGAAGTTTAGACAGTTGAAAATTTGTTAATTAACAAAATATATCAAATAGGGACAATTTTAACACTATTAGAAGAGGGTGGAAGCCTTTAAAAATAATGAAAAGTGAAAAAAATAATAGTAGGATGAAACCCATTGGAAAAGGAGGAGAATATTATAAAAATGAAAGGAAAAATAATTTACGGGCGATCTGAGGTCGGAAAGGGAAAGGGGGTGAGTTTTTAAGGGTGAAAAACGGTTTATCTCGATTTCCGGCAAAACTACAAGTCCGATGGAAAAAAGTTGAATGGCAGAGTTGTAGGTAATAAAAAGATCTGCAACTTTTGTATTTACACCTTTTTCACATAACCTCAAAATTTATGTGGAAAATTCAAAAAAACAAGTTTTTGGTTTTTTATTTTTATCTTTTACAAAAATATTTTATTTATTCACGAAATTTGGCGAAAACTTACCTTTTTACGTCTCAAATACACTGTAATTTATTTGATTTGAAATATTTATTTTTTCACCATATTTTGACTTAATATCGAAAAAGCATCCTAATTTTCATTCGAAAATTCCCCTGTCAAAATATCAGCTTTTTCAAAAGGTTGGAGTGCTTTCTGTTCGTTGAAATCTCTACTTTTCGATGGTGTGAAAAAAAAATATATAACTATTCGCTATGTGCGTACCTACTGTCGCCCCCTCGCGGCTTAAAAACGCAAGTTACGACAGAGATTTGCACGTAAAGCTTATGGAAGCAACAATTATTATAAAGATAAGGAGCCTTTTAGCTTTTACAATGTAAATAATTTGAAAATATAAGTGCCTAATGACATAATGTTCAGTATTTTATAAGCGACTAGGTAAGTAATCGTTTTTAAAATGTATTTTTTTTATGTTAAGTGTAGATTTGTAGGTTAGAATCAACGGAGATACAGGTTGCCTAAAATCATTAATAAAAATCGATTATTCCATTTTTCATTCTGCTAAATGAAAAGTGAACAAACGCATCATATTATATCTACAATTGCTTAATGAATATTTATGGCTTTCAGCTCTGTATATATTTGTTGTGGACTTTGAACTTGCACTATTTACAATGAAAATTATAATAAAAACTGGGTTTGAGCTTATATCACACGGTATCAACTTTCATCCCAACTCGCAGCCAAAAGGTCAATCTCTGGTGGAATCTGGTCATGTAAGAGATGTACATGAATTCAGAGAAGATGGAAAAAGCTACTTAATTCAATCTAAAATCATCAGACAAACTGCAGTCACATCTACACCTTACACTACAAAAATCTTTGTAGGTCTATTCAATTAAATTTCAATCCATGTTGATCCGTCTGGACTGAAATAATAAATGTATTTATGAAAACATAAACAAACTACATAAAATTGATGGAGAAAACATGACGTATAGAATACTGTATCAGTGCACACTGTATTTTGAAGTGAGGTTAAGACACTCACTTTACTCTTTTTACAGCTGCAATCCATTTTTTCCTTTGTACCAACTTGTGTTGCGCAGTAGGAAACTTGTAATATTTCACATGACTGTTATTATATCCTGTATTTTTACAATTAACAACAGAACAACAGTCGTGCCCCATTTTCCCCTTTATTTATATACAATATACCACGTCAGTCTCTGACCGAATTGCGAAAATTCACCACTGCGCGCGCTGGGATAGTTTCGCCTATCCCCTCCAACGGTCCGCACACAGCGAATAGTAAATCTTCTCAGAAAATGCAAAAAATATTGTAATGAATAACCTAATTATGCGTTTTTCTATGACATAAATGTAATTAGAATTTAATAAATCAAATTTTTAATAGAAAAAAATTGAAGCAATCACATTTTTTAGATGAAATTGTATAAAAATGGCATTAAAAAAATTTCCGAATTCAAGTTTTTGCATTTTCTGAAAAAATTTACTATAGTAATATATTTTTTTTTTCACCATCTGAAAGTAGAGATTTCAACGAACAGAAAGCACACCAACTTTTTGAAAAAAGCGGATATTTTGACGGGTGAACTTTCAATTGAAAATTAGGGTGCTTTTTCGATGTTAAGTCAAAATAAGGTGAAAAAATAAATATTTCCAATCAAATAAATTACAGTGTATTCAGGACATAAAAAGATAAGTTTTCACCAAATTTCGTGAAAAAAAAACAATTTTTGTAGAAGATAAAAATAAAAAACCAAAAATTTGGTTTTTTGAATTTTCCACATAAATTTTGAGGTTATGTGAAAAAAGTGTAAATACAAAAGTTGTAGATCTTTTTATTACCTACAACTTTCCCATTTCACTTTTTTCCATAGGACCTGTAGTTTTGCTAGAAATCGAGATAAACCGTTTTTTACCCTTAAAAACACACCCCTTTCCCCTTTCCGACCTCAGATCGCCCGTAAATTATTTTTCCCTTTTCCAATGTGTTTCATCCTACTGTTATTTTTTTTGTTTCAAAAATTATCGACCCTGGTCTATATGGAACAATCAATATTATAAAATACAAAACAAATTTCTTACCATCATAATAATATTTGTCGCTATATAAGATGAACGTACTACGTACTGCATGATAGTTTCCAATGCGAAGATGATATTATGGAATAGAGTTAAATCGTACTCTTCATCTTCCACTGCAACAGAAACCGTGGCTATGTTCGATGGAAATTAATTATTAACAAAAAAAAATTAAAAACATAAAAAAAGCGATCTAAGAATGTAAAACGTGCAAGTGGAAATACTTTAAGCGTAACAGATAGTAATATTACCAAAAACTTCTAGTGGTATATCTTCGTTTTCACTTGTTACAGTGACACTTCCCGTAGAGTCTTGGATTAATCTTCCAGGGCTACGTTTAGATCTACGTGTTGGTCCTCTTAATAGCTAGAATTAGAAATTAGATTGGTAGAAAGGATAAACGGTTCTGAACGGTATGGAAATTAGTAAATTATACACAGTTAAGTGAAAAATTTGCTATGATTTACCCTTCGCCATGATATTTATCTGAATAAAATCGAAACTGAAAAAGTCAAAGCAAATAAAAAGAAACCAAATACATACGGGGGTAGATTCTGTGGCTTCAGCATGTTGTTTGTTTAAAGCCATCTAAAAATAAATAAAAAGAAAGCAAAGCATTAAAATTAGTAAAACAAATGGAACAAAAACGAAAATAAGTTGTTAGTAATATTAAGCTTCCTGCTAGATATCCAGAAAAATGATGTGCAATAAAATGTTCGCCCATGTTTGTGAGAATAATAATTTTCACCAAAATATATGAATATTTACGCTTTAAACGATTTAATCTAGTTTTAGTTTAAAATTTTGGCGAGAATTATTGTCAAAACAAAAAAAAAACCAATGAAAATTGTATCGGTTATTGCTTACTCGAACTTTACGAGAAGCTTTTTGCCATTTTTGAGCAGCTGTGGGCGTTAATAGTTTTTGCTTAGACAATCTCGAAGACACTCTTCTAGATATTCCGTCGCTAGCAGTCTTCTTTTTCGGCTAAAAAAGGAGTTAGTTGTTAAAAGTTAGTTCGAAAACTAAAAACGACACTTGCGACAGCTGGAAAATCGTGATAAAAAGGACAACTTTTCGAGAACCAAACTTGAATAAAACAGATCCAAGTTAGAGCATGCGTTAGTTGAAAAACTGTTATACTACATTTAACGATTAATACAAAAAAACATACCTCTGGCTTGAGTAGTTCCTTACTCTCGAGTACTAATAAGAAAAATAATAAATAAAGAACCACGGGGTAAATATAAAATGTAATTTCTCTGTTGAAATAGTACCAATAACTTCGATCATCTAGTAGAGTGGAATTGGTTGTGGAGTTGGATATAATTGTGGTATTACTACCAGATGTAATATTGTAAGATGTTACAAAAGGTGCCAAATCAAAGTACCTGAAATTAATGTTAATGGAAGTCTAATTACTTCTCGAGTGAAATTCTTACCTTGCATATTGACCTTCTTCTGGAAGAAGTTGTTGAACAAATTTGAAATTAACTGCGTATAGGGCACACATATGTAAAATTACAAGAGGTATAATGCATCTTAGCAGTATAGCGAATCCTCTTTTTAATTGTTTGTAGCAAGCCCACCATGTAGCTACACCCAAAAATATCAAATAATAAACACCTCCTTCTATAGATGGCCTTACAACACCAGCTAAACACAAGAGTAGTAGTGTAGCGTATCGACCTTAAAATCAAACAGAATATAATATTTTAACAAATTTACTGATTATATTGATTTTAAATGTTAATCAATAAAAATCTCTTACCAACTGCAACTACATACTGTGTGTAATCTGTGGTTTGAGGAACTTTCAAAGTAACATCTACTACTCCAGCTTGACTCTCTACAACTAATTCCTCTATTGGATTGAGTTTTTTTAATGCAAAGAATAACACCAATAAAGTTAAAAACATTCCTATTTCTGGTCCGATCCATATTAATATATACGTTCCCGTAAGACCGTTCAACTTCGCTAAGCCGATATAAAAGAGAATTTCTTCTAACGTCGGATTATCCTAAAAAGTAGTTGTATACCTAATGATTTACAGTTATTATTAGCTAATGAAATTTGTCTATTATAAACGAAATATAAACTAAAGCATCAGAACATGTTCTAACATGACGCTATTGCATAAACTTTTTTATTCAAGACTGCCATTACATTTTAAAACAGCCAACTAGATTCGTCAAATATACACAACCATAGATAACCTACACAACAACAAAAAATGAAGCCCGGCGATAAATAACCTTGAAGGTGACAGCTAACTCTGATAATCATAATAAACGTTTACAGCTTTACACGAATCACACAGAGAAAAAGTATTGTAGCATAAAGTTGCGTTAATAAAGTTTATTACTTAGGTCCATCAGCTACTTCTGCACTTTTCGTTGACAACCTAATTTCATAAGAAAGAGGCCTACATGTGATCGTATGACATATGACGACTAATTTAAAAGATGGCTTCCGCAGAACCTTTTTTTCCGGAGTTTCGCTTCCTGTCTGTTGGTGTATTCTTTGGATTCGTTGATTGAGGATGACAGTTGATGAAAGTAGGGTTATATTTGAAAGTAATGTCGCGGAAAATTTAAAATATCAAGTGAATTATTTATACGTACGTCCAAGAATTGTCCATAAGGTTTTGCTATAAGTAATGCTATTTGGAACGCAGCTTGAACTAGTGTTAAAGTTGCTGTAATACCTAATATTACTTTAAGAAATATCCCTGTTGCTCCGGCTAAAGATCCTGACGATGGTACCGGAACGAATGGTATAAGTAACATAAATATTAAGTAGACCGACGAGAACAGTGTTGGTCGGAATAGTATACCTGGAAAAAATCATAAATAAAAGTCAGTGTTTGTGTGCTTCCAATAAATTTTATTGTTGTTTTCAAACAACCGACCATTACATGTCAAATCGGTTAACTTCGTGATGGGAGGAAGCTAATATTGAATGAAATAATCATTTTACGCTGTGTATGTATTTATTTTCCACCTGTATTTGCAAAATACGTCGGTATAAGTCAATAAATTATCAAAAATGATTTTTTTTAAATCTTTCGTTTGACCTCGCAACGTTTTCCGACCTAATTGTTATCTGTCTCGTGTGACCGACTTTTTTATTAGGGCTGTGGCATTTTATCATGAATTGTTTAGCCCCCACAACTAGCGAGAGTGTTCGAGGGAGAGAGGGATGGGTCACGACAACCGGAATTTACGTGCCATCCCTTTTTCTATCGCGGAAAACACACCTTAATGGTTAAGAGGAAATGTCACAAAACGAAATGAATGGTTGAGAGCTCCTAAATTAGGGAATATAATACTATTGAATAATAAACAAGAATATAGCCGGGAATAATGAATCTTGTTCTAGGATAAAGTTTTATTTTATATTATAAGACCTACTCTACACTGTTGCCACTTGCACATGCGAATTAATTAGCAAAACAAATATCGTTAATCATTTATATTTTAATTTATTAGCTAAAACTAATCAATTACAATTAAGTGTTATCAAACTTTATTCAAGGTATGTCGTAGAAAATGATACAGCTTCTAAAAATAGCCTTCAAAAGTAAAATTAAGCAAATGCAAGTTATTGATTAATAATCAGATGAATGTGGACAGAATTACAGAGCCCTACAAGCCCACAAGTTTAAAGAAAATGTTTTGAATAACTTTAAAAATAATAAAAATAAACACAGAACATATGCAACCACCATAACAAATAAAAACAAACACCCCCAGGAAATATATTTTGCATAAAACGTTAAGCATTGTTTGGAATCCGACATAAGGGATTGATCCTGTAGGACTTCTCTGGGTTAAGCGCAGAATGACGATGCTAATAGTTTTGGTTTTATATATTTATTTCACAACATAATATTGGTGGATGAACCGTTCACACAACCACCTTTCGCCATAGAACTATACTACGTAACTAGTATAGAGTTCTATGCTCTTCGCACTATTATCGGAGTGAGAGTAGAACATACCGAGCGTACCTATAGGCAACCAATAATACTCCAAACATATTAGTGTTGCAGTTAACAAAACACAAAGAAACCCTGAAATTAATTGGAAAATTATGAATTTAAAATGTATTCAATCCGTATCTGAAATCCTATAAATATCTTTAATTTTTTCATTATAAAAAATAGTTTTGTATTTCTACTTGATATTTCAATAAGGATCAATTTAACAAATATATATCTCTTAAATGTTTGTAAAGCAATCAACAAGGATGGACTGCTTAAATATAATAGGTTGGGTTTTGTAATCGACGTTCACAAAAATAGAATTTTTTCGTTTGTTAATATTAAAGTTAATGTGCATTTCGGTAAACAATACTTAAATTATTGTTTAGAGTATCCGTAACGGAATTTTTACCGGTATTGCCACTAAGAGTGAGAGTAATAGTGGGAGTTTGTAGTTTAGATCGGTCAAAGTATAAAATTAATTCACATATTAACCAAATCCGTCTCTGCTTAAATAACTTTAAGATAAATAACATATAGGTAGTGTTTCTAAAAATAAATGATTGAATAATGAAATTTTCTTGGTAACCCTATCTTCGAACTCTGGAATTTGACTATTAATCATGGCGCTTGGCACGGATGTCTCTGCTCATTGCTAAAATTGTTATTTATTTATTTCATATCTATAATACCTCATTTAAAAACTAGGAGTAATTTGAATTTAAGTTGGCAATTCTGTAGACCTCTGCTAGCAATTGTATTGAATATCTGCAATTATGGATCCTTCTACTTGTAATATCTGTGGTCTGATACGGAACAGAAGAATGTGACGTAAAATGTCAGCAGTCAGATATCGACAGAGGGAATAAAAAGTTAAAACACGTGGCCGACTTTCTTTTTCATTTTGATATCAATTAACAGCAACAGACGTCTATCATATCAACAGAACATTGTTTTATATCGTACTCAAGCGATACTACACTACTTCGAGTACAGCTCTTCGCTTATTAGGCCGGCAAAACAATGTAAACGCTGAATATATTATTTAGGACTCTCAGAAAAACAATGTATAATAAATGTGTTTAAAGAAATATAATATATTGGATGAAAAACCAAAAATATTCATGTTAAATCCAAAATGTCTCAAACAGTTGGTGGCGTGGCTGATTTCTTCGTCCATCTAGGCATATTTAATATAGATTTGGAACACGACTGTTGACTACTTTCTCGGAACACACCCTTTAGTAGTAGTAGTAGGTATAGAACAATTTGTATGATTATTGTTTTAATAAGTAAAATTTCATTCTCAATAATTATCGTCCGCTTATAAAATATCGATTCGCCGTCTAAGAAATTTCCCTTCAAAAACATAAATCACTAATTACCTAAATAACGAATAAAACTACCATATCCCGAAATCGTGAAAGCGACAGTGCTTTCTACCGTTATATATTTCCAAGGGCAATCAATGAAAACACCAGACCGGTCCCATTCATTAAAGGTAGCTTCATTTTATACATCACATTGGTTCATGCCAATAACCTTTTAGCCATGGTGACTAGATATATCATAAGCAATCGTTCTTTAATAGTTATTTTGACCATGTTTGAATTCACTTAATTTTGATTTGTTGCTTTCTTCGGCATTATTTTAATTGCTTACAAATTTTAAACCTATATCTGACTGTTTACAATGAAAAGGATCATCAAATCAATACAAAAAAACCAAATTAAAAATCTAAACTTATTGTTTATCCTCGGAACGACTGTCATTAGTGTCAACTTGTCAGTAGGTGGACAACGGAACCAAAACAATTATCATAACCTCAAAAAAACTTAATAAAAACCTTGTGTGTGTATAAAATATCAAATGGGAAATAACGTATTATCTTATCTAATTGCATTTATTAATTTATTAGCGAGATGAATCACAACCAATACAAATCATAAATAATGTTTTTAGACTCGACACTCTCATTGCCTTGAAATGGAGGAAGTATTCAATGTTTATTGTTTCTGTAAAAATGCTTGAACATAACGTTTTATACCAACTCGTAACATATTTATTTTTAACAATGATACTATCGGTTTGTATTATTATCAAATTTTAAACATCAACTATAAATTTTGCCGTAAATAATGACTGATATTTATGCCGTAAACTGGTTTAACGTAGGTATTCAGATATTTTTAAAATTTTGCTTATCGATGTTTAGAATGCTATAACTACAGTAAGAAATATTTTGTTTTGTTATTATATGTTTTTGGAATATAGTAAAATACAGTGTCATCCAATTTTAAATCAAAAAGTTCTATAATTTAAGCACAAATTATAGCTATAATTATATTTTTAAGTTAGAGCATGAATTGAATAATAATTTCTATTTATTTATAACAATCAAGGATAAAAAAATTACTTACATAATGTGATGATCATGGGAAGGAATAGTCTGAACAGAAATACGTTTGCTACATAGCGTACCATCTTGAATATTTATTCTGAAAAAAAAAAACAAGTACTTATATAAAATCGGTTATTTCAAATAAAACACCCTGTATATTATAAATTTCTTTAGATTCTACGTTCAATTTTAATTTCACTTATATATAAAATATAATTTTCTTGATCTTAATTTGATAAATTTGCAGCTGAAGCTAAAAAAAATGTTTTTGAAGAAAAATCTGATCATCTCCAACACCGAATAAAAAATATTAGGTAATTACATGTTGAAAGCTGTTTTATTGTATATAGGGTTCGTTAAAAATGATGTAACGTTCATCTTTCATGTTGAAATTTTTATCCACGCGATTGGCACTTTTTTAAAGAATATTAATTATCAACATTAATTAACGGTAACCACAGTTATGTAATAAAAGCGACAATATTAGATTAAGGTAATTAGGATTACACCCTTCGAAACGTCATTAACACGACAAGTATGATTTAAAAGCATTCTTGTATACACACAACAAAATTCGTGTCGTATTAATTGAACTATTTTGCAAATATTATATTTATATGTATAACATATTTATAAATTATTACAATAATAGTAGTGGCATCGTTTTTAACCAAAATTATCTGCAACAGGTCAAAAATATATTACGCTGAATATCTAATGACGTTTTAGAGTTCATTTCCTTTGACGGAAGCCATTTTATATTATATCAAATTATACACCCTGTATGTTTCCATACAGATCTGCCATGTTTTTAATTACTAACGGCATACCTATCAACTTCAGTGGTTTTCAATTATCACACAAAATTTTACAATTCTACAATATTATTGACAATAGTAGGTAAACTTTCCACACCTTAAAAGTTAAAATTTTATCTTTCCAGTCAGCATTTCAACAATAAAAATGTTTAATAATTTCTCTTGGTGGAATAGACGATAAATCTATTTGGTCCCAAAATCAATCTTGTAGTTTCTGGTTATTAACTTCACCCCAAAGTTTAAAATATAGAAATTTCTATATATCCAAATGAATATAGTTTTCCAGCTGGCTATTCATCATTGCCTTTGAAGCAACAACGAATTGTGCAGTATTCCTAATATAGTTTAATGAATTTTTCTTAAAAATATGTGGTTTTGATTCTTCTAAATCTACTAGGATTACTGTACAATTCCTGGGCTAATAGAGTTCCTGAGTAAAGGCAGTACCAGAGAGACAAGTATATTTCTTATACTGTTCCTGTGCCAGACCAAGTTTAGGATATACTATCCAACATAATATAAACAAGATCTTGCTTTATACCATAGACTTGAATCATTGCAATTTTTAACTACTAACGTCAAAATGTATACCAGCTTTGGTTGTGCATAACACACAAATATGGCGTGATAACGTTAAATAACAACATTAACAACTCCCATATTTCACGTCCATAGAAAAAATAATAATTGTCAATGTTGCAAAGTGAAATATTTCTGTTATAAGTAAACATTTTCATAATACTTGCTTCGGTATTACATATACTAAAAAAACATTTTCATAACCTAAAATTCGACAGATGATCTGTCAAAAATTCGAATTATTATATACACATAAATACATGAAACCTAATTTATTTAAATAAAAGATATATTAAATGGAAGAAAAATTTGCCACACCATGTGCCTACCTACAACGTTTTGTTATATACCTACTCTCGCATCGTAAAAAGTGTTTGCCATCACTCAATTTGCAGTGAGCAAATATGCTTTACCTTAAGTTAATTAATTACATTTTTGTTTATCATGAACTGTGTCACAATTTATATTCCCATAGGATTTTTTAATTATAAACGCGAGAGCAATATGTTTAGAGATGAGTAATTTGATAGAAGCAGATAAAAGGTTGGTCTTACTAAGTAATAATAATAGTATGTGTCCGGCGAAGTACGGAATTCATGTTTAATCTGCATAATGAATTAATTTTATGGTTCCAATCTAAGTTGGATTTTAATAAATTAATTAATTGGTATTCCCTGTATACCTACTGTTTTATTATTTATTTTTAATTCACACGGAGAATATTTAAATTTGAAACACAAAACTGTTCCTTAGATGTTTAGTGTTGCTCTAATATTCTTCTGTAGCATAAGCAAGATTAAAATTGAAAATATCTTCTTCCAAGGAAGAATAAGTATCTCACATAGGAGCAAGTATTTTGCAATATTTGTTAAATTAAGAAATCGGAACCTCTGTTAACAAATTTTGGTGTTATTTATAGCTTTATTTATAAATAAGCTACTTACTAAATTTACAATCTGTTCCAGAAACTGTAAACCATATTCATTCTAAATGGACAACAATATAATTATCACAGCCACAGCTTTTAAATTGATGTTACAGGTATGAAGTAAAAGAATTAATTTTTTCTGGTATTTTCGAGGGTCTTTTTATTTAAGTTTCTCTATAAACTTATGTATCAAGGATTAACAATTTTATAGGATACTTATCAGTTTCAAACTGATTAGTGATTAATGAATATAAAAAGCACAACAATCTAAACCACTACCCACACATTTTCCTGTATTATTTAGAAACAGAACTGTTGCGAAAGTTTCCAAGTCAATTTCTTGCAAATTGAGAAAACAAAAATAGACATGAATCTCTTTATATCAGTTAATAATCAATAAATAAGTAAATTATTCTTAAAACTATATCATAGCAAAAAACTTACCTATCGTATAGTTTATATTGTTTTTCAAAAAGTGTATCCAAACACGTAGTGTGTACGTCTAAAACTACTACTTCAAGTATTTTTTCAAAGATCACTGACAAATTATTTATTTTTCATGAAAATTCACATATTTCGTTTTTCTCGCGTTTATGTTTACAACACATCTTTCCACAACACTTCACCTCCACGCGGCGAAGATGAATAAAAATAAAATATAATTATAAATTGACAGTTGTGACAGATCATAAAAACAGTAATATTTGACATATTTTACACGCTGCTGCCATCTAGAAGAGAGTAGCCGTAAAAAGACTTTAAATAAAGGTTTTCTATTTCTCTAAAAGGTCCTACAGAGCAGAACCATAGATAACCAGCAGAACAGAGCTGTGGAACAGAGTTCATATCCGTCATAGGTGACATCTTGTGTATATTATCTCTGGGTCATGTTATCCGATTGTATATTATTATGTAAAAATCAAAAATAATTAATATTCTATTTCTGTAAATAAAAACTTATTATATAAATTAAAATACCAGTTTAAAGGCAAATGTCGTGAACACTACTCTCTATTTGTCTCCACTACAAACAACCTTGAATCTAGTGTTTATCAAAATTCTTGTTGATCGCTAACTAATTTTGCTATTTTTACGTAAAATAGAAAAAACGAGACCGTAAAATGGCTGTAAAAAGTATACCTAGAACTCTTGCATCAAAGTATCATAGCTATGCGAAGAGGTAAGATTACTTATTTGATTAAAGGGGTTAAAGTAATATCACTCGACCTTTGAAGTTGATAGACATTTACAGTAATATTCGCTAACTTCCGTTTGTACTTTAACCCCTAACCAAACACGGTGTGTAATTAAAACCTGTTTTTTGTAGATTCAATACTTTCGTGCATATCAGAATGGTTTCAACTGAAAAAGAACCTATAAAAAATGAACAGTTTGCCACTTTGGCACAATGTAAGTTACAAAAACTTTTTTATCATAAATTGAAGCCAAAGATTAAATTGTTCACTGAGCAATTGACTTGTTAAAGATGTCACAATGAAGAATTAAATTCATTTCATATATATGGAAATTGAATATGCACATTTTATACTTTTTTTAGTGAAGAGTCATCTATCAAAAGATATGGGTGTAGATGTGTATCAACCAATTCCTAAAGATCGTTCCCATTTACTTAAATATCTTCCAAAACATCAGAATGAACTACCTAAACGTTCAATGAAAGACAGTTTTTTGGTTGGAAATATACCACTGTCAACAGATAAATTTTTACAGGATAAATATACCACTTTCTTAGGACAGTTAAGAATTGGAAGATTGCTGGAAGACATGGATATATTCGCAGGTAAGATTTTTTTTAATAAAAATCAGTCTTTCATAATTTTAATTGGTTACATTTATTAATAACTACAATCATTCAGAGCCAAACATATTATATTTCAATATTTAAAACTGCTGTAACCATACGAAACACCTTGTATATCATGAACATAATTAAAGGTTTGTAAAAGACCTCTATATTTTACAGTAATGGTTGGACACAAGCATATATTCAATCCGAAACAATCGGTAAATGAAAATTTTCCTTACACTTTGGTAACTGCTCTTGTCGACAAAATAGATTTCACAGATTTCCAGCCCAAAGTAAGTTAATTTAAACACAGTTCTTTATTTGCTCCTACAATATATTCAACTAAGACAAGTTTTAGGTTATGGAAAATGATTTTCAATTATATTTAAATATTCTGACACTAACTGTTTCAATTACAGCCTGATCAAGACATAAAAATTTCTGGCCATGTCAGCTGGGTAGGAAAGTCATCATTAGAAGTTGTCGTTTGGCTAGATCAACTTATGCATGGTACTTGGCATCGTATTACAAGAGCTTTATTTCTATTGGCTGCTAGAGATTCCAATAATATGAATTCGGCTGCTGTTAATGCTATAGAACCAGCCGATGATAGGGAACAACAAATTCTATCTGGAGGCGAGGATAGAAAAAAACAAAGAATGCTAACGCAGCAAAAACACGTTTCTAAGGTAAAAGTTGTTTGTACAAGTAGGAAAAGTAACTTTATGCATATGTTTTTCTACAATTTTGAAGTTTAACATTCCTCCCACTAGTTGTCAAATCCATAAAATATAAAACAAATGAATTTTGACAGAAAGGAAAAGCGCCACCTCAGTTAGATCTTTAATTTGACATGTGTGACATTTTTGTTGTTGTAGTATGGACTATTGCCTAGTTTGCTAATAAAAAATTACTCTGAACAGTGTTATTTGAATAGTGGATGTAAAAAAAACCATATACAGGGTGACTCATTGTGAAAGGGCCTAACTTTAACTGTAGATGGGGATCACTTTGGTGCTTTCAAAAACCTATATTTAATGTGTCGTCTGTAATTTATAACCGAGATACAGGGTGTTTTATAAATTTATCGTATTTCTTTCGAACCTCATAACTTCCGAGTTACGCTGTATATTATTTTGAAATTTGGTACACGTAATAACCATTACCTAGAAATTAATTGACATGAAAAGAAAACAAGAAATTCTAACAACATTGTCCAAACGAAGCAAGTCTAACCTACAAAAATTGCTCAAAATACTTGAAGTATTATCTAGTTTATACGAGTACTTTTAACGTTTTTTGAAATATTAATTTATTTTTCGTATTTTACTCTTGTTATTCTAAATGTAGAAGTGCATAGTTTCCAGATACATATCCTTATAAAGGGTGCTCGAAATATTCGAAACCTATTAAATGAGTATGTCCTAAGTACGGCCCTGTAATCACATTTTTTAGTCGTCTATACTCGTAAACATACAAACTCAATTGAAATTCTAGGATGCTTCTGTAGATGCATTAAATAGATTTCATTTCAAGCTAAAAAATAAAAAAAAACTTTCCGATACCATTGTTAACCTCCAAAAAGTGTATAAATTATAACTTTGACGATCAATTTTTGGTAATAAAATTGTCTACGGAAAAATAAAAAGGAAATAAGTAGATTCGATTTTTTATACTCTTTCCAATTATAAAGAGCAATTTAAAAAAAATCTATATACAGGGTGTTGTTTTTAGGAAAAACGAGTTTTGAAACTTTTTGTTAAGCCGGACCTGCATTATCTTTTTGAAGATGCTTTTGATGGAGTTTATAGGTAATGGTTATTACGTGTACCAAATTTCAAAATAATATACAGCGTAACTCGGAAGTTATGAGGTTCGAATGTATGTATGTATGTATGTATTTTGGGGTAACATTCACTGAGACCTAAAAGATCTATTGTGCCCCCTTACTTCTACTTAGTTTCTGAGGAGAGTCTCAGATACTAGTAGCACCTTTAGTCCTATTTCCCGGAGGAATTTTAGGATATCTGCAGGCCTCAACTTAGGTAACTGTCCCTCTTCTATCCAGTAGTCTCCCAGGTACTGTGCCCTAGGATTCTAAAATACTGTGCAGTTCGCAAGTATGTGGATGGAGGTTTCTTCTTCCATTCCACAAAATCTACAATCTTCTTCCTCCACTATTTTGAGCTTTTTAAGGTGTCCATTCAGGCGACAATGTCCCGTTAGGATTCCTGTTAAAACACTTAGTGCAGTTTTGCTTTGACTTATGCATTCATTTGATCTCAACAGGTTGTAGTCGCCCAGAAGAATCTTTGATTGCCTAAGCCCTACTAGATCTTTCCAATTGTCAGATCTTCTCTTTTCAACAGCTTTACCTATTTCTTCCAATATTATATTGGAGCTGATTCCGCAAAAGGGTTCCGGCCCCCAAAAGGGTATTTCAGTCCCCCTCTTCGCTAGTTCATCTGCTATTTCGTTTCCTTCTATTCCAGTGTGTCCTGGAATCCACAGTAAGGTGACTATATTGTTCTCGCCTAGTTCATTAAGTTTACCTAGGCATTCCCACACCATTTTGGAACTGATTACACAAGAACTCAGCGCTTTAATGGCTGCTTGACTATCAGACATTATGATAATCCTTTGCCTTCTATATCCTTTGTCAATATTGAACTGGGCACACTTTCTTATTGCGTGAATTTCCGCTTGAAAGATACTTGGGGTTTTTCCCAAGCTTTCAGAGTGTTTGGTTCCTGGCCCGTACACTCCTATCCCAGTTCCTTCTATTGCTTTTGAGCCGTCTGTGTACCATTGAATGGCATTCTTTCCAAGTCTGGAAATGGTATTTGGATCCCATTCCTTCTTGTTGCTTAATTCCGTAACGAATTTCTTTGAAAAATTATACTTTTTCATCATACCATCTTGTGGCATGTCCCAGGTTGTCCGATTTCTAAGAAGTGAAGAGGTGGTTTTTTTTTTAATGATTCCCTCTCTACTTAGTCTGTATCTTGTTCTTTCTGCAACACTCTCCACCACCATATGTAATGGTGTGAGGTTGAGAATCACTTCCATTGCTGCCGTTGGGCATGTACTCATTGCTCCTGTTATGCATATACAGGCTAGTCTTTGAATTTTGGAGAGGTTTTCTCTCGTCGTTTAGAGGCTAGTTCTACTACTCCACGCAATGGCTCCATAAGTGATGATTGGTCTCACTATGGCAGTGTACATCCAGCTCAGGATTTTTGGGTTACAACCCCAGTTTCTCCCTGCCAGATTCCTGCACACCATTAGAGCCATTTTTGCTTTGTATGTAATCTCCTTCTCGTGTTTGTTCCACAGGAGTTTGCTGTCTAGAGTCAAACCCAGATACTTGACTTCTTGTCTCCATTCAACGTCGTTCCCATCAAGTCTAATGGTTTTGAGGTTGAGTTTTCTTTTCTTAGTGAAGGCTATCAAGATGGTTTTGGTGGGGTTGATGCTGAGTCCCACTTGCCTACACCAGCTATTTGTATAGTTCAGACCCTTTTGTACGTTGTCACAAAGGGTGTTTTCAAATTTTCCCCTGGCTGTTATAACAATATCATCGGCATATCCTTGGCAGGATATTCCGAGGTCTGTCAAACCACACAGGAGTTCGTCAACCGTCAGACTCCACATTAATGGGGATACTACTCCTCCCTGTGGGCATCATCTGGCTGTGCAGATGGAGACAATGTCTTTGCTCGTTCTCGTCTCTGCTACTCCAGTGGTGAGCAGTTCCGACATCCATTTGGATGTCGTGCTGTCTACACTTCTTCTATTTAATGCTCTCTTGACAGCTTCATGTGAAGTGTTGTCAAAAGCTCCTTCTATGTCCAAAAATGCACATACTACAGTTTCTTGGTTGTCTAAGGCACCTCGGATATCCAGTGCAGTCTCCGTAGATCTGCCTGCCCGGTAAGCGTGTTGATACGGGTGGAGAGGTAGTCTCTCTAGGATTTCCGTTCTAATATAGTTATCAATAGCTTTTTCCATCGTTTTAAGCACAAACGATGTTAGGCTAATTGGTCTGAAGGATTTGGGGTTTGTTGTGTCCCTTTTTCCAGCTTTTGGAATGAAGGTTCGAAAGAAATACGATAAATTTATATCTTGGTTATAAAGTGTATAAGACACATTAAATATAGGTTTTTGGAAGCACCAAAGTGATCCCCATCTACAGTTAAAGTTAGTCCCTTTCCCAATGAAACACCCTGTATTAGTGCCAAAAAATACATTACTTTAGTAAACTTTTTTATTTTCAGTTAATTCCCGATAACGAAGAACAACAAATAATCCACAACCTTTACATCCGTACAAAAGATAAAGACAGCAGTCTTCGAAACAGAATATTACCCCTAGGTTGTGTATGGATGAGCACCGCCACTATTTCTAACACGATTTTTTCCCATCCAGACGAACGCAACATGCACAACACCGTCTTCGGAGGTTTTATTATGCGCATGGCCGCAGAACTAGCCTGGGTACTCGGATTTACTTTCAGTAAATACAGACCTGTCATTAAAAGTATCAGCGACATTAGTTTTCAAAAACCAATAGCCGTCAGTTCCTTGATACGAATGCACGCTCAAGTAGTTTACACTCAGTTAAATTACATGCAAATATTGGTATACGTTGAAGTTTACAATTCCGTAACTGGAGATAACGATACTACTAATACCTTGCATTTCACTTTCCAAGTACCGGAATTGGTAAATGAGTGCATTCCTCAAACTTATCACGAGGCTATGATGTATATCGATGGCAGGAGACACTTTCTGGAAGTTATCCAAAAGTCTACTTCGTTTCCGAGCAAATTATAACGATAAATTTTAAACGAATGAAATGTGAAACGTTTTAAGATAAAATAACTTCTAGTCTTTTATAATTAATCACAAATTTTATCGAAGTAAACTACTTAATAAAAGCGTATAAGCGAGTGCAGAGGGCGCTAAATAAATCGATATATAATGATGAATAACAAGGAAAAGGTCATGTGTTTAATGTTTAGCGTCATTGAGTGTCAACTGTCTAAAATCATAGATAATAAACGTAGGGTAGGCAATCTATAGTTGGAAGCGTCCACGCAATAAAAAGTGTCAACTGTCTAAAATCATAGATAATAAACATAGAGTAGGCAACCTATAGTTGGAAGCGTCCACGCAATAAAAAGAGTGAAATTGGTGATGCTGTCTCTCTTTAACATCGCGTGATGCACATGCGCGAAGACTCTAACACTACTAACCTTTTAATAATGTATGCGCTATAAGAAAGAGAAAGCAATCTCTTTCTATGTCTAAAATACATCAATAGATGTTGCCATCTTCGTCGATTTTCGACAGCAACGTTGATTCTAAGAAGTATTAAATGTTCCAGTGACGGAAATTAATATTTTTTAAAGTTTGTTATGAATATATATTTGCGAAGACAAAAGCTGTTGGAAGTTTTCTCCACTTGGCCTTGAAGCTTGGTTTTCAAGGTATTCCGCCGTATCGGTACTTTTCGAACACCCTGTATTTATATAAGATTAATTTATTTTGTTTGTTAGCTTTTTTTTAACCGGAAGTACATGTTATTTATTATAATAAAGTGTCTGGAATATACTTTTGTATATTTTCGTATTGAGTATCGTCCTTTGACATATTTTACATTGGAAAACTGTCAAAAAAAGTATTATCAATGTTGTGCGCAGGCTTGAACCTAAAATCTCACTCGACAAAGTGTTTCTGGTTTGGATCCATGGACATTGTAGAGATTATAATGAAAAGGCAGACTCTTCACAAGATAGTTTGGCAAGTTTATCTGAAGACGTGAAAGGAATGCTGTCGAAAACATTCGATATTGCCACGTTTAACTATGAAAAAGATAAAGTATGTAGTGATAATAATTAGAAAATGGACTTTTTATTATTAACGTTAATTCTTTAATATGCTTGTTTGCTTGAATTTGGTCTATTAACATTATTTTTTCAATTTATGAATATTAAAAGTTGAACACTTTTCCTTTGTTATGGACTCCTTCAAGCTCTGGCAGCGTGGTGCGAAAATCATAATTTTCACGCCCTCCGAACTAACTCAATTAGTGAAATTTATCGAAACCTTCGTTGCTTAGCGTCCAGCTGACTCCCTATTGGAAAGCGCGTGCGTGTGTTCTTCCCTCTCACTTTGTCATTGATTATCCAGTGGCGTTGGTATTGTCAGTGACAGATTTTGAACTATCTCGTATCCATATTGAATTCAAGCACGATTCTTAACATTATTTGTTTTAAACAAATACCGTGTTTTGAAATATACCTTACCCTTAAAGCAAAGCAAAAATCTGTTTCTATATATAATAATTATTATTTTTAATACTTTTATAAAAATAGGTACCGTACGCCATTGGTACGTTAGTGACAGATATCCGCCATGTTTCCTCGCTCCTTACCGATGCCGCGTAGCTTCAGATAAACTTTCCAAACTATAGTTTTAATGATAATAAATTTCATTCATACTCGAAACAGAATCTGCTATTGGCATCTATTATCGAGTTTCGCAGAACAAACAACAAATACAAAACACCTCCAATAGTCTTAGACTTCCCGCACAATTTACCAGGATTGGTACATTCGAAGGTTATGGGGCAGCATGTTGCAAAAATGTAAACAGTGTTGCATAAACAACGCATGATGTTTTTAAACTATGAGGAGCGTTTTAGGAAACCTCAACCACACCACTAAGTTACTAGATTGGGAGTGTGTTTCGAAAGGGTCGTGTTCAGACTTTTTGAACTAAATGAAAAGTACGTGAAATATGTATTGTACTGCTCGCTGTTGTCGTGGCCAATGAGGGATCAAGACATGTCTAAATATCGAATGATGATTGGCCACAGGTCATTGCAAAGGTAGTAACCAAATGTCACATTATTGAGGAAAGATGTAAGGTTATGATAAGTAGTTTATGTAAAATGTTTTAAGAATTTGAGGATTAATGAGAATATAGAAATGCAATTAAATTTTTTTTAACATTTGAGGCTTTGGTGTAGCAAAACTAAAAGTGTTGTTATCAAAAAATACCATAATATAGTACTTCAATGTATGTAAAACTTGAAGTGATGCTTATATTATTAACAAGATAAAGGAAGCATGGATTTTTTTCATGAAAGGGAATAAATAATAAAAATAGCAAATACCTTGGGTAAAATGTAATACTTTGTTAAAAATAAACAATAAACAACAAACGTGGTAGTAATGATTGAACTAAGGCATATTTTTATATAAATAAACACAAAACTGACAAATGTCAGTGGTATCAAAAGAGCTGTGTAAAACTGGTGGCAATCTGACCAATCACTAAGCAGCAGAAATGCCAACGTAAATTCAAATCGCTCCTCTTAGTTTAAAAACAAGGTATACGTTGGTAGAGGTTTAGACAGACAGGGCCGGACGACCCTGTATCCAACCTCACCAAAAGAGATACTGTGAAGAGACTTCTAGATCTCATCAAAGTCACAAATCTCCTCACTGTCTAACAGACCAACAGGAGAATACAATAAGCCAACGGCTGCAGTGTTGGGGCCTCCTTTTTGTCTGATTAGCACACTCATTAGAATAAAACAAAATTTTGTTATAATAAATATTTTTATCTAAAACAAAATAAACAATAAATTACAAAAAAAAAGTAAAATCTCTTAATATAAAATAGATATATTATAAATTGACCGTATTTAATTTATAAATTATTTCAAATTAATCGTAGATGTTTGGTAAATTTGGAAGGTTTGCGGTTGTATGTATGTATGATGGGGTGACATCTCCTCCCAAACTCTGTTATTGACGATAACTCTGGGCACTCGCATAAGACTTCCTGCATAGAGGTGCGTCCACTAGCCCCATTGTATGGAAGTGTTTCCTTAATTGACAGTGGCCAGTCAGAAATCCTACCGTTAAACGTAGGTTTTTCCTGGCCATCGCCACTTCCGCAATTGTCGAATTCGTCAGGCCGTAGGTGTCGCTGGGTCCAAGATTTCTTAGTCCAGCCACTTCCCTGGCTAAAGAGTCAGCAATGCGGTCAATGCTGTCATGTCCCTTAACGCACCTCAGGAAAATATTGTTATCTACCGAGGCGTCAGTAAGGTATATTGTTCTCGCCTAGTTCATTTAGTTTGCATTCCACACCATTTTGGAATCGATTCCACAAGAACTCAGTGCTTTGATGGCTGCATGACTATCCAAAGGTTTGCGGTTAATAGTTACTTATTCATAAGGGATGTGAGTGTAAGTTTACTAGTCGAGAACGATTTCGTGCCCGAGCGACAGCGAGGGCTGGCAATAAAGTTCGAGACCAGTAAATATCCTTAGATCCAGTGAAGTATATAAGAATTTTTCTTCTCCCTGCAGAATTTGTTCTTGAATTTTTATTAATGTTGTTCGATACTTTTCGTATGAAATTATGGACAGCTTTGACCGGTATCTCTAGCGTCATAGGCATTGTTATTTTAACAATAACGTCAAGCTGACAGTTTATTTTCAAAAATACAGCGAAATGGATATACAAGATTCAGCAAATATCGCTATATCGCTTGTCTATCGTTACTGCCAGGAAAATCAAGGAAGAGAGCAACGGATTAATACTTCAAGAAATGACCTAACTTTCACGAAAAATCTGGACACTCCCTTAAAAGAACGCCGGCCATTTTATTAGCGAGCTGATGTCTTAGCTCTCAAGCGACGTGGCGGATGGAAATCTGCAGCTATTGCGGAAAGTTATTTAGCGGAGAGCATCAACAATTAAAAGGAAGTTGCAAATAAAACTTTATAGAATTTAACGAAGCCAGAAGTCTCATGGAGTACTTCAAGAGAACCAGAAAACTTGGTTAGAGATGGAGAAATTATAGAGTCAAAACATTTATACAAATTTTGTAAATTTAATGACTTTCATAATTGTACTATTAATAATCATTAAATAAATAAGATACACGTTTTATATGGCATAAACCGAACGTCGCAAGCACCGTTAATCGCGCCAAGCCAGTGCACGATTCATGTGCGTCACACAACACAGTAGCGTTCCCAACGTACTACTTCGCCCCCCCATACAGTATCAATATTAATTTTCTTAGTCACAAAAACAACGGGGATTGTAAACTAAAAGTGGGACGCCCATGGTGACTTAGAATCCGCTTTGATTATCTACTCATACAACCCGTCGTTTAGGGCAATTTTTGGTAATTGTTACTTACATCCTTTAAAACTTTGTCAAAATGCGTTGTTTACAATACAGGGAGGAGAAAAAACCACTTACACTACTTCTAGCATTGATTTTACACAATTTTCCGTCGGTCAACAAGTCACATAAGTTGTCAAGGAATCTTGCATTGTTTCTTGTCCGGCTGACGGTCGAACGCCCTGATCGTGTGAAAGCGCGTTAACATCGAATGGTAGAACAAAGAATATTTTCACATAATTAATTTAAGCACCTGCCACGAAATAACCGTGGATCTACCGAAGCGATCTTATTAATTTCGTCTACGAACATTCCCGAAGGAAAATTTGTCAGTATAAGTTGGTTGTGAGAAAGAAGAAAAATGGATTCATACAGAGAGGGGGGAAGCCTAAACACTTTTTTATCACAGGTCTACCCTACGTATATGAGTGAAATTATATTGCACTGAACCGATTTTTTTGTAATCTTACTTCTTTTTTTAAATATTTTTATACGCCCAAAACCGAACACAAACTAGTGTTGGTGTATTGATAGTGTAACTTTTGTTCGGTATTTAATATTGCCAACAGAACCCCCAACTTAAAATACTTTGAGATCATTGAATACCTTCATTTTTATAATAAATTTCATACATCTGTCACACTAATACACTTTTCGTTCGACATTCAAACAAAATAATATTTTTAATATAAACCCCCCCCCCCCCCAAAAAAAATACTATTTAGACAACTTTCAACAAGAGAGCTTTCAGTACCAAAGCTCCACTTTCTTTAGTACTCCATTCGACTATATCACTATCCCGATGTACAGAATATGCGCCTGGTTTCACCAGCAATTGGAACGCTGCATAAACGTCCTTGTTGTCGATTTTAAATCCTTTTAATATCGTTTGTAAAGATGGATAAAATACTGTTTGTACGTCGTCGGCTTTTTGACCTGTAAAATTACTCCATTTCGATTGTCCTACAACAACAACAGTTTTATAGCGCAACCACAGTACTATCTACAAGAAGAAACGTCAAAACTTTACCGTTACGTGACATATGTCATCAAGAAACGCCAACTCTTTACCGTTACGTGACATATGTCATCAAGAAACGTCAACTCTTTACAGTTACGTGACAAATGTCATCAAGAAACGTCAAAACTTTACCGTTACGTGACATATGTCAACAAGAAACGTCAACTCTTTACATTTACGTGACATATGTCATCAAGAAACGTCAACTCTTTACATTTACGTGACATATGTCATCAAGAAACGTCAAATTTTTACAGTTACGTGACATATGTCATCAAGAAACGTCAACTCTTTACATTTACGTGACATATGTAATCAAGAAACGTCAACTTTTTATAGTTACATGACATAAGTCATCAAGAAACGTCAACTCTTTACAGATAGGTGACATATGTCATCAAATGAATGACAGTAGAAATAAACGCTACAATTATCTAGTATTACCTTTAGTTAGTGGCTGTCCTCTATCCAAAATACACCGAACTCCTCCTAGTTTGGAAAAATGGAAAGCTGTATGCCATTTTTCCGTCGACATATTTTCCAATATGCTTAAAGAAAATTTCACCCAACCTAAAATCCAAAAGGACGTGTGGGCAAACTAAAAGTAGAAGAGGGAGAAATCCCAACAGTTCCTGCTCTTCGTACAAGGAACAGTTTTAATAAAAAAAACCGGTTGTCATATGTCATAGGTAGTCAAAAAGTCTAGCTATATTTTGACAAGCTACGACATTTGATAACCTCAAACTTCGACCCTTTTTTTTTAATTAAAACTGTACAACACTGACTCAATAAGTGATAAATTTGCTTACCTAACAGATTTTCTTTGTCATCGGTACTTCTAAGTCTCGAACAATAATGACAGTAACAAATGGGTTCCTCTTGACTAAAGTAGTGATCTGTAAATATTTTTTTAAATCGATTTTTGAACGTTTATAATTTTCGATACATACCTGGTAGTAACAATCTTTTTTTCAACTTTTCCACTTCTTCCTTATAAGGACACAATTTCAAAGGGGTATTATTGAGAGAAGGTTTAGGAGCGACGGAACTAGTCGTACTAGTACTCGCAGACGGAATCGGTAAAGTCAATTTACTCTCCGATCCTTCTTTCTCGAAAGATTCCAGATCGGCTTTTTCGCAGTCCTTTTTAACGACAGTTTGATCTTCTTGAATATGGCCGTTTAAAAATTTTATCTAAAAGAAAAATAGTAAATTAATATAATTATATCCAAGATTGCTTTTATTGGAGAAAATACCTGTTGGCACTGACCGTAAAGGTCAAAAACTGCAAATACTGCTAGGTTATTTGGAAAATTCAGCGCCAAAGGCTCTTCTTCGATACCATTTATTGACAGTTGTAGACATTTTGTTTCGGTAAAAATTATTCCTACCTTATCCCCCACGTTAATACCTTCCAATCTTTGACCATAACTTGAACACGACTAAAAAATATAGACATTCGTCACCGTTTCTAAACAGCTTGTCAATTTGATTACCAACGCCGCTTATAGTTATGTCAACTGTCAACCGACCGACAGTGACATATCGTATTTTAGCCATATTTTTGCGATCTAGCGTCTTAAAGCGGATTAAAGCGATTCATTTTCGCGAATAAGTAATGACGTCACGCTTAAAAACGCTTGAAGCGGAAACTGGCGTGGTCGGGAGTGCGCCAGAAAACTTTGAAGCGGTAATTGACAGCATTGAGAGAATAAATTGATAGATAGTGGACCAATGGTGTAGCTATTTTTTGTTTGGCAATAATATCATGAATTTATCAACAAACTCATAGATAACAAAAAATTTTATTTGAAATTTTTTTTCCAAACATTTATATCTCTGCGGGGTCGTTGCGAGGTATCAAAGAACGATTTTGGATTGTCTGAAGGAATGTATAAAGTTGACCTTAATGGTATAATGTTGGAAGTAGACCAGGAAACCTTTTTATTATTAAAAAGGAAGTACTGCTTAAACTCCAATATTTTATTTGATAGTTGATGGAAAGTAGGAAAGTTTTATTTAGGTATAATATTATTTTGCTTATTAGAGATTAAGAATTTCAGAAAGAAAAAAATAAACAAGTACAGTATATGTGTCATGAGAGAAATTTCAATCCTCGAACACATAAATGAATAGGTACTATATACAATAAAATATTTCTCCTGTATAAGCCGGGTAAATTATTCCCTGTTAAAGAAAAAGAAGAAGTTAACAGATATTCCTAAGTCTCTTCTTCTTTCCGTGAATCGCAGAAATATATAAAGGTAAAATATCCCTTCTAATACATGTTAATTGTGTCGATACATACACTGCTCGCCAAAACGATACTGAAAATAGAATTCACAAAAACAATTTTCTTGTAAATTCTTAGAATATCCTAAAAAATTGAATTTATGAATATTTTCTAGAGCTTTTCTACTTTCCCTGTGTACAGAAAATATCAAAAAGAATAGAAAAACGTTTCTTAAAATAATCTATACTTATATTTTTAAATAGGGCGGACAGTGTATATTGAATTCACATAGATGTGTATATTATCTCTGGATGACAAACACTTGTTTATGACGAACGGTGTGACTAATGAATAAATTTTAAATCGCTCGCTTTCAGTAACGAATTAATTGTTGAATCGGACGGTCGTGTCGGGAGTGTAGATTCGTAATTTACGGGAATTTAACTGTGTTTTCGAATTTTTGGGAGTGTACCTTTATTCGAAATTATTTTCGGTAGTGAAACTGTGTGTGTCTTCGGAATTTTCGATAGTGTACCTATATAAGTGTATAGTTCGAATTTTTGGTGGTGATTTCCAAGGATTATAATAATTCTATATATAAGGTAAGTCTTTATTTTATTAAATGGTACTTACTTATTATATACTAGCACTAAATAAATACTGTATTTCTTCATTTTCAATATATTTTTTTCAAAATAAGACATAGGTAAACTATGTTGATTTCTTTACTTTACCAATATATTATCCTTTCTCTAGTAGCAAAATAAATGAAAACAGTTTATTTAACAAGTTTTTATAATATTTTGGATCTTTTATGAATAATTTTTATACCGATTCATAATTTATCAACAAATTGAATACCTATTACTTTTGAAATAGTTTAGAACATTATTCATATCAATAGAGTACAAGTTATATATACTTTTCGAATCATTTTAGTTATTGTACAGTTGAGCATATATTTCATAAAATTTTTTTTTTATTTATCTATTTTCCAAAAACTTATAGGGTATAGCTTTTGTTGTTTCTTATATTTTCCCAATATATTATCCTCTCTTTATTTTTCATTTCTACTAGTACTAGCAATAAATAACTACACTGTATTTAAAATATTTTGGATCTTTTACGAATAATTTTTATACAAAAAGTTTAACCGATTAAAAATTTATCAACAAATTTAGTAAGTAAGTACTTATTTCATTTTAAAATAGTTAAAAACATTCATCAATAGAATAAGTTATATACTTTTCAAATCTATTTAGGTAGTTACTGTTCCGTCAGGTATTGATATTATAAAAATTTTTCTGTATTTATTTATTTCCCGAAAGAAATAGGGTAGCTATGCTTTTAACTATATTTTCACAATATCCTCTCTTTATTTCCCACTATACAACTACTAGCAATAAATAAATACAGTGTTCCTCCAATATATTTTGGATTTAAAAAAAATAGTTTAACCGATTCATAATTTATCTGAGTACTTATTATTATATACTGCATGCAAATAATTGCTTACTGCTAATTATTGACATATATAAACTTGGAATATTTTTACAAATGATGTATTAGAAATTAAAACAGTTTATACACTTAATTTTCAAAAGACATGAGTATAAGCTCTATATTGTTTTCTATATTTTCCCAATTGTTGAGTACTTTCTTATTTGATTTTGAAATAGTTTAGAATACTCTTTGATACAGTAAATTATATACTTTTCAAATCTTTTCAGTTATTGTACAGTTGGTTACATATTTTATAAAATCCATTCTGTATTGATTTATTTCCCAAATATTTTTAAGATGTTGTTTCCTAAAAATATTATCCTCTCTTTATTTCTCACTACTACTAGCAATAAATAAATACACCGTATTTAAAATATTATGGATCTTTTACAAATAATTTTCATATAATAAGTTTAACCGATTTATAATTTATCAACAAACTGATATATGAGTACTTATTTGATTTTGCAATAGTTTAGAACACTCTTCGATAGAGTAAGTTATATACTGCATGTAAATAATTGCCTACTGCTGATTATTAACATACAGGGTGTACCAATCTTACAACAAACTTCAATATGTGGGTTATTTTAAGAGATTTCAAAAAATGTTATCAACAAAAATAGTAGATGTCTTTAAGGTCCATATTTTGACATTATATCGAACTATACAGAGTGCTGCATAACTCCGTTACAAATCAAACATGATTTTTTAAATGAGAACCCCCGTTTATTATACCGAATTCGGATTGCTCACATTTTTTGAAGCTTTTGATATAAGGTTTTGCTACGTTATACAAAGTCCTTCAAAAGCTACGAACACGTTTAGGTGAAAATCGTAGGTAAATCATCAACGCTCTGTAGCTTGTTGAACGTTGGAGGAAAAAATTTTATTTAGTTTCGTAATATATGCAATATCTCCGTATTTTATTAAATTTTGATTATTTTCTTTTTTGTATACAGGGTGGACGGAATGTTAGTTTATATATTTAGTTGTGGAGATGTGGCTATTATCACATTATTGGCATTCCCTTCACTGGGTTTAATATATTAATTTGATTTCAGCGTTGTCTTCAGTCCAGGATTATGCTCTTAGAGCTTCTGGACGAATAATATCCACCTTGTACTGATGAGAGGCGCAAATACGCCGCAAGTGATATTATTCCTTCTAATTTATAAACCAGAATGGTTGGTTCTATATTTTCATAATATACCAACCCCGTTTATCTTGAAAGTGTAATTCATTATTGTCTGGCGGGGCATATTGCCCGAGAAGTAGATGCTGCTTCCTGGTGAACGCTATATCCTTTGGAAATTAATTTTCTAATTTGTAAAACGTTTTAATAGTATTAAGTACACTATTATTTTGGCGTCTATTTGATATTCCGTTTTTATAATTCCTGACTTGGAATGAAAATGTACAAACATGAACAAATGAATTCAAACACTTTGCCATTAAAGACAAACTTCTGGTAGGGTGCAGCTGATAGAAAACATCCTGAGCCGGTGGGGAATATTTTCTGTCGGTTGTAGATTTTTTGACCGATTGATTATATTTTCTACTGGCTGGGGTCATCTTCCAGCCATGGGGGACAATTTTCCATCTACGCAAGGTAACTTTCAGCCTTAATTCCTTAACTTTTCAAAAGTAATCGATGTCTTACCTCAGTTTTCTAAATATTGTCCCCCATTTCTTTCACAAGTTGGCTATTTTTCAAAAGACATAGGTAAGCTATGTCGTTCCTCATTTTCCTAAATATTGTCATGCCTTTCTTTTTTTAACAGACATCGGTAAGCTTTTTATTTTACCTGTCAAGGACGCCACATGTAACACATGGTTGCCTACGATTGACTTTTTCCTTCACGGATGCACGCAGTACCACACTGTGGGAAAGTGCTCGATCCTAGGATGTCGGTCAGTCTCGTTTGCAAAGCGGGCGGTCATCCAGATGGGGCGAGTGCGCTTGAGTGTTTTCCGTTTGTTGAATGGGTATGGATTAACAAGTTGGGGAAATTGTTGCCCAGTATGGGCTATCAAAATATCGTAGAAGCCAAAGGTGATACATGGCTATTTGACAGTTTTTTAAAAATATTTTTAAATATTGTACTACCTTTCTTCTACAAGCTGCTTATTTTTTCAAAACACATAGGTAAGCTATGTCGTTCCTCATAAGTATTGTCCTCTCTTTCTTCTACAAGCTGGTTATTTTTTCAAAACACATAGGTAAGCTATGTCGTTTCTTATTTTTCTAAATATTGTTCTGCCTTTCTTTCACAAGTTGGTTCTTTTCTAAGCAGATATTGCTAAGCATTTTATTTTACTTGTCAAGGACGCCACATGTAACCGCTTGTGTGCTTACGATTGACTTTTTCCTTCACGGATGCACGCAGTACCACACTGTGGGAAAGTGCTCGTCCTTAGGTTGTCGGTCAGTCTCGTTTGCAAAGCGGGCGGTCATCCCGATGGGGCGAGTGCGCTTAAGTGTTTTCCGTTTGTTGAATGGGTATGGATTAACAAGTTGGGGAAATTGTTGCCCAGTATGGGCTATCAAAATATCGTAGAAGCCAAAGCAGTTACATGCAAAATGGCGATTGGAAGGATTCTGACTAACTACTAACAATTTTTTTCAGCGCTTCCTTTTCAGCATACTAACACTCTCTTACAGGCTTCAAGATTCCATCGGATTTTTGTTGAATTTTTTAATTTTGTTTGATTTTCTGTTCTAGATATTTTACCAGGGATGATGGATACGCTCTTCAGAATTTATTTGGAATACTTGCTGGATAGGCCTATCTCAGAAATAATCAAAAAATTTTAGATAATTTTTCATTCATTAATATAAATTAATTTAATTTTTTTTCAGCGCTTCCTTTTCAGCATACTAACACTCTGTTACAGGCTTCAAGATTCCATCGGATTTTTGTTGAATTTTTTAATTCTGTTTGATTTTCTGTTCTAGATATTTTACCAGCGATGGATATATACTCTTCAGAATTTATTTGGAATATATCGATATATTTAAACTTGCTGATAGGCCTATCTTATAAATAATTAAAATTTTGTATACTTTTTTTTTTATCAATTTAATTTTTTGTTCCAGAATTTTTTTTCAGGAAACGATTTTTTAGGTTACAAAAGTTGATACTTGTTTTTGACTTTTTCAATTTGGAGCTACCGATTTTTTTTCCAGCACTATTAATAATTCAAAATTTCTATTCTGATTCATTATATTATATTTGGTAAAGTATTCTTTGCATGTTTATTTTCTTAACTGCACGGGTTCAATATTTGCATGCTCAAGCTTGAGTGTAGTAGGGGTTGGTGATGTTAATTTTAAAATATCTTTTTACTGTGTAATTTATGTTTGATATTTTTGGTTAATATATTGTAACAAATGTATTTTATAGATGTTATAATATTTTGTTGATATTCGATTTTTTATAATTGTTGATTTAGAATGTATTTGTTCCTGATTGTATATTTTTATTACTGCACTTTGTCAGTAAAGACAAACTTCTGGCAGGGTGCAGCCGGTAGAAAACATCCTGTAAGCCGGTGGGGAATATTTTCCGTCGGTTGTAGATTTTTTGACCGATTGATTATATTTTCTACTGGCTAGTGATATCTTCCAACCATGGAGGACAAGCGTTCATCTACTAGGAGCAGCTCCAGCCACAATTTTAGTTATATTTACGTTTATAAATATAATGCTTTGTGTATTTTGTTAGGTTAGGTTTAAATATTGACGGTAGCATTTCTACCCCTTCGACGGCACCGAAGCGATTTTCCCTTTGTGTGTAGTATCCTTATTAGTATGATAGCATGAAAAATAAACCTATTACTATAGCAACGAATAATAGATAACATTTTAATTAGTTGAGACGTTTTTAAAATATATAGAGAAAACTAGAATGTCGCGTGTATGTAGAAAACAGGACGCTCCATCTGTTAAAACTCTTAGTGCAGTTTTACTCTGAATTCTCAACAGGCTGTAATCACCCAGAAGAATCTTTGATTGTCGAAGCCCTACTAGATATTTTCAATGGTCATATAATAGGAATGGGAGTTGGTAATTTGGTTCCCACCAGCTAGTAAATTAGATATCAATTTAAGATGCCTGTCGACAAGAAGTCAAGTATCTAGGTTTGACTCTAGACAGCAAACTCCTGTGGAACAAACACGAGAAGGAGATTACATACAAAGCAAAAATGGCTCTAATAGTGTGCAGGAATCTGGCAGGGAGAAACTGGGGTTGTAACCCAAAAATCCTGAGCTGGATGTACACTGCCATAGTGAGACCAATTATCACTTATGGAGCCATTGCGTGGAGTAGTAGAACTAGCCTCTTGACGACGAGAGAAAACCTCTCCAAAATTCAAAGACTAGCCTGTATATGCATAACAGGAGCAATGAGTACATGCCCAACGGCAGCAATGGAAGTGATTCTCAACCTCACACCATTACATATGGTGGTGGAGAGTATTGCAGAAAGAACGAGATACAGACTAAGTAGAGAGAGAATCATTAAAAAGAAAACCACCTCTTCACTTCTTAGAAATCAGACAACCTGGGACATGCCACAAGATGGTATGATGAAAAAGTATAATTTTTCAAAGAAATTCGTTACGGAATTAAGCAACAAGAAGGAATGGGATCCAAATACCATTTCCAGACTTGGAAAGAATGCCATTCAATGGTACACAGACGGCTCAAAAGCAATAGAAGGAACTGGGATAGGAGTGTACGGGCCAGGAACCAAACACTCTGAAAGCTTGGGAAAAACCCCAAGTATCTTTCAAGCGGAAATTCACGCAATAGGAAAGTGTGCCCAGTTCAATATTGACAAAGGATATAGAAGGCAAAGGATTATCATAATGTCTGATAGTCAAGCAGCCATTAAAGCGCTGAGTTCTTGTGTAATCAGTTCCAAAATGGTGTGGGAATGCCTAGGCAAACTTAATGAACTAGGCGAGAACAATATAGTCACCTTACTGTGGATTCCAGGACACACTGGAATAGAAGGAAACGAAATAGCAGATGAACTAGCAAAGAGGGGGAGTGAAATACCCTTTTGGGGGCCGGAACCTTTTTGCGGAATCAGCTCCAATGTAATATTGGAAGAAATAGGTAAAGCCGAAGAAAAGAGAAGATCTGACAATTGGAAAGATCTAGTAGGGCTTAGGCAATCAAAGATTCTTCTGGGTGACTACAACCTGTTGAGATCAAATGAATGCATAAGTCAAAGCAAAACTGCACTAAGAGTTTTAACAGGAATCCTAACGGGACATTGTCGCCTGAATGGACACCTTAAAAAGCTCAAAATAGTGGAGGAAGAAGATTGTAGATTTTGTGGAATGGAAGAAGAAACCTCCATCCACATACTTGCGAACTGCACAGTATTTCAGAATCCTAGGGCACAGTACCTGGGAGACTACTGGATAGAAGAGGGACAGTTACCTAAGTTGAGGCCTGCGGATATCCTAAAATTCCTCCGGGAAATAGGACTAAAGGAGCTACTAGTATCTGAGACTCTCCTCAGAGACTAAGTAGAAGTAAGGGGGCACAATAGATCTTTTAGGTCTCAGTGAATGTTACCCCAAAATACATACATACATACATACATCCTTATTAGTACGTACACCTTTTGTATAAATTTCAACTAGTCTTCCTGTTTATTTCATTATCATATGTCAGAATATCGCTAGATATTTCCATTTTTGCGAGGTTAAGCGTGACGTCATACACTGTTAATCCGCTTAAAGGCGCTAGATCCCAAAAATATGGCTTTTATATAACCGACAGTGACATTGACGTATCTGATTACCAACGCCGCTTATAGTTATGTCAACTGTCAACTGACCGACAGTGACATTGACATATCGTATTTTCTATAACCGACAGTGACATTGACGTATCGTTTATTGTATAAACACAATCTAATATGGAGGCTTCAGTAATTTTATTTCATTACAACTTACCTTGACTCCATTTATAGCCAACCAATCGTTTGCCACTATACAGCTTGGAGGTTTTAACGCCAAAGCGTTTACAGGCAAATTTAATCTCTCCGGCAACCCCGCAATAATTCCAACTATCAATGAAGACTTCCAGCGACTCTCTAACTCTTCAATAACAACTTCAACTTTTGAATTCGGCTGTAGCGGTTTTTGAACGATTGTAATTCCTTGATTGTAGGAAGCGACGCGACGAGCCGTTGTTCTATTATGAAGAAGTTCGATGTTTCTACCGTGATTTTCATGGAATTCGTAAGTTACCGGTGAAGCAGTCAATTCTAGTAACGGTTCTTTAACTTCCACCAACTCAGAAGCAGGTTCTTGATCGAGGACTATCTCCAAACTGTCTTGTAGCCTAAAAATCAGAATTATATAGTAAAAGTGTATTTTAGTTCGATCCAACACTCACCTGGCGCTGTTTAACGGTGATGTATTGTTAGCTTTGTGACTAGTAACGCCTATCTCAGCACAAGAACCGCGTAAATCGAAAATGGCGTATAGTACTTCCGGTAAAGGTGGAAAATTAATGGACAATTCTTCTCCGTTTATGAAAACTTTAATATTACCATCAGCAGTTTTTAATAAACCGATCCTGTCGGTACAACTCAGCCAATTAAGATTGGGAGTGAAGAACTGCAACACCTAATAAGTTTCTATTGTTAAAACAACACTTTGACAATTGACAGATGTCTAAATATACGAAATACTTACTTTATTTTGATAACGTAATTCATTTCCTGTAAGATAATAACATTTAGTTGGAATATTATTCGAACAAAGCGCCGGTGGGACTTCCGTGACTCCTATAGACAAAGTACCCGCCATATGCTTCGACATATTCGTCAAAGATATCTCGAACATTTCATCTTGTTGAAGAGGAGTAGCGCTAAAAATAATGGAACTGCTAAAATCTTTAGACCTGGTCGCTAACCGCCCTCTTTCATCTAAGGTGATGCCTTTACTGTGTATTTCGGAGAATCGGTGTAGATCTGATTCAATTGGAGGTTGTACTACACTGGTTGCTTGGAGAGATGCTGATGTGTCAGAACGATGAGATATTTCTATACCTAAAAGAGAGATGTCGCTGTGATATTGGATATTGTCTCGTAGAAGCCTTATAATAATTTATGGCCGATCTGAGGTCGGGAAGGGGAAGGGGGTGAGTTTTTAGGGGTAAAAAACGGTTTATCTTGATTTCCGGCAAAACTACAAGTCCTACGGAATAAAGTGCAATGGGAAAGTTGTAGGTAATAAAAAGATCTACAACTTTTGTATTTACAGTTTTTTCACATAACCTCAAAATTTATGTGGAAAATTAAAAAAACCAAGTTTTTGGTTTTTTATTTTTATCTTTTAGAAAAAAATTTTTTTTATTCACGAAATTTGGTGAAAACTTACCTTTTTATGTACCAAATACACTGTAATTTATTTGATTTGAAATATTTATTTTTTCACCTTATTTTGACTTAATATCGAAAAAGCATCAGTCAAAATATCAGCTTTTTTCAAAAAGTTGGTGTGCTTTCTGTCCATCGGAAAGTAGAGATTTCAACGAACAGAAAGCACACCAACTTTTAAAAAAAAACTGATATTTAACGGGTGAATTTTCGATTGAAAATTATGGTGTTTTTTCGATAAGTGAAAATGAGGTGAAAAAATAAACATTTCAAATCAAATAAATTACAGTGTATTCAGGACATGAAAAGATAAGTTTTCACCAAATTTCGTGAAAAGAAAACAATTTTTGTAAAAGATAAAAATAATATACCAAAAATTTGGTTTTTTGAATATTCCACATAAATTTTTAGGTTATGTGAAAAAATGTAAATACAAAAGTTGTAGAACTTTTTATTACCCACAACTTTCCCAATTGACTTTTTTCCATAGGACTTGTAGTTTAGCCGGAAATCGAGATAAACCGTTTTTTACCCTTAAAAACTCACCCCCTTCCCCTTCCCGACCTCAGATCGCCCGTAAATTATTTTTTCTTTGATTTTTATAATATTCTCCTACTTTTCCAACTATTATTTCAAAAATTATTGACCCTGATCTATACAAACTTTATCACTGTACCTTTTTACTTTGACGAACCCTCGTATCCAAAATCATACAGTTATAATGTTGTTAATTTTTTTCAATATTGATTGATCTTTTGAGAGTCTTTATTTAATATTTCAGCTTGATATTTCAATTATTACAGTCTGTATGATTTTTTGAGTCCGTGCTTGTTTTTTTTCAACTTGGAATTTATACCAAATTTTCACCCCAATATTACATCGATCTATCTACGTTTTTCAGGTCAATTCGTGGATGGGTATACAGAAGACGTTTCCTCCGTCTAAAAGCTGCCACGATAATAATACAAAAATATTGGAAAGCCTACATTCAAAGGCAACAATACAAGAAGATGCGATTGGGTTATATGCGTTTACAAGCCCTTATCCGTGCCAGAGTTCTTTCTAATCGATTTAGACATTTAAGAGGACACGTGGTAGGCTTGCAAGCACATGCTAGAGGATATTTAGTAAGAACAAACAAAATGTGGGCGATTATTAAGATACAGTCACACATAAGACGTATGATAGCGCAAAGGAGGTATAAGAAAAGTAAATTTGAACACAAACGACACGTAGAAGCGCTGAGGTTGAAAAAGAAATTGCCATTAGATTTTTTTCCATCGAACTTGTTCTATTTTGAATGTTGTTAAGTTAGGTTATAAAATTGTACATACCAGCAGACGCCAACGCAGCCAGAGGAGAAGCGCACGGAATACTAACTTGAGCACATTGTCCATACAGATCAACTACAGCGTAAATATTATTGTGTGGCACAACGCAAGCGACTCCTTGGGCAATACCATTCTTGTAAAATTCCAAAGATTTATCCGCCGATCTCATAACACCCAATTTAATACCAGATGTCAAAACATCAAGGTCGCACAAATAGTTATTTTTGATAGTTTTGCCGTTTATCATGACGGAAGAACCGCTCAGCATCCAAGTGTCCCTACATAAATCTGTCGCCGTACTTGGTAAATCGATTTCATCGGGACGTACTGCAGTTACGCCTAAAAATAATATAGTGTAATGGATTAGAACGTAAAAATGAAACGTGTACATACCTAATTCGATACTTCCCGACCATCTATCCACAATGCTATCCAAACAAATTTCAAATAACTCTCCATCTCGTAGTGGTCGACTAGAAAATACTATTGCATCGTTGAATTCAGCTAAAGGTCTTGGACGTAAAGCGGTTAATCCGTTATTGACTATTCGTGCGTTTTTTCCATGGATATGATGAAATCTTAAATCGCTAAAACAAATTAAAGTTTAGTTTAATAAGATGTAACACTGTTCTCTCCTCAAAAGACAGATCCCAGCTAGAGACTCTCTCAAGGGTGGATCGTCTACATGTTAATGTCACACTAGGTATGCCAGAGGGTTGACAGACTATTAAAGCTTAGGACGCCACTACCTTTTTAGACATTGACGAAAAAATGAATTTAAATTAAAGAAACTAAGGTGGGAAAGGTAGACACACCTTGTAGAATTTAATTAAAGTTAAAAATAAAAAAAGTTACAAACTTACATGAACCCGGACACGATCCCCTACAGCTCTTACAGCCAGGTAGATAAGAAATTTAAAATATTAGCTTTATTCTGCCATTAATGGAAGTAAAACCTGTACTTTATATAGGTACTTAGCTTAAACGAAGAGGTCTGGCAGAAACAGAAGAAGCGAAAGATGTCTTGAAGTTGAAATTAGAGATGGCTTGAATGGAAACTAGATGCCTAGGGGTATCCTTCTAGCAGTGTATCTTAGCAGCTTACCACAGCAATTTGGTAAAACTTAAGGTAAAATTGGAGAGACGATAAGGTATGTCTTTACTGTAACACTGTCGGTAACGGAAAAAAAAGGTCTATCGTTTTCAAAATGGAATCGGCCGTTGACATAATATGTCAATTGTCTTAGCGGTAGAGTGGGAGAAATTTAGATCACAGAACTATATTGGGAGTGGTTACTATGACGGCGAGCGGTAATTAGAGAAATTATTTCGTAAAATCGAAACAGGTCGATAGACATGTTACAAAGAATTAAAAACATAGAACATGAGACTACTTCTCTACCAATCTACAGTGTATGTACTCAGAAGCTCAAGTGTAATGCTATTTTAAGGTTTTAGACATTTTTTCAATACAAAACGCTACTTACCTATAGAGAGTTGTATTTGAGAGACTAGAATTAAGTGTGTCTGGAGAACCGTAATCGTAGGCATCAATTATTGTAGCTTCTACTGCTTGTCCATATAAATCTAAAATGTACAACAAAAAGCGTTCCTAACAATGCTCTATGGTTTCGTGTAATTAACAACAATGTATAGTTCTATGACATCTGTCAAAGTATTGTTTAGTTCCGTGTCAGTTGTCAATGTTCAAGGAATATCCAATATTTTAGTCAAATTATACACCAACTAACAAAAAGCGAAGCGAGACGCAATCTCTTTGATATTTTGGTAACTAAATTAGTAAATACACTGAGAAAATTCTTTATTTTTACTTACCAATTACTCCATATATTTTTTCCGGAACATTAGAAGCAGCACACCCTTGATCCACTCCGTTAACAAAAAAATGCAGTAAACCATTTTCTTTCCTTAAAACCCCAACTCTATCTCCAACTTGCAGTCTATCTAAGTTAACTCCGTACTGTTCCAAAACAATAGTTCCGTTATGCATAATACCACTTCCTGTCATCATCCACGTTCCAGATCTGGAATATCATTTACCATAAAGAAATTCCCTATTATTTTTTAAATTACAAAACTCACCGAACGTTTGTCATTGTAAACGGAAAATCCAGATCCACTGGACTATGCGTAGTCACACCAATTTCGATCGATCCCGCCCATTTAGTTACGACTCTATCGAGTCGTACTTCGAACAGTTCTCCCGTTTTTAAAGGACGTCCTGTAAGAACTACACCATTATTAAAATCATCGGCAGCATTAGGTCTATGAGCTGTTCGATTATTATTAATAACTTCTGCGTGAGTGCCGCAGTTAGGATGAAAAGTCAACCGATCGTAAAAATCTTGCAGGGAATTCGCTTCGGGAAGGTGGATCTGTTGATCGCGAGTATTTTTCCGTGTAATGAGATTCTGTTCTTCTCGTTCATCTCTTTCAACGATTGATACCTAAATTGTGTATATTTAATATTTTTCAGTATAACAATCAACTATTTACCTTAATAGTCATACCATAGAGATCGATAACACCCCAAACTTTACTGGGGACTCTTTGAGCAGCAACTCCTTGATCTAATCCATTTATGAAATAATGTAAATTTCCATCTGGTTTTCTCATCATTCCAACTCGATCCCCTTCAGTCAATTCGTCTAAATTAAAATCACCATATTCTCTTCGAGTACCCTTACCATTCGTTAAAATACCACAACCTGACATCATTATTGTTCCACTGCGCATATTGGTCATCGTAGCAGGAAATACGAGAGAGTTGGGGTCGTGCGTTGTTATACCCATCTATAAGAATTTTTATTTCTAAACTGTCTTTTCAAAATATAAAATCATTAACCTCAATACTGCCACTCCACTTATCAACCAATCTATCAATACGAATTTCAAATAGTTCGGAATCTCTTAATGGTCGATGGGTCATAACTACACCGTTATTAAATTCATCAAGAGGTCTTCTTCTTTCCGCACTTCTGTTACCATTTGACAATTTAACCAAAGATCCACATCTATCATGGAAACGAAGCCTGTCTTGTCTTGGTATTTCTTCTGGTAGACTCAAACTAGAATTATAAAGTTAAATACAATGATTCTTTTTTAAAGAAACTCAAATATTACCTAACATTCATATCCATTCGAATATCTAAACTATTGCTGCTACTCATACTAAGCTCACTTAAATCACCCCCAAGAGTAACATTTAATATATCATTATCAATGGCCAAAACTGAGCTGCCACTGAGGCAATCATCATTATTATGTTCTCGATATGCTGGACTTGTAATTGTAACTTGAACACATTTTCCATAGAGATCTACAATGGCATACACCATACTTGGTAAATCTTCTGCTCCAACACCTTGAGATTCACCGTTGATATAAAATACTAGATCTCCCTGGAGTAGAGAAAAAATTCAATTGAAAACAAATATAAAGAATAATATATTAAGAAGTTACTGTTTAATAACATACCTCAGATGTTCTCATTAAACCAATTCTGTCATCCTGATTTAATCTATCTAAATCCATTCCATAACCTTCCACCAAACATGCTCCATTTTTAAATACTGTTGTACCTGACATAATCTGGGGACAATACATTAAATTTCAATCTACAAAATATATTTTTCTACCGTCAAGTTATAGATATGATCATAGAATAAATAGAATATAAGTTTTCCCAAAATGAGACTTAGTTACCCAAGATCCTGTTTGAATTCTTGAAGCACAGGGTGGAAAGTCAAAATGTAAAGGATCACAGTCAACAACGCCAATTTCTAAGCTTCCAGACCAAGAATTCACCTAAAACAGTTGATTTACTATAGTGTTTCTCTTAGTGATTTTTCATACCTTTTTGTCGATTTTTATTTCAAAAAGAACATCATTTTGTAAAGGTTCAGCAGATATTACTAAACCATGATCAAATTCACTTTCATTTCGAATGGCGGTACAATTGTCGTTAATTAAAGTGATCCTTTCACCACATCTGTAATGAAAATAAGCCATTTTCCAACAATTTATGAGTTATTTAAATATTTGTGTTTGATTTCTACATATTTTATTGAAATCTATACACAAAACAGATAAACGTCAAGTCATATAGAAATACAATAATAGGTGCGTTCGAGTGGACGGTCAAGATGCTCCGAGAGCGCTCCACGTCTACTTTTGCGTTTTTTTTACGCTCGGAGTATGCTCGATTCGGTTATAGTTGCGCACTTCAACGCAGGTTGATTCATCAGAAAATAGAACTCTATATGTAACTTTGAATCTTATTCAGTCAAGACCAGTAGCTGTATGTCATGCTGTGCAAAAGACATCAGATAGATAATTACGTCAGTTGTCAAAGATAGGTTAATAGTTAACGCAAACTTCAATCAATCAAACAAATCAAAAATTTAATTTATATCAACAAAAATGCCTTATGCTAATCAACCTTCTGTTCATATAACGGATTTAACTGATGATAATTGCAAATTCTATATAGAAGACACAGATTTAAGGTACGCTGTAGTGAACTTTTTTCGATGTTTATTGTATTATTATTTTTTTTAGTGTTGCGAATAGCATTCGCCGCGTCCTTATTGCTGAAACTCCTACACTAGCTATAGACTGGGTAAAATTAGAAGCAAATTCAACGGTATTAAGTGATGAATTTTTAGCCCATAGAATAGGACTGATTCCTTTGGTTTCTGATGAAGTAGTGCAAAGATTGCAATATCCAAGGGTAAGTGGCACTCTTGTGATATTTTATTTGATCAATATGGTGTCATTTTTAGGATTGTGTATGCCTTGACTTTTGTCAAGAATGTAGTGTGGAATTTACTTTAGATGTAAAATGTACTGATGATCAAACTAGACTTGTAACTACAGCCGACTTCAAATCTAGCGATCCACGTGTAATACCAGCAACATCAAAACATAGAGATGATGAATCTTCAGAATATGGAGAAACTGATGAAATTTTAATCATCAAACTAAGAAAAGGTCAAGAACTAAAAGTGAGAGCTTATGCTAAAAAAGGATTTGGTAAAGAACATGCCAAATGGAACCCAACATGTGGTGTGGCTTTTGAATATGATCCTGATAATTCAATGAGGCATACTCTATTTCCTAAACCAGATGAATGGCCCAAAAGTGAATATAGTGAACTGGAAGATGATCAGTGTAAGTTTCAAATGTTAATACTGTTAATTTGTTACATATGAATTATTTTTAGATGAAGCACCATTTAACTGGGAATTGAAACCAAACAAATTTTTTTTCAATGTCGAAGCCGCAGGATTGTTGAGGCCAGAGAACAATGTAATTATGGGAGTAGCTATGTTGAAAGAAAAACTATCCAATTTGCAAACTCAACTAAGTCACGAATTGACAAATGACGCTTTAGCAATTCCGATTTAAAAACGTTTAGAATTTAGTTTTAATTATATTCACAAAACTTGATTAAAAATTTAAGTTCTTAATTTGAAAGTTTTTATATCAAATTTAACTATGTCTTCCCCGTATTGAGTGTATAATTTTTTAAATAAGCATCGAACAAGTGAAGATTTCCTACGTACGAGGAATAATGGTCCATTTTTTGTTTATTGTAGCTCAAAGTAAACAAAACTAATTTATTGAAAAAATGTCAAAACATTTATTAACAAAAAAAATAAAAGTGGTATGTTTAACAACAAAAAACTGTTTATAACAAATAGTCATGTGTTACTAAGTAGTTTTCAACAAATGCAGGTTGTTGGAATCAATATAGGAGAACATTTTAAAACTTTAAATGTATCGAGGAACTACATGATTAGTACAAAAATTACTCTAAAAGTAATGATAGGTAAAACACCTAAAACAGTCAAAAATATTTTACATACTGAACATACAAATTTTCATTACAATTCAGATACTTTGGATCATTTTCATTCATTTACTATACATCACTGTTCAAATGTTTTATTAGCTGCTTATGTAGACTGAACACAACCATTTCATAGGAAATTATTCAGGTAAAGTTGTTCAAAATATGTCCCAAGTGATCATAATACAATTTAACCATAGAACTACACATGTATTTACTCTAGTTGAAAGTACTTCCTCTAGGTTGGCAATCCCTTGATTTTTGTTCCAACCAATCAACAACAGGCAATCAATTTGACATAACCATATTTTAATTGAGTGAAGTTTAAATTTGATTAGTTTCTTCTATCCCATTTTCTACCATTGAGACAAATTGCCAGCTTTATCAGGGGATATATTAATCATTTCTGACCTGTTCTAAAGAAAATCTTCAATTAGATTATAACAAAATTCACACAAATCATGCAAGAAAGAGGTCGAGTAACTTTATGATGTCCTAATTAGTGGTCAACAATTAAAGAACCAAAAGTATGAGGCAAATAACTGACGGTTGAAACCCAACTATTTTCCAAAGTATTTGAATAATTTTTACATGCACCAAACGCCGCAAAGTTTGCACTTTTTTCGAATACATATAAAGTGTATAAAATACATCAGTTATTCGAATTTCGCGATACTAGCGCCATCTCGAATTATACCCAAGTATTGCAAGTATAAAATATTTGAATTGCATAGTTTTTATAAGGCATATGTGAATATTATTAGTACAAACTTTTTGGCCGCTGTTGTTTACATACAAACTTGTTTTTTATAATATATCAGTCTCTTGAAAACTACTTTGTTGAAGCTCAAACCCCAATGTCTAACTTCTTAAACCCTAACACACATAGCCTATAATTTAATTTTAAAAAATAGCAGTCACTAGATAAGCTGCTCCTTTGAGTTAATATTCCTCTTCTATTTCCATTTTTTAAGCCAGCCAAATAATTTCAAAAACCTTACAGGACAGTAATAATCTAGACTATTGTCCCATATTATATGTCATTGAGACTTCATACTCACTAGCTTTCGACTTCTGGCGTGTACCTATAATAAACAAAAATTGTAATATATTTTTATATAATGCTATTGTATTACCTCTTTTCTTGTATTGGTATATTCAAACCATAAGACATTTGGAATAAGTGTGGTGTCCCTTAATAGAAGTATTTCTGATACACTCCAAGACACTACTTGAGGAAATAATGGAGCAAGTACTAAATAAGTAAGAGCAAACCAAAATGTTGCAAATAAAAAGCCCAATAAAGCTCCGTAAAACACCTGTGACACTGTATGATATTCTAAGTAAATTCGACTTATACTGACTAAAATAGCCATTGACAATGTTGAAAAGAGTATTAAAAATTTAGATAAACTCTGTATTATTGTATTGTTGTTCATATGTTGCAATCTGAAATTAATAAAAGCATATTATATAAACGTTGATTTATAGAACATTATTCAGAGGAAATAAGTAATATTTTTTTAATTCCATTTACCTTATATAGACAAAATAAATAACGTATGTTGCAAAGAACCATACAAACTGTGCATGAGATGAAGGCATTCCATACTCTACATGAATTGTATCCCTGCGAATAGGTCTTGCTTCACATATTATATGTTTCAAAGAGAAATTTAGAAGTTCAGACAATATTGTTCCCAAAAAAAATGTTATCTAAAAATAATTTTATCGATTATATGATTTAAGAGAATAAGTAAAATACTTACTGTATGCAAATCCCTCCTAAATAGGATCAATGCAATGAAACCTGAACCAATTCCAAAAGGTGCTAAACTTATGAGAGCTAAAAATTTTCCAATTATATCACCTAAAAGCAGTTTACGTTAGTGAATAATAAGTATAAAATATTACATTTTTCATTTACCTTTTTGGTATTCTACTAACGTTATACTAAGAGGCACCCACTCAACTTGTTCATTATTTATAGCATCGAGAATAGTGTTTCCATCATCACTAGCCATTTCGCATGATTATTTACTACACATTAATGAGTTACTTATTTATTATTAACTGTTTATAAATTCGTTTACATTCACCACTACATATGCCTATACATAACCAACAAACATTAACATTAAACGTCATCAAGCAAGGACAGTAACTGTCATTTATTAAGTAGTTTCCTGGGCAAATTATCCCCTGGGATATTACTTAATAAAGAAGAAATTTATTAAACCACAAATCTGAACATATACGTAACTGTGGCTGAATATGTAGGAAAATTTTCACGTAGATGCATGGAAACTACCTTTTAAATGTTATGAGAATTAGACGCGGATAAATATTCATAATTTTCGTTTATCTTAATATAAAATTTTCTCAACTTCTACTCTAAATTATTCCATATTAAAGAAAAATATTAATCATTCTTCTAGAACGCACCTCTAGAATTTGTCTATGTAGAAGCGCCAATATTGAATTGTCAAATTTGTCAATATTTTGAAGGTTGGTTTTCCCATTTGGTTTGTTCAATTTTTGTTTTGCTCAAAATGTGGAGAATTGAGAACAATTTTACGAGTTTATATTCTAGTCGTATTATTTAAATATAAAAGTAATGTCTGTGCCGTACGTATTACAAATACAGGAGGTAAGAAACTCAAAAATGAAATTTACATATCTATTTTATTATATATTTCAGGAAGTTAAAAATGTACATTTAACAGCTTTAAATGGCCATTTCGAAGATGAAACGACCCATATTACATACTTACCACAAGTAAAAGAGGTATGTATTTATTTTTTAACATTTCTAAGAAGTGAATATTGTTATTTATAAAATCCGTTTTAAAAACGTTATTACTCGCATTATTTATGATTTTATTTGTTTCAGGAACTACAAGATATACAACTAAATGATGAAACTGCTCACATTGCTTATTTACCAAATATTGGTACTGATTTACAACAATTACCACTTCCTCTTCTTACACCTTTAAATGTCAATGGCCAAAAAATTGTGAATCTTCAAGTGCAAAATGGTGCTGAAAATCATGGTAACTATGTATATCAAGTTGTTTATCCGAATCAATTAAATCCACAGGTAAACATACTAGTTAGGATATACAATTTTCATTTATTTATAATTTTTCTAGCCAGTTGAAAAATTGAAAAAGGGGAGAAAAAAGAAGAGGATTGAAGACCCACAAGAGCAGAAAAAAGAACCAGTGAAAATTTTGAAACCTGCACCAAGAACAAGATCTGGTAGAGTTGTGAGGTTTCCAAAACACATGGAAAAGGTAATGAATGATTCAAGATTATTCTCTAATGTTTATGTGTCTTTATTTTTTTTACAGGACTTTAAAAAAGTAGAAATAAAAGAATCCAAAAAGAACAATCAAATTCCAGAACCTGATGCTGAAATTGAAACATCAGATTTTACACAATTTAAGGAAGAACCCCCACCGAAATCAACAACCATGCATCAATTGGACGTTCATCAACGTCGCAGGAAAATAGCATCGCAGTACAGATGCCCGAAATGTTTAAAAGCATATTTAGGTAAAACGAAAATGATACAGCATATAAAAAAATATCCCGATCATGGACCTTTGCCACAAAAAGAAAATAGTAATGTCAACTTCGAAGTGTGGAATTACCTAGTGGATATCACTCAAAAATGTTCCACAGCACAACGGGGGATTAAATTTTGTGAAGAATTGACCAATTTGTTGCACAACGTTTTATTATTAACTAGTGCTCTTTTTAAAAAGGTGGAACAAAACAAAAATTTTGTTGAAGTCGACAAGGTTCTAGGTAAGTGTTTTTACAAAAACCCTGATTATATCAAACCTTATTTGTTTTATTTCAGGAAACGCTATAGGTTTGACACCTGGTCTCTACACATTCAATGATAGCGAACTGTATAAAGATGTAACTGTACTAAAGCTCATTACAACCACAGACTTTTTCAAACCAGTAGATGCAGTACATCATGAAGAAGATAAAATTGAAACAGCAGTAGAAGAAATGCAAACTTGTAATGTTGATATAACTACAGTGAAAAAGGAGACAAACAGTAAAATAGAATCAAACATTTGCGAAGAATCAAAAACTCCATTTAATTCGAGAAAATCCCCATTGATTTCCACACCTCGTATTGATCTTAAAATCGATTTAAATTACGAAGATATAAAAGAGAAAATAACTTGCGTAGATTCAGATCTGCTCCCTTTAAAAGATAAACCAAAGAACGATGGGTCGAATATGGTAGAAAATATATCAAAAAGTTTGGAAGTCGTTTACTTTAATGCACAAGAAGATTTAAGAAAAACCCCACCTTTTTGTAAAATCAATTCTAATTTAGAAGATAAAGACGATATTGATTCCGAGTTATTGTCTGATCATTCGTTGTTACATTTAACTAATATTAGGAGTACAGTGGATGAATTAATGTTGACGTCTGTGGATCCGGGTGGAACTCTTTTAGATAATTCGACAAGCTCGGATGAAGTTATGAATGTCGATCAATTTGTTAATGAGAGATTTAAGAAGATCACAGAGCCCGATCTAGAATTAACCACTCCTTCGTTGAATTTAGACTTACCGAGTTTGGAGCTGTTTCAATTTCATACTACTTAATTATTTGTTATTTTATTTATATACATTTGTGAAATTATATATTCCTATTGTTTTAGGAGTAATTTTATTGTCATTACAGTTAGACTGATTACATAAACTTTGTTGTTTTATTTCGGGTATCAGAGATGGAAGCTACACTGGTAAAAGTGCCCAACACTTTTAGTGTCACAAAAGGGAAAGACTAACCATCGCATGTGTCGGCTCTTTGAATAAGTAACGCCATTAAGGCAATGGAAAAATTTAAAAAATGCTAACTTCGCACAAAACAAACATTTTCTTGGGCACCCAGTGACTTAAGGTTTTAGCCGTTTGTAAGGTCGAAATTGATATCAAACTGTTGATTGTACGGAGTAAAAGTCTAATACGCTACTTATTTCAACTTTTATACGTCAATTTTACAAACAATCTGTCTTATGCTCGATTTCACCAACCATTTACTAAAATTAGGTAATATGAAAGTTCATTTACGATAAGTATGCAATAACAAAACATGACAGATGTTTTACATCGTTGCCACGTTGTAATTTTTTTCCAGTTGTTGGCATAAAATTATGTTGCAACCACTTGATAAAGACTTGGGTATTGCGATGCAATGTTCGATACTCTCTTTTAAATAATTATGAAAATAACAGATTATATCTTACACAAACTATAAAATGCGAATGAAAACGACAAACCAAAACAAGAAATTCTGATAAAATTGTATAATTTTGACAACATAAGTCCTGCAACCCCGGACACGGCAGCCAACTTTTGGACCTTAATTTCCCCCGTTGTATGATTTTAGTGTATGTTGGGTTGCCTATAGGTCATTGTAGAATGAAGTTTGTGTGTTGCCTATACTAAATCGTTTATTAGGGCAATCATTCCTGAAAAAGGGTCATTAATAAATTATTTTGTATTGTATTAATGTTGAAATATCGTCTGTATGAAGTTATTACTTTAGATGTTCGTTTTCTTTTCTTTCATAATTGATTTAGATATCTGCGATTTGAGAGATATCATTTGATTTATTGTAGCCAAAAGCAATACAATGATAAATTTAAGAAATGACCACCGTCAACAATAAATTGCATCTCTTGGAAAGAAAACTGTAGTGTAATAATTCATCTAGCTGATGCGAAATAAAAAAATCGTTTTATAGTATGATCTCACTAAATAAATAAAAATATGCTAATTTGTGGTATATTCGTTCAAAATTTAGACAATTTCAATGAGAAAATTTCTACACAAGAATTATACTTTCTCTTTTTGATACATCACCATAATTATTTTCAATAAAAATACACCAAAATTATAGACACATTTTCAACAGTGGTTATTTCTTGAAATACTTAAATAATTTTGGCGATTTTCACCTGCTCAGTCTTATTATTGTAAACTTTCCTTTCTAGTGGTAAAGTGGAAAATTTGAAAATATTTTCATCACTTTACCAACGCTATTCTTACATTACCGATTCAATTAAAAAGGATTCAGTGAATGGGTGTCAATGAAATTTCAAGTTTTTAACTAGATTTACCTATAATTACTTACAAAACAACATTTAAATATATCGCTGATGAATAGAGAGAGAACAGCATCTATTACGCAATTCTTCTCACACCTTGTGTGATACCTACTTCTAAAATGCAAATATATAAAACCCGTTTTGTCATCGCTTTTTAGACTATTCGATGGAGTAGGTATATTGCACAGGAGAAAACTGTTTACCGCATCTTTGGCGCTTCAGTGAAAGTGAAAATATACAGAGTGATAAAGTCAAATTTATTTAGAAATACATAATAATTGTTATTTTTTCTTATTTTCTTGGGAATCAAACCACAATAATGTTTTTTAAAAAATAAAAAAACATTATTGTGGTTTGATTCCCAAGAAAATAAGAAAAAATAACAAGTAATGCCACAAGGAACTTATAGAAGATACATAATAATTGGTCATAAATTGTATTTTTCTTCAAAAATTTATTACATGTTGATCTTTAAACTGCTATTACGGCGAAACCATAAAAGATATACTATTTATATCTAAACCGTTCGATAGAGGAAGAATTACTTTAAATGATGAACTTTATTTGATTCCTTCGGTTTTATAATTGACAAAGTTATACAGGGTGAAAGTTGGAAGCATTTTTTTCATGACATGCAACCCTTAAAATAAGTGTACCACCTCCGCCTATGGAATCGAAACAGTCAAATAGGCATTGATCGTTAGTGGAAGGTCTATATTATTATTAAAAATATATACCACCTTTTAATTGTTATTTATAACCGAATGATTGAAGGTCAAAGTTGGAAGTTTGTAAGAATTTCTTAAATGACGAATAATTATTTTTTATTCTGTATAAATGTTGGTATTAAATATAACTTTATTAATATTTGAAACGTTTTTCACTTTCTTCCTACGTTTAGTATTTTTCTATTTTTTGGTAAGCGAATAATCAACTGTTATCTAAAAAATAGTGCAATTTATAATTCAATTATGTCACAACAATTTTTAGTGTTCCTGTTCCGTGAAATAATGTTTTGGTTAAACCAGGAAACCACTAATAATACATCTATTTAAATATGTTCAGTTATTCAAGATATATTATCTACGAGGAAATCGATTAAAAATCTAGACGAGGGTCAATAATTTTTGAAATAATAGTAGGATGAAACCCATTGGAAAATGAGAAGAATATTATGAAAATGAAAGGAAAAATAATTTATGGCCGATCTGAGATCGGGAAGGGGAAGGGGGTGAGTTTTTAAGGGTAAAAAACGGTTTATTTCGATTTCCGGCAAAACTACAAGTCCTGTGGAAAAAAGTTAGTTGGAAAAGTTGTAGGTAATAAAAAGATCTACAACTTTTGTATTTACACTTTTTTCACATAACCTCAAAATTTATGTGGAAAATTTAAAAAACCAAATTTTTGGTTTTTTATTTTTACCTTTTACAAAAAAATATTTTTTTTCACGAAATTTAGGGAAAACTTACCTTTTTATGTAATTTATTTGATTTGATATATTTATTTTTTCACCTTATTTTTATTTAATATCGAAAAAGCACCCTAATTTTCATTCGAAAATTCACCCGTCAAAAAATCAGTTTTTTCAAAAAGTGTAAATACAAAAGTTGTAGATCGTTTTATTACCTACAACTCTTTCCTTTGACTTTTTTCCATACGACTTGTAGTTTTGCCGGAAATCGATATAAACCGTAACTTACCCTTAAAAACTCACCCCCTTCCCCTTCCCGACCACAGATCGCTCGTAAATTATTTTTCCCTTCATTTTCATAATATTCTTTTTTCACTTTTTATTATTTTTAAAAGCTTCTACCTTGGTCTAATACCGTAACTCATTATTATAATTCAGTTACGAGAAATCTCATAATTTCGACACTTATCTTACAACAAATCCATTTATCTAATTAGATGTCAAAGAGCAGACCATTCACTAAGAAGCAACAACTACTTCTCTGGCTACATGCCACGACAGACATTAACTAATTCAATATACAGATTGCGAAAAGTCTATTCGCGCCATACGATTTACACAAGTACGACAAGGAAAATATGAGCAAAACTACTTGAAAGAGAGAGAAGAATAATTGTGCGCTCAAAAAACAGTTGGGGGTGTGTTCAGTGTGCCCCCTATTTTAACCGCTGTTGCCAGAAGCGCAGATTAATTTGTACAAATGATATTTTTGTCTTGTTATCGTTAACTTTTTTTCTAGCTCTTGCACTATTGGGTAAAACTAAATACTTTCATCCGGCAACAGTGTCCCTTACAGAGAGAATTAACATTTAAACTTTTGGTGAATAGACTTTTCGCAATCTGTATGTCGTGGCAAATAGCCAGAGAAGTAGTTGTTGCTTCTTAGTGATTGGACTGCTCTTTGAAAAGTAATTTCTTATATTATTATATGATATCCCATTCTCAGCATTCCAAACTGAGCAACACTGTTATAGTTTTGTTCATGTACTTTGTTTGAGTACCTTTACAGCCTGTTTTCTTTTATTATTGATAGTATGTGTAGAAAAAATAACTATTTACTACAAAATACCTATTTAAGAGCAAATAAATTTGTATATAAACATCTGCATAAAAAATGTTCACTTCGAAAATAACTGTAAATACTTTTTATTATCTTAAATCCTCGGATAGAAAAATTATACACATCAGATCATAGAACCGAGAAAATTTTTAAGAGAGGGGTAGAACATCTCCATCGGTGACCGAGAGGGAGTACTGTAAAAGACGCCGTTTGTACCGGCCAGCTGTCTAGTACCATCTTTGACGATGTTCGGCATAGTGAGCGCGAGGATGAAATATCCAAAGAACTTCTTGATGTGTTACCTATTGTTATTGTGTACGCTTTTCTATCGTTCAGAGGCTCAACTACTCGGAACACACACGGTAAGTACCGGGTTGTACGACTCTGGGGAGAAAGTTCGACTTCCACGTAAAGTGAAGAAAAGCGAGAAATTTTATATACAGAGTGAATTGATAAATACAATTATTTTACGGTTTTTATTTTGGATAAAAGCGTTTTTTTCTGTTAAATTGGAAATATTTTCAAAAATGCATTTAAAAAAAAATTCAGATATTCCAATTACTTTTAATTTTTATATGTTTTGAAGCCAAGGTAAGGTCGCATTCATTATAAAAATAAAAAACAGTAGATGTTCCTAATTTCTCTAACAATTTTATCAAATTAATACTTTTATCTTTAAATAAATATAATTCTTCTGTCAGTGCGTATGTCACTGAACTCCTTCTAAACGGCTGGACAGATTTTAATGAAATTTTGTTTGTTTGTTCAAGTGAATTCTAGAATGGTTTAGATTCACAATTGGTCCCGGTAGGTGGCGCTGCAATCCGGTTCAAACTGAATTTCTCCTAAACAGTTGGTTCGATTTTGATGACATTTTTTGTGTTTGTTCAAGTGAATTCTAGAATGGTTTAGATTCACAATTGGTCCCGGTAGGTGGCGCTGCAATCCGGTTCAAACTGAATTTCTCCTAAACGGTCGGTTCGATTTTGATGAAATTTTTTGTGTTTGTTCAAGTGAATTCTAGAATGGTTTAGATTCACAATTGGTCCCGGTAGGTGGCGCTGCAATCCGGTTCAAACTGAATTTCTCCTAAACGGTAGGTTAGATTTTGATGAAATTTTTTGTGTTTGTTCAAGTGAATTCTAGAATGGTTTAGATTCACAATTGGTCCCGGTAGGTGGCGCTGCAATCCGGTTCAAACTGAATTTCTACTAAACGGTTGGTTCGATTTTGATGAAATTTTTTGTGTTTGTTCAAGTGAATTCTAGAATGGTTTAGATTCACAATTGGTCCCGGTAGGTGGCGCTTCAATCCGGTTCAAACTGAATTTCTCCTAAACGGTTGGTTCGATTTTGATGAAATTTTTTGTGTTTGTTCAAGTGAATTCTAGAATGGTTTAGATTCACAATTGGTCCCGGTAGGTGGCGCTGTAATCCGGTTCAAACTGAATTTCTCCTAAACGGTTGGTTCGATTTTGATGAAATTTTTTGTGTTTGTTCAAGTGAATTCTAGAATGGTTTAGATTCACAATTGGTCCCGGTAGGTGGCGCTGCAATCCGGTTCAAACTGAATTTCTCCTAAACGGTAGGTTCGATTTTGATGAAATTTTTTGTGTTTGTTCAAGTGAATTCTAGAATGGTTTAGATTCACAATTGGTCCCGGTAGGTGGCGCTGCAATCCGGATCAAACTGAATTTCTTCTAAACGGTTGGTCGGATTTTGATGAAATTTTGTGTGTGTGTTTGAGTAAGTAACCGGATGGTTGAGAATCACAATTGGTCCCGGTAGGTGGCGCTGCCATAGGGTTAATGCTGAATTTATCCTAAATAGTTTGTGCGATTTCGTTGGAAAACACAAAAACAAATTTGTTTGCCCGAGAAATTGAAAGAAAAATCAGGAAAATAGATTTTTCGGGAAACATATTCCTTCTATCAAAAAATAATATTCTTAAGGCAAGAGGTTAGCACCGAAGAACGTCTGTCGGGTACTCTAGTCATTCTTATACAGGAAAATGTATTTACATTTTTTTATCTTGTATCCTCCCTGTATATTAATTTGATTATTCAATTCGATTACCTTCACTTGTGCTTTTAATTCACAATTGGATAATATAATAATTACCCTCTATGCTACTAATATTTGGAATTTGTATTTGTACGCAGCGTAGCGGCGAATTAAGGAAGGAAAGTCTTAGGAAATATAAATTGCAAGCCTTGAAGAAGTAATGAGTATCGAAGAAAATTAAATTAACCATGAATCAATTTCCACGTTACTGCATAAAACGTAATACATCAGTAAAGTTTCCTATAAATACCTATAACAATTCACTAAACTCACTCAACCAAGAAATAGATATTATATTAAATATTTCTTTAAAACAAAATTCACACCCGACACTGAATGATACTAATGGATTATAAGCCGAACCCCCCCGAACACCCTCAAGACCGTAGAATTTTTTCTGCAAAAACGTCCAACGGCTTATACTTCGGTTATTTCGTTATATTACGATGAATACTGCAGTTGATGACTGGTCGTTTCGAAGTATTTACAGCAGGTGTTACCACGTTGCCAACTCTTCAAAATTTTCTTAAATATAGTAACATATAAAAAGTGGTTTTATTTAATTTTTCTTTTTTCAGTAAATTCAAGCGACTTATTTTAATGTTTTTGTTACTTTTTTGTGTATGATTAATTTTGTTTTCAAAATATGTATAACTGAGTTTGGTGATTTTGTGTATTGAAGTGTGTATCTATTAACAACCATTCCAAAGATAAATCATAAGAAAACCTGGATAAAAACTTATGATGCTATCCTGGTAATTGATTATTGGAAATTTCTCTTTCTAACATTGGTAACCAAATTTGACTACATTCGGCTGAAATACTAGCTACACATTTATCTGAATTTAGTTGTATTAAAGCACTTTCTTTGATTTTTCGTCTTTTATTATTGGGCTCTTTCAATATTATTTTTGTCGAATCCCATTGAATTTTATGCCCTTCTTCCCAAGCATGTTTGCAAATACCTGACTTAAAGAACTCCCTATCTTTGATATACTTTTTATGTTCATTTATTCGGACTTTCAATGGTCTAGATGTTTCACCTAAATAGAATTTGTGGCATTCACAAGATATCTGATATATGCAGTTTTTTTAAGATTGTTCTTCATTTTTTGGTTTCGTTTTTGTTAGTTTAGATCTCAACTTACTGTTAGATTTTAAGCTAGTTCGAATATTGAATTGATTACATCTACTGTATTCTGAAAATACGCCACTATTCTAGCGGGTATAAACCAGAAGTACACCATTTATATAAATGTGTCACAACAAAACTACGGTAATTTTAAACCTAACTGTGAAAACCACATCTTATTATCTAGAACCATTTCGAAGATATAAGCTCTTAAAAACAATCAGAATATAATGAGACACCCTGTATATTATCTCCTTGATCCATCCAATTGGAAAAGATAAAGATTTGGCAATTATAAGGAAAGCTTAAGATACAAACTAAACTATTTAGGAAATCAAAAGTTGTAACCTAAATTTTAATGAATTTTATGAATATTAATAATAAAATTTTATCGATGTAAATTTATATTTACATAATTCAAACGATTTTTGCATAAACGATCTAAAATATCCAACATATCTGAAGCGATTAATTAGGATTTTTACACTTTTGTAGATCTGCTAACCGAAATAGGTATAATAAAGATACAGAATATGTAGTATTAATTAAAACGAAATAACATAATTAAAATTCAAAAGATCCACTTAAACAGAAATAGTCCGTGACGCAAAACATTAATAAAAGAACAATACGTTTCATGCAATACAAAACATGTTCTAGAAGGCATTTTATAATTATATGCTTATTTATTAAAGGATAATAAGAGTAAATAATGCAAGAAGGTGTAGTCTCGCTCAATAAGATTTGCAATAAAAATTTAGAAGGAGGAAACAATTTTGAAAAAAATTTGCTTAAATATACAAAATACGAAATTTCGAAAATCGAGGATATATTGAAAAATTCTTAGCCTACTATAGTACCAAACAAAATTTCAATGTCAAAATATTTTATTACCCAACATATTCTCCTCTTAATTGGATACATTTATTACAGCGAACCTGCAACGTCTCTAGACCTTTCAAAAAAACTGTTTCTTCTTGCTCTGCAAACCAGACCTCCACTGCATTTATTACCTCCTCGTTGGGAGAAAGTTTACGACCTTTTTAAACTTTTTTTCAGTTGAGGAAAGAGATGATAGTCGGACGGAGCAAAATCTGGTGAATAAGGGGGGTGTTCTAGTAATTCAAACCCTAAATCACGAATAAAACATTAGATTTGTGTGCCGGGGCGTTGTCCTGCAAAAACAAAACACCTTTGGATAGCTTTCCGCGTCTTTTCTCATTAATTTTTTCCCGTAGAGTGGTCAGTAATGTCGAATAGTAATCTCCAGTTATTGTTCTACCCTTATCCAAAAAATCAATCATGATTACTCCATGGCAATCCCAAAAAACTGAAGCAAGAACTTTTCCAGCAGATTTTTGGACACGAAACTTCCTAGGTCTTGGAGAACCAGAGTGTCGCCATTCCATCGATTGTTGCTTTGTTTCTGGATCGTAGAAATGTACCCAGGTCTCATCCATAGTAACAATTCGGTTTAAAAAGTTTACATCGTGTTCAAATCGAGCACAGATCGAACGCGATGCTTCTACCCTTGCACGCTTTTGGTCAACATTCAAACATTTGGGGATCCATTTTGCAGCAATTTTTCTCATGTCCAAATTGACGTGAACTGTATGATGAACGCGTTCGTATGAAATATTCAGTGCTTCTGATATTCGTTTTAGCCCAATTCGACGGTCTGATAAAATCATGTCATGAACTGCATCGATATTTTCGGGGACTGAAACGATCGGTCATCATCTTCAATGGAAAATTTCCCTCTTTTGAAGCTTGCAGCCCAATTTTTCACGGTCGCATACGAAGGACATTGATCACCAAGGGTATTCAGCATATCTTCGTAAATCTGCTTACCTCTTAACCCTTTTAAATACAGGTACTTGATGATGGCTCGATACTCCAATTTTTCGATTTTCACAATTTCGGTGGACATATTTTTTCTTTTAATTTATTGCGTAACTCTGGTTTACTTTTTTGACGTCAAACTTCACACTGACACTTCTAATGAGTTATTGTACGTTGCTATGGTAACGCAATATTTTTTTTATAGATGGAACTGGTCTAGGCTAACTAGATATCAATATACATCCTCATAAAACGCTAGGCAAAAGTCGGCGACCTATGCCGACGGCATTGCCCAGTACAGTTTGGTGAATCCCCGGCTAAAGGGTTTCTTTCTTGACCCATCACTCCGACAAATTGATAAAAATCGAAAAAAAATGGGAAAACCGGAAAAAATTGAAAGAGATCGTAAAAAATCGGTTTAGATCGGAAATGTTTTACACTCGCCTAGTTAAAGATTCGTAGAGTTTATAATAATAGGAATTTTGAGCTGAAACTTTAAATCCATATTCTCAGATAATGAAGGAATATGGTAAAAAATTAGCGATGATATATCTATGATATTTTGTATACAGGGGTACCCAAAATTTGAGTATAAAAATTTTCGGAAAAATATTAGTTATTTTAGGAATCTCTGGGGTGTAATTAGTAGATAACCATATATAAAAGTGCTGAAAAAGTTTAGAATCGATTTTAACAATCGATAACTTTTCCTTTTGAGACATATTGGCGATTTTTTAAAACTATTTCACCAAAAACTATATAATTAGAACCACTATATTTCTACTCAATTATAAATGAAATCGAAAGTGAATCCGTCATTGTAAACAACACTTTTCAAGTTCCCATAAAGTAGATATTCATGTCCATCAAAGCCTCTGTGAATACTCGTACTACAAATACTCACTTTCAATAGAAAGTATAAAATTTTACACTTTAATTATTTGACAAAATAATTAGAATACATCGAATTACGACATTGAAGTCATAAAAGGTGATTAAATTACATACGTTCGTAACCTAACCACATCTCTGTGTTAAATCTTTTATGAACATTTATTTATTTTATTGTTAAATAGGCTCATTTGATCTTCGCGTACTTTCCCATACATACTTATTATGAAATGAGAAAAATTCCTATTTAGTTTATTGGAATGTTTGTGATGAAATACACGCTAAACCTCTTTATGGAACCTGCGTTTATAAAATTTGAAGGATTGGTCAGATACAATAATTTAATGAAACGTTTGAAATTTCAAAATAATTTACAGTATAAGGTGAGTTTTTGAGACAAACCTTGACGGATTCCCCAAACAATTATATGGAACCAAGTAAATATCTTTTAAACGAAAAGAACGATATTTATGAAAATTTGCAGGTAAGTGCAATGGAACAAAATGCATCTGTTGTAATAATTTGCATCCGGAGAGAAATCCTATATCACGCTCAACAGTAACTAAAACATTACAACGTTTTAATACAACTGGGATGGTAAAAAATTTGCTAAAACCTGGAAGACCGCGGACTGCAACGAACGAAACTGTTAAACAAAATATTGCAATCGATTTAGAAGAATCACCTCAAACTTCCACTACAAATTTGGCACTAAACCATGGTATCAGTCGACGTTCTGTAGGAAAGATATTAAAAAGTGAAAAATATCATCCGTATAAGGTACAGTTGGTTCAAGAATGATGATATTGACCAACGGCTGGAATTTTGCGAACAGCTAATGGACTTCTGTAATGTCGACGACAATTTTGCTTCCAACATAGTTTTTTCCGATGAAGCAACAGTTAATCGCCATAACTCAAGGTATTGGTCAAATGAGAATCCTCATTGGATTCGTGAAGCACATCCCAGTATCCACAGAAGTTAAATGTTTGAATGGGAATTGTCGAAAATAGGCTTATAGGCCCATTTTTTATCGACGGAAACTTGAATGGTGACAAGTATTTGGATCTACTAAATAACGAAATTATTCCTGCACTTCAACAGAATGGGAAATTACCACAAAATGTTTGGTTTCAACTAGATGGAGCACCTCCCCACTATGATAGACGGGTTAGGGATTTTCTGGATGCGAATTTTCCAAATCGATGGATTGGACGTAGAGGATTCATAGAGTGGCCTGCTCGTTCTTAGCCCGTTAGATTTTTTTCTTTGGGGTTATCTAAAATCACGTGTTTACGTTAGACGACCAACAAACTTACAGGAATTTAGACAAAGAATTATTGATTAAAGTGAACTAATACGTGGAGAAGTCTTGGAAAGAGTGATTCAAGAATTTGTTAATAGGATGGCATATTGTCAGCAAATAAACGGGGAGCATTTTGAACATTTGAAGTAGTTTTGTTTCTCATTATTCTAAAATAATGAAATTTACACCTATTGTACAACGTAACAGTGAGTTATTCCTCGTTTTTACAAATTTTTTTACACCAAACTCAGTATGTATGAATTCAAAACAACAAACCCTTTTTTAAAATCTGTAAAAATATATAGGGTGTCCCATTTAAAGTAAAGAAGTTGATGGCATCATCAGATGCATTTTGTTCCATTGCACTTACCTGCAAATTTTCACAAATATCGTTCTTTTCGTTTAAAAGATATTTACTTGGTTCCATACTTTATCCCAACCCTGTATATAAACATTATAAAGTACTGTCGATAGGTTTGTTGGTAGATCTATCAAAAACGGTTAGAAACTGGACAACTCATGCGCACAGTCTCCCTGTGAACGGTTTTTAGCACCCAATATATTATGTAGATGAAATTTTTAGATTTTCTTATACCATTATTTGATTTAATATATTCATTTTTAAATAAACTTTCACAAATTCAATCTGAATTGCTTTTTTAAATTGGTTTATTATAAAGATTCTCATAGGAATTTTTACGACACAAAAATATGCACTAACCAAAAATCAGATTTATTCAACGGATGTAGGTACATGCATTTTTTCATACCAACGAAAGCGTATAAATATCAAATATTATTATATTATTTTCTTTTCCTATACATTGTTTCCATAAAGTGATCATGACTACATTAAATGACATTGATATTTATTATTAAAAACGTTTTCTTTTAATAATTTGGATAACATGTAAAACAATAGAATAGAAATGGTGTGCAGGAATCTGGCAGGGAGAAACTGGGGTTGTAACCCAAAAATCCTGAGCTGGATGTACACTGCCATAGTGAGACCAATTATCACTTATGGAGCCATTGCGTGGAGTAGTAGAACTAGCCTCTTGACGACGAGAGAAAACCTCTTTAAAATTCAAAGACTAGCCTGTATATGCATAACAGGAGCAATGAGTACATGCCCAACGGCAGCAATGGAAGTGATTCTCAACCTCACACCATTACATATGGTGGTGGAGAGTGTTACAGAAAGAACAAGATACAGACTAAGTAGAGAGGGAATCATTAAAAAAAAAACCACCTCTTCACTTCTTAGAAATCGGACAGCCTGGGACATGCCACAAGATGGTATGATGAAAAAGTATAATTTTTCAAAGAAATTCGTTACGGAATTAAGCAACAAGAAGGAATGGGATCCAAATACCATTTCCAGACTTGGAAAGAATGCCATTCAATGGTACACAGACGGCTCAAAAGCAATAGAAGGAACTGGGATAGGAGTGTACGGGCCAGGAACCAAACACTCTGAAAGCTTGGGAAAAACCCCAAGTATCTTTCAAGCGGAAATTCACGCAATAAGAAAGTGTGCCCAGTTCAATATTGACAAAGGATATAGAAGGCAAAGGATTATCATAATGTCTGATAGTCAAGCAGCCATTAAAGCGCTGAGTTCCTGTGTAATCAGTTCCAAAATGGTGTGGGAATGCCTAGGCAAACTTAATGAACTAGGCGAGAACAATATAGTCACCTTACTGTGGATTCCAGGACACACTGGAATAGAAGGAAACGAAATAGCAGATGAACTAGCAAAGAGGGGGAGTGAAATACCCTTTTGGGGGCCGGAACCTTTTTGCGGAATCAGCTCCAATGTAATATTGGAAGAAATAGGTAAAGCCGAAGAAAAGAGAAGATCTGACAATTGGAAAAATCTAGTAGGGCTTAGGCAATCAAAGATTCTTCTGGGTGACTACAACCTGTTGAGATCAAATGAATGCATAAGTCAAAGCAAAACTGCACTAAGAGTTTTAACAGGAATCCTAACGGGACATTGTCGCCTGAATGGACACCTTAAAAAGCTCAAAATAGTGGAGGAAGAAGATTGTAGATTTTGTGGAATGAAAGAAGAAACCTCCATCCACATACTTGCGAACTGCACAGTATGTCAGAATCCTAGGGCACAGTACCTGGGAGACTACTGGATAGAAGAGGGACAGTTACCTAAGTTGAGGCCTGCAGATATCCTAAAATTCCTCCGGGAAATAGGACTAAAGGAGCTACTAGTATCTGAGACTCTCCTCAGAAACTAAGTAGAAGTAAGGGGGCACAATAGATCTTTTAGGTCTCAGTGAATGTTACCCCAAAATACATACATACATACATACATACAAAACAATAGAATTGATAACCTTCTTTATCAGATATAAATTAGATATAAACAGATATTAAAGTGGTTGAAGGATACACAAATTATTATAGGTAAACGATTATTATTATGATTTAATTAAATATTATTAATAATTGATTCCTATATGAACGTGAGTAATAACATCGTTAGTTGTTAGTTACATAACAGATTTTCAAGATGCTTTGGAGTTGTTTATATTATATAATTTAAGCGAGCAGAAGGCAAAGAACTGTGGTGTACTAGATTCTTGATAAATGTCAAAAGTCATATAAAATACATTTTTAAAGTCTATTTCAGAAAGGTGTAGGGTAATAAAATGGGGAATTTCGTCCAGTTCGGCTCAATTTCGGTGTCGGTCATAGGCGTAGGTCTTGAAATAGTATTGTTTGTAATATTAAAATTTCAAGTAAGTGTGTTTTCTGGCTGATGTTCCCGAATGACTGGAGTTGGAAAGTCCACCGTTTTTAAATTATTGCGAGAGAGAAAGATAGCAGGCCAAGTGGAGCCTCCCAAGAAAAGTCCAGGCAGACCAGTAAAAGTCCTTGATGAAAACACCAAAAGTGTAATTCGAAGAAAAGTTCACTCTTTTTATTTAAAAAAAAAAATACCTACCCAAGATAAGATTTTAATGGAGCTTGGCCAGAATCCAATAAATATTCTAATTTGGTAACAGTGCGTTTGATAAAAATTACGTAACCGCCAAAGAAACCGTGTGCAAGAAAATGCCGTGTGCAGTCACCGTACCAATCATGACCTTTGGAGAAAGTGAAGATGAGGTAAGGTCGCAAAATTACAACGGAGAAGAAAAATGTGCTTTATGTGCCACCTACAAAATGGTTATAATACGTTTTGTATCTTCACTTTCGAATCAAGTTCAAGAACAAGTAAAAGAGATTGCGATAAGACATTTACTCATCTTAACAAGGATGTAACGTTTGAGGTAAAAAAACCCGACGTCGTGATGAAGAAAGTTATGTTAAATATATTGTTACAGAAGATGTTGGTGAAAATATTCGAGAATTGGATATAAAAAATATTAAATTTATTAGCAACAGTTATACTCTAACTAAAATCAGTGTGATGACCATAAAATAAAGCAATGTTGTTAGATATATTTTCTAAAATTGTTAGGCTCGCTACACAAATGTTCCTCTTACTTCAGTAAACTGTTAGTTCGTGATGTTATAAGAAAGCTAGGTTGGAAATATTTTTAAAAAAATACAATTTATTAGTAAACATTAAAATAAGTCGCTTGAAATTACTGAAAAAAGACAAATTAATTAAAACCACTTTTTGTATGTTACTATATTTAAGAAAATTTTTAAAAGTTAGCAACGTAGTAGCACGTGCAGTTAAGACTTCGAAACAACCAATCATCAACTGCAGTATTCATCGCAATATAACGAAATAACCGAAGTATACTCCGTTTGACGTTTTTGGCAGAAAAAATTCTACGGTCTTGAGGGTGTTCGGGGGGGTTGTGTTGTGGTTCGGCTTATAATCCACTAGTATCATTCAGTGTCGGGTGTGAATTTTGTTTTAAAGAAATATTTAATATAATATCTATTTCTTGGTTGAGTGAGTTTAGTGAATTGTTGTAGATATTTATAGGAAAGCGTAGGTGATCTAGTGTAAAAAGGTATCATTAATATAAAACCTTTTTGATGGTGTAGTGGTTAGGTTGCGTCAGTGAATTGATATTAATATAATATTCATTTGTTCGTAGACGTTAGGGTAAGTTTTAAAATATAATTAATTAGAATGGCATTTTGGAGACCATTTGAAACAACAGTCCAAGATGATACGCGGGATTATTGAATTGTGGATTTAAATATAAGAAGTTAGATAATCGAATGGTAATAATGGAATCTCGGCGTATCGCTGAACTTAGACAGGAGTATTTGCGCAAAATAAAAGGGTACCGTGATTCAAATAGAACTATAATTTATTTAGACGAAACTTGTTTTGATATACATGATGTTGTCAAGTGTTTATTCATTTATTTGTTATTCAAACAATCCTTACGGTTTTATTACATGAATAAATATATAAAATAAAATACATTTTAACTTAATAATATGTAAGAAAATAGTAGTAATGGTAATTATATTATAATTAAAACTGTATGAGGATATACACCCACCTTTAAAATATGGTTGGGTTGACGATACAAAAAACTGTTCTTTAGATACTCCGTGTTCTAGAGGAAAGCGCTTTATTATTGTATTACAAATTTTGTATGCAGGTTAATTTTTTTCATTCAAATTGATATAGTAGATTAACATTATTTCACAATATTCGAATTTATAAAAAATTTATATGCACGCCATTGGGCGGCTTTTTCCTTCAAAGGGATTAAAAATATGGGTCATCACATTAACTTTGGAAGAACTTTACAAGATTTTTGAAATAAAATCATGAATATCACAATATAAATAAGTAATAACATTCACCACAGATAATATCAAGATTTTACACAATCTAATTCAATTTTATGGTTAAGTGCTTCTCTTTTGTATCAATAATTAGTTACCTAATGAAATATGTATTATTTTACTGAAATTATAGTACGCACTTATTATTTTTATACCTCTGAATTGCTGTAACTAAAGTATCAAAACATCTTGTAAAGTTGAAGGAAGTTATAATTATATCTATAGAAAACAACAAAATTTGCAACGATTGTAGACTAACTAGAGAGGGAATCATTAAAAAAAAAATAAACACCTTTTTACTTCTTAGAAATTATAAAACCTGAGACATGCCACAAGATGGTTTTCAAAAAAATTCGTTACGGAATTAAGCAACAAGAAGGAATGGGATCCAAATACCATTACTAGACTTGGAAAGAATGCCATTCAAAAGCAATAGAAGGAACTGGGATAGGAGTGTACGGGCCAGGAACCAAACACTCTGAAAGCTTGGGAAAAACCCCAAGTATCTTTCAAGCGGAAATTCACGCAATAAGAAAGTGTGCCCAGTGTGCCAATATTGACAAACGACATAGAAGGCAAAAGATGATCATAATGTCGAATAGTCAAGAAGCCATTAAAGCATTTAGCTCTTGTGTAATCAGATCCAAAATGGTGTGGGAATGCCTAGGCATACTCAATGAACTAGGCGGGAATAAAATTACTGTGGATTCCAGGACACACTGGAATAGAAGGAAGTGAAATAGCAAAGAGGGGGACTGAAATACCCTTTTGGGAGCCGGCATCCTTCGCGGTATCAGCCCCAATGTAATATTGGAAGAGAAGAGAAAAGAGAAGATCTACCATTGGAAAGATCTAGCAGGGCTTGGACAATCAAAGATTCTGAGCGGTGACTACAACCCGTTGAGATCAAATGAATGTATAAGTCAAAGTAGAACTGCACTAAGAGTTTTAACAGGGATCCTAACGGCTCAAAATAGTGGAGGAAGAACAATGTAGATTCTATGGCATGGACAACTCGCCGACAAATTGTGAAACGGTGCAAATTATACAACTATACTAATGGTTCTGTTCGCGCCACTCTCTTAGTTTAAATAAAACTCTACGCGCCGCTAATGGATTATTTTCATTAAATTTAAAAACTGAGTTCTTATACATTTTGGAAAAAGAACTAGTTTTTCGATGTTTCCGATGTCCGTCCGGCGGCCAGGGTAAAACGCAGGTACGTCCGAGGTCCGTCCCGCGGTTAAAAGGGTCAAGACGTTTGTCCGAAGTCCGTCCCGTGGATCCGTATGATAATTTATATTGCAGATATTATATATACATATAAGATATAATATGTAGTAGGGTAGGGTAGGGTCTGTGGAAGGGTGTCGATAATACACGAATCATACTAATTATTCTAGGAATAATATTCTACCTTGCCCATTCTACCTGTGTATCCACTTCTCTTTAAAAACCGCAAATCTGTCAAACCGCGACAAGTGTCATATTTCAAACATTTTCTGTGAATGTTACTCGCAAATATAGACATTGAAATAAACTTTAATTATTGTCACAAAGACCAGGACTTTCACTATAATCCACGATCGATCGCCAAACCTCATAGTGTGTGTTCTTTGGTAAGTACAATCTAAATTGGAGTTTATTGTATATGTTGTCGATTCGGAAAAATCTACAGTCCATTATTCTTTGAGCTAACATGGTTCTATTATTTTCTCTCCAAAGTACTTTTGTTTTAACTTAGTTCGTCCCTGTAATAATAAACACTATGTACTTTCACTTCTCCAATTGAATCTTTTAACCGTTGCTAAGTCCTCTTCTTCGAACTATCACTTTTAATATCGAGGTGCAAAAATAATCATCATTACGCACGTGTGAAATATTTGGATAAAAATGAAAGTGATGTGAATATTCGTGTATCATTGAACTCTTTGATAGGCTACAAATTACTTCATGTAGCTACAAATTACACCGGTTGACACCGATTTCTGAAGCGCGACTTGTTAACAGAGATTGTCTTTTGATGCTTTAATGAATAAAATGAGATAGAGAAAGAATAAAAAATCTTATTTAGTCGAAATATTATTTTGTTTGGGTTTTCCTAACCTCTAATTTTTTATTGTTTGTTTTAAATTCAATTAATGAAGCAAATATAAACAATAATATTAAAATTAAAATACACAAACATAAATTGTAAATGTCGATCTTTCTTATATTATTAATGATAGTATAAAACTGTATACAAGCAATAATTTTTCAGTATTCCAATTTTACGATATAAAACATTTAGCATTTAACATTTAAAATTAATACCATGACCAGTTAAATAGAAACCGATTATGTAAGTGTATCTCAATAATATAAAACCCCTTCCATTTTGCAATTAGGTACATGTAATAGACGAGCAATAACATTTTTATGAATGTCAAGCTGCAGATGCCCGAGTTAATCGTAAATTAAATACAAATTGTTAGGAATAGACGTGAGTAAATTTGACCTCTTTTTAATCAAATTTATACGCAAACAAAATCGTTAATAACGTAATTGAAATTTAAATCAAACTTTATTAGTTTTATCGGCCTCAAATGCTTGTTTGAATGTTGACCAAAAGCGTGCAAGGGTAGAAGCATCGCGTTCGATCTGTGCTCGATTTGAAAACGATGTAGACTTCTTAAACCGAATTGTTACTATGGAAGAGACTTGGGTACATTTCTACGATCCAGAAACAAAGCAACAATCGATGGAATAGCGACACTCTGGTTCTCCAAGACCTAAGAAGTTTCGTGTCCAAAAATCTGCTGGAAAGGTTCTTGCTTCAGTTTTTTGAGATTGCCATGGAGTAATCATGATTGATTTTTTGGATAAGGGTAGAACAATAACTGGAGATTACTATTCGACATTACTGACCACTCTAGCCTAGTTGTCTTCCTAAGTCATCGTCCATCCTGTCCTTTCCAGGAAGGTGGACAGGTCACTAGGAACCATCTCCTTTATATCGGCAGTTGTAGGCCAAAACTCACCGAACACACACTCTCTTATTGACGATAACTCCGGGTACTCGCATAAGACATGCCTGACAGATTCATCTCTCTGTTCACACATTCTGCGTAGAAGTGTGTCCACTAGCCCCATTGTATGGAGGTGTTTCCTTAATTGACAGTGGTCAGTCAGAAATCCTACCGTTAAACGTGGGTTTTTCCTGGTCATAGCCAAATATTTTTTCGACTCCAACTTACCAGGGTGATCCTGGCAAGACAAATGGCATATTCGGCAAACTTTAGGAACTAAGTAGAAGTACTTAAGGGGCACAATGAATCTTTTAAGTCTCAGTTAATGTTACCGGTAGAGTATATAATAATAATTATTATTGAATGATATGAAATATCCATCTCCGTTATTGTTTTGTATAATAATAATGTTAATAACAATAAGTGCAATACTATACTACTATATGTTTTGATGAAGAGGTTACGTGGAGATTCGAGTGTAGAAAATAAAAGTATAATTATTATTATTGACTTTCAAGTTGTAGTCCAGTAAATAAAGACCGAGAATCCCCCCAACCTGTTAATCTCATTATTGTCGGACTTTTTTTTTGCAACTTGTAGGTTTTCACGGGTAGATTACTCTCTGAAAATATGTCCTCCGCGAAATTTGCTGAAAAATGGCCAATAATCCCAAAATTTGAGTTTTCCGCCGATATCTCCGGAAATATTACACTTAGAGAAGTGGGGTTTTGCTAGGAATGGAGAACAGTTTATTATCTACAAAAATGATCCTTATCATTTTTGTCAAAAGTTTAACCGTTTTCGAGATAAACGGGCCCAAGCGTACCTTGGATTTCGAGCTGCTGTGCGGCGCCTCCGGGAGCACGCTCCGTGAATGTAGGCATGGGAGGGCGGGCAAATTGGCCCATAACTTGAGTAAAAATGAATCATTTTTCATGATTCAAAGTGCATATGAAAGGAGGGACCTGTACCTATAACATCCTGTAACTTTTTCGTTTTTTTTATTTTCCAGGAATATTGAAAAAACTGGCCAAACTTTATTTTTCCTGAATATTTGACCGCCCTTATCAACCCGTTCATATTTTTTAAATTAAGCGTAGTTTTACCGAAACCTTTTGGATAATGGGACTTTGATAGGTGGTGAATGTATTCCGAAAGAATGAATAAATAATTTTTGTGTATTTTTTTAACCAACAGGTTTTTATTGGGACTTTTTTTTTATTTCCGGAGTTTTCTGAAAACTCTCGGGTCTACCGCAAATTGATAAACAATGATTGGCAATATCGGTCTTTAATGCACACCATTGGGAAGCTGAAAATGTCCTTTTTTCGATGGTTTTTAAAATTTTATAGTTTTCCAGAAAAGCCTTTTTTTGCAAGAAATATTGATCCAGGGATAAAAATGATGGTGACCATTTTTGTAGGTAATGAACTGTACTTCATTTCTAGCAAAACCCCATTTCTCTAAGTAGCATATTTCGGGAGATATCGGCCAAAAACTAAATTTTCGGGATCATGTTCCATTTTCCAGCCCCTTCCGCAAATCCCGCGGAAAACATATTTTCAAATAGTAATCTACACATGAATACCTACAAGTTGCAAGATAAAAGTCCGACAATAATGAGATTGAACAGGTTTGTGCCTTCATTTACTGGACTATTGTACAATTAAAGTATTTGAATACATGTCGATGATTATTATTGGTACAATGACATCATTAGTCATGTCGAAAATTTCGTGCTGAAACTGTTTTTAAAGCTTGCGGTAATAAATTGTTGAATAGTTTCCTTATGCTCAGCGTAGCGTCATTACAACAAATTAATTGTTATTGGTTGATTTTGTAACATTTCTAAAACTATAACATAAACGTGACTGTAATTTATAAAATATTTCATAATTTCTAGTTGTTTTGATTTAAATTTAAATGGAAAACAATAACTAATATAATTACTATCTCTTTTTACAGCAATTTCCTCCTAATGCTGATAGAAGCAGTCATCTTTCTCCACAACAGCAAGGACAAATATTAAGCGACATCCAGCAGCACCAGCACAGATTTGGTTTATCTCAAAACCGACAAAATTTTGAACCACAACACTTTCAGACAAATCAAAATTTCCAATCATCTCAAAGATTCCAACCGTTCGTAAATCAACAGCAGTTTGCTTCTCAAAATCCTCTGCAATTGAATACGCAAGAAAATTTTGCACAAAATGAATTTTTAAATACTTTACCACTATTGAAATCCATACCTACTAACGTTGTACCAACTCCTCAGCAAGTTTTCCAGCAAATATCAGCCCCAACACTCCAAACACCTTCGAATCAGGTAATTTTCCCAAATCAACCACCTACTGAAACGTCAAAAGTAATTCAACATCATACGCAAACCAGTTTTCAACCAGCTCGTCAGCAAATTTCGTTTGGACCACAATTTGTTCAACCTAGACCAACAATAGATCCAATTACCTTGATAGAACAACAAATAAAATCGCTAGATCCGGAGAAACACAAGCAAAAAATTAAGGAGTTGAAAGAAAAACAATCTATAATCGAAAAACATTCACAATTCGTTGAGAAGCAGTATGAAAAGTCTTTAAAAAAAGCTCAAGAAGATCATCAAGAATTTATCGATAAGCAAAGGAATCAAAAGAAGCAATTATATCAGAGATTATATAAAACTTCGTCTGAAGCAATTGCTTTGCCTCAAACTGCACCACGTCTACTCTATCCAGAAGAAGTAAATCTATTCGAACAAGCTGTTAAACAATATTACAATGAAAATCCAACAACTACTACCACTACTACAACAACAACTACACCTAGACCTTTCAGTGCAAAGAAAGATGCATCTGCAAGTTTTTTACCGACAGCGCTACCGCAATCCAAAGTAAAAACCATACAATCTTTGGACGATTTGAATCAACTACAAAAAGAATATAAATCTCAAAGAATTCGCAAAGATGATCTTCTTGAACAACTTAGATTAGCAATTGGAAAAGACGAAAGTGAAAGGTCGTTAAATTCTAGAGAAATATCCTTAACCAACGGTAAGAAAATTCAATTTATTTCAGCAGATGATAAAACAAAGATTCCTAAAGGAAAGGAAGAAGAAATAACTTTACCAGATGGTAAAAAAGTTACCATAATTAGAGCTAATAATCCAGAGGATGAAAAGGAAGACTTAGTACTACCCAGTGGTCACCAAGTACAAATAATAAGAACTGCTGATTCTAACGCGATTCCGAAAGATAATTCTGGAGGAATTCCGCAAGAAATAACTTTACCTAACGGACAAAAAGCGCAATTATTTAAAAACCCGATTAGTAGCTCAGACCAACCAACCCCAATAGAAGAAATAATACTTCCAAATGGTGAAAAAGTAGAACTAATAAAAACTTCAGATCCCAGTTTAGTACCTGACGGGGTAAAGGTAGAACCAGGAAGTGATTTAGAAAAATTGGTATTTTCTAGAACATCAACAACTGAACAACCACCAAAAGCAATTTTAGACGAATTAACTAAAAGTGTACCTTCCTCTAACTATGAATTATTGAAAACTGGAGCCACCGGAAGCTTGGAATCTATCGGAAAAAACCTTCCCAATCAAAAGAAAGTAACTTTTGTTCTTCTCCAAGAACAAAGCGATGGTACTTTAAAAGTACAAGGTATTAAAGGAAACGAAAGAGATAAAACTGTCGATGTCGACGCCATTTTAAATAAAATTAAAAGAGGAGAAATAAAATTACCCGAAAATACAAATTTTAGTTCGACCACGACAACAATAAAGCCTGAAATTGTATCTACAACTTTTAGAAACAATTTCACACCATCTTTAAGGCCGGTACACGCAACGATTACACCGAATTCTTTTGCTACCGAAGAACCTTGGTTTGGAAGTACAGTAGGTGTTGATAACGACGACGAAACTGTAATACCAGGTTTACAAACGAATTTAGGTACAAAATTAGTTGCTTCAACAACAACTCCTACTTACTATTCAAGTACTACTACAAGTAAACCATCTAGAACGCCTCATATATTGAACACAGCTAGTAATGATTTGCTAAATCAAGCTTCGAGTGTTCAAGAAGCACCTAGTAAAAATCTACTAGCGCCTGAGACAACAAAAATAACAATTCAACAAAGTATTACGCCAGGAAACGTTTTTCCGATTCAAGAAACTTTTAGTTCACCAGATAACTTGAAACCGGTGATAGAATTACCAGAAATTTTGAAAAAGAATGGTTTGTTCGCTATGGCAAAGTTTTTAAAACAATCTGGGCTAGATACGATTTTAAATGAGACAGGTCCGTACACAATATTCGTACCTACTGACAAGGCGTTTAGAACTTTGTTAATTCAATTGGGGGGACCGGAAAGGGCGGAGGAGAAGTTTAAAGAAAATCCAAGACTACTCAGTGGTGTAAGTACCTATTTGTTTTTAATTATAACTACTACGTATTAGGCAACACACAATGCAGTGTTACCATAGAACTATGCCCATCGTTTTAACCCTTAACTTTCTTCTTTTTTTTGGGCTATATCCTGAAGGATAATTTACCCAAAACCTTAACTTAACCTTAAAGAACGACACGTGTATTTTTGGTCTTGAAAATGGTTTTTATGAACATATAATTTATTTTATTAAACGTGAGCAGTAAGTATACATCAATAACGATATATTTTTTTTTTCAATTATTACCTTTATTATTTCTGACCGCATTTTATATTAATTGTAACAATGTAACTTAGATACGATGTAATGATGTTTATATAAAGTCTATTAATCTTACTTTCTACGTTAATTTCAATTTGAATATTAAATGCAATTTATTAAAATAGCTCTTGCATGAATTTTGTTTAAAGTATTTTTTTTAGGTTATGTTTTTAATCATAGATTTATTTCCTCAACTGTCAGATAAGAAATGCATTTTATTATGAAATTATTACATAACCAGTGATTGAAGATTATCATGTAACGAGAAATACTTTACCTCTCACTTTCGGATACCCTCGTATACAAAATATGGTAGTTACGATGTCGCTGATTTTTTTTCATATTCCTTCATTATTTTTTGAGAGTGTGTATCTAAAATTCTGATTATTAAAAGTTTTTTTTCTCAGACACCTTTTATATATGGAAATCCACCAATTAGACCCCTATGAAAATACCCATAAAGAGTTCCTATATTCATAGTCTATAATTAAAATTTATTTTTTAGTTACTGTTACATCATGTTATACCGGGGGCATTCAAAATAGATACTCTCCAGGATGAAATGACAGGCGTATCATTGGCTGGAACCCAATTACGTGTAAATCAGTATACTATGCATGACAAAGAATGGAATGACGTCAAGGTAAGCAATTACTAATTTAATTAACCTGTATCTTAAAATTCAACCCATTGAAATAGAATATTCCAAACAAGCCGATGCACAGAATCTTTTGAGTTGAACAATTCAATTTTTTTTGTTAAATTCTACTAATTCATGAAGGTATGTTTCTTTTTTAAACAATAATATCATTAAATATAGTTATGAAACTTTTCATTATATTCGACATAAACAGTTCTCAATTTTACACAACTTCATGAACTTCAAATCCAAACATTTAAAAAACCATCGCAATAATGGGAAGCAAAACAAAATAATTTTAACAATGCCATATAGGTAATTGCTTTCGTTTGGTTTATTGTTTAAGTTAATGACAATTCTTTATTAATAACAATAAACAATGGTTATTCAACTTATTGTAATTTGAATTCTTTGCCCATCATATAATGTGACTTTTGTTGATACTTTAATATGAATATGCACGTATATACGTAATAAAAAGAAAGTATACCTATTTAATTAACATATATTATGAACGATTTATTTAAATAGAAATTAAACGCGTTACTTAGGTACAATTGCATTTAGCAAATTGCATATTATTTCACTATCAGTTTCAGTTTTTATATCTTCATGAATGGTTTGTACATAACCTAGTAATGAGTATTATTTTCTGCTTGTTTTGCCAATAAAACTGTTACTAAAGTATGTAGTAAATAAATTTGAGTTCGAATTTTCGCGCTACTGTATGTCGGTAAGGATGGGAACTATATTATACCTTGTATTTGACAGTAAGTGTTACCAGATTCATATTGGCAGAACTGACTGTCTGTCGGTCAGCGAGTTCGGCGAGTTAAAAGGTCGTGTGTTCGTTCTACAACGTGTTTTTGATTTTATTTCCGACATCTCCACTCCCTACATGTATCATTTTTTATTTCAGATCACAACCATAAACGGAGCAAAAATCTCTGAAGAGAGCCAGGACATTGAAATACCACAAGGCATTGCACATGCTATCGATAAAGTTATGTTTCCATTGCCTGTTGGAGACATCGTTCAAACACTTCAATCGGATAGAGAAAGACGATTCACCAGTTTATTAAGAGCAATTTTTGCTTCTGGACTTGATGAAATGCTACAGAGTAAGTCGATGAAAAATTTCATATTCACATACAGTGTGTCACCAAAAAAGAAAGGGTAATTTACACAAAATGTTTTGTTTTAGGTTCAAAAATATTCACATTGATTGCACCTACAGAAAAAGCTTTTGCAGGCTTGTCTACGGATGATCTGACTAAATTGGTAACTGATAAAGTTTTAGCGAGAGAATTGGTGCTGAGACATACTGTATCGGGCACTCTATATACTAACGGTATGAGATATTACCAAATTAAAGATAGTCTTCTACAAGATCGACAACTTACATTCAGCAAACAATCAGGTAACTAAATTTATTTTTATATTTTATAATGACTGTGCTGAATTTTACGATGCTGCTGATTTTTTGCCATATTCCCTCATTATTTGAAAGTGTGTATTTAAAATTGCAACTTAAAATTCTTATTATTATAGCGACTATGATTTTTTGACTCCCAAATTGGAATTTTCAAAATCACAGATATTTATATATTTATTTTTTTTTATATTAAAAAACCTATTTTTTTGTTCTAGGAAAAGTAAAAGTAAACAACAACCTTCTATCGACACAGAATATTCCTGCAACGAATGGTGTGATACATGCCGTTGACACTCTTCTTTGAAATGATTTTTAGTTATTTATTTGGTTTTTCATTGTCCGATCGAAGAGTTACTAACAAAGAATATTTTTGTAGTACCAAACAAAATTATTATTGCGTACCTACAACACTCTACGCGTTTCATAGCAATACAGAACTTCAGTGAAAGATACGATAGAAACAATTTTATGTATACCAAAAATTCCACAGTTGAATTCAGACTTTCAAGATGAGCCGTTACACTATCTAGCAGGACCAAATGTAAATCTTAACAAAGTTTTCAAAACTTAAGTTCTGTTGTTGCTATATTTTACCTACTGTATTAATTTTCTTGTATATAATAGTTGAAAGTTTATGAGAACTGTAACTTTGTGATATACTATGTGTACTCCATAAAATCGACTACATGAAAAATGACTTACCAGAATAAGTTGTATATATTTATTTGAATACGTTGTAGGTGTCATGTTTGATAATGCCTTTACCAATATCGTAAATTATTTAAGCATCTAAATAGATTAATTTGTACATTTACTTGTAATATATAATTTTTTTTAAACATTGTTTCTTTTATCAACAATGGTATGGACTAAATACAGCAAGTCCTGAACTAAAGGACAACTAACCGATGGAGACTAAGTAAGAACAAACTCATAACGAGAAATCAACACTTTTACTTATGGTGTTCTATCACTAAGATAGTTTTAAAGATTTATTGCAAATATTTAAGACACATCATTTCATTTAGTTTGTAGAACATACCACATTGTCAAACGCCATCAAAGGCTCTGGTAATGCCTAGAAAAATAGCATATGTTTTCTTCATAATCTAGAGGTTTGTATATTTGATGTTAGGTTCTATATAGTTGAGCATTTCCTATAAAACCGACCTGGTATGAAGATATCTATGTATAATCTGATATCCTTCTGTAATAATTTTGTTTACAAAAGTCTTTGCCAGAATAGAGAAAATTTACTCCTATTGGTAAATCTAGCAGTAAGTATTAAATAGGAATCCTTATTTTAACTTCAACAGTAAACTTATCACTCATAGTAAGCTAGATAAGTATAACAGGTCATATGATAGGTAGGTACTTGAGACGAGACAAAATACTGATTGTACACTTTGTATTTATGTAAAAGAAGTTACATTAATAAATTACTTCCTACCTAACCAAATTTGTGTTTAATGGACCCTGTTATTAGAGCTTATGACTACTGGCTATTTATCTATACATACCTTCTATGTTTCCCAACAGTATTTCATCTAGCTGCAAAATATGATGCTCCAATTCTAAATTATTAGGACAGTTAATATAGAACATTTGAAGTGGCACATTTCAATTGATCTTTCCTTTTTCTCATATTTAACTATTTAGGAATCTGAAAAACATCACTTTATTTTTTTATAATTGAACAATCTAGCTTGTAAACTTAATTCTATAATATACTTACTTGCACGTAGGGTGTTTTACTCCCTTTTGAAGACTTATTATGACTGTGTTGGACCTTTAAATGTGTTCATACTGAAGTGAAGACATGATAGTTGATATTCGTATTTTTCATCTCGTAAAAACATGAATACATTCAGCTAATTATTTCACCAACAAAAGATCATAATTACCGAGATTTTTGAAAACGGATAAAATGTTCCAGTACTTTCCTAACCTAATACGTCAACTGTCAAAGGATCTAGCAACCAATGAAACAGCATGAGCTCGAGATTTGATTGGCTGTTATTGTTCAGCCGCCAGATGTTATGGCAAAGGCCATAGATAATATGATAAAGGTTTTAAAAAACTGGCGGCTCCTGCAATGACCAAAAGTTGAAATAGATGGAGTTCAATCTCCTCTTGCACTTTGTCCAAGTTTTCGTAATTTAATATTACAATTTTATGGGAAAATTTAGGTTAAAAAAAATTAAAATACATTTGGAAAAAGAATTTTTATTCACTTATAAATATTAGCCTACTTCTTCTTGGATACACCAACAGTACGTCCACGACGACCAGTGGTTTTGGTATGTTGACCTCTTACTCTAAGACCCCAGTAGTGTCTCATACCTCTATGGGCACGGATTTTCTTCATCCTTTCCAAATCTTCACGAAGTTTTGAGTCAAGACTTGAAGATGTCAACTACAAACAAATATTTTTATTCAAAATAAAAATATATTTTAACCACTTAGTTATAGCTGTGTAAAATATTGTTGTCAATCTTCTCATTTTCTCAGAAATTACCCAAATTGCTCATTAGATATCACATAAGAAGTGACCAATTCACAGAGTCAGGTTTATTTTTCTGAAAACACAGAAGATTTACTTCACTTTTGCACATGCTACCAGCAGTTTTTATACGGGAAAACGAAAACAGCCGTTTAAACGTGCTCAAAAAAAATAGTTACATTGAATGATTGATTTTAACGTTAGGATAGAAGGTACTGACCTGGCTGTATTTACCATCAATGATATCTTTCTGTCTATTCAAAAACCAGTCGGGAATTTTGTACTGGCGAGGGTTTGACATAATTGTTATAATTTTCTCCACTTCCTCATCAGAACATTCTCCAGCACGTTTGTCCAAGTTTACATCAGCTTTTTTAAGGACAATATTGGCATATCGTCTACCAACTCCTTTAATTGCCGTAAGAGCGAATTGCACCTTTCTTTTACCATCAATATTCGTACCAAGGATACGAAGAATGTGTTGGAACTTCTCTGGTATTACCAAAGACTGAAAAATAAAAGTTTAGATTAGTTAGGTTATGTGGGATGTTTATAACTATTTTATATAAAGTTATAATTAAATAACGTTAGCAATAATTTATATTAGGTACAAATTTTATTTAACTGATATTAGAATAAATTTTCATAAGGAGATTACCAGGCATTTTAAAGATTTAATAAATTATTTGAAAACCTACCATTTTGATAGACTAACTTATTCAGAAAAGGAGCTAAAGGACAATTAAGGTTTACCAACTGACAAAATTGTAGTTTCATCCAGTTATACCAATATAAATCTTCTTTATTTTAAAGCAATTTTCTGGCCTACCGGTCTATCAATAGTTTATCAGATATTTATTCGGCTTACTAATGTGAATATTAATATAAAAACCAGAAATAAGCATATCCTTTCATCCCGATAAAAGCTCTTCATGAATAATTATATTTTATCCAACAGTTGCATTTGAACTAATAATTCAGTTTAGATAAAACGTACCTTGACATGTATAAGAAATGTCATTCACCAATCATTTGTTTTTGTCGTTATCACATCTTTATTAAATCCTTCAGTATTTTCAAAATAGTTTAAGAAAAATGACTTCCCCAAATAATAAATACATTCAAGTTGCTGGTAGCACCGAAGGAATCACTAGTAGCGACAAAGTTGTTCAGGACATTTTAAATACATTCACAGATTTACGACATTACTCCAGAGAAATTGAAAATGAACTAAAAAGTACTGAAAATCAGTCAATAAAGGTTCGTATTTTCTTAAAGTCTATATTTATGTATATATTATGATTATTTTTATGCAGGTATATATGAAAGAAAGTGAAAATATAGCAAGTTTGCACAATCAGATATCAGCTTGTGATCAAATATTGGAAAGAATGGAAAACATGCTTTTGGATTTTCAAAACGATCTTGGCAGTATTAGTTCAGAAATATTAACACTACAGAAGAAATCAATTTCAATGAGTCAAGAACTTACTAACCGCCAAGCAATCAGAGGACAACTGAGTCAATTTATTGATGATATCAAAGTACCAGAAACTTTGATTATGGGAATAATGGATCTAAGTGTAACAGATAAAGAATTTCTTATACAATTGCAAATTTTAAATCACAAAATCAGTTTTATTAAAGAACAAAGCTTTAAAGATACCAAATCATGTTTGGATGTGAAGGATATATTAGAAAAATTAAGAATTAAAGCAATGTCCAAAATAAGAACTTACTTATTAGAGCAAATTTCAAAATTTAGAAAACCAATGACAAACTATCAAATACCACAAAATAATTTACTTAAAAACAAAGGACATTACGAATTTTTACTATCAAACGAAAGAAACATTGCCGAAGAAATAGCTAATGAGTATATAGATACTATGAGTAGAATTTATTATTCATATTTTAAATCGTACGAAAGTAGAATAATGAAATTGCAATATGAAGAAAACATTACAGTTGATGATCTTATGGGTATAGAAGACACAGCAACAAGGGGAATGTTTAACAAGTCATTTAAACATAAAACTACAGTATTTTCCATTGGTAATAGAGGAGACGTTTTGGCTCAACAACTAGAAGCTCCCATTATCGTACCTCATGCAGAAACAAAAAACAGAGTAAGTACCAATTTTATATCACTACATTAATTCCTTTTTATTTGCTTTCATAATATATTGTATTGGGTATACCTAATAGGTAAAAGTGATGCATCAAAAGTGTGCACAGAACATTTTTATAACTTGATTTTTATTGTAGTTTCCTTTTGAGGCCTTATTTAGAAGTGTACAGTATGCTTTAGTGGACAACGCTTGTAGAGAATATCTTTTCATTAGTGAATATTTTATGGTTAAAAATCAAGCAGCATTAGATTTGTTCAACAAAATTATGGAAAAAACTCTTATTTTTCTTCAGGTATAATATTATGAGCTCTTATTTGATTGAAGATCTTTTCTCAATCCACCTCTATACATTTTTTTTTTGTAGAAAAACCTAAAAACCTACATTTCATCTTGCTATGACTCCATAGCGATATTTTTATGCTTTCATTTGGTTCTGAGGTACAAAATAATGTGCCACAAAAGATGCGTTCCAGCCTTAGATCAGTGTTGGGATATTTTGGAAAGTATACTTCTCCCCAGATTTCAATATGTTGTTCAACTTAATATTAAGAGCATTAGAGAATGTGATGTTACAAAATTCAATCTGGAGCTAGGACCACATTATGTAAGTTACAAATTTTTCAGTCTAGAACCTTCTGTATTCTTTGTAATTTTCAGATTGCCAGAAGATATGCTGAATTCAGTGCAGCGTTGGTTAGCATAAGTGAAAATTTCCCCAACGAATTAGTGAGTAAACTTCTGGCGGAACTCCAAGAAGAAGTTGAAATGTTTGTACTCAGAATGGCAGGAGCGTTTACAGATCGTAAAGACCAGCTAATATTTTTAATAAATAACTATGACATGATTTTGAGTATAATTATGGAAAGAACTAGAGACAATTCCAAAGAAGCTGAAATTTTCAAATCCAGATTAGCGGCTCGGAGTGGAGAATATGCTGAACAGATTTTGTTTCCACATTTTGGAGAAATGATTCAGTATGTTAAAGAGTGTGAACATTATTTTGAGAATTCAAAATTGAAGGAGTTGAAAGCTTTGGAGCCTAAATCTGTTGATATTGTACAAAATTTTACAAATAACTGGAAGAAATCATTAGAAGATCTTAATAGAGAAGTTTTAATATCATTCCCAAATCTTGTTACTGGATCTAGTCTACTTCAATTAGCTCTCACCCAATTAGTGCAATATTATCACAGATTTCACAAGCTGCTAGCACCGCCTGTTCGATCTCAATTAGTTAATATTCACCTTATAATGGTTGAAATGAAGAAATATAAAACTTCTTTTTAAATATATTATTGCGGAATGTTTTGCATAACACCGATATAGTACTTTTCCATTTGTTATTTTTATATTATTGAAATATATATTTATGCAAAATTAACTATTCGTTTTTTCTTTTTGACATAGGGTCTGTTCTGCAATACTAGCAAGAAACCATTTTGATATGTCGCTCATCACCAATACCGAATGGTACAGTTGAACTACTGTCACTATTTTGACGTAAGTAAACGTCAATTTGGTATGTGATTGCCATTGTTGTTTTGTATTTGAGATATCAGTGTTTTCAAGTTATCAAAAGATCAATAATTTTATGCGATAAGGATTATTAAAGTCAGTGTTATAAATAAGAAAACATGGATTTTAATGTTAAAAAAATCGTGAAAGATGCCGGAGCGGCCTTAAGTAGAGCGATACAGGTAACCTTTAATACAATTAATTGGTATATTAATTTCAACAAACATTTTTAGCTGACTGAGGAAAAATTAGGTACTTCGGAGAAAACAGAACTTGACGCTCATTTCGAAAATCTTTGGAACAGAGCAGAGAATACAAAAAATTTCACCGAGAGAATAGTGAAAAATACAGAAGCTGTTTTAATACCGAATCCGGGAAACAGAGTTGAAGATTATATCTATGAAAAAATCGAAAAGAAACGACCTTCGAGATTGAGTAATTTAGAATATTTAGGGGTGGATATGATTGAAACTGGCACGGCGTTGGGACCCGGTACAGCTTATGGAAGTTCTTTAATAAAAGTAGGTCAGTACAAAACCTAATTCTGGAATATATACTATTAATGAATCATTTGTTTCATTGATTCAGAGAAAATGTTTTTGTTATTATAGGTCAATGGGAACAGAAATTGGGACAAACTGAAAGAGATTTTATTGGATCAGCTGGAATGTGTTTTACTCAACCCCTGAGAAAGTTCTTAGAAACTGAAATGAAAACTATCATTAAAGAGAAGAATTTACTGGAAGTCAAAAGGTCTGATAGTAATTAAAAGTCTTGTAGTTATTTTACATTTTTCTTTTTAATAGATTGGATTTGGATGCTTGTAAAAACAGAGTTCGAAAAGCAAGAAGCATGCTAGGACAACCCACAGTAAGTTGAACTTCTATTAAAAATGTTCATTTGCCAGTTCAATAATTTTAGAAAAACAATATATTGCAATAATTTTGGTTATGGAAAGAATAATTTTTAATAAAATTGAAATAATACTATTTTTAATAACTATATACCTATTTTGGTAAATATGTTGAAAGTTTAATTTATTAAAAACATTTTCATGCATTCAGCAGAAGGATGGAATTTCTCCTGAAGTAGCATTAGAGCAGGTATTACAAATTAAAGCATGTTTTCACTGAAAACATGATATTTATTTTCTGTTACTTAGAAAATACACTACATAACACCACATTTTATATACACAGAGTTTAATTAAGGAACAAAAGCATGAAATAAATATTTAGTTGAAATATTTTGAGGCAGATAGACAGATCTCAAGATCAAAATGGACACACCCCTAAAATTCATCCCGATTTTCAGTTAAATTCTATAATTTCATTTTTAAAATGTATTTAGGCTGAAAGAGAATTAAGAATTGCACAATCAGAGTTTGACAGGCAAGCTGAGATCACCAAACTTCTTCTAGAGGGTGTAAGCAGTTCACATGCCGCTCATTTGAGATATTTACATGAATTTGTGGAGACTCAGGCGAGATTCTACTCCCAGTGTACAACCATTATGACTGATCTACAACGGGAACTAGGAAGGTAATTTTTTTCAATGTTTAATAATATCAAAATCATTTATATCATTCTAATTTGCTACAAAATTATAGGTACAAGCACTTTATCTTCGTACTGCAGAATTTTAACCCTTGAAATAATTAGCACGATTTTTCAGTATGTCAAAACCCGGTCCAGTGTTACGACTAAACAGTGAAGATCTTGAATCTCTTACTCCTAAACAATCAGATAACACTTTTGACACTTACACTTCAGTCAATTTAGCCATTACCAATGATAGTGATATCACTGCTGTTTAATTTTCATTTTTATTATGTTGCGCTTGTTCTTGTAAATATTATTTTTTGCTTAGATGACGTTGTGTGTCAAAGAACGCTGATATTTGAGCAATGCTTTTGGCAGCTGACACACCGAACTATTTCAAGCATAATGAAACTTTCAGTAGATTATTTTCAGTGCTAGTTAGGCGATATATAATTAGTACGGTAATTTAGAGAAACAGAAAAATGGTAACAGGGTTTCAAAAATAATTTACTAATACTCTAGAATCTAGAATTAGCCTCTTGCTTAGAATATTTTTTGTAATTCACTATATTGGTGATTCAAATTAAGTTCGAATTTTGTTTGACACATTTTGCCTGTACCTTTGCACATATTTAGCATGTCGTTTTATTTTACGATCACTTTTTAGTTGTTAATTATTTTTGTGTAGTTTATCCAGTAGTCTTCCTGTAAGCCCTACAAATAACACACCTCCGGATGATAATATGATGAAAGCAAAATCTCTCTACGAGTATGAAGCTAAAGATAGTACCGAATTGAGTCTGAAAGCCAACGAGGTGAGTAATATCTCTATAATCGTTCGTTGTATGTAAGTGTAATTTGTTATGTTAAATTTTCAGGTGATATATGTAAAAGAAATTCAAAATTCGGATTATTACTTGGGGAAAAACAGTAGAAACAACCGAGGGTTGGTTCCAAAAGCCTATTTGGAAGTTATCACTTAATGGATCTATTTTCAAGCGATTATAATTCTATATATTGAATCTTTCCAATGATATCTCAAATTAATGTATCTTCCGCTTCTTGTTCTCAGCTGTTTTTAATAAATTTATTGCAGAGGTGGGTTATTAACAGAAAATTACAATCGATTGATATTAAAATCTATTTTGAAACAATCCATTATTCATTTTAATTCACCTCTGCATATTATCCCCGTTCTTTCCTAATGATATCATTCCAGATGTACTGCGATATTTACACACCATTAGATTTTAGAATATATTTAATAAATATATTGTATTTGTTCTGATTAAAATAATAAACATTGTTTGAAATAAGTATACAAATAATGTTGAATAATCTAAAAATAACCAACATCTTTTAATATACATATTTTTACAGTTCCAAAGAATATAAAATATGTTAATGTCTCAAGTAATAACATTTTCTTGAAACATTCTATTTATAATGAATGAGAATGTGTAAAATACACCTGAACAATCTCCTACTTCTTTATTGGATATCGCAGAAACTTGAAGTTGTATATTGGGGATTCAATAAAAGCTCTAGCAACAGAAAACTGTACTAGTTAGTCTCAAAGTATAACTTTTGCCTATAATCATCTAAATACAACCAACTTAAATGAATTTTACCTGAAATAAAATGAACTTCTTTTAAGAAGGTCCTAAATGGTTGTATTTAGATGATTGCAGGCAAAAGCTGGGATGATATACTTTGAGACTAACTTTACATTGTTTTATAACCTCACTTTCTGTGTCATAGTCAGTATCATTTTTGTACTGTTTATCTAAAGAGACCAGTAGTCCTTATCCATCTCAACAGTCTTTTCACTAGGTCCTTCTGGGAGAAATATATATCTCCAATAGACAGTGTATCACATTAAAAGATATGTGAGGCTGTTTTCTCCTTTTCCAAGCCGAACTGACAGATAGGTTCATCCTTATACCGGGTGTCCCAGACTAATTTATACAGGCTATATCTTTTAAACGAATAGAGATTTTCGAATGGGACAAAAACTGTTCTTTTCCATTTCTAAAACACTTTAATATGGCGTAGAATAAATCATCCCCTAAATATTCATCCCATAGTTACAACCCCTAACTTTAAACTTTTTAATAGCACCCTGTACATCATTTATTCGAAACATCTAATGTAAATAATAAACTGATTATTTACGAACCCATTTTATTTTTGGAAAATTTGTCGAATAGACGATGAAAGACCACATTTAAAATTATAAAAATATGTACATGGTGCTATTAAAAAAGTTTACTGAGGGATGAATATTTAGGGGATGATTGTTTCTACGCCATATTAAGGAGTATTAGAAATGGAACAGAACAGTTTTTGTCCCATTCGAAAATCTCTATTCGTTTAAAAGATGTAGCCTGAATAAATTAGTCTGGGACACCCGGTATATGCTTAGGGTACATCTGGCCCCTGATGGTGCGGTTTAATCTTTCGTTAGACAATGACTTCAAGGGTTTTTTGACCAGGAACTTTCTGTCTTCTGGCTTTAGCAAGTTTATACAGTCGCATAGAATTTCCCATTATTTTTAGAGCCTAGTTTCTCTCAGTCCATCTCACCTAATTTTTCTTGGTATCGGAATTGGCAAAAAAATACAGAATTGTAAAGTTTTTTTAAATAATTCTTTTAGAATCTTGAAAGAATTGACATTTGTACACTTGAGAATTGATATCATCTGGTGAAAAATTAATTTAATTCATTGTTATTAAGAGATGTTGAAGTTTTAGAGAATCAATTAATAAAAGTAGATTATTCATGACAATATGGTACATTTAACTTGACTATCTACAGAAACTGCTACAATTTTTAGCTGACATAAATGGTCACTTATACTTTTGCTTAATTTCTGTTGATGGCCGATGAGTTGATATGAAATTTTTAGTTGTAAACTGAAATCGAGAAGGTTTTTATTGAAATGCGTTTAAAAAATAAATTACATTTGCTACTAATGTTGAATATAATATGCTGTTATTTGAATTATATCTCATTTACCCGAATTACTTTTAAATGTTGAGGAATCAATTTTTACTGTTTCATGCTTGCACTTCTCAGTTATTACTTTCTATTATTATTATTATTATTTTGTATAGACGGATTCTGTATAAAATTTATTATTTATTAATGTTTTTGTTTATATTAATTAATTTGAATAAAATAATAAAGTTTTCAGCTGCAATAATAATATAATTGTAGTCAATTTAATATAAAATAATCTGTGCAATTACGAATTTTTGAAAATATTATAGCCTCTATTATCAAAATCACTCTTAATATTGTTATTGTTAATAATCTATAACGTTGAAATAAACAATTTTTGAATTAAAACTAGTTTTATTTGTACCCTGCTTTATTTTATTTAAACAAATAGTCAAAATGTGGCTGAAAGACCTCGGTCGATGGCCTGTTGATGCTTTGGTATCAATAAAGTATACTTCTCTCTAGTCAAAATGTCAAAAAATCAAAAAATACACCAACTAACAAGAAACGAAGCCGGACGCAATCTCTTTTGATGTTTTGGACCATTAGAAACCGAAGTTGACAGATACCTTAGTAAATACACTGAGAAAAACGATCAAATTTTAGAATAATGCGATATGATTCGTCGAAAAAGTGACGTATGACAAGTGTCTTATTATAAAAATGGTATCTTTCAGACATGCGTGTACAAAAAAGAGATAGGTAGCTTCGCTTCTTGTTTGCCGATGTATTCTGTGGCGGAGTCTTTACCCACACATGACTCATACCAAAGAATACATCAACTAACGAGAAGCGAAGCTTGACGCAGTCTCTTTGATGTTTTGGTAACAAAAAAATCAACCAATATATAGGGCTGATCGACTTTTTATGCTGATTTTCGGATTCCAGACATTGTGCAGACTTATACTCCAAAAATCGTAGAGACCTTAATACTTGTAATATCGTGCTAAAATTTGGAATGGATACTCTCAGATAGTGGTAGAAGATATAAAAAAAATCAAGTAACTTGTAAATGTGAAATTCTGAATACAGGGTCATTCGCAAGTGAGAAATTCACGACCTTGAGAGACCCACGTTGACAGATAACATGGTAAATACACTAAGAATTTCGAACTACAGCTGCTAATATTAACGAACCAGAAGCAGCGGTTTTTAAACTAGAAATAAACTTAATTTTTTATAGTCCGGGGGCTATCTATAAGCCTAGGTTAGTAAAGGGGTGCTTGGCAAGCATAGACAAAATACAAACGATTGGATATTTGTCTACAATCTATCTCCCAAGTAACAGTACTGTAAGGAAGGCAAATAGTAACAATATATATTAGCAATGGTAAAATTATCATATGCACAACTAAAGCAAGGAATTTTGGAGAATTAAAATTGATAAAAATAAACGCGGGTTGAAAGTATTCTAAAAAGTTTAATTCGATTTAGTTGACTCAGTTTCTTCATCGTCTGCTAAATATGGATCGGAATCGGTGATAACAGGTAATCGAATACGGCCCTTTTCAGGTTTGAGTTCCATACATTTTGAATCTTCGCTATTTGTATCGCTCGATTCGTGAACAGTTTCTAATGTGGCCTAAAAAAAACAGAGTATTAATCTCCAAACAACCTTTTTTTAAACACCCTGTATATTATTCATTAAAATTGTAACGGCGGTGCTTCAGTACTAAAATTTACACTTAGATGGTGGGTAGAGCTGGCGTTAGCCTTCTGTCACTCCCTTCCTTGCTATTTTAGTGTTCAATGACAGTTACTTCCGTCTGGAACACAGTGGCATAGATTCCTAAGCTTATGGGGATTTTAGTCCTTGGCTTTGTTCTATAGGCACCGGCTCCAACTCAATTAGGGGTTTTTGAGCCGTCTGTATACCAGAAGGATTGTGCCTCTATGGGTGGACCTGGTAATTTAAACTTACACTTGCTTTCAATTTTTTACTTGGATGTAACAATTCTAGTTTTGCAGTTTTTCCACAAAGTAGTCTAGTTAATGACGAGGTAGATCTTTGCGAAACCATCGGTAGATGTTCAAGTGCTTCTTCATGTGTCAAATCGGGAAACAAAAGTAATAATGGTGCCATTGGGCTTGTCGATTCCAAATCAATTAATTTGATCTCGCATTCTTCGTCCGTTGAACCTACAAACTTTTTATTTTAAAGAAAAATGTTAATCAGATATGTTAGAAGTCCGTCAATAAGGAAGAAGCCACCTGAAGTTGGCGTACCGACCTGCGCATAAGTCAAAATCTGTCGAGCGATCGTGCCGACAGCAATTATAAATTGTTGACATTTGAGGTTGTGTTTGAAACAATCATTTACTGTCGAATATTTTTCATTTTTGAATATTTTAAGACGTTCTGCTAGTTTATTTGTGAGTGCTGTGTGTTTTATTTGATCTAAAACCATGCCTCCTACAAAACTGGTTGGTGTTAAAAGAAAAGTTATCCACAGTGAAGGCCGACAGATTCTTGAAAACGTTGCAACTTTTATGGAGTCTGAAGCTGAACATGGAATCCAAATTCCTTTAAAAAATCATCGGAAAGTCAAATAAGAAAGTATAATAATCCAATATATTACTCATGGCATTCAGATTATTGTAAAATATATGGAAGAGTATACATTACTTCAAAAATAATTGAATTCTGCTAATAATTCATATAGTCTGCTGCACTTAGCAGTTATTTATATGGTTCTAATACTTCTAATTTTGTGTTACCCTACAAAATGTGAAAACGTTACGCTACTGATTTAGATTAAAATATCAATTTTTAAATATGGCGCTGGTTTTGACATCAAGGTCGCGCATCGACTGCAACTTCAGGTGGCTTCTTCCTTATTGAAACGGACTCTACTATGTACAAAGGAAAGTTCACTTTGATGCCGTCGAAGGGATGAAAATGGTAACCTCAATATTTAAAAAAATGATTTCAACCCGAAGGAAACGAGAAGCCAGGTTGAAATTTATTAAAAAAATGAACATATCTACTGATAAGGATCCCAGGAAAACAAATTAAGGTAAAATATCCCCTCGAACACATAAGCCAGGTAAATTATTCCCTGTTAAAGAAAAAGAAGTTGATTATAACAGATATTCTCTTAGTCTCTTAGTCTCTTCTTCTTTCCGTGAATCGTAGAAATATATGAAGGTAAAATATCCCTTCTAATACATGTTAATTGTGTCGATATATACACTGCTCGCCAAAATGATACTGAAAATAGAATTCACAATAAGTATTTTCTTGTAAATTCTTAGAATATCCTAAAAAAATTTATTTATTAATTTTTTTTTGAACTTTTCTATTTTTCCTGTATACTGGAAATATCAAAAAGAATAGAAAAACGGGTTTTCAAATAATCTATATGTATATTTTTAAATAGGGCGGTCAGTGTATATTGAATTCATATCGATGACAAACACTTGTTTATGTGTAATAGAGTGACTAATGGAATATCTTGCTTTCAGTAGCGAATGAATTTTTAAATCGGTCGGTCGTGTATATTTGTTATTTACGGGAATATACGTGTGTTTTCGAATTTTCGGGAGTGTACCTTTGTTCGAAATTATTTTCGGTAGTGAAACTGTGTGTTTTCGAAAGTTTCGATAGTGTACCTAAGTGTACTTCGAATTTTTGGTCAAGATTTCCAAGGATTATAATAATATATATAAGGTAAGCCTGTATTTTATATTATTTGGTAGCACTGAATATATACTCTATTTAATCATAAGTACCGTTATTATAATTCCTGACTTTGAATTTATTTGTTCATGTTTGTACAATTTCAATCCTACACTTTGCTAGGTACACTTATGGTAGGGTGCAGCCGATAGAAAACATCCCATGAGCCGGTGGGGAATATTTTCAGTCGGTTGTAGATTTTTTGACCGATTGATTATATTTTCTACTGGCTGGGGTCATCTTCCAGCCATGGGGGACAAACTTCCATCTACGCAAGGTAACTTTCAACCTTAATTGCTAAACTTTTCAAAAGACATACCTAAGTAAGCTATGTCGTTCCTCATATTTCTAAATACTGTCCTCTCTTTCTCTTACGAGGTGGTTATTATTACAAAAGACATAGGTAAGCTATGTCGTTCCTCACTTTTCTAAATATTGTCCTCCATTTCTTTCAAAAGTTTCTATTTTTTCAAAAGACATCGGTAAGCTATGTCGTTCCTCATTTTCCTAAATATTGTCCTCCATTTCTTTCAAAAGTTGCTTATTTTCTCAAAAGACATAGGTAAACTATGTCGTTCCTCAGCTTTTTAAATATTGTCCTCCCTTTCTTTCTTCCAAGCTGGTTATGTTTTCAAAAGACATAGGTAAGCTATGTCGTTCCTCATTTTTCTAAATATTTTCCTCCCTTTCTTTCAAAAGTTGGTCCTGTTTTCAACAGACATTCAAAAGCTTTTTATTTTATCTGACAAGGACGCCACATGTAACCGCTTGGCTACTTACGATTGACTTTTTCCTTCACGGATGCACGCAGTACCACACTGTGGGAAAGTGCTCGTCCTTAGGTTGTCGGTCAGACTCGTCTGCAAAGCGGGCAGTCATCCAGATGGGGCGAGTGCGCTTAAGTGTTTTCCGTTTGTTGAATGGGTATGGATTAACAAGTTGGGGAAATTGTTGCCCAGTATGGGCTGTCAAAATATCGTAAAAGCCAATGTTGTTACATGCAAAATGGTTACTTCTTGGCAGGTTCTGAGTAACAACTAACAATTTTTTTCAGCGCTTCCTTTTCAGCACACCAACACACCAATTTTTGTTGAATTTTTTAATTTTGTTTGATTTTCTGTTCCAGAAATTCTACCGGCGATGGATATGCTCTTCAGAACTTATTTGGAATATATCGATATATTCAAACTTGCTGATAGGCCTATTTCAGAATTAACAAAAAATTTTAGATAATTTGTTTTCACTAATTTAATTTAATTTAATTTTTTTTTCAGCGTTTCCTTTTCAGCACACTAACACTCTCTTACAGGCTTCATAGATGGATATGCTCTTCTCAGAATTTATTTGGAATATATCGACTTGCTGATATTCCTATCTCGGAAAACATTTTAGATAATTTTTATTTATTTAATTTAATTTTGTGTTCCAGACTTTCTTTCAGGAAAGGATTTTTTAGGTTACAAAAGTTAATACTTATCTTTGACTTTTTCAATTTGGAGTTACAGATTTTTTTTCCAGTAAGTAGGTACTATTAATAAATCAAAATTTCTTTTCTGATTCATTATAAGGCTTACATTATTTGGTAAAGTATTATTTGCATGTTTATAATATTTGCATGCTCAAGCTTGAGTGTGGTAGGGGGTTGGTGAAGTAGTGGTGATATTTGAGTGTTAATATGTTAATTTTAAAATATATTTATGCTGTGTAATTCGTGTTTGATATTTTTGGTTAAAATATTGTAATAAATGTATTTAAATATTAATATTTTGTTAATATTTGACATACAATTTTTTATGATTATTGTTGATTTTGAATTTATTTGTTTTTTGATTGTATATTTGTATTACTGCACTTTGCTAGTAAAGACAAACTTCTAGCAATGTGCAGCCGGTAGAAAACAACCTGTAAACCGGTGGGGAATATTTTCCGTCGGTTGTAGACTTTTTTGACCGATTGATTATATTTTCTACTGGCTAGGGTTATCCAACAACCATGGAGGACAAGCATCCATCTACTAGGAGCAGCTCCAGCCACAATTTTACTTATATTTGTTTATATAATGCTTTGTGTACTCTGTTTTACAATAAAAAATATAATTATTTGGTGTATATTTGCCTTTTTCGATGATTTAAAAAAATATGGAACTACCAGCAAGACACTATCTCCCTAGTTATAAGGAGTGGGCAGAGTTTTTTGTGTTTTTTTTCGAATGTTACCTTGTAAATGTTCGATATTATTACTTTGCTGCAATCTGATAGTTATTCCATTCCATTTTGAATCTTGTGCAGCAACCGGTGTGTGATATTCATCATCAAGGTTTCTATCTGTTTCTGGTAAGCTCTGTAAATCAAATACTTTTAATCTATAGCGAGCGGAAGCATAAGTTACTTCATAATATACTTTATAAAATTACGAATTTGTTGCGTACCTTCCTAACCTTAATTTTTTTCTTTTGTGGTGACATATAAATGAAATTATCCAACAAGGACTACCCCTCTAGTTTTACGGTAGAAATCCATTATTTTTATTGATTATTAATAACAGTTTTCTTTGTAAATATTTTGACTAAGCTGATAATTTAGTGATAGTAATTTTGACATGGCAAATTGATCAGGTTGACATAAAATTTGACACGGTGAATTGACAATTGGCGTTAACATGGGAATCTCCATAAGAAAATCGTCGAAAATGCTAAGGTCCCAAAACGCAATAGTTGGCTCCTTTTTTTGGGGAAATGCGATACTGCCTCATGGCAGGGTTTTAACATGGGCATCTTAGCATTTTCGATGATTTCCTTAGCTTTTGCCTGCAATCATCTAAATACAACCATTTGGAGTGTGAAAATAAAGTGTTGTAAACTTCTCTACGAATGGTAACAGGTGACGTAATAATAATAGATGACGTCACAGTGCCACTCTGGCCAATAATTTTAAATAGGACCTTATGGCAAGTGATATCTCGTTTGAAAGGCATTGACATTGGCTACATAGCCATATTAATTTTGTTTGGGTTTAAACTAATTTTGACGGATAAATTAAATAAATACCAAAATTATTATTTCACATTTAAATATTGAAGATTTTTCAGTTCGCCTCTGGTTAGTTGTCAAAAAAATTGACGTTTTTATTTTAATAGTATTTGTTGCTTTGCAAAGTTTTTCTAAATAGCTTAAATATTTAATTTTATTATTGTTTAACGAGACGTTTAAGAGTTTACATAGGCAAAATGGTACGTACTCAAGCCGACAAAGTAGCAGCTATCTTAATAATTGGTGAATCTGGAAAGAATCTCCATGAAGCGGAACGTTTATTTAATGAAAGATACCCAGATCGCCCTATCTCGAGAACGTATTTGAGGGAGCTTCTTCACAAGTTTGAAGCAACAGGTAGTGTTCAAGATGCCAAACGATCTGGTCGACCAACATTTAGTGATGATAAAAAAATTGATATAGTTGCTGAAATGGTAGTAAACCCTACTTTTTCTTCAACTAAAGTTGCGTATATCTGTGAAGTAAGTAAAAGTACAGTACAGAGAGTGTTGGCTAAAAATAAATTTCATCCATACAAGTTAAAAATGGTGCACCACCTTTCGGATGACGACCCCGACAGAAGACTCGAATTCTGTGAATGTATGACAAACAAAATTAGTCAAAACCCACATTACACAAAAACAATTTGTTTTAGTGACGAAAGTACTTTTTGCCTCAATGGAAATGTGAAAACACAAAATGTAAGGTATTGGAGTGACATAAATCCTCACACTTTTCGTGAACAACATACCCAATTTCCAGAAAAAGTCAATGTTTGGGCAGGTATTTTAGGAAACCACATAGTTGGTCCTGTTTTCCTAAATTCAAATTTAAGCGGTGAAGTGTATCTGGAGATGTTACAAAATGCAATTGAGCCGTTAATTCTTGAAATTCTGGAAGATAATCCAGATGAATTCGGCCATCTGGAAATAACATTTCAACAAGATGGTGCTCCTGCACATTATTATGGTGCAGTAAGACGTTACCTGGATGAAGAATATCGAGGTAGATGGATCGGCCGGCGAGGTCCTATAGAATGGCCACCTCGTTCACCAAATCTGAGAACATTAGATTTTTTTCTATGATACCAGATAGCATTGGCGTTTTGAAAGAAAGAATTATTGAAGAATGCAATGCAATTTCAGCTGACACATTCGAACGAGTACGACAAGAGTTTACTAATAGGATGTATTACAGTCAGGAAGTAGACGGAGCACATTTCGAACACTTGCTATAAGAATCCATTGTTGATATTTGATCAATTAAATTTAAAAAAATAATTTCAATAATTTTGGTATTTATTTAATTTATCCTGATAAAAATACAAAAAAATAGATATTTGTCAGTTTGATCCTTTTTAAAATAATTTTAAATAGTGCACCACTGGCGATCTATCCTACTGGCCATGTGGTTTATTGCAACTGGTCAATTAATATTATGATTGCCGGCAAAAGCCAAGTCGATATACTTTGAGACAAAGTATAATAGTTAGAACGTTGTAATACCCACCAATAGATACTGAGGAAAATGAAAAAAAAATGTATTCCGTTTAATGAAATACCACCCCTTGCGCCGCCTCCAATGCTATACCTAAAAACCAGATATGTTACTTGTCGCTACCTTTCGACAATATAAAACTCAATTAGAAATGCTGTCCCCTAAACAGTAAACGTGCGAGAGGCGGCTGCGGGCCACCACAGCTAGCAAAAGCGGCAGCAACGCGGCCGAGTTTTGCAACCCAAAGAGAGAGAGATACTAACAACAAAAAGGGAGATGAAAACGGCGCATCGTATACGCAAAAGCAGCTGTTACCATCAAATTTTTTCGTCGTATATAGTACAATGGAAATTATATAAATATCATTAGAAAAATTTGAGTATGTTTCTAGATAATTTAGTTTGATTTATACGGGATTTGTAATTTATAAAAGTGGTCAAATATAGTTCCCAACATTCTGGGCTACTTAAGGAGTCTGGAAGTTTGAAAATTACTGTGAAAAATTGCTTCCAACTATACCTCACCGATAATGTATCACTTGATTGGGTCATTCGGCCTTGAGATTTTAAAAAAGTGTATTTAAATCGGCTCAGAATACTTGGCTCTTATCACTTTTGTCCTAATTCAAGACTCTACTTACCTAAGGATTTTGGTCAACATAATTTTACTAAATTTTTTATACAATACTTTATTACTTACATGTATTAAATTAATCCTGAAACATTTTAAAACATCGGAAAACGTTCTGAGTCTTTAAAAGTAAATCCATTTTTCTATAAAATTGTTCAAGTGAATATTAGGATTTGTATGATTCTGTCAGACACTACAAATGCTAATAACAGAAATATAGCTTAAACAAAATAATGTTAAGGGAAAAAGAAATTGAATTGCAAATATTATAATTAAACATCTACTGCTTAATCTGGATGGTTAATTTGAGCTCAGTACTTCATTCTTTGTCTACTTTTTCCATTAAAAAAACTGCTAGCTTTGATTTTTCCATTTGTTTTAACAACAACCCCTAATCTAACTGTACTATTAAGGACGTCAAATTCTGACTTTGGTTACGATAAAAGTGACGTAACGAAGCGCCGATGCCGTTCCCGACGTCGACCGACGGCGATTACGACGACGCCGGGAACGTAGTGCAGTGCCAGTTTCTGTGAGTGCAACAGTGTAGCAGGTATCTACATACTGCGTTGCTACACTGCTCTTAAACTGTCTGTAGCAATTAATATGTTGAAATAGACTTGATTTGATCTTCTCGAAAACGCGATTTTTAATAATTCACTGTGCTGGAGGCGGTTTACGGTAAGATTTTTTTATAACGATGTTTTTAATCTCTAGACAACTGAAAGTATATTTTAGAGTAAATTTAGTTATATATCAATAAGATTAAAATAAACAACAAACGTTTTAATACACTGATAAAAGTGGGTGTCTAGAACCAAAGTAGTCAACTCTCTTGACGAGAAATTATTAGCGACAAGAGAAATTATTTTAGCATAAAAGAATATCTGTTGACTATAGAAAAAAGTTCTTAGCTAAAGAAAGATGGTTCTCTTGAAGATATGTCTTGAATCTCTTGAATATTTTTCCCTTCAACCAAGTACAGTTTGTTTTGCTTCAAGAGCTAAGAAAATTATAAATATCACGGCATTCATTCAAGATACATTTCAATTCTCCCAAGTACCTGGTGGAAATCCTCTCAATGTCTATGTCTAATGTATTTCCTCTTGGACCAAGAAAGATTTCCTTTCAAAGCAAGTTCTAAGGTTCTCATGTCAAGAGAGTTGTTTTTTTTTGTTAAAAATCTAGGCCTTGCCCCTAGAAGTAGATTCCTTGACACAAAATATTTAAGTTTTGTATCAAGAAATATCTTACATACTAGTTTGAAGCTAAGACTTTAAGGACTTTGAACAAATAGATTAAGTTCTTCCGTGAAGGAATTTTAAAAACTTATGAAAAGACAATTAATCCTTTGGCTGAAGAAACCTCGCTCTTGGACCTATTCAAAAGCGCCAATTCTTTGGGCCAAAGATATAATCTTTCCTTCCAAGAGTTTCTTTTTTTCAGTGTATTAATAAGGGCGATCGAATAGTACCTAACAGTTATTTTGCATTCAAATTCTTTTCGAGACAATTAATGATTCTTTTTTCTTATTTTTTTGGGAATCAAACCACAATAATGTTTTTTTTTATCTGAAAGAATTCATAAAATTGGTAATCAATTCAATATTCGAACTAGCTTCAAATCTAACAATACGTTGAGATCTATACTAACAAAAACGAAACCAAAAAATGAAGAACAATCTTCAAAAAACTGTATATATCAGATATCTTGTGAATGCGACAAATTCTATTTAGGTGAAACATCTAGACCATTGAAAGTCCGAATAAATGAACATAAAAAGTATATGAAAGATAGGGAGTTCTTTAAGTCAGGTATTTGCAAACATGTTTGGGAAGAGGGGCATAAAATTCAATGGGATTCGACAAAAATAATATTGAAAGAGCCCAATAATAAAAGACGAAAAATCAAAGAAAGTGCTTTAATACAACTAAATTCAGATAATTGTATGGCTAGTATTTCAGCCGAATGTAGTCAAATTTGGTTACCAATGTTAGAAAGAGAAATTTCCAATAATCAATTACCTGCGTTATCAGGATAGCATAATAAGTTTTTATCCAGGTTTTCTTATGATTTATCTTTGGAATAGTTGTTAATCTTCAATACACAAAATCACCAAACTGAGTTATACATATTTTGAAAACAAAAATAATCATACACAAAAAAGTAACAACAAACGCTTTTTTATTAACAAAATTTCCAAAATAAGCGGAAAAAAAGCGCTATCCCAATAAAAACTGTTCCTGGAACGAGCACTTCACTGGATTCTATTTCTAGTGGATTACATATTGTTAGAATGTCATAAAATAAAATATTTTATTTCACATTTTACCAGAGGTGTGACCTACTATGAATGGACCTTAATAAAATTTGACAACAAAGTTTTGTAGTCTAGTTGTCAACCAAAAAATTATTTCTATACTAGTTAATCCTGACAACGGTAGCTGGATCGCTACCGAAACGTCGAAATAAAAAATAAAAAAACATTATTGTGGTTTGATTCCCAAAAAAATAAGAAAAAAGAATAAGTAATTCCACAAGGAACTTACAAAAGACAATTAATGATAAAGGGAATTAAGCCATAATGATTTATTTTCAACGGTTTCGGCACTGTTTCAGTTGCCGTTATCAAGAATCATTGAGTGTTTTTGATTGTTCTCTAGCTGATCTACGACAACTGGTATATTATATCTTTGATTGAAATTATTGTGAAAAAAGATAAATTTTGTGTAATAATATTTTCATAGTATTACAGTTTTAAATAATAACAATTACAATACAATGTTACATACAAACTAAACCAAAAAATGCCTGTGAATGAGATAAACTTTATTTAGGTGAAACATCTAGCTCTTTCAAAATCAGAATAAATAAACACAAAAAAGGGTAATTGGTATTTGCAAACAAGCTTGGGAAGATATACATAAATGCTTAAATTCTCATCGGCATTCTATTTACTAGAATGAATTTTTCTCTTCCATCTGCATATTATTAACAACAAACTTACTTTCCTCAGAAAACACTTCATTCGTTGTGAAGCAAACATTTAAATACAAAAAGCGTTCAATTAACAAACTCAAGAGAGAAAAAACGTAACTTAATGAAAGTCAAACAAAAAATTTTTGCCGTCGTTCCGACGATTTCATCGACTGGAAATTGCTGCATCCGTTTTGACGTTTAAATGAATTTCTACGAGTTAATCAACGATAATTTCAGGTTTTTACAGCTAATAGAATTATCGATGCTGTTTTCACTTGATCAAATTATTTAGATTTCATTTTAAATCTTTTAAGAATTTGAGTTGCTTGTTACAATAAGATTTATTGAATCGTTAACCTTAGAGAACGGTCAGATTATATTTTATTACCCAACATATTCTCCTCTTAATTGGATACATTTATTACAGCGAACCTGCAACGTCTCTAGACCTTTCAAAAAAAATATTTCTTCTTGCTCTGCAAACCAGATCTCCACAGCTTTTATTACCTCCTCGTTGGAAGAAAGCTTTTTGCGTCTTTTCTCTTTAATTTTTTCCCGTAAAGTGGTCAGTAATGTTGAATAGTAATCTCCAGTTATTGTTCTACCCTTATCCAAAAAATCAATCATGATTACTCCATGGTAATCCCAAAAAACTGAAGCAAGAACTTTTTCAGCAGAATTTTGGACACGAAACTTCTTAGGTCTTGGAGAACCAGAGTGTCGAAATTCTATCGATTGTTGCTTTGTTTCTGGATCGTAGAAATCTACCCAAGTCTCATCCATAGTAACAATTCGGTTTAAGAAGTCTACATCGTTTTCAAATCGAGCACAGATCGAACGCGATGCTTCTACTTTTACACGCTTTTGGTCAACATTCAAACATTTGGGGAACCATTTTGCAGCCATTTTTCTCATGTCCAAATTGACGTGAACTATATGATGAACGCGTTCGTATGAAATATTCAGTGCTTTAGATATCCGTTTTAGCCCAATTCGACGGTCTGATAAAATCATGTCATGAACTGCATCGATATTTTTGGGTGACTGACCTTCCCGATCGGCCACCATCTTCAATGGGAAATTTACCTCTTTTGAAGCTTGCAGTTCAATTTTTCACGAAGGATATTAATCACCAAGGGTATTAAGCATATCTTCGTAAATCTGCTTACCCCTTAACCCTTTTCAATACAGGTACTTGATGATGGCTCGATACTCCAATTTTTCGATTTTCACAATTTCGTTGGACATCTTTTTTCTTTTAATTTATTGCGTAACTCTGGTTTACTTTTTTGACGTCAAACTTCACACTGACACTTCGTTGTTATGGTAACGCAATATTTTGTTTATGCATGGAACTGGTCTAGCCTAACTAGATATCAATACATCCTCGTATGTATAGTGGGTAATATGCAATTTACTAGAAGATTGTAGACAAAAATATTCTCTGACAGCCACACTACGATAACCGCAATGTGCCCTAACACTTGCAGTTCACAACGGGTTTGGACTACACCAAAACTAACTGGATGCAATCAATAAGGTTCTCATGGTATATAAGTAACAAAGTGAACTACCAGCTTCCCAGGATAAAGATTGATAGTCCCGAATTCTCGAATGGAACCGCGATGCATTGATACCTGAATCCTACAGGACAATACCTATGAGACTACTGGATATAAGAAGAACATTTACCTAAACTGAAGTCTGCAGATATAATAAAATTCCTCAGGGAAATAGATTTAAAGGAACTAAGTAGACGAAGGGAGGTCTAATTTGGGGTGTTCTGATAATGAGAATATATTTTTACAACGCATCTACGACGACCCTTGATCAAATGAACGGTAAATATCCGCCCAAAAGCCGCACTATGGAGAAATTAGGAAATAAATCAATGGGATAACTGCCTTTTCAAATATTCATTTCGAAAATGAATTATGCAGGGTATTCTGTCTCTTAGGACCGTGCCCGTGTGTGTGTGTGTCCCGAAAATTTTCGGAGCTCGAGAATATTTTCCCTTTTATTGTAAGCTAGAAATTTCAATTTAGAAGTTCGGTGTGCGTTTATAACAAGATTATATCGGTAAACAAACGTGTTTTAAGCTAATATTGAAGTAAGCAATAGTTTAACATACTGAAAATTAAGTCAACAGATGTCGAAAAGAATAATTATAAATATTCAACACTCTATGAATTGAAACAGTGGCCGTTCAACTAAGGAGCAACAACTACTTCCCGTGCATATGCACCGCCGGATATTGAATTACACCTCAAAGTCAAACGGGGTTGGTATATCTACAAGATATTTTAAAACCAACCTTTCTGGTTTGCAATTAGAAGGTACAACACAACTTGTAGACCGGTTTCGGCGTATTTGCACCTCATCAGTACAAGGTATGTGGAATCTCTAATCCCGGACTGAAGAGTACACTTCAATACGACAATATTACAGGAAACTGTAATAAGATTTATTGAAAATTAAGTTGTAAATTACGTTTATCTAAAGTCCATTTTCCACTTGCTCTATTTTTGGCGAGAAGTCGCTGCGACTTGGTAACTTTTCTGGTGGACTTTGTCGCACCAACCCAAAATTTATATTGGCTGCTACGCTCTGACATTTCTAGGACCCAGTGACACCTACGGCCTAACGACTTCGACAATTGCGGAACTAGCCAAACGCTACACCCATACTCAATCCCTTAAGAGATGGGATGGAATCAAAGGATGCAGTCTTGCCAGGATCACCCTGGGCGACCCTGGGAAGCTGGAGCCGAAGAAATATTTGGCGATGACCAGGAGAAACCTACGTTTAACAGTAGGATTTCTGACTGGTCACTGTCAACTAGGGAAACACCTCCATACTATGGGGCTAGTGGACACACCTCTATGCAGGATGTGTGAACAGGAAGATGAAACTGTCAGGCATGTCTTATGCGAGTGTCCGGAGTTATCGTCAATAAGAGAGTGTGTGTTCGGTGAGTCTTGGCCTACACCTGCCGATATAAAGGAGATGTCTCCTAGTGACCTGTCCACCTTCCTGAGAAGGACAGGATGGACAATGACCTAGGAAGACAACTCCTCGGGAGGATGTACAATGGGTCACATGTGGCCTAAGTGCTGTGAGCCTACACTCACCCTCCCTACTCTACAGATACAGAGATACGCTCTGACATTGCTGTCACAGGATTTCTTCTACGTTTTCTTCTCGTAGAGCAGCACAGGCCATAATACTAATTACAATTATTAAAACCATGCCCTCAATGTTTTCCTCAACCATTCTGTTAACTTCAAGGCTTGATTCTAAAGAAACTACTCCTATTTGCTTTATTTTTACCCGCTAATTTTTTCACACTGTGAGAGTATGAAACCAGAACTGCCAATTTTTCAACGAGGTTGGCAACACGTAACGTTTCCCCTATGCCTGGATATAGAAGCGGCTCTTAACGTTTTAGTGATAAGGAACCATGTGACTTGCCATTGACCATCAAAGTAACTGGTCACGTGTCTACTGGTTTGGTAAAGCTGTATTTTCAACTTGAAGAATATCGTGAAAAAATAATATAGAAATTGAGAGGAAAAAATTGACAAAGGTGCAAAGGATCATATTTATAGAGTGTTGTGCTCTGAGTTTATTGGGACTAAGGATTCGTGCTCTAAAATATCTTCTACAAATAAAAATTATAATTATTGTAGTCTAGAACTAACAAGTTAACTGAACTGAACAGTCTATTAACTACTGGTCAAAGATCACCAGCTTTAAAATGGTTTTTGTAACAATATCAATAATTTAAGGGGGAATTTAGAACGTGCTTATCACTGCAGTCTTTGCATGAATGACAGTGGTAAAAAATCCATGAATTTTTAATGAGGACCAAAAATAAAAATGAAAAAGTAGGTCAGCACGAAAATTACAAATACCTCTATATAAAAATCAATGATTTAATTATCAGGAATGGTTTTGCAAATATTAACGAACCAATTGATTAAAGTATAAATTGTTGAGGGCGATTGAATAATGAACAAATAAAGAAAATATTACGAGGATATATTGATATCTAGTTATCTAGACCAGTTTCATACATAAACAAAATATTGCGTTACCATAGCAACAACTTATTAGAAGTTTGACGTTAAAAAAGTAAACCAGAGCTACGTAATAAATTAAAAGAAAAACGAAGTCCACCGAAATTGTGAAAATCGAAAAATTGTAGTATCGAGCCATCATCAAGTACCTGTATTTAAAAGGGTTAAGAGGTAAGCAGATTTACGAAGATATGCTTAATACCCTTGGTGATCAATGTCCTCCGTGAAAATTAGGACTGCAAGCTTCAAAAGAGGTAAATTTTCCATTGAAGATGATGACCGATCGGGAAGGCCAGTTTCTGTGTCAGTCCCCGAAAATATCGATGCAGTTCATGACATGATTTTATCAGATTGGACTAAAACGGATATCTGAAGCACTGAATATTTCATACGAACGCGTTCATCATATAGTTCACGTGAATTTGGACATGAGAAAAATTGCTGCAAAATGGATCCCCAAAGGTTTGAATGCTGACCAAAAGCGTGCAAGGGTAGAAGCATCGCGCTCGATTTGAAAACGATGTAGACTTCTTAAACCGAATTGTTACTATGGATGATTGGGTACATTTCTACGATCCAGAAACAAAGCAACAATCGATGGAATGGCGACACTCTGGTTCTCCAAGACCTAAGTAGTTTCGTGTCCAAAAATCTGCTGGAAAAGCTCTTGCTTCAGTTTTTTGGGATTGCCATGGAGTAATCATGATTGATTTTTTGGATGAGGGTAGAACAATAACTGGAGATTACTATTCGACATTACTGACCACTCTACGGGAAAAAATGAAAGTGAAAAGACGCGGAAAGCTATCCAAAGGTGTTTTGTTTTTGCACGACAACGCCCCTGCACACAAATCTCATGTTGCCATGCAAAAAATTCATGATTTAGGGTTTGAATTACTAGAACACCCCCCTTATTTACCAGATTTTGCTCCGTCCGTCTTTTCTCAACTGAAAAAAAGTTTAAAAGGTCGTAAATTGTTTTCCAACGAGGAGGTACCTAATAAAAGCTGTGGAGGTCTGGTTTGCAGAGCAAGAAGAAACATTTTTTTTGAAAGGTCTAGAGACGTTGCAGGTTCGCTGTAATAAATGTATCCAATTAAGAGGAGAATATGTTGGGTAATAAAATATTTTGACATTGAAATCTTGTTTGGTTCTATAGTAGGCTAAGAATTTTTCAATATATTATCCAGATCTAGTGATTAGGACTTGGGATGTTCACGAGCTGTGGATAATAATAATCTTCAAATTTTCTGATCTGTGTGTTGATTCCATTGGACAAAATAATTCAGGGCAAGGAAAAGATGGCCAAGCACGAATAAGGGCAGCAAAAGGTGATAACCCAAGTATCTACTGAAACATACTAGAATTTTTTTGTCAGTATTTTTAAATTGTTAGAATTTCACAGAACGGCAAAGCTTTTGACATGCAAATGATTGTATATATGCATACTTGTATCTGTATTTGTTTCGCCGCATTGCTTAATGCTGCTTTTTGGTTTCTTTACTGTGTGAAACGGATATATTGAATATATTTATTATACATATACATATTTATAAAAGACACGACGAAACACGTCGGGTTTAGATATTGTAATTACATCCCCTAGTGACAAATACATTTGAGACATAGTTCTAGCTTTTATGGAAAAATATTTTACAATATTCTGCATTTAAAAATGTTATCTTCGAATTTTCAATATTACCATTACACTTATGATCATTAATTACGTGTTTTGACATGACGTATTTATATTTCGATTGGTTTTTATTGCTACTAATACGATATTAGCGAAAGCTTATTTCTGAGCATTGTTAAATGTGACCTTGTAATTCAACCAAAAACCTTCGATTTTGCAGAAGTATTTAACTGAATAAATTTATGAAATCCTTTCAAATTCATTTTATTAAATAGAAATAACAAATACTAAACCTGTTAATGGCCTAAAATTATTGAAAATTCCCAAGAGGCCATAAGTTTTTGCAGTTTCAATTGAATACCAAGCACCAGAAGCTGTTGAATGATCTAACAAGTACTCAGAGGTTCAATATTGACAAAAGATATAGAAGGCAAAAGATTATCATAATGTCAGATAGCCATTAAAGCACTGGGCTCTTTCGCAATCAGTTCCAAAATGGTGTGGGAATACCTAGGCATCCTCAATGAACTAGGTGAGAGCAGTTGTATAGTTTTAATTTGTAGAGGTGTTCCTTTACTGGTGCATGACCAGTCATGAAACCTGTTATGCACAGTGTTAACAGTTCCGTTGTACGTTTCAGGCTTGGTTCTTTTATAAAGGTTTTCCCATGCATTTTCCTTGGGACGTTTACCCAGAAATGTTTATGTTGTTCTCTGATCCAGGTCTTTACAAATCCTTGGACTATAGTTTTCGGTATACCGAGAATCTGTCCTGGTTCATACAAACATAAGTAGTGTTGTGTACTCTTTTTGTTTTTTCATATACCTACCTTTTCACACATCAAAAACAATAAAAATCCCAATTCCAGATAAACGGGATATCCGGTCCCAATTCGAACACTCTTCGAAATAAACGAACGGTTAGTTCATTCTTCCGGTTCAGTGAACAATTTTTTTCGTTTCTAATTCGATTTTTTCCAGCTGACTACACTGCACTCGCTTTATTCGAATATGACGCAATAGAGCGCATCAACCCCGCTCTCTATGCCAGACGTAATGCAGATCAGATATTTATGCAACCAGGTGACCTGCTGAACTTTGATCTTTGCAATATTATTTCTAATGCAGTTAAAAAGGAGTTTTAAAGCTCTGTGTCATCCAAAATCGACCTGTTAGATTAGCCAATTCAATCAATGTCTATAATTAACTGCAAAATTAATTTGTAAAAAGGGATTTAGTAATAATCAGTTTGCGTTCGAAATGGAGGATATTCTTGTGACTCTAATAACGTTCAGTAGCACATTTTGGTCAAATAACAATAAAATTACATTCAGGTTTTATCTGTAACATATTAATTTTCTTATCTGACAGAAACAAAACAGTTCAGCGCAGCTCTTTGTAGCTGGTTCCAAGCATACTCCTTGGTATTGAGGTCGGGCTAAGGATGTCCAAAGTGACTTTATCGTCTAATTGTTAATACCTTGTTGTACTTCAATTTCCATTATGATAAATTTTTTTTTATTACAGGACTTATGCCCTTTGATGTAATTGATGACTTCTCAGCTTCCTTGTGATCTTTATCAGAGGAACTATCGTTTCAACGCACTTTAACGAAAAAATGTGGCAAATTATATTTTTGTGGTAAGTTTTTTTCAATTATACAACTTAAGTGGAATATTTAGCATTTCGAATAGTTTCTGGTTAAACCAGACATCTTCAAAACATTCTAAAGCATCTCTGCTTGGATATTTCTTCGTCGCATTCCCATACCAGTAGATCCTGATTTGCCTGTTGTTGTAGGCTCTCATGTTATTTGCCCTTGCACATGCAAGTATTGCATAAACCTCCGCTGAGTGGTGATGCGTCCTCTTCCTCAAGCTTCTTTCGATCTTTGATGACAATCTCGAAGTTCTTGCGAAAGATATATCTGGCGGTTCTATTGGTTAGCTTCGCATGAAAATACCAACAACAATGGCTATCACGTCTCGCGAGAGAAGGTGATGAAATTGAAGATAAGACCATACTGATCCTACAGTATTTAAAGTTAGGTATACGATAACATAAGTTGAATGAGGTTTCTGACTTGAAAAATTTGTTATCAGACAGAATATGATGAACTGGAATTTCTTATGTGCTTTTTGCGTCAAACGTCAAACGTCAAAACGTGGAACTACCAGCGAGATATTCTCGGAAGCCCGTTGTCGATTCTACAATAGATTTGTATGACAGGTACAGTTATTCCGAGATTATCTCGCTGGTAGTTTCGCTGCTAGGAGACAGAATCTGCACGTGGCTTCGCGTGCCGCGTGCCGCATTCATTCATTCATTCGATTGGGCTGTGCTCAACAGATGTCTTCTATGTAGTTGTAATGGTTGTGATATTTTCTCTCCAAAGTGCTTCCGTCTGAGTCCATGTTGAGGGATTCTTTGCGTGTCTGTTAGCTTACAGTACCTTTAACATACCTACTATGGCTTTGACAGTTTTCCTATCTTTGCCCTTATTAGGTTATTCATGTTTAATTCCAAATCTACTTGCATAAGATGACCCCAGGATCTACAATATTGTCTTAGTTCCTTAGGAACTCTCCAAATGTACCAATTCTAGAATATTAACCGTAAAAAAATCAATTGGACAATATTCTACAATGTACCATACTTCACTTCTTCTAATTAAGCCATTTTCTTCATAGAAATGGTTCTGCTCTTGCGTTTTTTGTAGCATTTCATTAACCAGTTGATATATAAAATGTTGTTAAAAAGAGGGCACCAAAAAAATGGAACATTTTAAACGTTTAACTGATAAAATTTTAAATATCTGTACTTGAAAAGGATATGTGGAAAGCGAGTAGCGGAGACAATAACTGTAAAATGTTCCTCCAACCTAAAACGTTTAACCAAGAATTGAATGCATCGTGTAAAGTCACGTAGATCTTGATGTATATTATATTAGAGCAAGTGTGTGATAATAGGAATTTGTGTTAACAACAGAGTTTGGGCTACAGGCATGTGTAAAGTTTCATGAGATGTTAGTGATGATAGCGGAAGGATGAAGGAGATTAATGTATAATTTCCTGGTTAAAGGATTTTCACACTTGAAATCTACTCTATGTTCTTTTTTTTTATTTTTGTTTCTCCATCGTCGTTTCATCATAGAAGGCAAACCCTTCAACGACTCGCAGAACAGAAAATTATTTCCATTTACTTGAACTCCTAGAAAAATACAAAGCATCCAACGACATCTTTCGTCCCCCCTCTTCTTCTGCATCCACTTTTCAGACAGAAAATCGAATAATTCTTCTTTGAATCAAAGGTGTCACTGACAAAATCAGTAGAGTGCTTAGGCCCGCAGGCATAAAAACCACCTTCACCACTGACAAAAAGATTTCCCAGAGGTTTTCCGTTGTAATACTTACATAGGTCAAACAAATCGTCGAGTCCAAACATAGAATTTTTGAACATTCCTTATAGGTATTTAGATTCCAATAATGCATTAGCTCAACATACAATTTTTTTCCTTTCTTTTACTATGTTGAAATAAGTAATTGTGTCGTATATTATGGTCTGCTGTCAATAGATAGATCTAGCTGTCGCTATATTTCACATTGTCCTTTAATCCCGGAAATTTATTCTTCTGATGACCAAAGACGAAGGTTGGGAAGATGGATGTGTGGTTTGGATGCATTTTCCAGTACTACGCGTTATTGAAAAATACAAAGGGGGTTTGAAAAGTATTAAATAAAAAATTAACTTAGGAAAAGCTTGCGCTTGAATCGGTCACGCCTTTGGTATTGATTAACGGTAAGATATTCAAGGTAAGCAATTTTGAACGTCTTCCACATTAATATTAATGTTTATTTTTCATAATCACCAGTGTTCCAGCCAGTGGTAGGGATCTTTATTTATCCCCACACCCACGGACTCGAGACTTCGGTTGTACGTCTAGCAGAATATGTCCGATCTGTCAAAGTCACGTGTTCTGGGATGGTCTATCTATAGTTACATAAAAAAGGACAGCTGGTACGCAATTGGAACCTGAAAATTGAAAATATTGTGATTCAATTCCAATAAAAAACAAACCAAAACCGAATTGAAAGTTTTCATTCATTCAACTTAAGCTATCGAAAGAATTTTAAATTAAACCTTAAACGAATTGAGTTTCATATTATCGATTGAATTCATTCTATTGAATTGTTGGGCGATTTAATTGAAGCTAATTTGAATAAATAAATCGTATTTGTAAATGGGAACATTTCAGACACCATTATTTATTTGCAACTACAAAATAATATTCAGCGAACAAGCGTTGATTGATTATTATACTTCTTAAACCCATTCGGAACACCAATTGTAATAATGTTTCGGTACACGAAATGACAACACTGTTTAAACTAATTCTAGTAGCACCAGCTATCCCGCCGCACCGGTAATATTGGTCATTAATGTTTCGTGTTGTACGAGAGACAACAAGGTATAATAAATCGATCTCCAAAAGTTTTGGAAATTATTGTGAATCATATTAAACTGAAAAGAAAATCGAAAGAAGACTCTAAGAAGAAAGCAAAGAAAAGATTGCTAGAAGATTTAAGAAGGAAAATGGAAAAATTTGAAAAATACATGGAAAGTTCTTCAAGTAAGTCTATTCTTATCCACTATAGCAAGTAACAAGATGAATAAAAAATATCGGTTAATAGTATTAGAACTGGATATTTATTCAGCACTTGCTACATTATTCAATTTTAATAAACGATATTTTACTTATTTTAAAGTACATCAGTTATAGTACTTAAATCGCTTGTTAATTTAACACGTAGATAAGGTTGATTCATGGCTAGCCTTGACTAAGCTAAGTGATAAAAAAGAGAAGTATTTCATTTTTATTTGAATCGAAACAAACAAGAAATTTCTTGTTAGAATTTCTTGTATATTAGTACAGGGCGAGACAAATATATTACAGTTGTCTTCCATAATACAATAGTTGTTTTGCTTTTAGCCAACTATTATATTATTATCATCATGAATGGTAGAGGTATATACACATACGAGGAAAGCGGGTTGTTTTCTCACATTGTGAGCAACCGGTAATAGTTGTTTTGCTTTTAGCCAACTATTAACTTACCTTTCAGTAACGCACCTCAGTCTAAAGAAATAAAAAATTGGTATGTTTTCTCAACTTGTGAGCAACCAATAAGATTATACTTATACTTATATACTTTTACATACTTAACTAATATGTCTATCTTCAGTGAATTGTTACTATTTCAGGCGAATGCTCCTCGACCTCTGACTGCTCTGATACAGAGTCAACAGAAACAGACCGGTCTGCGAATGAAGGGGAGTCTCGCGAAAGAAGGGAGAGAGAGGCAACGATGACTGCTATTTTGGGAATCGAGCCGGCAAGTAGTGAAGAAAAAGGTACTCCATTATGTGATGCCTTGGTTACCCGATGGTCAAGCTATTTAAGCGCTGGCCTTGAGAAGGATACCAGAGAAGCTCTAACGGAAAAATACAAAATAGCAGAAAATTGTCCCTCTTTAGAAGCGCCAAAATTAAACCCGGAGATTGAAGTAACCCTGACTCCAGCTCAGATTAAAAGAGATCAATTTTCCATGAGTATCCAAACCAAACTGGGTAGAGCTCTAACCGCACAAGGCTCGTTTTTGAATACGATTCTGACACAAGACGCAGACCAACACACATTAGACGACAATATGAAGACAGCTCTAGCTGACTCAGCTAAGTTGATTTGCGAAGCACATTACCTAATATCATACCACCGAAAACATGAATTGTTTGCCTCATTGAATACCGAGGTTCAGAAAGTAGCGATGAAATCTGAGATTGGCTCGCTTTTATTTGGCGAGGACTTCCAGGAAAAATATAAAGCGGCTAAAGAAGTAAACAAAACGGGTTTGGATCTAAAAGCGGGACCTTCAGGTTACAGCAAGGAGAAAAAGGATCATTTAAACTACAAGCGCCGAAACAACAGACCGAAGTTCAAATCAGAGAGAGACAACAAGAAGGCGAGGGGGCAGCGAGCACATCAGTGGCGTCGCACCAATCCAGTCCAGCCCAACCAACAGCAATGGAGGAGGCCACAGAAATACTTCAGATAGAGGTACCTAAGAAATACGCAGGTAGATTAAAAGGCTTTAGTAGTGAATGGGCAAAAGTGACCTCAGACCCAACCATTTTACGTTGGGTTTCTGGATATTCTATTACGTTTATCAAAAAGCCTACCCAGAAACAACCGCCAAGACTCCTCAAAATATCTAGAAAAGAATTTGTAGATTTAAATAATGCAATCTCTAAATTGGAAATGATCGGAGCTATCTCTAAATGCAATCATAAACGTGGTGAATTTTTATCACCTTATTTTCTAGTACCTAAATCCGATGGTGGCCTGAGATTTGTATTAAATTTAAAAGGTCTCAATAAATACATCAATGCTCCTCATTTTAAACTTGAGGATTATCGTTCTGTGAAAAATTTAATAACAAAAAATTCTTATATGGCAGCCATTGACTTAAAAGATGCCTATTTTGTTATTCCGATTTCAAAAAAGTTTAGAAAATATTCAAGATTTAAATTCAACAACACCCTTTTCGAATTCCAGTGTATGCCGTTTGGGTTATGTATAGCACCTTATGTCTTTACAAAAAATATTCAAACCCATAAATTATCACCTTAGACCATTAGGTTACGAATCCGTTAACTATTTAGACGATTATTTCTTATTAGGAAGGTCAAAAGAGGAATGTCTTCGCAACGTCATAGAAACAGTAAACTTACTTCAAAAATTAGGGTTTATTATTAATTTCCAAAAAAGTGCTATGATTCCTACACGGGAATGCACTTTCCTGGGACTGGTTTGGAATAGTATAAATCTCACGGTTCGACCAACTGAAAATAAAATTAATAAAGCAAGAATCACCATAAATAAAATAACTCATAAGCAAAAACTTAAAATTCGTGATTTCGCGAAATTGATTGGTTTCTTAAATTCAATATGTTCAGCGTTTAAATATAGTAGATTATACCTCAGGGGGAATTACAATGCTGAATTGAAAATATCTGAAAAATCACTCGAAGATCTGCGATGGTGGTTAAGAGAATTACCATGCAGCAAGCAGTATATTGGCCCGGTTAACTACAAGCTAGAGATATTTAGTGATGCCTCAAACACAGGATGGGGAATATATTGCAATAACGAGAAGACCCATGGATTTTGGAATGAGGACGAGTCCTCTTTCCATATTAATTATTTAGAGATTTTAGCTGCCTTCAATGGTCTAAAATGTTTTGCCAATAATCTTCACGATTGTTACATTCTCCTCAGGATTGACAATGTTACTGCAATATCACTAATAAATCGTATGGGTAGTGTTAAGTTTTCTACGCTTAATTCTATCACAAGAAAATTATGGAAATGGTGTGAGGCACGGAATATATATATTTTGCCTCTTATATTAATACTCACCATAACATAGAAGCAGATGGGGAGTCCAGGTCACTTAAAGTGGAAACAGAGTATTCATTAAATAATTCGGTTTACCAAGAGATTATCTCAAAATTTGGATCTCCTCAGATTGATATTTTCGCATCCTCGCTTAATGCAAAATGCCGCACTTTTGTATCCTGGAAGCGAGATCCTAACTCTTTCAAAGTAGACGCCTTTACACTAGATTGGTCTGAATTTTTCTTTTATGCTTTTCCACCTTTTTGCCTGGTTGGAAAAGTAATAACAAAAATTATTTCGGATGGTGCCAAGGGGATTGTAGTGGTGCCCTTCTGGCCTACTCAAAATTGGTACCCCAAGTTCTCAAAACTTTTAGTTTCTAAGCCCCTTCACGTTAAACCGAAGATGGATTTATTATTATCTCCTTTCAGGAAGAGTCATCCTCTTTGGGACCGCCTTACCCTGGTTGCAGGGAGATTATCCGGGAATCTTACGAAAGAAGAGGTTTAACGGAAGAATGTCTCCCGACCCTGTTGGCCTCCCTAAGTGATAACACTATTAAGCAATATAGCGTGTCTCTCAATAAATGGTGGAAATTCTGCTGGGAGAATAAGTTAGATTTTTTCCAGTCCGAGAGCAAACAAGTAGTAAAATTTTTGAATGGCTGTTTGGCCGAAGGAGCTTCATATAACTCACTAAATGCGCATTTATCTGCGATAAAGCTAGTAACCAATATTTCTGGAGATATGGATATCTTAAAGCGGTTCTTGAAGGGTGCTTTTAGACTCAAACCTTGTTTCTCCAGATACCAGGAAACATGGGACCCTCAGGCAGTTTTAAATTATTTGTCTCAGTTTTACCCGTTAAAGGACGTCTCATTTGAAATGCTTTCGCTGAAATTAGTTACCCTCTTAGCTCTTGCTTCTGGTCACAGACTGCAGACTTTATCAAAAATTCAATTGAGTAATGTACATAGTTATGAGGACAGGATAGAAATTGTTATTACAGATATGTTAAAGGACATCTTACCATAATAAAACTCTACCGGTTATGAGGTTTCCCATATTCAAGGAGAAACCAGAGCTTTGTGTGGCAACAACATTATTATTTTACATAGATGCTACTCGAACTAAACGATCTAATAATGATAAATATTTACTACTTACCCATAAGAGGCCATTCCATGTGGCATCCACACAAACCTTATCCAGATGGATAAAGAAAGTAATGCAAAATAGCGGTATAGATGTCACGAAATTTAAAAGCTATAGTACTAGACATTCAGCGGTGTCTGCCGCTAGCAGGCAGGGGGTTAATATAGAGGTTATTAGAAGTGCTGCTGGTTGGACTGCTAGATCAGAAATGTTCGCAAAGTTCTATGATAGACCATTGCTAGATAACTGCGTTTTTGCTAGGTCTATTTTGGGTATGGAATAGATACTTTGTTATTATCAATAATTATATTGTTAGTTGTTATGTTATCTTATTATAATTAAATGATGTTCATCTTATAATATACTTGTAATTGTATTAAATATAACTGTTCGCAATTTAAATGTGTGATTGAACTAACTGGGATGCTCGATTCTATATCCAGCAACCCCTTATTAGTAATTAGCAGGGCTAATGATTGGTTCCACTAGATCGCCATAAACTTTCAACAACTTACAATTGGTGTTCCGAATGGGTTTAAGAAGTATAATTAACGATTAAAAGACTTACCTGTAAGGAAGTTCAATCGTAATTATACGATTTAAACCCATTCGGAACACACCCACCCGGCTAAATCTTCGATTCACCGCCGTACCCTAGCACCCCAGCGATCTAGTGTGATGTCCACTCAACATTAATGACCAATATTACCGGTGCGGCGGGATAGCTGGTGCTACTAGAATTAGTTTAAACAGTGTTGTCATTTCGTGTACCGAAACATTATTACAATTGGTGTTCCGAATGGGTTTAAATCGTATAATTACGATTGAACTTCCTTACAGGTAAGTCTTTTAATCGTTAAGTATATATATTTCATTGCTGTTACAAATCCAGCATAGTTACAATGAATTGTTTGAAAAATATAATATGTTAACAAGAACAATGGAATCACGTTCGCTGTACCTAAAACTACTGTTTAAATGTTTCAGTGACATAGATCTAGTTTAGTATAGTTAATGGTAATTTCGACAATGTATAGAATTTTACAGCTTGACCACATCTGCCCAACTAGACCTTTCCAATGGTCAGATCTTCTCTTCCAATATTTTTCAGTCCCATTCTTTGCTGTTTCATTTAGTGTCCCCTGGAATCCACAGTAAGGTTACTATATTGTTCACGTCTAGTTAATTGAGTATGCCTAGGCATTCCCACACCATTTTGGAACATAAGAGCTTTAATGTCTGCTTGACTATCCGATGATCACATCTGCAGTTGTGCTGCAAACTACACAAACACACATGCAAAAAGAGTCCTTAAGTTTATGACTCTCACATCTTGTTTAATCCTTGGATTTTAATTTTAAAGTCTGTCCTCCTCTAAAGTTCCAATCCTTCGCTGGTAAATTAGAGCGCATTGACTCTAAAGTTTCTCCGAGAAAGACATTCTACAGAATTTTCCAAGAAAGAATGCTCCCGGTGGGTAAAAGTATGTAAAATTTAATCAAATAATAAAATCATTTACAGCGCAGTCAAAGGTCACCTTTGAAAGAAGCAAATTTCATATTATCGCAAATCGATGGGCATCAGGCAGTGGGCCAACATCGCATACACGCTGACACGATTTACAAGTTAGGGTACGATGCTAGCGAATTTTAGTTGATCGGTTGGTTTGTCATGTTCGATGAACAATGTTTAATTTTGAAGGTTAATTTCAACTATGGATTTTGGTTGGTATTTTATTCTATTGTATATTCTAAACATTGAAAATTCTATTCAAATGATAAAGATACTGGCTCTGCTTAAAGCAAAAAATCCCTTAACAGGTCAACAACCCTTTCAAATGGAAGCCGACATCTTCATACAAAGAGTTTACTGAACAAGATAAACAAGGAACTCTTAACCAGTTTATTGGAACTGAGTAAGAGCTATTTGAAGACAGTTACCGACCTGGGGCGCTCTGAGGAAGCATCTGCACAAAACTAGTGCAAAACTAGAATGAACAGAAACGATTTAAATTTTCTGCTTTCGAAGTAGTTGCTGGTTTTTGTTGATTGATATAAATAAATCTGCACAAAACTATTGTAGCTCACACCTACTCATATTTCTGTCTGAGTGCGAAAGATAAAGTATGTTTTTATCAATACAGGCTCTAGCGGCAATCACACTAATTAATTTCATAATCAAGGTTCATTATCTCATCTAAATTAATGTTTAAACCATTCGAATCGGACCTTTTGCTAGGAAGTTACAACGGCTATAAAAATGGCAAAACTTAGATTTCACGAGAAACGAGTAAAAAAATGTTTTGTTATTTTGTATGTTGCACTCTGAATGCGATGTTTATTTTATCTGAGCTTGGTGCAGTAAATAATACATTTTTACCTGTCTAAAGAGAAATTCTAGTCTAGGATGGTTTGTTTTTCTGGGTAATTGACCCAAATCTACTAGCTTGGTAGTCGGTCGACGATAACTACATCACATACATAAATATCGATTTGTTTTTAAAGTGATGGAGACATAGAAGTTCTTTCGCTCGAAGGAGCCATGTCAAAACCACAAAAGAGATTCAATTTCGATAGCCGTCGCTGTCTCTGTCTCTGTCTCTCTCTTATTTTCTCTGGGATATTTAAAATAAAAATTCAATACAAGTTGTAACATTTAAAATAATTCAAATAAACTCAAAGTCCACGCACATGTCACAGTTTACATGTTACACTTTCTAGCTGTTACGCCATCGTGATTGAATCAGTAGATATCAGACACTGATAATCGTGACTTATTCACGAACAAATATGTTTTTAAGTGGAATTTATTTCCAAATTAAGTTTGTGTTCTTGTATCTAGTATGCTACAAGGGTTTTGTTGTTAGAAAAGGGGCTTAGTTGAGAGAATGAAGGGTGGAAAGAGAAATTGGGACGAGAACGAGATTTGAGTATAAGTGAAACTTCAGTTTTAACATAATTAAAATTGTGTTTCAACTACCGCTTCTTCTGGGTTATATACATTCATAATATTGTCTAGTAAATTCAGTGGGATTACTAAATAGTGGTGTGTTGAGAAACAGCTGGAAAGATAGTAGGAAATGGCGCCCAACGTGGGCAACCTTTTTGTATCTCATACAGCCCCGGGCTAGACCACTACCTCTCAAGGAGTGGAATTAAACTTTCTTATACGATAAAGGAAAAATAACCGTTTGGAAGATATACACACAACGAAAAACTTACGTAATATTAATATATTAAGTTCGTTGAGTATGCCTAGGCATTTCCACACCATTTTGGAACTGATTACACAAGAGCTCAGTTAATGGCTGCTTGACCATTCGAAATTATGATAATCTTTTGGCCTTCTATACCCTTGAACTGGGCACTTCCCCAGTCTTTGACCCGTATGTATACCAGGTCTCTCATCGGGGAAGCTTCAATCTGCTTGGGTCTTGCCAGTCCTTTCTGTGGGGTATCTCTACCTCATATTTAGAGCTGGGGAGAAGTTTAGGAGCCATACCATATCTAAAATGGCTTCACTTGCGATGCCCTCAATAGATGTGTGTCCTGATCCAACTGTTTTGCTGCTCAGGTCCCAAGTGGTAGAGAAATATAGAATTTTTTGGGTTGGCATCTTGGAATATTGCGTCTTTCCATGTAAATTTAGCGGGAATTGAACAAGAGTTTAGGTGGTGGGAGACAACTTGATGTAATATTAACATTAGCTTAACGTATTTGGTCATCAAGTTATGATTTGTTGTATTATCTAATAAGTTTGAGTGTTATATTACCGCTAAGGGTACATTAATGCATATCCATGAAGTAAAAATTTTCGATTATTAGGCCCTGACATTATTTTTTCTCAGTGGGCAATGATTAACTTATGTCTTTTAGTTGATTGCTTTAATGTATTGATTTAAAATATCATTATCTTAATGTATTTTTCTATAAAAAAGAAAAAATTCATGCATTATAATAATGACTAGGCATACTTATACCAATCTAAAAAAATATTAACCAATGCTTTCACCGTAATCATATCACTTATAATTGCACAAGTGGTTTGTATTTTATCGGGTAAATTTGGGTTGTTTAATGAGAAACTGTTTCCTAGCAATTTGACGAGAATAACTGTCAACTATTAAAAACACGACACCGAAGGTTAGAATTTGAACAACACAAATTTACCCAATATCAATACAAACCTCGAGTGTAATTCGGCAGGACAATTTAATGAATGAGAAATTTGGAAACATATCAATGCAAACTTTATTTATGAAACATTAAAAATAAGCACATTTTTATTTTAATGTACAATTATTAAAAACGCAGTTATTGAAATTCATACTAGGAACAGTGACATCGCTGTGGGTGCCACAGCTAATCGTTTCTGTAGTAGATGTTGAAGTTTTTTCATTTTCCAAACGAATTGAATAATGCTTCAATGATACTCTTTGTCAACTTGTAAGTATGGTTTTATTGATGATGAATTGCTGTGTCCTGTTATTTTTATTAGAGCTTGTTCTTCAATTCCGCTTTTACTTAATTCGCTAACTGCTGCCGCTCGATTTGAGTGATTTGTAATTTTGACACGTTTGACATCTAAACCAATGCGTTGTGCTGAGCGTTTAGTCCATTTGGAAATTTCATTAATTCCAATCGGCAAATTCTTGTACCAACCTTTAGAATTTTTTTTTTTCCAAAAGGGATTTGGTGTAAGGCGTGAACCATTTGCTGTCACATAATTTATTGTTGCCGCCTTGTCTCGTTTTCGAAAATACAGGATTATACTCGATACGTCCAGTTTCTTTTCCATTATTTTCAATTTCAGATACGAAATAAGTGGTTTTGCAGTAAGCTGCTTCTCCTCCGCGCCAAGCTAGTTCAAACGCCAAAATGTGATATAATTTCTTTTGAAGTCCTTCCGGTTCATTTTCGTTATATAATCTGGCCATTGCAAATACTTCAGATTTATTAAGAGCTAATGCACTACATTTTCTCTTTTCGGGTTGTGCTTGTAGGATTTTACGTTTAGCATTACGTGCAGCTCGTGATGAATTAAACTGAACATCGGTGAAAGAGTTGAATACAATATTAAATTCGTTATAATATTTACTTTGTAGCATTTTAGCGGTGGTGTTCCAAATTGTTTTAACTACCGCTTATTTGTAGTCTTCTCCGTTATTTTTTCGAATATTAAATGCACAATCTTGCAATATTACATTCAATTTCTCGATGGAAGTATCTGGCTCAAATGTGTATCTGTTTGAATCGCAAAACGTAGAAAATTGTCGCCAGATTGATGATTGCGTCGCAACTGTATTAGTAGGCACACAGGTATTAACAATTTGACTAATTTCGGCGTTCGTAGACTCATTGTTAGTTCTTGAAAATTCAATAAGTTGTTGACAAACATGCCAAACTATTTATTCTGGTAACCAACACCGCGATAATTGATGAACAAATGAATAAGTGAAAAAACCACTAGTGTATTTGTCGCTGTAAAAGCTAACTTTTGCCGCTGTCAAAGTGACAATTGCACTGTGGCATACGCGATTTTTTATACATGAATTAAATTGTCATTATATTAACACTATGAAAAGGGCATTACATTACATTACATTTTTTCTGTGTGAGCTTTTAAAAACCGGTAGATATATTGAAAAATTCACCTAGAACTCTCCTGAGCCATCTTCCACGCAAGTGTAGCAACTTTCCTTCGATAAAGTAAACACAACCGAAGGGCTAAAAGCTAAAGCCCCTTTCTATACCTGTCGTATTCTTACGAAGTTCTGAATTCAGGTAATTCGGATGATAGGTGTCGCACAATCAATATGAGACTGTGGGATAAGGGAGAAAAAGAAAAACGATTCCTACGGAGATAAAAAAGTTTTTATTGCAAGTACGGTAACCGTAGAACTTTCCATCCACCATTTCCCAATAGTTTTACTGGTATATAAAAATACTTACAGTAACGACAGGAAAATAGGTTCGTTACAAAAGAATTTAAATTATATTGGGCTCATAAGAAATTCCACACAACGTACATTAAAAATTTTAACTACTAATAAATGGAATTTATGTAAATTAACCTTTTGTATACGAAAAATTTATTTCGCATATCTCGTAAAACATTTTTACAACACTAATTTGTTGCCTTTTGTTTGCCACAAATAAAGAAGAAAAAAAGTACGCGGCGCTATGAAAAAAAAAAAAAAAACCTTCCTTGAAACGAATCAATCCGCTGAAACTGAAAGACCTCTGCTACGTGAGGTCGTTATATTATCTGGAATCCATTCGGTAAAACATTCCGTAAGCCGTTGGTGGAATATTTAAATAGCGCATCGATTTTTCTGTTGTTACTACTTTGATTTAGGCCGGCACAACCCAGATGGACGTATAGAAGCACACCTAGGTCAATTTTGATTTGTATCTTAATGAATATACACGGGAAATTTTTTACAAAACATCTAATATTTTTATTCACACTAATATGAAATTATAAAGCACGAATTGTAATGGAAAACCATTGCCTGATAGTCAAGCACGCACTGGGTTTCTATAATGGCATGGAAATGCCTGGGAAAACCCAAATAACTTAGCGAGAACCTAACGTGGGTTCCAGAACTAGCAAAGACACCGGCCGGAACTCTTTTGGATAGATCTAGTAGAGTGTCGCCGAATTGGCATCTCAAAAAGCTCAAACTAGTCGAGCAAGACTGTAGATTCTGTGGAATAAAACAAGAAACCTTCATTCACATACTTGTAGGATGTAAAGACACCTAGTGGCTATACTGGATAAACTTTACTAAAGTGAAGCATGCAAATATCCTAAAATTCCTTCGAGAAACTTTTCCCAGGAACTAATCGCACTGAATGTCATCGCAGTATAACTATTATGGTCTAATTAAGTTGCAGATAGAGGGTTGTGAAATATTCTTCCATTTTAGCAAAAGAAAACTTCTTAAATTTGTCAGAGTAAGTTTTCAGTGTCTAAGTGCCACTTAAAGGTCAATCCACAGATGCTCACTTTATGACCCGAATATTCACATCTCGAAAGTAGCCAATGTCTATACAGAAAAACGAAAGGCCATTCGAGTATTTGGAAGCTTAACAGTATCATTGCTATTTATTTTAATATAAGTATCTATTTGAAATTGTAACAATGTTTCCAGAAATATGTAAAATGATGGGTTATTACTATCAAAATTATAATTAAAATGAGCGTGAAAGGATTCACATGCATTGGTTGTCCGACACATACTAGGTGAAGCAGATGCCCAAATTTCAGGAGGAAAAAGGGCACTTTCTGACACATACACATTTACTAAATAGTCGTCATATTGGGTAACCCTTCTGTCTGGTGGTTGTATTTCTCCCAAGTTAAAAACAAGGCAATCTCCTACTTCGGCGGGTGTAAGATACTGAAGACCAAAAGTATATTTTAAAAACTTTCCTATTTCGGAATCTTTATCTTTGTACTCTTTTGCCAAACCTAGTTCTTGAATCTTGCGCCACCATGATTGGCTTAAGTGAAAACGACATCCAATTATTTTTATATCGGGCCATATGCTATTTACGGCTGAGTGGATAGCTTGTTCAAAATCAATAGCTATTTTGCTTGGCTTAAAAACTAAGTCATTTTTTGCACATATATCTACAGTACATTTTAAACATTTTTTGTAGGAGTCGCATGTTTTATCTTTAACTAAACAAAACAACAAAGGTAAATAGTGGCCATTTTTGTAGCCATGAATTGTAAACAGTTGCTTAAACTTTAAATTGGTTACACACGAAAATATTATAATGTTGTCACTGCTGTTGTTTAATAACACAAAGTTTTCACCACAATTTGTGTTCCAAATGTTTGACTCCAAAGCAGAATGGGTGTCCATAATAGATTTCGGTAGCGGTGGATAATCTCGGCGTCGGGCATTGTAGATATTCCTTTTGATAAAATTCACATCAAAAACGGCAAGATGATCATCGGAAATGTTTTTTAAAATGCCACGGCATATTTTTGCTGGCTTTACAAAAATATCTTCTGTCGCTTTACGTTTACAAGAAACACTCACAATATGCTTTTGAATTTTCTTCTCGTCACTCTGATGATTATGTTCCAAATTCTTCCTTGAAATTATCCGTTCGGGTCCATCTTCAATGCTGTAGATTTTGGCGGTGCACTTCCTTGTGGTACAACACCACTTGACTTCTCCAGATTTAAACGTTTCTTTTTTTAAAGAACTTATAGTTACTTAATAGTAACAACACGTTTCCACGTTCACTAACAATTTCTGTTACTTCGCTCATGTTAGATAGCAAAAACTAATGATAAAATATAAAATCTACTTATTTATATATAGGTAAAGGGGTGGACAACCCCATAACGGGAGCGGCACCGAGCTGCGCCACCAATTTGATAGGTTCTTAATCTATAACAACTCCAGGAATAGATAAGCTGTAACACCTGTTTAGTGAAATTCTTAAAAGAATTTAATCGCTGCAATTTACAAGTCGGATTAAAATCTCAAATTTGACCATCGCTGCAATTTACAGATTCTATTATCAACTCTTATCAGGTATACGGATTAAGGATTACCAAGCGCTGCAATTTACATCTGCCCCACGTCTAGATTGACTCGAGTTTATTTCCAGTCATCAATAGTCCAGTTCGAAGGTTCACTGGTGATCTACTCTTCTACCCTGCTTCATTTAAGCTTCTAGAAATATCTATATTTAGAACTTCTACTAGAACTCTGTTCGATAGTCTCGTCCTTGAAGCAATTTGTCTAAGAAATCGATTTATAGCAACTGTAGATCTTTTAGGGCCATGTCCATGAAACTTAGTTGGGTTTTTAAGAAAATTCGCATCTTCAACAAATATTTCTAAAAGAATTCATGCTACTAGTGATAAATCAAACAAAAATCAATTCTAGATAATGATGTTCTCGCTACCTTTCCACCGACTTTCAATGTTTAGAAATCTTATTCGTATTCGTTTGAAAAGCAGAACTGACCTTGACGTTGTTCACGATAAAAATTGATTCCCACTAATGATGATAATAATCGGACGAAGTCCTGAATATTTCTACCGATGGAGCATTCTAAGTAGAATAAAAATAATATTCCTATTCAAAACTATCCTCATTATAGATCCTAGAATAGAAAGTATTTTCTATAATGCTACTAATTTAGTAAAATATTTTACAGTTAGTATTAATTAAAATTGAAACGAGTATAAATGGGATAACAGGAATAATGTTTTACAACCGTATTATCGTTGGAGATTTAAAAGGGTATTTCATGAGATATATAAGTGACCTTCGAGTGGACGAGGAGAGCTATATATCATAAGGGTAATAATTGTTCTATATGATAATGACGAATATTATATGGAAATGTATTTATTTGGTTCAAAAGTTTTTAACATTCAACGAGACTGGTACTTTTGCAACGGAAAAAGAATGGTATGTACTTGGAACAGTGAGATATTTTAAGGTATTACAAAGTTGCTCTATTTTCCAAAATATGAATGGTAGTATATAAAGTAATGGCTGTAGGCATCGTTTGTAACCCTAATGGCATGAAGACCTATATTTTGATTTATGCGCAGCTTGTGGCTTCTTCTTTTTTGAAACGGAGTCTATCTACATCCATTTCAAAAGCTTTGTGTCTTATATATCAGCCACTAGTTTGACTGGAAGGATTTTCCGATAGTTGTATTATCTCCTCTCCAAAGTGCTTCCATCTGAGTTAAGGGATTCTTTGTAGTTTTAGTCCTAGTCTTGTCCTAGTTGTTGAATTACCGATAACTTTAAGCAAAGCCTGACGGTCAATGTCAATATTTTTTTGTCCGGTTTATCCTTTTCTGTAGGAGGTAGATACCTAAAGTCAGATTGGGAAAATCAGGCAAAGGTGACAGATACTTTTAAAAATTGGATGGAACATAAATCTTTTTGACCTAAATTACTAAATTTACGAAGTAGTTCAGGAGATTGTAATATTACTTCTATAAACTTGACATATGTCGAGTTAAGATAGTCGTGATGTAAATAAAAGTAATCAAGACTGCTTATCAAATGACATTACACAGTATAAGAATCTCCAAAGTTGCCGACAATGTATATACTCAAATATTTATCAAACAAAAAAAAAGAATATTCCAGCGATCTATTCGTGATGCGATATTTTTTTGAAGATTTCCGGTTGGCAACACTGAGCTCATCAGTAATGCCGGTATCTTTCAGGATACGACCACAATTATACTATTTTACGAGTTGGCGTGTTTACATCCAACCAACGTGACGGGACAGTTTACTCCTCTGCGCCGCCGGTTGCCCTACTACTGCTCGACCTTGGCGCAATGAAGCATCCAGGATTACCTACGCGATGTTGTCAGGTTCCTGGGATATTCCACTATTGCCTTCGTAGTAACTTTCATTGTTAATGAGATACAGGGTGCTTGCTTTTTTGTATTAAACGAATAAGTGACTGGTTTAAAGGCGATACATATGTATGCCCTGCCTTGTCATGTTGTGTTGGTGGTCTCGTCTGTTTCATCAACATATATACTGTCCTTTAGGTCCCGTCTAATGTGAATATTAAAATATTACGTGACCTTAAAGAGACACGTCCGGTCTGGTTTCGTCTTCAACTTGACTTTACTTTGATACTTTTAATGTTTTAAATAAAATAATTTGGAATGAATTTAACTGCGAAATCGAGATACATATTAAGTCTGTTCCAACCACAATTAGAAACTGTCAGGACCATTCAGTGATAGGAATTACGCGGAAGTAGACTCGTTGTTTGCTATGATTAGTCACAAAACTGTTTGGAACGTTCTAAAAGATAATTTATTGTATCCATATCGTGTTTAAGATTTTCTAAGCAGTATTTTCAATGGATTTAACGAAAATTTTGTGAACAATCACAATTTTGTCACTACTGTTTTGTTTAAAGATGAAGCAGGCATTATGAATTTTCATAACAACCACACGGGGTGATTTAAATCTGCATGCCACAGCTGTAGCTCGATTTCAATACTTATTTTGAGATCAATGTTTGAATTGATATTTATTTATTATGACTAGTTTGCCTTCGTCAACGATTGAAAGATGATAGATGTCTTCGTTTTCTAGAAAATAAACTTCTAGATATATAGTTATTAAAAGACCATTGAATAGGACGAGAATAATCAGAACTCCATAGGTATAGTCCAGTAAATAAAGGCATCAACCTGTTCATCTCATTATTGTCGGACTTTTTTTTTTGCAACTTGTAGGTATTCATTTGTAGATTACTCTCTGAAAATATGTCCTCCGCGGGATTTGCGGAAGGGGCTGGAAAATGGCCCATGATCCCGAAAATTCAGTTTTTGGCTGATATCTCCCGAAATATGCTACTTAGAGAAGTGGGATTTTGCTAGAAATGAAGTACAGTTCATTACCTACAAAAATGATCCCCATCAATTTTGTCCCTGGATCAATATTTCTTGCAACAATTTTCCGGAAAACTAAAAAACGTAGCCAAAAATTTTAAAAACCATCGAAAAGAGGACATTTTCAGCTCTCCAATGGTGTGCATTAAAGACCGATATTGCCAATCATTGTTTATCAATTTGCGGTAGACCCAAGAATTTTCAGAAAACTCCGGAATTAAAAAAAAAAAACGTCTCAAGAAAAACATGTTGTTTATAAAAATACACAAAAATTATTTATTCATTCTTTCGGAATACATTCACCACCTATCAGAGTCCCATTATCCAAATGGTTTCGGTAAAACTACGCTTAATTTAAAAAATATGAACGGATTGATAAGGGCGGTCAAATATTCAGGAAAAATAAAGTTTGCCCAGTTTTTTCAATATTCCTGGAAAATAAAAAAAACGAAAAAGTTACAGGATGTTATAGGTACAGGTCCCTCCTTTCATATGCACTTTGAATCATGAAAAAAGATTCATTTTTACTCAAGTTATGGGCCAATTTGCCCGCCCTCCCATGCCTACATTCACAGAGCGTGATCCCGGAGACGCCGCGCAGCAGCTCGAAATCCAAGGTACGCTTGGGCCCGTTTATCTCGAAAACGGTTAAACTTTTGACAAAAATGATAGGGATCATTTTTGTAGATAACAAACTGCTCTCCATTCCTAGCAAAACCCTACTTCTCTAAGTGTCATATTTTCGGAGATATCGGCGGAAAACTAAATTTTTGGGATTATTGGCCATTTTTCAGCCACTTCCGCAAATTTCGCGGAGGCCATATTTTCAGAGAGTAATCAACCCGTAAATACCTACAAGCTGCAAAAAAAAAGTCCGACAATAATGAGATGAACAGGTTGGGGGGTTTCTCGGTCTTTATTTACTGGAATAGTATCTTTATTGCACTTTTTGTGTTCATACATTCTAATTTTTAAAGGTCTAGATGTTTCACTTAAACAAAATTTGTCCCACCACAAGACAATTGGTTTTTATAAGTGATCTCTTTACTAGTTCTTCTTCTTTTTTTGACGCGTCAAATGCTACATTGATACTATTTTTGTAGGTAAATCGTCTTCGTCGATGATGAGTACGGGAAATATTATGATAATATATTTTGATGCTGATTGAAAGTTGACATCACCTACTAAAGTTTACATCAATGCGGTAACCCAAATTTTTTTGGCAACAACGGCAGTAGTTCCTATATACCTTTTCCATCTTCATGGCCTACTAACCGGCACGGCAAAAACGGCGAAACATTTCGTAAAGGGAAAGTTACACGCTATGGATAAATTATAAATAAGGTGGAAGATATAAGGGTTCTATCTTGAAACATGTTACAATTTAGTTACTTTTTAACTTATTATTAAATAAAAGTCAAATAATGATTAATACCGATACAAATAAACGCCAGACTAGCTATATACAGTGAAGTAGGTTATTTACTAGATTACAGTTTACTGTATTAATTGTCATTGTAAAGCGTGTTATGAATAGACGTCAAAATAAGAAGCAACATCTACTTCTCGGGCAATATGCCCCGCCAGACAATGAATTACACTTCCAAGATAAACGGGGTTATAGTCCAGTAAATAAAGGCACCAACCTGTTCATCTCATTATTGTCGGACTTTTTTTTGCAACTTGTAGGTATTCATATTGTGTAGATTACTCTCTGAAAATATGTCCTCCGCAAAATTTGCGAGAGGGGCTGGAAAATGGCCCATGATCCCGAAAATTCAGTTTTTGTCCGATATCTCCCGAGATATGCTACTTAGAGAAATGGGGTTTTGCTAGAAATGAAGTACAGTTCATTACCTACAAAAATGGTCCCTATCATTTTTGTCCCTGGATCAATATTTCTTGCAAAAATTTTCCGGAAAACTAAAAAACTTAGCCAAAAATTTTAAAAACCATCGAAAAGAGGACATTTTCAGCTTTCCAATGGTGTGCATTGAAGACCGATATTGCCAATCATTGTTTATCAATTTGCGGAAATCCGGAAATAAAAAAAAACGTCCCAAGAAAAACATGTTGTTTATAAAAATACACAAAAATTATTTATTCATTCTTTCGGAATACATTCACCATATATCAAAGTCCCATTATCCAAAAGGTTTCGGTAAAACTACGCTTAATTTAAAAAATATGAACGGATTGATAAGGGCGGTCAAATATTCAGGAAAAATAAAATTTGGCCAGTTTTTTCAATATTCCTGGAAAATAAAAAAAACGAAAAAGTTACACGATGTTATAGGTACAGGTCCCACCTTTCATATCCACTTTGAATCATGAAAAAAGATTCATTTTTACTCAAGTTATGGGCCAATTTGCCCGCCCTCCCATGCCTACAGGTACCTTGGGCCCGTTTATCTCGAAAACGGTTAAGTTTTGACGAAAATGATAACAATCATTTTTGTAGATAATAAACTGCTTTCCATTCCTAGCAAAACCCCACTTCTCTAAGTGTCATATTTCCGGAGATATCGGCGGAAAACTCAATTTTTGGGATTATTGGCCTTATTTTCAGCTCCTTCCGCAAATTTCGCGGAGGACATATTTACAGAGAGTATTTACTGGACTATTAGTATATATGAAAATATAGAACCAACCATTCTGGTTTATAATTGGAAGGATTAATATCACTTGCAGACCGGTTTCAGCGTATTTGCGCCTCATCATTACAAGGTAGATATCCGTCCAGAAGCTCTAAGAGCATAATCCTGGACTGAAGACAACGCTGAAATCACATTAAACCCAGTGAAGGGAATGCCAAGAATGTGATAATAGCGACATCTCCACAACTAAATATAAACCAAAATTCTATATTGACGAAAAACCATCTCGGTTTTGTAGGTTATTTACTTGATTACAGTTTCCTGTATCAATTGTCATATTTAAGTAAAGCGTGTTATGAATAGACGTAAAATTAATAGTGTAAAACTATTGATTATCGTGAAAATAAATAAACAAATTTTCATATTCCCTATGCAAAGGTTTTAATGACAATTAATAACGTAATAGGTATTGCGGGATATCATTACTAATGGCAAATCTGATTTCAATGTCAACAGTTCCCGGACCGATCCAGGACGTATCTGATAAACCAGCTGGAAATCGATATGCTGTTTCATTATAATTCATTTCAGGATATTGAGACATTATTGGTCGCGTTTATACCAACAAAGTGGAACAGGTAGCGAGATCCATCGTTTCTGAATTCTTCTTTTCTTCATTTAACACGATATTGATATTTTACTTCAATAATTATCTATATACACAATTTCGATTTCAATTCAGTTTAATAGTTCCAACTGGTGTTCCTTCATTTTTAACATACAATTTCAATTCTGGTATAATGAAAATGTATAACTTTTCAAAGAAATTCGTTACGGAATTAAGTAACAAGAAAGAGTTGGATCCAAATACCATTACCAGACTTGGAAATAATGTCATTCAATAGTACACAGACGGCTCTAAAGCAATAGAAGGAACTGGGATAGTAGTGTAAGGTCCAGGAACCAAAAACTCTAAAAGCTTGACGACCAAAAATACGTTACACCTCACAATAATTATTTATTTTTTCAATATAAATTTCTTTTCGCGCTGATAAACGTTATAACTGGCATTATAGTCCAGTAAATAAAGACCAAGAAACCCCCCAACCTGTTCATCTCATTATTGTCGGACTCTTTATTTTGCAACTTGTAGGTATTCACGGGTAGATTACTCTCTGAAAATATATCCTCCGCGTTTGCGGAAGGGGCTGAAAAATGGCCAATAATCCCAAAAATTTAGTTTTCCGCCGATATCTCCGGAAATATGACACTTAGAGAAGTGGGGTTTTGCTAGGAATGGAGAGCAGTTTATTATCTACAAAAATGACCCTTATCATTTTTGTCAAAAGTTTAACCGTTTTCGAGATGATTCAAAGTGCATATGAAAGGAGGGACTTGTACCTATAACATCGTGTAACTTTTTGGTTTTTTTATTTTCCAGGAATATTGAAAAAACTGGCCAAACTTTAATTTTCCTGAATATTTGACCGCCCTTATCAATCCGTTCATATTTTTTAAATTAAGCGTAGTTTTACCGAAACCTTTTGGGTAATGGGACTTTGATAGGTGGTGAATGTATTCCGAAAGAATGAATAAATAATTTTTGTGTATTTTTATAAACAACATGTTTTTCTTGGGACGTTTTTTTTTTGATTTCCGGTGTTTTTTGAAAATTCTCGGGTCTACCGCAAATTCATACACAATGATTGGCAATATCGGTCTTTAATGCACACCATTGGAAAGCTGAAAATGTCCTCTTTTCGATGGTTTTTAAAATTTTTTAGTTTTCCGGAAAATGTTTGCAAGTCTTTTTTTGCAAGAAATATTGATCCAGGGACAAATATGATGGGGACCATTTTTGTAGGTAATGAACTGTACTTAATTTCTAGCAAAACCCCACTTCTCTAAGTACCATATTTCGGGAGATATCGGCCAAAAACTGAATTTTCGGGATCATGGACAATTTTCCAGCCCCTTCCGCAAATCCCGCGGAGGACATATTTTCAGAGAGTAATCTACACATGAATACCTACAAGTTGCAAAAAAAAGTCCGACAATAATGATATGAACAGGTTGGTGCCTTTATTAACTGGACTATCCCTGAATATTATTTTTAAAGTGTCTAGTTTAACACTGTGTCGATTACCGTATCAGCTTGAAATTTAACTTGACCCTCTTTTAATAAAAGTATTATCAGTAAGAATAATAATATATGTAGATATCTATTTGTGTTATTAGTGATGGTGAGTTTTATTTTCTTAAAGACATGGTTTTACGTTAAATTTTTTAAAGATAAGCATCAAAAACGTTTTATTCACCGAATTAAGATTAAAATAGTGCCTAGCTCAAACTGGTAATTATATAAACAATTTTACATGACAATGCAATAGTGATAATCTTTAAATCTTTGCATGAAAAAGCCATTAATCAAAGGTGTTAACATGTGACTATCAAATTTGTAACACGCGATATTAATTTTTATGTAAATTGTGTTAAATGAACGAATAACGCAAAAGCTTTTTTTTTCTATTTTAAATATTTTTCCACTCGACGAATTGTCTTCAAAGAGGTAAAAAGTTTTCTATGCGTACCAACTATATAATGCTTGGTTTTATTAATCAAATTTACCGCAATATCAAAGTTTTAACGATACGTAGTACAAAGTGCTTAAAACTTTTTTACATCAAAAGTTCCTGGAACATTTTTGTTCATTGCTATATTCTTCGTAACTCAGGAACGGCTTAATTTTAACCGATACCAGATTTAATTAATCTGGTCACTTAATCTTAGTCTTTAAAGTCAACGTGTCCTCTCGCGACTTCTGCATTTAACACATGTGCTGAAAAGTTCCAGGCCTAACAAAGAAAATCCTTTTTTTGTTTAAAATTAGTTTTATTCATCAACTTAATTTCCGTCAAGTACAACGCCTCAAAATAGGCCTCAGTGTCAGGGATGTGTCATACGAGTGACATTTTATACCTGAAAGCATTTTGTACTTGTTTTCCGGCTCTTGTTGACCGAACCAGTCAGCGACAAACAACTGTGCAGTATGGATGTCGATGAACTGATATCTCAAGTCTTTAGAAAATGGGCTATTTGGGACAAACGCCTCAAACTACATGCTCATGCCTCATGTAAGAAAGATTCGTCCTGAACACATCTTTCCATTTCGTGCAAAAATTCAGGATATAGTCCAGCAATTTGCGTATCCCATGTCTTATAGTGTTGGGTCTACACCAACAAACAGTACTTCATTTTCACCTGTTGGTACTTCAAACCAGAGCGTATCCATAGATGAATATGAAGGATCTGAAGATCATGGAAATGAAGACTTCTCAGGACTTACCCGGGTTGCTAAATTTAAAATAACAAAAAGAATTGAAACACCCTGTATTCTATTAGATGTGTTATATTGTATAACTAGTTGTAAGATATATTCTATAAATAAATGTTATTACAAAAATCAAAGACACTATGCATTCATCTTGAACAAATTATTAGTCGTTCTTCGGCATGGATAGGTTGCTTATGCCAATTTCCCCAAAACTTGACTAAAACGTTTTCAATTTTCTTGAAGATGTAACTAAACGTGGTTAACTCCATTCTCATATAAGAAAAAAAAACCCACTTTGTCCAATTTCAATTGAGGTAATAGATGGTGGTATTCCCCAAACCTACCTCTTCCACAGTTGATTGCATGAACACCGACTTTCCTTTTACGAATTTTTAATTCGACATTTTCAAGCAAAAATAACTCTTCATTACTTGAGAAAGACATTGCATCAACGAGAGCTGAGAAAACACTAAGCTTGAAATGCAAGCGTTTGTTGTGTACACACAACAAAATTCTCAAGCGCTTGTAACCAGCTTTCTTTGTGAACGCAACCTTACACCGGTGCCGGCTCAGGGCCGGTGTAGCCGGTTGCCGATCCAATCCGAGTATGGTGGATGTGGGAGCAATTCAAATACCAATCCACCACGTTCTTTTGATATCTTTCCGATGTCAGCTAACTTCGCAACTGCACTTTTCGATCGTTCAAAACGATTTTGTGGTGTTACCGCCTCATTTGGAGGTCCACTGCGATCCGCATCATTGGTGTCTCTACGACCAAGTTTGAAGTCAGCAAACCATCGTTTTATTGTTGTTTCTGATGAAACGAAGTCCCCATAATACTTTTAATGAATAGAATATCATGAAACTTGACAGCTGACTTTTTAAGGTTAGGACTTCAATAAAACTAGCGCCATCTATGTATCAGGCTCGGGACTTTTCAGCCAATGAGTTATATCCATCGAGATACTACAGATAGAGGCAACAAGCCAGCTCGGAACCCGTCAGCAAGTAAGAGAGATATAGAAAGTTGGAGGTTTAGGCTGTCTTTCTATAATAACGCGCATGCTACATATACAAAAACCAAGACAAAAAAACCTCTGCTCGTCTATCTGTGGACATTCCCACTTACATAGCGGCCTATGGCTTATTGCCTTTATCTGTGGTATCTCTATGGTAGCAGGAAACATTGGAAAGGGGTGTCCTGAATTAATACCTATTTTTAGTATGTGGTATCTAAGTATACAAATTGATGACGATTGTCGAATCAAAATCTCCAAAGGTCGTTTCTTTTCGAGATACTGAGTAAATATGTTTTTTTTAGTATTTATATTAATTTAAATTTATCAACATTCACTTATCTATATTAATATTATATTATACATTGGATCATGGTCGTTTCAAAATGCAAAAACAACAACTATTACTTATAATAATCAATTCCACCAAAATATTTTCAAAAAAAAATCTTCCGCTCTCTTGTAGCTTGTTTAAGTATCTTCCCAGCTTTGTTTCTTTAAATATTGATAGATAGAAACTACAGTGCGGCACCGAAAACACCCTTCAGACATCTGGTGCACTGTACCCTGGCTCTGAACGTCTTCCACGAGGTCGCACCAGGTGTCCGTGGGGTGTTCGTCGGTGCCACATTTGAATTCAGCGACCCGAAAAACCCCCAGTGAAGATTTTTGGTTGGTCTTTTACAATTGTGTCTGGAAAACCCTCGGGGATGGCGTTCAAAGCCAGGTTAGGGCGCTCCAGGTGTTCGGGTGATCGTTTTAAACAAAAAATTCGGATTCAGCGCACACAAAAAGCCCCCATAACGATTTTCGGTTTGTTATTGTCGATTTTTCCAGAAAAATTCTCGAAGATGACGTCCGCGTCCTGGTTGGGGCCCACCAGGTGTCTGTGGGGTGTTCGCCGATGGTATATTCGAATTCAGCGACCCGAAAAACCCCCAGTGAAGATTTTTTGTTGGTCTTTTACAATTGTGTCTGGAACACCCTCGGGGATGGCGCTAAGAGCCAGGTTAGGGTGCACCAGGTGTCCGTGGGGTGTTGGCCGGTGCCATATTTGATTTCAGCGAACCAAGAAACCCCACGTAACGATTTTCTCTCCTCTCTCGCATAAAGTTCGGGATAGTCCACGGAGATGACGTTCATCGGCGTTGCTGAGCTCCAGGTGTTCGGGCGGTCAATTTGAATATCGTAATCGTGATCAGTGACCTCGAAAACCCCCGGGTACCCGACTTGAGCTAATTCTGACTCTTATTTACGATGTTATTAAATTTGCCAAAATACCTCTCAAAAGATGCATTTTTTGCATGCATTTTTGGCTGCAGCAGTGCCACTTCCGGTTTGTAATAGGTACAAAGTAGGTACGATTCATATAAATAATTTTTGCAAGCGAATGCAAAAAACCGCACTCCGATACGTCCTATCCTAAAAGATTTGTGGATATCGAAAAACGAAATATTTGTTTAACCAAAAATAAATGCCCAGTACGTACCGTATTTCAAAAAAAATACTTAATTTAAAAGAATTTTTGATAATACTAATCACGTATGTACAGTTATTTTATTGAATTGTTATTATATATGTATTTATTATTGTTTCAGGGTTCAAAAGTTAACCCTCCAATGAAAGTAAAAATGCCGCCATCAAATCTATTTTGCTGACAATTATTTTGTTCCGTAAGTAACTCTTATAAAAATGTAGGTTTCTTCTTTATGAAGCTCGAAGATAACTGAAGATTTGTTTATTATTTTAAGAAATTGTCTCATTGTAGAAATAATAGAATATGCCGTATGCAAAAATATTGAATACAATTGAAATTATCCACATATTTTTACGAACGTTTTTTGTGCTTTTAAACTCAATACACTCCTTGTTATTGGCTTTTCCCCGTATTTCGCTAAAGCACACTCTTAGTTCCATTTAGAACGGTTATGTATACTGTATAGTTAGTGAGTTAAAAATCCTGTCAAGGAGAATGTGAATAGGGACAGTGTAGGACTTTAAGGGCAAATTGTATGAATGATTTTCAGCGTTTCAAAACCATTTTAAAACTAACTCTCATCGTATCATCATGCAAAATTGTGTTTGAATGTTTAGTCTGCATTAATTTGTAGTCCAATACCAAATATCGAACTTTCTAACTCAGCTTAGAATCCTCAATTAGGTATCAACCTAAATATTTCAAATAGCAAAATCAATAGCAACCTACATGTACACAATTTCCTTAAATTAGGAGCATTTATGTTTAACGAATCTACCCACTGTCCTGTCAGACTAGCCATTACAAACTTCGAACGACATCATTCACTTCAAATTCATTTATTATATTCTAAAGCTGATAGGCAAACGTCTGTGGTGCCTATGAATAATAAAAATAATATTTATTAATATAGGATATATAGGATAAGTAAAATAGTATTTAAAATAAAGTAGATAAAATCTTCAACGAATTCTTTGACTCAATAGTATCATTTAGTTATTTATACATTCTTAATTTCCGTTTTTTATCTTCTGAAAGAGACAATTTTCTGAAATTCATGAGGTATTACAATTATTCATTCATTCATTCATTAATTCATTCATTCATTCATTCATTCATTCATTCATTCATTAGGGCACAGCAGGGAAATAGGACTAAAGGACCTACTAGTCTCTGAGACGTTCCTCAGGAAGTTAAGTAGAAATGAATAGGTTAGGTATAATAGATCTTTTGGGTCTTAGGGAATGTCACCCCATCATACCTACATACATACATACATCGCAGAAGAGATTGTATCTGAGTGATCAGTGCCCAGAGGTAATCCTAGGTCACAGCTCCAAGGAGATTATTGGACAGAAGTGGGACTTTTTCCTAAGCTGAAGCCTACTAATATCCTAAAATTCTTCAGGGAAATAGGACTAAAGGAGTTACTAGTCTCAGAGACGTTGCTCAGGAACTTAAGTAGATTTAAGGGGGCACAGTAGATATTTTAGGTCTCAGTGAGTGTCACCCTATCATACATACATAGATATTTCGTCATAAATATATAACTTGGAACCATAAAGCTGGTTCATCTCTGTCTTTAGCGAACGAAGCGGAACAATGCAAATGAGAGAGTAATGCCCGGCGGCGGTGGCTCTACAACTGCTCTAATTACAATTTCTCGCTAATTGGAGTCCGGGGAACATAATAGTTGACCGGCCAGCCGGCTGTTATATACGTACACGCCGTACGGTCTCCGTAGACCGCATACTCGAATTGTATTAAATTATGAGTCCCATGCTGGGAATTACCTTTGTATGCGTAAAATCATAATAGCACGTGAATATACTGATTTAAAAAAAGGTTTCAGTTGATCTTAGAGCATTTTTGGTTAAGTTTGAACTTCAATTTTTAGGCTATAGAAACAGGCGATAATGCTTCCTTGGACGATTTGTCTATTGACAAGTTTCCTAATCCCGTCATGTCTGCCAACACCTCATCGAGGTCGCCATCATCCCTCGGAGCCTCATGCCGAAGCCTTTCATATATCACGTGACACTTTCGACCCACACAGAGATTCCGAAGAGTTTAGAAGGGACGCTACCGACGACAAGAGGGAGTTCACGAGAAGAGATTCAACTGAAGATGATCCGCTAGTTGTAGAAACCAAAAAAGGAAAAATCAGGGGCATGACCGTACAATCAGCTACTGGAAAAAAGGTAAAACTTAGAGATGAGCAAAGATTTAGCCAGACTCAAACTGTTCTTGGTCTTTTAGTAATTATTTTATATTTACAGGTAGATGCCTGGTTAGGAATACCTTATGCTCAAAAACCAATAGGAAATTTAAGGTTCCGGCATCCAAGGCCGATAGAAAAATGGGAGGGTGTTTTGAACACAACAGAACAACCAAATTCGTGTGTACAAATAATAGACACAGTGTTCGGAAACTTCGCAGGAGCCACCATGTGGAATCCTAATACTCCTACAAGTGAGGACTGTCTTTATATAAACGTGGTAGTGCCGAAACCACGACCTACGAACGCCGCTGTGATGGTTTGGGTATTCGGAGGGGGATTTTATTCGGGCACAAACACTTTAGATGTTTACGATCACAATATTCTAGTGTCCGAAGAGAATATTATACTATGTTCGATGCAGTACCGCGTCGCATCCTTAGGATTTCTATATTTCGGCACTTCGGACGTCCCAGGCAATGCTGGTATGTTCGATCAAATGATGGCTCTTCAATGGATAAAAGACAACATCGGTGCATTCGGTGGAAATCCCAATAACATAACTTTATTCGGTGAATCGGCGGGAGCTGTATCAGTATCCCTTCACCTTCTTTCACCGCTGTCGAGAAATTTGTTTTCCCAAGCAATAATGCAAAGTGGCAGTCCAACTGCGCCGTGGGCGATTATTTCAAGGGAAGAAAGTATTTTAAGAGGACTTAGATTGGCTGAAGCAGTAAGTTGTCCGCACGATAGAAGCGATTTAAGTTCCGTAATTGACTGCCTTAAAAAGAAAGACCCCGTGGAACTTGTTAACAACGAATGGGGTACATTGGGGATTTGCGAATTCCCTTTTGTGCCTGTAATAGACGGAGCATTTTTAGACGAACATCCGGTTCGGGCTTTAGCCAATAAGAATTTCAAGAAAACTAATATATTACTAGGTTCTAACACAGAGGAAGGTAATTATTTTATTATATATTACTTAACAGAACTATTTCGGAATGAAGAAAATGTCTACGTGAATAGACAGGAATTTTTACGTGCCGTGACTGAACTTAATCCTTACGTAAATGCTGTGGCCAGGCAAGCTATTATCTTTGAGTACACCGATTGGTTGAATCCAGAAGATTCTGTTAGCAATAGAAATGCATTAGACAAAATGGTCGGCGATTATCAGTTTACTTGTAACGTTAATGAATTGGCGCATAGATATGCTGAAACTGGTAATAATGTTTATATGTACTACTACAAGCATAGAAGTGTCGCCAATCCGTGGCCGTCGTGGACAGGTTAGTAGAAATAATATTGTCTAATAATAGCAGAAGTTATTGAAGTTTGTAGATTCATTTCTAACGACACTGCAATAACTTCTTCCCTAACATTCCCAGAGCTGCTGGTGCTTTTAGCCGCTCAAATTGATATTTCAAGGCAATGTCAGTACAAACGTTGAATCCTGTGTCAAAAGTATTAAATGTCAACTTTGAGACTATATTTCAAAAAATAATAACTAAAATGAGCCGAAAAATTGTCTTACTGTAGAAAATCTTATGTTGAATCGACTGAAAATAAGTACAAGTCTGTACAATAAATAATTTTCAAGTTACAATCGAATATCTTCAATTGTGTCATATGTCGTATGCAAAAATATAAAATGTAAACTTTGAGACTCTATAGTTCAAAAAATTATAAATAGAATTGGACGAAAAATTGTCTTATTGTAGAAAATCTTATATTGAATCGACTGAAAATGAGTACTAAGTCTGTACAATAAATACTTTTCAAGTTACAATCAAATATCTTCAATTGTGTCATATACCCTGTGCAAAAATAATAAATATCAACTTTGAGATTGTATATCTCAAATAATAATAACTAGAATGAAATGAAAAATTGTCTTACTGTAGAAAATCTTATGTTGAATCGACTGAAAATGAGTACAAGTCTGTAAAATAAATACTTTTCAAGTTACAATCAAATATCTTCAATTGTGTCATATACCCTGTGCAAAAATAATAAATATCAACTTTGAGATTGTATATCTCAAAAAATAGTAACTAGAATGAAACGAAAAGTTGTCTTACTGTAAAAAATCTTATGTTGAATCGGCTGAAAATGAGTACAAGTCTGTACAATAAATTATTTTCAAGTTACAATCAAATATTTTCAATTGTGTCATAGGACTTATGTAAAAATATTAAATGTCAGCTTTAAGACACTATATCTCAAAAAATAATAACTAGAATGAGCCGAAAAATTGTCTTACCGTAGAAAATCTTATGTTGAATCGACTGAAAATGAGTACAAGTCTGTACAATAAATACTTTTCAAGTTGCAATCAAATATCTTCAATTGTGTCATATGCCGTATGCAAAATTATTAAATGTAAACTTTGAGACTCTATATCTCAAAAAATAATAACTAGAATGAAACGAAAAATTGTTCTATGGTGGAAAATCTTATGTTGAATCGACTGGAAATGAGTACAAGTCTGTACAATAAATAATTTTCAAGTTACAATCAAATATCTTCAATTGTGTCATTTGCCGTATTTTTGTATTTCAAAAAAACTGCGAAAACAACTACTATTAAGCCTCTAAAGTATTTGATCCAAATGAATAATGTTTCTGATCTGTGCCTGAACTGCAATTTAATTTGTTAAGAGTTTAATCCTGAGTAAATTCCCGGCCAAAAAGGAATTAATGGATAATAAAGTCATCGGAGTTCTGCAGTAGAGCATCGAGCTGGAGTTTTAATCCTATATTAAATATTTGCATACTAACGATAAGAGTTTTCTAACGATTATTTTTTGACTTTTTTAACATCAAAAATGTATAAATTCAAATTATTATTTTTTCCCACTGATAAGATGTTTTTTCGTTGCACTGTATTTGTAGGTGTTATGCATGCTGATGAAATCAACTACGTCTTTGGTGAACCTTTGAATCCAACTAGAAGTTACACGGTTCAAGAAGTAGATCTTAGCAGGCGAATTATGCGTTATTGGGCCAATTTTGCCAAAACAGGTAAATATTAATTTTAACTAATCAACAAACACACGTAAATATCATCAACAGTAACATGTCCATTATATCGACTATTAAAAAATTTCCTTCTTTAATTCACGTTCGACGTGTCATTAGCCACTTCCAAACCTCCCAATCGTAACCATAAGACTATCGTCATCTGCCAACGGCCGTCTCCATTTTGGCAACGTCAGTAGATATACAAGGCTACTACCACTATAGATATGGGGAAAACAATCTGTTAGAGAGAGAGATACCCTTTTCGCTACGCTACAACCTTCGTTGGCGCCCAACGTGGAGCCAAAACACCCTTGATAAAAGTCTCACGCTGTCGTTGCATATTCAAGTGTAGGTTATTATTAACAAATGTTTAAATTAATGCAGGTAATCCAAGCTTAAGCCCGAATGGTGTCTGGACGCCGACTTTCTGGCCTTTGCACACAACTTACGGAAGAGAATATCTCACATTAGATGTGAATTCAACTGCGACCGGTAGGGGGCCCAGGCTTAAGCAGTGTGCCTTTTGGAAAAAATACCTACCTCAACTGCAGCAGATGACGGGTAAGTTGTTGGAACAGACAAAGAGAGTTTCTGTGCAAAATGAATACTATTTGAATTTATATACAGCAAATGTAACTAATAACGCAGAAACAACAACTAGCGATCCTATCGATCATTTAATTAATATTAATAGTACAAATCAATCGATCATTGCGATTAATGACAATTTAGGGATTGTAGATGTTATGTCTTTAATAAATAATACAGTTTTCTCTGAAAATAATGGTATTGAACGTTTGATTGATAATATCACTAATAATATTGAAAATGTAATTGATAATGACAATATACAGCCAAGTAATTGTTCACAGAATATTTCAGATATTAGTACATAAATAATGTGAATATTATCAGAAACTTACCGCTTCTATATTTTTATTTATTTTGTATATTATTTATAAGGAAATTAAGGTAGAGGGATGAATTTTATAACAGTAGTGGGGAGGAAAAATATCCACATCTCTAGGTAATTCCACACACACCTTGTGTAGACTTTTAGATTTAATATTGGTAGAAAAGATATGGGGCGGAGAACCCTTTCGCATATATTTTTGTAATATATTTTATTTTTTATGTTTTTGTAATATATTTTATGTCATATTTCATTTAGTTTGTTATGTTTTTGTAATATATTTTATGTTATATTTCATTTTGTTTTTTTTATATTTTTAGTTTATATTTATTTATGTTAATAAAATTGAAAGCTCATGTTTTGTTTTATTTTAATATTTATGTTGCTTTAGTTACCCTTATTTTATAAGGTAAGTATGACTTTAAAGATCCTTGTCATTCTTGGCAAAAGATGCAGTTAAGGACTATAGTAAAAGACACGAATGTTTCTCGTTACGTCATACTTCCCTGAATGTATCAAAGACACTCTAATTTTATGTGGATATCACTGACCGCGTATGTCCAATTAAAACAAATGGAAAGGTACATATGTCTTTTGTGCCTGAATTAAGCTACGCCTCTACGTCTTTATCGGTTTGTCACTCTGTCTTGTGTTGTACTTAAAGAGCGAAACGTCACTTTAAGCGGAAATCATTCTGTCACCATTAAGTTCGTCGTCATTGTCATGACTTTAACCAAAGAATACACTAACTAACAAGAAGCGAAGCCCGACGCAATCTCTTTGATGTTTTGGTAACAAAAATTTATGACCTTGAGATACCGACGTTGACAGATAACTTACTAAATACACTGAGAAAATGATCAAATTTTCAAATATCGGCGATATAATTGGTCGACAAAGTGAAGTATGACAAGTATCTCATTATAAAAATGGCTCCTTTCAGACATGCGCATACAAAAAAATGAAAGGCAGCTTCGCTTCTTGGTTGCTGTTGTATTCTTTGCTTTAACCACAAAATGCCTGGTAAACGTTAGGAGGAAAGTGAACGTGAGTGTATTAGAAAATTACATGAATATTTCCAAAAGGAATTGGCTAATGGCGGACCACATTCGTGACTTTTACTATAGACACGTACGATGGTTGACAAGTCCTTAAAATATAAGAACTATTTTTTCGTTTCAGCCGAACTTCAGAATACCCAATCCAGCAAGGATTGTACAAACTTAGGAATCCCAATTGCTAGTTCGTGGTACCTTATAGTACCCTCCTTCCTGCTAGTTACAATTAAATTGAGATGGGAACCATACCAGTAATCTAGAAGCTTCAATCCAACACCAAAACTTAGAAACAAATCACTTGTATGGAACTAAATGGTATAGAATTCTGCTTTTTGCTAAATATAGAGTCAATATAATGGTAGAAAACAGACCAGAAAAACGAAAGGAAAGGTTTGTTAATATAATTGGAAACTTGTACTTTTCCATGAAATGTTGACAAGAAAAAAAAGATTTTTGTAGGAGGCCAAGGATGGAATTAGAAAAAAAAATGCGATTTGAAAACTACCCGAACTTCTTTTTGTAATAGGTTGGTTCAACATGCTGTATATTCTTTCTTTCAATTGGATCCCAGTTTTCTGGAGGATTCTTTAGGGAACATTATACTTGTGGGCAAAAAATGTACGAAACGTTTAGATCTTAAACATAACGTTCAATCAGTCAATTATTTTGGTATCTTTAACCCCAAATATGGATAAGATTAACTACGAATTACTTTGACTTGAGGGGTCGAGTCTATAACGTCCTACACAGTTTCTGTCTTCTTATTTAAACGCTGTACTATAAAATCTTCAAACTGTCAAACTGAATTTTCCATTGGTCCTCTGTTAAAACTACAATTACTTCATAAGATTCTCCAGTTGAATCCATTTTATTTTACCTTGTTTCTTTAGAAGAAACAACTACTTCTCGTGCTATAACTTTGTAAGGCGTTAACAGAATATCGATATCTATTATTATAGGATTAAAATGGTATTTTTAGTGTTCGAATTTTATAATAATACAGCCAATGTTTACCAACCTAAACTCCCATTCCTGCTACTTGTCTTCGCTGCCTTATATTCATAATAGTTAACAAATAAGTATTATCAAACTATAGTTTTTCCTACAAAAGATGAATCAGTAGCATATGAGCAAAATTATTTATGAAACAATAGCTCTGTTTCCATATATCTTCAAAAATATCCTTTTATGTTTGCTGTATCTCGAAAATACTGATTCTAAATAAAAAAATTCGGTTGTCATCAAGTTTTGCTGAAGTTCTAGGTGAATTTTAACCTTAAGTCCTGGCTGTAGGCAAGTAAGTTCGATCATAAGGTCCTTACTGTATTCAGAGGTTAAAGGAATGTCCTGAAGAGATTTAAATTGAGCAACCACTCAAGTGCATCAGTAAATAATGGAAATATGGATTTAATATTTTGTGTTATTGTTTCAAAAATTTTGCGATATGTTTTCTGATTGAACGAAGTTTCTAGTAGGTATATAGTATATAGTACTCTAGTGCCTCCGCATCTGTTATAGTTTTAGCGTACTGTGGTTTCAACGAAATTTTTCCTACCTCGATTTTGAGGTATCTCATAAGCGGTCTTATCACCACATTTCTTATAGAATTATTTCATGTTTTAACAAATGGTAAAAGCGCGACAAATTTGACACCGGTTCTTGACACTGCTTACCACACGTCAATTGCCCCATAACTAGTGTAAAACCAGTCAGTATTTTTAAGGAAATTGTTGAATAATAACTTCGCATGGTTTGGAGTTGTTTTGCTGCAACTTTCAGGCTTGAAAACCTATAAATTCTAATACTCAAGGTCAAGCAAGCGCAACTTAGTAACTTTTGCTTTTTAACAGTTAACTGTCAAACGTCATAAATATTGGAACAATGCAATGAAAAGGATTTAATGTAAGAAGACTGGTTTTGAGTTAAGTTATATATAAATAATACAAAATCAAATCAGAGAAACACAAATTATTTTTTAGAATAATTGTCCAAAGTGTTTTAGATATTTTCGCTTTTATCCATTTGTTGAAATATAATCACTTAGGTACTTTTTCTTATTAAATATGCTCGCCCCACCGCGTTTCACTCAAACATATCCATATGATGGTGCAAATACAACCTAAAATTAGGACTTTACATTTAATATTGTATATACGTGTGTTTACATTTTATCTATAGTATGACAATTTGATTTTGGTTATTTTCTATCTGCCGTAACAATGAAAACTTGGTAATTTATGTTTATTACTCGACCGGTTTCACAAATTACAAGTTTGCATCATTAGGAGAAGTTAGTTTGTATCAAATAAGCATTCAAATTTTGTTTTTTTCTGAAAACGACTAATTTGTTTAATAGAAATGAAATTAACTTTTTACAAAATGCTCAAAAGAGAAATGAATTTACTTCACCATTATACGTATCAACAAAAAAAAATCTTGAAAATATTTTAAAAATGATGAAATTGTTATTAAAAATTATACGAACACTTGATAATTGGGAAGTTTAATAATTATAAATAGGAAGTTTATCATTGTTACGACATACTTTGCTTCAGATCCCGATTTTGAATTGAACAAAAATTTTCCAACCTACACAAAAATCGTATAGTTGAAATTTGGATATTTATCTGTAAATCAACTACATTTAGATCATTAAATTTAGATTTTAATGTACATAACATTTGTAAATTGATAATGGTCTTAATATTAACAAAATCTGATTATTACATTGTTAGTGATTGGAGTTGTTTTAATTTAAAATGATATAAACATTATATTAGGTCCTCCAAACACTAATATTTATTGCAAATTGTATTTAATGGGATGAAAATTGTTTATTTTTACATAGAAACCACCAAAGATCTGAAAATTTCCCCACAACCAATTCGAAAAAATCAAATAATCAAAATTTTTGTCCAACATGTTGATGCAACTGTCACGTTTCGTTTTAATTCGGTCACCCTGTACATGTTATATGATATAATATTATAGTAAATCACACATGTTAAATATAACATGAACAGTTTTCTCATCTCCTTCGTAGATGTTTATTTTGTTTAATAAAAGAGAAGATTCAGTTCTGGCCATATAAAAATAAAGTTTTTTTGTCCCACAAATATTTTTGTAGTGGAATATCTACTGAGTGATACAATACATACATACCTGAATTTACTTTCATTTTAATGTAGTAGTGGAGTGGGTCCCAGATCACAAAGGAATCGCTGGCAATGAAAAAGTTGACGAACTTGCAAGAGCAGAATCGTCAACACTGATTAACGGACCGGAACCATCTGTGAGCATCCCCAGATGCTCTACTAGGTCATGGTTAAAAGGGTGGGTTAAAGAACAACACAAAAAACACTGGAAGAATACGCCCAGGCAAACACATGGGAAGAAACTGGACCACAGGAGGCAAAAACTATATGGAAGATCCCAAATGACTCCAGAAGACTTCTAGTAAAGAACCTGTATGAACTAATACAGGGAACGGATTGGTTGAATAGGCTGTAGTCAGAACATTAGGAGAATCCACAATAAGCCCAAGAGGCTGAGGTGGTGACGGCAAAGGGACGGCTCCGTTAAAAAAAAATGTAGTTGTTTGTGTCTTTTTTAAATTGTTCATAATCAAGTTAAAATGTAAATGTACATCACATATTTGAAGTAATTTCATGATATTCTTTTCAAAAGTTATCGATTATAATTCAACAGGATTTATACAAAATTCAACAGTGGGTTTCTTGTTAACATTTTGTGCTTGATTCGTTGACTTCAAACAAAACTTTCAGTTTGTTCTTCCAATTCCAGCTTCGATCATCGATTGGTTAATTGATTTGTGTGACACTCTTCGAGTCGTCGTCATCTCCGAGGTTTTTGACCTGGAGTTTGCTGTGTTTTTGCTCTGACACCTTCGACCTGCAGCTTTTTATAACCCAAATTTGGTTCAGGAGCAATGAATGTAATTCCATACCTTTGATTTGCTAGGAATTGTGGTTTGCCAGGGTTAAGAACTTTTGAATGCAGTCTGGATCTGATCTGGGGCATGCTATGGAGTTCAGTGTTGCCCGATTATCGAAGAGATCATTGATTTTGCTAGTGTGTATTTATTGGATCACTCTATTTTTTAGATGTAAGTAATTGTTATTATTATTATAAAGAGACAAATCTTTAAAAATGGTACCTATTTGACCAATGTTTTTCTAGAAATATGTGGTAAATATTTTTTTTTAATTGTAACATTATAATGCAAAGTGATGCGGAAAGAACCTTCTAAATAGTCGAATGGAACAATAGTATATCGTGCCACAAGGGCAGAAAATGAGCTTGAGCGTACCGAAGCGAGGGCAGCTGATAATTAAGGGCTTTTAAAGCGTTTCCAGCATGTATAAGACACAATTGTTTTTCGCCTACCGAAAAAACCAAAAAAATTGGAAAATATAATTGACGTTGAATTAAAAAATTCACGTGAAACGTCAAATTAATCCAGTGACAGTTCACAATCGGTGGCGTTCAGAATTTTCCGCCCTTTGGCTGCTAAACAATTCTTTCTTCCCTATTTTTGGCGTTCATATGATTGTTTTTCGGTAAAGTAGGCGAAACATTAATTATAGTCTAAGTAAAAATTGTATAGTTAAGTACTTATTGATCACTTTGTATAATTATTTAAACGAAACCTTTTAAATATTTGTTACTTTATGATGTGTGCCATAAGCATTAGAATACCGTTTAATTTTTATGTAGTTATAATTTATGCAATATTAAAAATAATACTGATTTTGATCGTTAAAAATAAATTTTCATTGATAATAATAATTTCCAGTGGATTTCGTAATTATTTAATAATTCTGATCGGATCTTTCGTTTAGAAGTTACGACGAGTATAAAAATTTTAAAAGGAAGAAAAATGCTAGGACGAGAGCTCTTTATACAGAGTGGAAGTCACCCAGTAAAGCCACTTTTGAAAAATGTAAAGGAGGGGTGGTGGAGAAAAACGAAACTAAAATTAAGGCAACTATAGAATAAACCAGAAATAGTTGACATAGTAAAGGCACAAAGTAAAAAATGGTAATAAAGAAAAGGAAAAGAAGAAGGTGGATATTGAAAGCGAGAAGGAAGAAGCAAAAGAAAGAGTGAGGTTTTGAAATGTTTGTTTGTATTCACTATTTTAATTTATACGATTGTTCGAAGATCAAAATCAATATTTTATAAGCTCAAACTATTTTGGCTTAGTTTGGAAAATCATTTGGAATTTCTGTTGTTTGAATTGAAAATCGAGCACGATAGGTAGTTGAAAAAGTGCTTTCAATGATTTTTTAAATAAACTCGACCAGTACCCTGTACATTTGTAATAATTTAGATTTTCATAAATTTTGCAAATTGTTAATTATAATGAAGATTTTGATGGTATTTACCTATAGATGGACAGCTTCTTAGTAAATAATGAAAAAATATTAGAACAAGTTGTACTCCGTTAATAAAAAGGTTGTAATTGGTTTTTAACCGTTTAAAAATATATTTTGTACAAATTCAAGGGAAAAGAAGTTTTTAAAACAAACTGATTTAAAAAAAACTATTGATGAATATCCACATTATTGGCTCCTATGAATTTTCATTGATTTGAAATAAGAACCACTTTCATAGTCACCGTTGGGTAGGTTTTCATTGTTACGTTCAAACTATTGCTCAGACCCTCGTAGAAGGTCCATCTGAAACGGTAAATGTTTATAATCAATGAAAGTTTATAGTCAATAGAGGAATTGATAGAGAGATTGGTAACTTTCACATAATAGCTCTCAAAAAATATGAACATATCATATTATAGTTATAGTTTATATACAGCGCATTTCGATGGAAACTATCCATCCCACATAATTCTAAAGTCTGCGACAAATGGAGTTCACCAATTCCAACACACCCTTCCACACACCACATCATTCTGAAGACGTCACTTTTATGAAAACATTTAAAATTCATATAAAGAGGGGTCTTTTTGCTCATATACAGATTGCGAAAATTACATCGGAACCCTTGCTTCGGATTACACAAGTACGACAAGGATATATGAAAGAGAGAGAAATAATAATTGTGCGCGGTCATCACTTTGTTTCATCTTAGGGGTGTATACTTATTTCCCGAGACTGGCCGAATGGTCCTTTACAGAGATAATTCACTAGTTGGTGATATTCAGTATGCTCCCAACATGGAAGGAGTGAGGGTGTTGAAGAAATAAAAAAAATACAATCGTTATTACGTAACTTGTACATCTTGAAATTCATTTTTGTCAACATTATCATTTCAGACCAAGTTGACAATTTCTAACTACAATAGGATATTATTTTAGCCATTGTAACTTGAAAATAAAGCAGCATTTCTTGAGAGAACTATAATTAATAAACTAAAAATCCCTTCCATTAATAAATTAAATTTAAAAAATAAAATAAGTAGCTTCACCTATTCTAAACATAAAATATAAACTTCCTGAAAAAATAAAAATAAAAATCCATTCTAAAGGTAAACATAATTTTAAAGAATTAAGTGCTCAAATAAACTACCTTCCTGTGCCAGACCATAACCAAATCTGTGATAAAGATTTGATCTCATATCTCTAAGATTATTTGACGTAATGCTGGCACAAACGTGCTGTATTTTCACCCTCGAAAAAAAGTCAACGATAACGAGACAAAAATATCATTTGTACAAATTAATCTGCGCTTCTGGCAACAGCATTCGGCCAGTCTCGGGAAATAAGTATACACCTCTAAGGTGAAACAAAGTATACACCTTAATGACCACGCATAATTATTCTTTCTCTCTCTTTCAGCTGTTTTTCTGTCGTACTAGTGTAATCCGAGGGTTCCGATGTAATTTTCACAATCTGTATATAGACCTTATAACTTTATCTCCTCCAATTTTTTAAATGACGTCTTTTTCATTATTATTTTTAATGTGTTTTTCCATTTTTTCGCCTTCAAAATTATCTGTGGTGGATGGTTTCCATTGAAACGCTCTGTATAAAATTTGTTACATATCTGTGCTTATTGTTACCTAATCAGTAATGTATGTACCTATACCTTTGTAAAACGCTTTTATACAAGGTGCGGCAGCTAGAGATGATTTCACCACAACGTTCGTCAAACATATCAAATCACAAACAATCTTCCATAAGCCAATAAATATATAATTTTATTTACATATTACAATTTTTTCAACTTAAACACAAATCAAAGACACAAACATACAATTAGTATATTAGATTAGGAAAACAAACTACAATACAAAATTGTGTTTAATATAATAGTGGCAACGAATTATTCATAATATTTGTAATATTTACTTCTTTTTAAGTTTATTTTGGTTTCAAATACACAAGTTACACTACCACTAGACCAACACTATACACTATCTGACTAGCGTTTAAATACAAGCTATCGTCTTCAGAGGTGGCATTAGAAAGATATTATGCCGGATTTAAAAAATTAGTATATTACGTAACAACAGTTGTAAGTAAATTTCACGAGTGCGTAGTGCGATTACAACTCGTGTAACGTACTATACTTTTTCTACGCCCATCTATTTTCTTCTGAGTGCTCAAAATTTCATCTTTTTCACTACTAACAGACATATTCGTAGGTAAAGTTGAGAAAATATTCAGATACTTTAATTTGTTACAAAAATTGACAGCGTAAATGAGATGACGTTTATTTCCAAATCAAGAAAAAGAGATTTTTTTTTGAAATTGTATAATGTGTTGCCGACATTTAGGGGCATCACTCTTTTAATCTAAAATGTATTTCACTAACGCTAAGAGCTTTTATGTTTTTCAATTGATTAAAAGTATGTAAATAAACCAAATAAAGTGGTACGTAAATAAAAATTTGATTCAACAAAGAAATTTAAGTTTTCTTATCTAAACGCACGTGTATGTTAAGAGATTTTCATTACGTGCATGTTATTGGTAAATGTCACTTACAAGGAATGTCTACAGTGTGATTTTTTACGTTTACAGACATTGGCGTAGAAAAAAATTATTAGTATGCCTTGTTACGAAGGAAAGAGTTGTTTAACACATTTTTTGAGAAAGGTATAGAGTCGGGACGTGTGCAAAATGTGAGAGAGTGACTTTGTTAGCATTTTACTTCTTATAGAGTAATAATTTTATCTTTAAATAGATTGGAATTTACTAATCAATATTATAGCGCAAAACGGAAATTTGTCAACGTCTTATCGAACTGCTATATTTCCTGTATTAACAATATTTCCACACAAACATACCTAAATGTTAAGATAAATAAATAACAGTACAGAAAATTTTAAAAATCATCTCTAGATCCGCCAACTTTTGGCTTGTAAATATATATCTTCCGTCTTTACAATAAAACCCTTTAGATAATTTCGAGAGCCTAATTACAACAGCGAAAAAAAAAGAAGAATTGTGTCCAACATGATTTATTATTTATGAAGTTTTTAGTATAATCTGATAAGGAGTTCTTATTTTCTAAAATTATTTATGTAATTAGATATATAATGAAAACTTCATTGTGTTATGGATAATGCTCTAAAATGTAAGTCTAGATTAGGTAGCCAAATAATTTTATAGATTTTAAATATTAGGTCCAAACAAATGTAGTACAATTGTTGTTTTTAATTTTAAAACGTTATTCAATCCACTCAAGGTGAATCGAATTTATTTTAATTATAATAATAATAAAATAGATTTAGTCCGGGAGGAAAAAAATTCCACCTAAATCCTTTTATAATATTTAAGGGGGGCTCCCATACAACAAACGTGATTTTTTTTGCTCGTTATTGATAATGGCAATAGGTAGACGCTTAAAATATTCAAAGAATATTGAGTTATATTATTCACTTTAAAAATAAATAATTAATTTGAAAAAAATAAAATATTTAAGGGGGGCTCCCGTAAAACAACCGTGATTTTTTTGCTCGTTATTGATAATGGCAACAGGTAGACGCTTGTATTGAGTTATATTATTCACTTTAAAAATAAATAATTAAATTAAAATAAAACAAATATTTAAGGGGGGCTCTCATACAACAAAAGTGATTTATTTGTCGTTTTTTAGATAATGGCAATAGGTAGACGCTTAAAATATTCAAAGAATATTGAGTTATATTATTCACTTTAAAAATAAATAATTACATTAAAATAAAACAAATATTTAAGGGGGGCTCTCATACAACAAAAGTGATTTATTTGTCGTTTTTTAGATATTGGCACGGCAGTTGCTTAAACGTCTCGGTTTAAACAATATGGCACGGGGTTGCCCCATGGCAAGATGCATTTATATCATTTATATAATTATATGAAAAAATTGAGGGAATTTTTTTTTGTTTGGTCCCCATCCGCAGATTCCTCCTGGACAACATAATTTTGTTTTAAAGTTGGAATGATTCATCTTGTACATAAACTTTTTGCTACACTAAATAATGGCCTATAAAATGTTATTTTTTTTAATGTAAATTCAGTTATACGTACAAATTGAGTGTTATCGTTTAATGTTAGTTGCCGATGCTATTTTGTTATTATTTGATATTATTGATTCGATTTAAATAAACGGATGCTTGAAAATAAAAAAAATATATTTTATTCCAGCTACCTAAGGTATAAAAACACAACAAACTTGTGAATTTTCAACACATTATGAAACGTTTGAAATTGTTTTATCAATTTCATTAGAATTATCATCCAGGAAATAAACAGCTTGATTTGTTTGATTAAAATTCAATACACAATCTTATTTGACTGACGAGTGTTTAGTTTTCTTAAATCATTTCATGTAGTGCTTTAGTTGGAAAAATAATATGGATTCGTCAAAGAAGCACGTCAACGTTTCCCCTGAAGAAAACGCTAGCTATTTATCACAATTGTTTTATTGGTAAGTTTTGACTGAAGCAAAATATTCTAAATACCCCAAAATCCTCCATGTACTGCACCCCAATTATTCCAGCACCAATTTGTAGATTGGATTAGAAATGGAGTGGCTCTTTGTCCTAACCCACTGCGACCTTTGCAGATCTATTGTGGTGTTCCCTGGTTGCTTATCCATCGGTGGAAGCTCTCCTTAGTGAGGTTTTTTTGCAATTCCACAGGAAGGTTCTGGCCCTGTCATGACCTTGTCTAATTCATCGGCCTTTTCATTGCCTTTTATTCCTTGGTGACCTGGTACCCAGTCTAGAGTCACTCTAGTATGACTACCTAGTCTGTTGAGGGCCTTGTGACTCTCCCACACCAGATGGCGATTCTTTGGATATCCACCTCCCGTCTCATCAACTCTTCTGCACAGCATTGCCATCACCTCTGCTTGAAAGACAGTGGCATGTTTCCCTAGGCTTAGAGAGATCGTGATCTTCTCTTGTACCCCATATATTCTGGCTCCTACTCCAGAGTCTGTGTAACTTACATATAATTTTCACAGAGTCCTCAGACCAAATGTGCTCATAGTGCATATTAAACATCTAAATCTATACTATATATACACACTATCCTCTCTTATTTGTCCAAGAAACCATTCAAAAAATTCTACTCTAGATTCTTAATCAGTTTCTTTTAAAACGCCCCATGCTGATATTCTGAAAATTCTAGTCTGCAATGCACTGAAACACTGATAGAAAGGACATCTTCTGTTTTAAGGACATTTAACCCATTTCTAATAGTGCAAGCTATTCTGATTCTTCCACAGTTGTTAGCTGCAGGTTTAGAGCGCCAACTTGTGTAGCTCACAAACTGAGAAATTGTAAATAGATATTTCAAATTTCACGGAATATACTTTTTGTTAATTATTTTGGGAAATTAAGCTAAACTAAACCCTTCTTCCCAAGCATGTTTGCAAATACCTATCTGACTTAAAGAGCTCCTTACTTTTTATGTTCATTTATTCTGATTTTCAATGGTCTAGATGTTTCACCTAAATAAATCTGATCTCTCAAAACATCATGATTTTAGGTGGTTTTTGCCATTTTTTAAATTTGGATATAAAAATGACATCGGGCTTAGAGATTTATATAACGCTACACCTGGAGATTTATCCGGACCCCTAGCAGATGAATTGGAAAGGTATTTATTGAAATTTTGTTCTTCGAGCCTTTGTTTAAGATTTTATTAATCTGTTCTCCAGGAATTGGACAAAAGAAGTGAACAGAAATGGCAAAAAGGGTAGTTTAAAAAAAGTTATATTTCTGACATTTTGGAGACAATATTCTGTATTAGGTGTTACTTTATTTTTTCAAAGTGTAGTTTTAAAGTAAGTACATATTTCTTAGCAAAAATTTGATAGATAAACTTATTTTTGGAAACTCCATAGTTGATAAACTAAAATTATACATTCACAGATTGTTGCAGCCTCTTCTTATATCTGAATTCATTAATTTCTTTGATGAAAAAGGACAATTTTACTATGGATGGTTGTGGGGAACTTCCATAGTTGTAGTTATATTTACAAATGTCATATTCATGCACGCCAATGATTTGGGAACTGTACGGGTTGGAATGAGAGTTCGAGTTGCAGTTTGTTCCTTGATTTACCGAAAAGTAAGTACTTTAAATTTGTGTCCAACCAGTTTAAGTTAATTATAATCGAGAACAACCGGACAAAAACCTGTTCATACATGTAGAAACCCGATAGAGTTCATATACTAGCCTTCTTGGTGTGCGTCATCGTTTGTGACGTATATCCGGGTTTTGGGTATGTCGTTTATTTTATTTGCTATTTTGATATATAGCTAACCTTAAATTTGATAAATAAAATGATCAGGATCGTATTCAGCCAAAAACGAAAAGGCTATGAAATTAATAATACTTGGGATATGAAAACACTGCAAAATAAAACAAATTGTATATTCAATTTACATATTAAAATAATTTTACATTAGTAAATATAGGCCTGCAAAAGAATTATATTCTCTGTGTTTAGTGTTAGGCTCTTAATTCCATTAAATTTTTTGATCCAAAACTTTCAAACACATGTATTGTCACCGAAAATGTGATCGTGTGCAAAATTTGAATGAAATCGATTAGGTAAAAGAAGGTAAAAAGTGGATTGCAAGATTTGATCTAGACAAAAAGACCTTCGACATTTTGACAGACTTAATCATTTTAGTAGTATATTCTGAATCACTGTGAATTTTTGCCAAATTTTCTACAGTCGGCAAGGATATTCCCAATGCATCCGAAACGCGCTGAAACACAATAGATAAAAATAAAATATTTAAACAATCCTAATGAAATAGGATAAAAAATACTTACTTGATTCACTGGAGTTAAAGGTATCAATGGTTTACCAGCTTTTTTTTCTAGCTGAAAATATTTGATAACTTCCAAAATAAGATGCTGCTCTTTTTCCGTGTATTTGGGCATATTTTTGTATTATTTAAATAAATAAAATGTTAACAATAAGATTAATGTAAACTTTTCATAAATAATAATTGATCGTAAACAACAAAGACCTGACGAGAACTGTCAGTGGGACATTAGAAAAAGACGTAAGACACATTGCCGCTACGAAGGGAACGTCTGCATTGTATTTTGAACGATATAAATTCGCCCGATTGATAGGTCGCGCTTGCACGTAAACTAAATCAAAGTTTTCTGTCAAAGATTAGGGTTAACGTTTGTAATACGTTTAAACAGTTCATTATTGTGATATTTTTATTAGGATTAATCACAGACCTGCCTTTTTTTTTCCATTTCTTCCAACGTAAGGACATTAACAATCAAGGACGCACACCAAAAAGGCTATTATACGAACTCTATTCTATCTACGTTTCCTTTTTGGGAAACTATTATCAAATATTTAATTTTTAATATGCGACAAACGTTGATATTTAGTCATGAATGATAACGATCTGGATACATTAGATTTAAATCGTAATTCGTCATGAAACTATTCTGATTATCAGTAAACATATCTGCTTATTTATATTTCTATGTTTCAGCTATTGAAAATAAATCAAAGTGCTCTTAAAAACACAGCTACTGGTCAGTTGGTTAATCTATTATCGAATGACGTTCAAAGATTCGATACAGTGTCTTGGAGCTTACATTTCCTCTGGATAACCCCTATTTATACAATACTTGCTTTTTATGTTTTGTATTGTTATGTTGGGCTCATCCCATCTATCACAGGAATGTTGTTTATTATAATAAATTCATATTTATATCAAGGTTAGTGAATATATAAAATATTAGATTTTATCTCATCCCTATATTGTAAACAACGCTTTCCGTATGCAAAGTTTTAAAGGTTGTGAAGCTTACGAACTCTGCCAGCGAAGTGAGCTCTTGCAATCCACATACGTCTTTGCTACGGCGCATGTCAAATTAATTTGAAAACCTGTACGTCGATTGATTTTGACGACAGTTTGTTAGTCAACTTACCAACCTTGGATGGTAATAATTTATACCATATAAAACTCGTTTCTTATTTATTTATATGATTATTAATAGTACTATAATCATGAACAACATTTAAAATTTAAATGTTTTCCTTTTTTCTCAATTTGCATGAAATGTTCTGACTCCATATAATTTCTCCATCTCTAAACAAGTTTTCTGTCATTCTTGAAGTACTGCAGAAGACTTCTGGCTTCGTTATATTCTATAAAATTTTATTAGCAACTTCCTTCCATCCACCATGTCGCTTGAAAGCCAAGACAACAATTCGCTGATAAAGTGATCGATGTTCTTTTAAGGGAGTGTCCAGTATACTCATTAAAGTTCAGAAATTTATATTGCAGATATTATATATTATATACATATAAGATATAATATGTAGTAGATACTTTACTTAAAACCATCAATATTGATAAGAGTTTTACCTTTCTGACTTACCATGACATCCATTTCTCTGAAGCACACCGAAAGCACTAACCAATTAAAGTGGTGCGTTTTTAAGCCAAAAGTCGAACGGTATCACACGCGAAACAACGAGAAGCACTACTAGCTATTATTTAAAATATTCCTCTATTTATAGGTAAGGGTCTGTGGAAGGGTGTCGATAATACACGAATCATACTAATTATTCTAGGAATAATATTCTACCCTGCCCACGATTTCTTAAACTGCAGTAGCAGTGTTTGTTTGACACAATTTCTTGAAGTATTGATACGTTGATACCTCTTCCAAGATTTTTGTGGTAGCAGCGACATACAACGTCAACGTTAAACGTCATGGTGGCTGAAAAAGTGATACAGTTGCAGTCCTTAGTACCCTATAATGGAATCGTTATAGTACTAGCAGTCCAAAAAAGTTTGTATAATCTTTCTTTCTTGTAGGATCGATTTCGAAATGGCAAGGTAAACTCAGATATCAAATTGCTATAAAAACGGATAAAAGACTAAAACTAATGGATGAAATTACATCAGGCATACGTGTTATTAAAATGTACGCTTGGGAGAAACCTTTTGAAAAAGTTGTGGAATTAGCTAGAAAGTAAGATTTGATTTACTGTATGTTAATTGGCTGTTGAGAATTAATAATTTTTAGATTGGAAGTAGACGTAATTTCGAAAACATCTTACTGCAATGGTGTTTTGACAGCAACTTCAGTATTTACAGAAAGATTGTTACTGTATATAACGATGATAACATTTGTGTTGCTTGGAGAAAGGTTAACAGGAGCAGTAGCGTTTTCGTTAACCCAACTTTTTAATAATATCCAGATGGTTATGGCTATAATATTTCCAATGGCTTTGACTGGGTATTCTGAAACCAAAGTATCCATTTCTAGGTTTGTATTTATTTAAATTCTCGATTTTTACCAAAAAAAAATGTTCATTTCAGACTAGAAAAGTTCCTTTTTCTTGAAGAAAATAAAAGAATACCCCAAATAGATAAAACCGTTATTAAAACTGGTGATATACAGTTAACAAATGTAACAGCATCCTGGATAAAATCACCCATCACTCCAATATTGATCGATTTAAATTTACAAATTAAAGCAGGATCTTTGTGTTGCATTGTCGGTAATGTAGGTTCTGGTAAAAGCAGTTTGCTACAGCTACTCCTCAAAGAATTACCACCTACAAAAGGATTGATATCTTCGTCAGGTATTATTTCATATGCTTCGCAAGAACCATGGTTGTTTGTTTCAAATATTAGAGATAATATACTTTTTGGAAAGGAGTTCGAAGAAAATAGGTAAAAATTAAAAATATATTTTTACCATCCCAAGTTTATTTTTGATCTAAATTATTTTAGATACCATCAAGTGATAAGTGTATGCTCTTTAGAAAACGATCTGAAGCAATTGCAGTATGGTGACAATACTTTAGTGGGAGAAAAAGGTATTTCGTTGAGTGGAGGCCAAAGAGCTCGAATAAATTTGGCGAGAACGGTATATACTGAAGCAGATATTTATCTGCTTGACGATCCTCTGTCAGCAGTTGACACGAAAGTTGCAAGACATCTTTTCGAAGAATGTATAGTTAAATATTTAACTGGAAAAACTAGAATTTTGGTGACTCATCAAGTACAGTTTATGAAAAAAGCGGATATTATTGTTATTGTTAATAACGTAAGTGCTTACTGCAGCATAATCATTTTATTTTCTCATTGTTATAATTTTATATTTCATAAAAAGAAATGTACAGGGTACTTTGACATCCTCTTTGTTATCAATATTCTGAGGTAGTGTAACATGTCTATCGACCTGTTTCGATTTTATGAAATAATTTCCCGATTTACCGCTCGCCGTCATAGTAACCACTTCCAATATAGTTCTGTGATCTAGATCTCTCCTACTTTGGTTGACCGTTAAGACAATTGACATATAATGTCAACGGTTGATTCCATGGGGTGGTTTTATCCCTTTCCGTTATCGACCCTTGAGTTGCAAGGACGTACCGTCTACCGTCTACCGTCTCTTAAATGTATTTAAGTTTTTTCCTAAATTGCTGTGGTAAGCACAGCTGACAGGCTACCGCTGTCAGGATACCGTTACTGCCAGGTTACCACTGCCAGGATACCGTTTATCTGCCAGGTTACCCCTGTCAATATATATTTATCCGGAAATTTGTAAGTTGTTCTCTGATCCAGGTCTTTACAGATCCTCGTACTATAGTTTTCCGTATACCGAGAATCTGTCCTGGTTCAGGCTGCATATCATCTGACCCTCTTTTTGCAAGTTTGTCAGCTTTTTCATTGATCTCGATACCCTAGTGACCTGGTATCCAGGTCAGTTTGACGAGGTCATTTTCTGGCCTTAAGTGCCGCCTGCCTATCTGACATGGAATGGATCTGCTTGCCTTCGACAGCTCTCCTGCTGTTTTATCTCGCGTATTGCGTATACCTCTGCCTGTTTGAACTGTCACTTACAGACTTATACCCTGTATAAAAACTTTTTAATTATTTGGAAATGATATTTTAGGGCAGAATAGAAAATATTACAACTTACAACGAACTATCTGAAAATCAGTTAAGTGAGTTATGTAAAGAAGAAAATTTAGAAGCTTTTTCTGACGATATACAAACACATCAGTGTGACCAGAATAAATCTTCGTCAACAGTAAGTAATAAAAGAAAATGACAGTGATGATAGTAAAGAAATATTCAATTTCAGTCATTAACTGAGTTTGATGAACCTGATGAATCAGAGGAATTTATAGAGAGAGGTAGTATTCCTAAATCCACATATTTTGAATACTGGAGGTCTGGAACCAGTTCCTATATATTGTGTATATTATTTTTTTTATTTATTATTTCACAAATTGTTACGAATTCTTCAGATCTATGGCTAACCCATTGGTAAGTGAACAAATTTTTTTGTATGTACGTATATTGTTATGAAAGATCTATTGTGCCTCCTAGTTTTTTTTTCCAAAAAACGTTTTTAAAGCCATGTATCGTCATGTCAAAGCTTTTATTTCGAAAACTAAAAACTACCTTTTACTTAAAATGGTCGCCATTTCGGCCCAAATAATCGTATCGGAACCGTGTTTTTTTCAAAATGTCCGCAATTTAATCAGCTTTATAATGTATTTTCCGGATTTCCAATATCTTGGAAGATTTTTCCGGAAAATCGGAAAATCTGAAAAAAGTGCTTTTTTTTCAAAAAGCGATATCTCAAAAACGCCCTCTTCGATTAACTCGAATTTTCGATATGTTATTCTCGAATATATAAGCTATCTTTTGAGCGAAACCGCAATATGCCAACTTTTTTCTTTCCAGAGTTACAACCTTGCAAACACAAAATGTCATTTTTTCACGTAGTTTTTGGCTTCTAGCGATTTTCAGGTACGCCCTATGATAAATTCTATAGTTCCATCGTATTCTACTAAAAAGAATACATCGGAAACCTGTATCATATGTTGGAAAAAGTTATTTAGTCGATCTTGAAAATTGACGATAACAAAAATTTCGCATACCGCATAACAACACCACGCCTTGTCTCACGATGTATTAACGTAAATTTGTACTGGAGATGGACTCAGTACTACTGCTGAACATTTGATACTTAGTTTTTAACACAGAATACGATGCAGCCATTGAATTTATCATAGTGCGTGTCTGCGGAGCACTAGAAGCCAAAAACTACGTGAAAAAATAACATTTTATGTTTGCAAGGCTGTATCTCGGGAAAGAAAAAAGTTGGCATATTGCGGTTTGGCTCAAAAGGTAGCTTATATATTCGAGAATAATATATCAAAAATTCGCGTTAATTGAAGATGGCGTGTTTGAGAAATCGCATTTTGAAAAAAAAATTTGTTTTTTAGTTTTTCCGATTTTCCGGAAACATTTTCCAAGATATTGGAAATCCGGAAAAAGCATGATAAAGCTGATTAAATTTCGCACATTTTGAAAAAAAAACGATTCCGATACGATTATTTGCTTCGAAATGGCGACCATTTTAAGTAAGAGGTAGTTTTTAGTTTTCGAAATAACGCCTTTACGATGTATTTAATCGGCCATGTACATATAAGTGTATATTTATTGTTACTTGAACTAAAATTGTTTGTTTATCTAATAGGACAAACGTGGAAGCAAAGAAATACGCCTTATTGATGTCAGAAAATGTTTCCGAACCCAACGACATACAAACACAATCTTCAATCTCAACAACTATAACCAATTTTTCGATAACAACTGCCTTAACTTCTTTCACAACTGAAGAGTTACCTGGAACTTTATCTGATTTTAAAATTTCTTCAGATACTAAAACTTTTGAAAGCACAACATACTATATTTGGATATATTCTATATTAATTCTAGCAGCTATAGTTTTATTAATGTGTAGATCCTGTTTATATTTCAAAGTATGCATGAATTCCTCAAAAGCTTTACATAGTAAAATGTTCAGGCATGTTCTACAAGCACCGATGAGATTTTTCAATCTAAATTCTTCAGGTGAATTTTAAAGTTATGATTCGTATTGTATAATTATATTAAACCTTTACCTCTGTTTGGTCAACGAGTTTAAAATCGCGAAAAATAGATTTGAAGCTACTAAAAATATGGGTGATAGGACATTGGATTCGGAATGAACTCTAAAATTGTTATAAACAAAATAAGGTACTTATTTGGTTTTTTACTAACTTCAAAACTATTAATATTTGAGAAATTTAAAAGAAAAGGTCCCTAAAGAGGAGGGAATTGGGCTGTTCTGAATGCTATGATGTCCACAACGGTGAGATCGAGATCGGTAAAAAGCTGTCGCGAAGCCCTGCCCTGGATACGCGACAGAAGGGTCCTTGCCCTGTGGAAGCGAACCAAAAAGCAGATAGCCTCGCAAGGGAAGGAGCGAAGAAGGACAGGGCAGAAGAGTTAGACAGACCAAGACCACCGATCCAACTACTGATGGACACCATAGAAGATGACAAGGGCAGAACACAGGAAGAGATGGAGCGAGAGAAGCGATTGCTTCACCAAAAATAAACAAGGAAAGAACAAGAGAGCTTCTAGAATATAGAAAGGACTCAATTCAGAGGATCACGGGTGTGATCACTGGACACTGCACAGTAGGGGCAAAAGACTCCGGAAAATCAAGGTAAAACTGGATGATCTGTGCCATTAATGCGAGGAAGAGGAAGAGGAATTGACGGTGGAACTTCTCATGTGTCTATGCCCTGCCCTGGCAGGTAAGATCCAGAGGTATTTGGGGAGTAAATGACTTGAGAGTCTAGTCGGGACAGCAGAGATGGACATTGGAAATTTGAAGAACTTTATAGGAGGATTGAAATGCTTAAGACAAGGAATTGAAAGAAATATATAAACCTAATCTATCGTTCATATTTTTAGAAGCTTTATATCTATTTTTCACGTTTTTAAACTTATTGACCAGACTAGTGCTTTTCGTATCTCTTTAGTATATGGATTAATTTGTTAGGTAGGATATTGAACAGATTTTCGAAAGATATGGGGGCAGTGGATGAAATTGTACCAGGAATTCAAATGTATACGATACAAGTGTTTCTTGTCATGGCTGGAATTCTAACGATGGTTTTTATAATAACACCCTGGATGATGATACCAGCTGCTGTTCTTATACCTGTATTCTACTATTTTCGAACGGTTTACCTATGCAGTGCCCAGTCTATTAAAAGACTGGAAGGAGTTGGTGAGTGTATCTTATACGCACATTATAATATCTTACTAATCTCCGATACACTGCAGCCTAATGGATTATTGTATATTTTTGCACATGCTTTCTCATAGCACCCATTCCAACACCTTTTTCCTTTGCACCAGTTTGTACAAGTTCTTAGATGGGTGTTTGCTAAATGGGTCAGCGTTTCCTTGCGGTTGGCCAAGTAATAATTGTCTTTTGCGATCAAGAGTCTCACATGTTTCACTGTCTCCGTTTCCCGTTGTATAGTTTTGATTTGTACAGATGTTCCTTTACTGGTGCGTGACCAGTCATGAAACCTGTTATGATTCTCAGCTGATTTCTGCACAGTGTTAGCAACTCAGCTGTATATTTCAGGCATGGTTCTTTTGTAAAGGTTTTCCCATGCATTTGCCTTGGTTCGTTTACCCAGAAGTTTTTATGTTGTTCATTTATCCAGGTCCTTACAGATCCTCGTACTATAGTTTTCGGTATACCGAGAATCTGTCCTGGTTCAGGCTGCGTATCCTCTGACCCTTTTTTGCAAGTTCGTCAGCTTGACGATATTCCAGTTGGCCAACGTCTTTAGTTCTTCGGTGCAATCCCACACTAGTCAAGAGGTCACTTTCTGGCTTGAGATTGCCTTAGGTGCCGCCTGACTATCTGGCATGATATGGATCTAGGCTCTCCTGTTGTTTTCTTTCGCGCATTGCACGATTGCATATACCTCTTCCTGAAATACGGAGTTGTAAAGTTAGTAGCCTAGATCAATTTGTCTTTATAGTTGGCAAGGCAGTTTTATAGCTGGTCCCAAGCATGCTCGATGGGATTGAGGTCTAGCGATCGAGAGGGCAGTTCCAAATGTGGGATACCATGGAAATCCAAAGCTACTCTTCCATTATGCGATCGTAAAGAGTAAAGTTGGTTCACTAGAAACATGAATATGCGCAAAGCATTGAGCACTCAAAATACTGTATGCCCATTAAAATAAATGCCGCACCAAACAGCAGTTGTGCCACCTCTGAACTTCCTGTACCGCTCTTATATTTTTGGGCACTAAAGGAAGGGACCATACATGATCATGAAGACTATCAGAAAACCATACGTACTACACTCAAAGCACGGGGCACAAGGGCATTGTAGGAAATGAAAAGGCAGACATCCAAGCAAAGCTACGGTCTGAGACTGCATTCACTGGTCCTGAACCAGTATTAGGGATATCTAAAGCTGCTGCACGTGGTTGCATATCTTGGTGGACTCAAACTAAGCATCGTACTGGAGACACTATGCCTTTGACTAGTGTGCCGAACCAATCAATCACACTTAATAATAAACATAAATCCAACACTCGTTATTTTTATATTATTAAAATCATTAATTATAGTTGTGTATTTTACAGCAAAGTCTTCTGTTTTTTCACACGTAACAGCAACTTTGCAAGGAATTACAACAATTAGATCTTCGAAAGCTGAAACAATGTTGGCTAAAGAACTAGATGTTTTACAAGATCAGCATACCAGTGCTTGGGTTTTATCTTTAGTTAGTGGAACAGCTTTTGGATTCTATCTAGACGTTATGTGCTGTAGTTTTGTTTCGTTGATTATTTTATATTTCCTCTTATTCAGTGATGGTGAGTTTAAGTTTCTTGAAGATAATTTTATACAAGGAATTTGTTTGTAGAAAATACAGAAAGTGGTAATGTTGGGTTGGTAATATCTCATAGTATTATTTTAACGACCATGCTACAATTTGGGATCCGACAGAGTGCCGAGGTAGCAAATTACATGGTGAGCGTGGAGAGGATATTACAGTACACTAAGCTGGAAAAGGAAAGCAGTTTCGAATCCGTATCTACAAAAAAACTGCCCAAAAACTGGCCTGACAAAGGAAAGATTGTTTTTAAGAATGTCTATTTACAATATGATTTTGGTACTCCCTTTATTTTGAAAAATATAAATATAGTTATCAATTCTGGTGAAAAGGTAATTTTTCTTCTTCAGTACAATCCCAAAATTGACTCCATATTTAACATTTTCACAGATAGGTGTTGTTGGAAGAACAGGTGCAGGAAAATCAACACTCATCTCTTCTCTATTTCGATTGGCTCCAATAGATGGCACTATTTTTATAGATGAAATAGACACGTCGGAAATCACCTTGAACGATTTAAGATCAAGTATTTCCATAATTCCTCAAGAACCAGTTTTATTTTCAGCTTCAGTAAGATACAATTTAGACCCTTTCACGAAGCATAGCGACGAAATTTTATGGCAAGCGATAGAAGACGTAAGATATTTTTCAATAAAAAATATGGCCGGTTTAATTTTGTCTCATTTATTTTAAGGTGAAACTTAAAGATGCAATAATGGACTTAAATCAAGAAGTAAGTGAAGGTGGGTCCAATTTTAGCGTTGGTCAAAGACAATTAATATGTTTAGCTAGAGCTATAGTTCGAAATAATAAAATTTTGGTGATGGATGAAGCTACTGCTAACGTTGATCCACAGTAAGTTCACAAAAATTGTAGGTTTAAATATAAAATTGGATTGTTTCAGGACAGATCTTCTTATCCAACAAACTATTCGTGAAAAGTTTAAGGGATGTACAGTAATAACAATCGCTCATAGATTGCATACAATCATGGATTCGGATAGAGTGATGGTTATGAAAGCTGGGGAAGTGATGGAATTTGGTCATCCATTTGAGCTTCTTCAACTTTCAGATGGGTATTTCAGTAATATGGTTAAAGAAACGGGAAAATCTATGGAGGAAACCTTAAAAGCAGTAGCCAAACAAGATTATATTGAGAAAAGTTAATTTATATTGAATAGAAAACAATCAATATCAATTTAATGTTTTTTTTATTATTTTACACTTATCTAGAGTGAGTAACAATTGTAATATTTAGTCTGTCTGTATCTGTAAAGTAGGGAGGGTGACTTAGGCCCACAGTACTTAGGACACATGTGACCCATTGTACATCCTCCCGAGGAATTGTCTTCCTGGGTTATCCTCCTTCCTGTCCTTTCCAGGAAGGTTGACAGGCCACTAGGGAGCATCTCCTTTATATCGGCAGGTGTAGGCCAAGACTCACCGAACACACACCCTCTTATTGATGAGGTGTCTCGCATAAGACATGCCTGACATTCATTTTTCTGTCCACACATCCTGAATAGAGGTGTGTCAACTAGCCCCATTGTATGGAGGTGTTTCCTTAATTGACAATGGCCAGTCAGAAATCCTACCGTTAAGCGTGTAGGTTTTTCCTGGTCGCCCAGGGTGATCCTGGCAAGACTACATCCTTTGATTTCATCCCATATCTTTAGATATTGAGCATTTAGCATATAGTAGTATCTGTATCTGTATCTGTAGAGTAGGGAGGGTGAGTGTAGGCTCACAGCACTTAGGCCACATGTGACCCATTGTACATCCTCCCGAGGAGTTGTCTTCCTAGGTCATTGTCCATCCTGTCCTTCTCAGGAAGGTGGACAGGTCACTAGGAGACATCTCCTTTATATCGGCAGGTGTAGGCCAAGACTCACCGAACACACACTCTCTTATTGACGATAACTCCGGACACTCGCATAAGACATGCCTGACAGTTTCATCTTCCTGTTCACACATCCTGCATAGAGGTGTGTCCACTAGCCCCATAGTATGGAGGTGTTTCCCTAGTTGACAGTGACCAGTCAGAAATCCTATTGTTAAACGTAGGTTTCTCCTGGTCATCGCCAAATATTTCTTCGGCTCCAGCTTCCCAGGGTCGCCCAGGGTGATCCTGGCAAGACTGCATCCTTTGATTCCATCCCATCTCTTAAGGGATTGAGTATGGGTGTAGCGTTTGGCTAGTTCCGCAATTGTCGAAGTCGTTAGGCCGTAGGTGTCACTGGGTCCTAGAATTTTTAGTCCAGCGGCTTCCCTGGCTAAAGAATCAGCAATGCGATTTCCTTTACTCCTGTCGTGCCCTTTAACCCACCTCAGGATAATATTGTTATCTGCCGAGGCGTCAGCTAAATCTTGGTGGCACTCTAGTACTAGCCTCGATATAACACGTTGTCTGTTTAAGGCTAATAGGGCTTGTCTACTATCAGTGCAGATTATTATGTTTTTGCCAGAAATTCCTCTTCTGGTTAGTTCTTTTGTGGCAATTGAGATACCAGCCAGTTCTGTTTGAACTACGCTGGTATTGTTTCCCATTCCCCACTTCATCTTTAGGCTTAGTGCTCTTGAGTAAACTCCACATCCTGAGCCTTCTTTCATTTTTGAACCATCTGTATATATGCGTATTGCATTTGCAGCACCTGGCTCTGTGTTCTGTTTTATTTGAATTTTGTAGGGTTTGTTAAACAAAAACCTGGGTTCAATTGCATCATTGGTTGCCTGCAGCAGAGGTAGCGCAGTGAGCGCTTCCTGTCACAGGCTCAACCTCAATTGGCCCACTCCTACTTCGGGGTTTACTCCAGCCGTGCGCAATCGTACCATGGCCATTAACGCAACCTCCTTGACGTACAGGTCCAGAGGGGTCAGACCAGTAATTAGTTCCATTGCTGCGGTTGGTGTTGTTCTCATGGCTCCTGTGATGTTTAAGCAAGCCATTCGCTGTATTTGATATAATTTTTGGATGGCCGTTGCTTGTAGAACCTTCGGTCCCCATGCAATTGCTCCATACGTTAACATGGGTCTTATTATTGCAGTGTAGATCCAGGTAACCACACGGGGTGACAAACCCCATGTAGCATATATAGTAGTATTAAAGTGAGTGCATGCACGGTTGTAAAGGACTTATCCAGTGAACGTCGTAACGCATAGCCACACCGCACCGTGCCGGATCCGAGTGTTGTGGAAGAAAAGTTTTCTGTAGTGATTCAGTGGTCAAATAAGGACATTGTAACACAGGCGCAACAAGATTGGTCTAATACGTTCCAGAAATTGCTCCTTTTTTGGATTATTTAGCACTTAAACTTTGTTTAAATGAAAAAACACTTAACGAAAGTGACAATATTACCTCAAAATTCACTATGAAACTGGGAAGAAGTCCCATCGTTATTACTGCAACTAAGCCCTCAATTTACTGTTCACTGGAATGATTCTGTACTTACTAGCTTAAAGTAAAAAAATGGCGAATTACAAATAAAAGTTTAGTTATTGCTTGAATTTAAAGTATTTCCTCTCCATAAAACATAATGAACCACTTAACCTAATTATAATCCTTTGTCTTCCTAAGTGTTTGTTGCTTTGGCAGATAACTCACGTTGTTTTTACCTGTTCTCGAATTAACCAGATAAAACCAGTTTCTTTATTAAGTAGTGTGAACATACTTAGCAATTATTTCAAATAATTTTATTGGTTAATAAAGCGAAGTGATATTATCACAAAAGGTGCATTATAACGAATTGAATTATTCAATGCCTATGATGGAAACTGAATTAAACGTTTTTGTACAACAGTGTGTGTCACTACGACCACGTGTAAAACGGAAATCATATTTATGATCAGTTCTAGACAAATTATGAGTCATTCAAAGAAAGAGCTTTGTTATTTTAAAAGGATCATCCTGTATTCTGTACACCAAAACCATCTTGATAGCCTTCACTAAGAAAAGAAAACTCAACCTCAAAACCATTAAACTTGATGGGAACGACGTTGAATGGAGACAAGAAGTCAAGTATCTAGGTTTGACTCTAGACAGCAAACTCCTGTGGAACAAACACGAGAAGGAGATTACATACAAAGCAAAAATGGCTCTAATGGTGTGCAGGAATCTGGCAGGGAGAAACTGGGGTTGTAACCCAAAAATCCTGAGCTGGATGTACACTGCCATAGTGATACCAATCATCACTTATGGAGCCATTGCGTGGAGTAGTAGAACTAGCCTCTTGACGACGAGAGAAAACCTCTCCAAAATTCAAAGACTAGCCTGTATATGCATAACAGGAGCAATGAGTACATGCCCAACGGCAGCAATGGAAGTGATTCTCAACCTCACACCATTACATATGGTGGTGGAGAGTGTTGCAGAAAGAACAAGATACAGACTAAGTAGAGAGGGAATCATTAAAAAGAAAACCATATCTTCACTTCTTAGAAATCAGACAACCTGGGACATGCCACAAGATGGTATGATGAAAAAGTATAACTTTTCAAAGAAATTCGTTACGGAATTAAGCAACAAGAAGGAATGGGATCCAAATACCATTACCAGACTTGGAAAGAATGCCATTCAATGGTACACAGACGGCTCAAAAGCAATAGAAGGAACTGGGATAGGAGTGTACGGGCCCGGCACCAAACATTCTGAAAGCTTGGGAAAAACCCCAAGTATCTTTCAAGCGGAAATGCACGCAATAAGAAAGTGTGCCCAGTTCAATATTGACAAAGGATATAGAAGGCAAAGGATTATCATAATGTCTGATAGTCAGGCAGCCATTAAAGCGCTGAGTTCTTGTGTAATCAGTTCCAAAATGGTGTGGGAATGCCTAGGCAAACTTAATGAACTAGGCGAGAACAATATAGTCACCTTACTGTGGATTCCAGGACACACTTGAATAGAAGGAAACGAAATAGCAGATGAACTAGCAAAGAGGGGGAGTAAATACCCTTTTGGGGGCCGGAACCTTTTTGCGGAATCAGCTCCAATGTAATATTGGAAGAAATAGGTAAAGCCGAAGAAAAGAGAAGATCTGACAATTGGAAATATCTAGTAGGGCTTAGGCAATCAAAGACTCTTCTGGGTGACTACAACCTGTTGAGATCAAATGAATGCATAAGTCAAAGCAAAACTGCACTAAGAGTTTTAACAGGAATCCTAACGGGACATTGTCGCCTGAATGGGCACCTTAAAAAGCTCAAAATAGTGGAGGAAGAAGATTGTAGGTTTTGTGGAATGGAAGAAGAATCCTCCATCCACATACTTGCGAACTGCACAGCAATTTAGAATCCTAGGGCACAGCACCTGGGAGACTACTGGATAGAAGAGGGACAGTTACCTAAGTTGAAGCCTGCAGATATCCTAAAATTCCTCGGGGAAATAGGACTAAAGGAGCTACTAGTCTCTGAGACTTTCCTCAGGAACTAAGTAGAAGTAAGGGGGCACAATAGATCTTTTAGGTCTCAGTGAATGTTACCCCAAAAGACATACATACATACATTCTATACAGGGTAACCAAAAACTCTTCTTCTGTCTACATATTATACTAGATATGATTTTAACTCTCTATAACTTAACACATGGCCTGAAAAGTACTGGTGCTGACACATAGATGGCGGTAATTAATTATAATTACTTATTATGATTAAAAAAAGTTGTGTAACCAACTTTAAGATTATCCGGCAAACAATAAACCGTCTCGACTGTTATCATAAACTTGTTTGTTAAATAATTGTTGATTCATGATGAATGTGATAGAGTTTGCACTAAAACATGTGTGACTTCAACATATATCCAGATCGACCTCGATCCACCCGTGATACCGTAAAGAACCTCTTAAAAACTATTGTTGATAATAAAATTTTATCACGTAATTGCACGTTCATACAAGATGTTATAATAAATTCTTTGTCCTTGAGCTTCCAGTCACTTGGGTAATAACATTAAAGCTTATCTTCGTTCATTGCTCTGCTAATTATTATTGCGTTATGAATTTATTCGGCTTTATAACAAATCCCCATACTCAAAATTTCTAAATCGGGTGACCTTGTGGCTTTTCCAATATTGTACAATAAAGCTGGAATGTGGTTCAGTCATTTTTTGTGCTCAAGTCATTCGGGGGAGGGGATTGAAGTTATAACGTCTACATATATTATGAGCAAAAAGACGTCACTATTTATATGATTTTTGGCGTTTTTTCATAAATGTGACGCCTTCAGAATTATGTAGAGTGGATAGTTTTAAATGCTCTGTATATCATTTTACCAGCCAAACATTTCAATTGTAAAATAATCATACTATTGTACTGCTATTGTTATCGGATAAACGACTGCCTGCTGTGACATTTTTTCTTGAACCAAACATGTTGGTGTTAAGTTAAAACGAAATATCTTGGAAAAGAGTATACAATTATTGCGAGTTATATAATAAGGAGATACGTTTATGTAGAAATTTATATTCCGAGAAAAATATGAGCTATTGTTAAATACAATAATTGTTAAAAGCCAAGTAAGTACAATATATAGTTTTCAATGTCGTAACTATATAAACTTTATTGAAATAAATTATATTGACTTGTTCTTTAAAAAGCAACTCATGCAGATTAATCATAGTTTATTATTTTATTAATAGCCTTATAAATAATAGCTTTTTATATTGTAAGAAAATTCCATTCGAGTATTTCATAAATAAAATTTTAGGGGCTAAATAAGCTGAGATTATAATAAATAATTACCAATGACTTTTTTGGGGCTGGGAACAAAAATTTCATATTATTGACAGGCATCTTGTATGTATGTATGTATGTATTTTGGGGTAACATTCACTGAGACCTAAAAGATCTATTGTGCCCCCTTACTTCTACTTAGTTTCTGAGGAGAGTCTCAGATACTAGTAGCTCCTTTAGTCCTATTTCCCGGAGGAATTTTAGGATATCTGCAGGCCTCAACTTAGGTAACTGTCCCTCTTCTATCCAGTAGTCTCCCAGGTACTGTGCCCTAAGGATTCTGAAATACTGTGCAGTTCGCAAGTATGTGGATGGAGGTTTCTTCTTCCATTCCACAAAATCTACAATCTTCTTCCTCCACTATTTTGAGCTTTTTAAGGTGCCCATTCAGGCGACAATGTCCCGTTAGGATTCCTGTTAAAACTCTTAGTGCAGTTTTGCTTTGACTTATGCATTCATTTGATCTCAACAGGTTGTAGTCACCCAGAAGAATCTTTGATTGCCTAAGCCCTACTAGATCTTTCCAATTGTCAGATCTTCTCTTTTCTTCGGCTTTACCTATTTCTTCCAATATTATATTGGAGCTGATTCCGCAAAAGGGTTCCGGCCCCCAAAAGGGTATTTCAGTCCCCCTCTTCGCTAGTTCATCTGCTATTTCGTTTCCTTCTATTCCAGTGTGTCCTGGAATCCACAGTAAGGTGACTATATTGTTCTCGCCTAGTTCATTAAGTTTGCCTAGGCATTCCCACACCATTTTGGAAGTGATTACACAAGAACTCAGCGCTTTAATGGCTGCTTGACTATCAGACATTATGATAATCCTTTGCCTTCTATATCCTTTGTCAATATTGAACTGGGCACACTTTCTTATTGCGTGAATTTCCGCTTGAAAGATACTTGGGGTTTTTCCCAAGCTTTCAGAGTGTTTGGTTCCTGGCCCGTACACTCCTATCCCAGTTCCTTCTATTGCTTTTGAGCCGTCTGTGTACCTTTGAATGGCATTCTTTCCAAGTCTGGAAATGGTATTTGGATCCCATTCCTTCTTGTTGCTTAATTCCGTAACGAATTTCTTTGAAAAATTATACTTTTTCATCATACCATCTTGTGGCATGTCCCAGGCTGTCCGATTTCTAAGAAGTGAAGAGGTGGTTTTTTTTAATGATTCCCTCTCTACTTAGTCTGTATCTTGTTCTTTCTGTAACACTCTCCACCACCATATGTAATGGTGTGAGGTTGAGAATCACTTCCATTGCTGCCGTTGGGCATGTACTCATTGCTCCTGTTATGCATATACAGGCTAGTCTTTGAATTTTGGAGAGGTTTTCTCTCGTCGTCAAGAGGCTAGTTCTACTACTCCACGCAATGGCTCCATAAGTGATGATTGGTCTCACTATGGCAGTGTACATCCAGCTCAGGATTTTTGGGTTACAACCCCAGTTTCTCCCTGCCAGATTCCTGCACACCATTAGAGCCATTTTTGCTTTGTATGTAATCTCCTTCTCGTGTTTGTTCCACAGGAGTTTGCTGTCTAGAGTCAAACCTAGATACTTGACTTCTTGTCGACAGGCATCTTAAATTGATATCTAATCTACTAGCTGGTGGGAACCAAATTACCAACAACCATTCCTATTATATGACCATTGGAAAGATCTAGTAGGGCTTCGACAATCAAAGATTCTTCTGGGTGATTACAGCCTGTTGAGAATTCAGAGTAAAACTGCACTAAGAGTTTTAACAGATGGAGCGTCCTGTTTTCTACATACACGCGACATTCTAGTTTTCTCTATATATTTTAAAAACGTCTCAACTAATTAAAATGTGATCTATTATTCGTTGCTATAGTAATAGGTTTATTTTTCATGCACACTTTTGAAATTTCAGCAAAATTAGTTAACCATTTTCAATGTCAATAATTTAAAAGAATATTCCATAACCGTGCAATTCTATATATGCATAAAATAATCAGTTATTTTAGATATATTTTGTCGTGAAACATGAAAAAGTGATGTATAATTATAGGTGTCGGTATATTTCCCAATATTTGCACGATACTGTTGGAATTGTTACGAAGGTTTTGATAAAAAAATGTAGCCAATTTGAATTCAATAATAGGTTTGTTCGTAGACGGTTATAAACTGGACGGCTCACGCGCAGTGAATGAAAACCGTTCACAGAGAGACTCTGCGCATGAGTAGTGCAGTTTCCAACAGTTTGTGATCGCTCTAAGAGCAAACCCAATAGCATATAAAAAATTGTAGCACAGTAGAATGATCAAGTTAATGTATGTAACACTTTTATAGGCAAATATAAGTGGGTTACTCATTCCGGTTCTCAAGAGTTGTAGCTTAACTTTTGTCTTGAAAATTCTGCGTCCAGTGGCGTCCGAGTATTTATTTAAAATAAAGAATTAGTTTTATTTTAAGGATACACCATTTAGATATTAGATAGTGTATTGAAAGTTTTATGTAACTCGCTAATTACAGTAGATAACAATATGTTTTTTTAAATAGACAATAATTACAATAAGTGATACGTTAAAAAAAAAATTAGTCAAAATACGAAAAAAAAAGAAAAAGGCGAAAAAGAAAATATACACTACTTTTGTATTTTTTTGTCGGGCAAAGCGGAATTAGTTAGATAAGTAAACTGTATAATTAAGAAAATCTGTGATCAAATTCCATTGTTTTATTTAAGTTTTCCTTTTGGCGTTCGTATTTCCCCCACTTTCCCCTACATACTCATTATTGGATCAAAATAGCACATTTTTTATTAGAAAAAAAAACTTGTTAACGCCCCGCGTTAATTTTGGTTTATCTAATTTTATAATTAATTCCTTAATTTTATACAATCACTACACATTTTCTTTATTTATTTTTTTCTCTTTAATATTCTCACATATTTTATTTTTGATACGCCAATGTTCGAGAGTTGGACATTTAAATTTTTTTTTTTTGCTCGACAACTACGGCCACTTGCACAGGGGCGATTACAGAAAACAATAGTTATTACAGTTAGTTAAAAACATAGTTTAAAGTTTATGATAAAGTGATATATCTTTTAAGAATCTCAGTGTTGTCTCGATTTGGTTTGGGTCCCCTAGGATGTCTTGCAGCTGGGATTTGAGATTATGTTGTCGTCTTCTTGTGCTGAATTGGCGACAATCAACCAGGATGTCTTTAACAGTAAGTGGACACTGGCAGCTTTGACAGGAAGGTCTGTTGCTTGAGGCTGTGTGTGAGTTTGGTGTGACCTATTCGAAGTAGTATTAATACTTCTTGTCTAGAGAGTCCAGAGGGGTCAGTATACAGAGGTGTGTTGAGAATAGGCTGGATAGATAGTGGGGAAGTCTTGGTGGAGCTCCAGTGAGTTTGCCATATATATCTAACGATTCTTTTTGCTTCTGCCTTAACATCCTTGCAAATTTGGATATGAGAAGTTATTGTGGCAGTAGTTGACGCTGTTTTGGCATGCTGATCGGCTAGTTCATTTCCAGGTATACCAATTTAGTTGTATATTTCTTTCTACCGCGTTTTTACCATCAAAGTTGGAATGTCCAAAGCTACGACCAATTTTTGATGGAACTAGTATTAGTAGCTAGCAAATAGAGTAGTGAACAATCCCTCGCTTTCGAAAGCCGTAAGAAATACCATCCAAAAATACAGTACACAACCCGAAGGGAAGACAAGGAACAAGGTAAGGACAAACCCTTCTTTGGATGGTCGATCTTGTCTTTTTTTTCTATTTTAAATTGTTTATGATACAAAACTATAGGAAGGTTCAATGATAGTTGAAGATGATTCTTGTGTTATTTATGCTTACATAAAAATTTTACCGGATAAAATTTAAAGCTGTTATAAGGGTCACTTCTATAAGAAGTGGTTAAAAATTGACGCCAAGCCGTTATATTTGATGAAGTTTTCGATATTAATCTATACCTAACCAATTTATGTGAATTCCATCACACGTGGGCATCCCACAAAACGAAAAAGCTGACTGCAGCATCAGCTCCAACATCAGAAATTGATAATAGGACCCCTTCCACAGATCTCAAGCAAATTATTATAAAAATACTATCACCTATGACTGGCAATTGAAATGGAATACTTCCACATCAATAACTGGAAGAATACCCCAACGAATCGTCGACACCTAGTTATTTTATCTAGGTTAAGAATCGGGCATACGTTCGTTACTCACTCATACCACATAACAAAAACGAATCAACCTGTATGTGAACAGTGTAGTACTCAAATGTCGGTGAAACATTGTCTTTTGAGTGTCCGTATGAACCATTTCACGTGGCACGGCCTCGACCCGGCTCGGCCACGCCACGTCGTAACAAGAATGGGCTCACCGGGTGCCCGGAACCATTTCGATGACGACTGTTGACGGAACAGAGCCTCGTAAAATGGATTGCATTTAAAAGCGGCGAAAAATATACCTTCTTTAAAAATTTAAATGTTTGATGTGGAGTTTACGTTTTCTACGCCGCTGGTTTGGCAGACCGATACGGATATGGATGAAGTCGCGAGCTGAAACAAAACCGCATTTTAAATTTATACAGATAGAGATTGGAACGTTTGTAACGCTCAGATACTTAAGATAATACATTTATTTACGTAAGATTGTAATAAAATCGGTGTGAAATTTTAAATGAAAAAATATATGAGTATTTATTGAGTGGAACGTGTGTTTTGATGAAGAGTTGTTCGGGTGCTATATACTGGATGTTTTAATTTTCAGTGGTTTTTAGTATAGTTAATAAATTGTTGTTTTTTTGTCAATATGGATTCTTCAAAAAAACATGTTAAAGTGTCTCCAGAAGAAAATGCTAATTTTTTGTCAAGACTTTTCTATTGGTATGTTAGTTTTTATATTTATTTAATTAAGTAGAGTGGAGAAAAATTTATTTACAAAAATTTGCCTCGAATTAAAATTTGGAAATAAAATAATAATAATTATTAAATACACAAAAATTATAAAATAAAATAGAAATTATCAAAAATCTTATAAATATCAGTTAAATATTTAATATCCTTGAAGGGACCTTTGCCAAAAATGTTTAGTTTACTTTTAAGCGCAGTGGATCAAAACATTCTTATTTTTAATGCGAGGTATACAAGATAAATTATGAAATTTGTTATTACAGTCTGCTCTTCAGTAAATAAACTTCTTTTAAACAATTGGAGTAGATTATAATTTTTTATTAGGAATATAATAAATTATAATTACGGCTTAGGCAAAATAACAGTTTTTATACTGATAAAGAACAATTTAATTTTATTCAAATAAATTAAGAAAATTTCCGGATCAAAATGCCATTATAAAATTTTGAAAAATTAAAAAAAAATAGTGATAAGATATTTTTAAATATTTTTTCTGTAATTTTGAGCTGCGATGATATTTTTAAATCGTATAAAAATCCAATTAAATATCTCTAAAAACGCACCTCACTAATAAAAGAAAAGGCAATGCTTCCGTTCAATTCCAGTAATCACATGCCAAATTGGCAATTAAAAAAAACTGAGTAAGAAAATTCCCTGCTTTGTACAAGCTATAAAAAGGATTTCCGGCTATCAAGGATCAAAACAAACAATTCATGGAATCTAATACTTAAAAATGTCATAAGAACATTGGCGTAGCTCGTGATATAATCCACATATTAATCTAAAATGTCCGATATGAAGTTATAAGTTAAGCCATGATGCCAGGTAATTAAATTTACGGCGCTGCTATTGCCACACTCCACGGATTTATGAAATACATTTATTTATTAAATCCCCGACATTTATAATAAGATACATTTTTGTAAAGTGAATTATAATAATTTTTAATAATAACCCAACCAAACCTACCCCTACCAATTCACCTTCGTATTTTATTAAGATAAGAGTTATTTTATGACTCGACCTACCTGGACTTCTTAGCGGCGAAAATACATGTCGGATTATCTACCCTTCTTGGTCAGACAGGTAAAGGAGGATGGTTAGCGCCTAAATTACACCCGCCGGGTGAGTGAGTTTGAATAAAATAATCCATACAAATTAACAACAAATACTAAAAACAGAATAAAATGAATATTTAAGGGGACAGGCGCGGAGATTATCCGTGTCTGTATTACAGTCACGGATAAAAATTACAGACACGGACATTATCTGTGTCTCTATTACAGGCGCGGGCATTATCCGTGTCTCTATTACAGTCACGGATAAAAATTACAGACACGGACATTATCTGTGTCTCTATTACAGGCGCGGGCATTATCCGTGTCTCTATTACAGTCACGGATAAAAATTACAGACACGGACATTATCTATGTCTCTATTACAGGCGCGGACATTATCCGTGTCTCTATTACAGTCACGGATAAAAATTACAGACACGGACATTATCCGTGTCTCTATTACAGTCACGGATATTAATTACAGACACGGACATTATCCGTGTCTCTATTACAGGCGCGGACATTATTCGTGTCTCTATTACAGTCACGGATCAAAATTACAGACACGGACATTGTCCGTGTCTCTATTACAGTCACGAGTAAAAATTACAGACACGGACATTGTCCGTGTCTCTATTATAGTCACGGATAAAAATTACAGACACGGACGTTATCCGTATCTCTATTACAGTCACGGATAAAGCCACTGTCTGTCTGTCACCAGGCTGTATCTCATGAACCGTTATAGTTAGACAGTTGAAATATCACAGAATATTTATTTATATATTTACTTTAAAATTGAATAATTAAATTAGAATAAAATTAATAATTAAGGGGGTTTCCCATATAATAATCGTGATTTTTTTCCAATGTTTATAGATAATTATACGGAATCCCTCGTGCGCGAGTCCGACTCGCACTTGGCCGGTATTAATCTTAATGTACTTATAGCAGTCGTTGACTTATTAACCTTGAAAATATATTCAATTCTTCAAATAAGTTGTGTAAATATTTTAAACAACTGGATGGGACCATAAACACATGAAAGATAATAGTACAGACGAAAAAATTAAATGAAAATATTAAAACATAATTCTGCAGGATTTAAAACAAACACCAGACTGTCTTTTCAATCCCTAAATAAGTAGCGAGACTATTTTCGTCAAATACACATAAAACTAAGTCAGAAAAATAAAATGCTTTAGATAAGTTTGGAAAACATTTTAAACTAAAAGAAAAACAGAAAATATACTCAAAATATTTAATATCCGCAAGCCTAAACAAATACATCTTTTATTTATAGATAATTTAATATTTTTTATTTATCAATAATAACAAACATGAAATTGATCCTGTATTTCGAGCTCGAAGGTTGATTGAAAATATTAAGTTTTGTCAACAAGTAATCGTTGTGTTGTGTTTTTATATCGATAACATTTCATAACAACAACAAACATGAAAAAATTCTATTTATATTTAGGTGTTTTTAATTTTACCTGTGGTTACAATTTTACAAACAAATTTAAAAAAAAATTCTGCTTAAATTTTGATGAGTTGAAAAAGAAAATTACTTTTTCTTTACATTCTTCTCACTGTTTTCCAACGCTACAAATTGATGTAAGTGGTATTTTAATTTGCCAAGTAGTTTCCCACAATAAAATAATTATTGTCCTCATTATCTTGATGTTGATTTAAAACGAGGTTTTCAATTCACGAATTTCCTGTTTCAATATTTGCATCAAGTTCCGAGAATTCTTTAATCTTAATGGGATCAAGTGAGTATTAAAAGATATCAAATACATACGTTTAACGATAAGGGGCAAATACTTAAAATTTATTAAACAAAATCAAATAAGATAGATAGATGGTGGGTAGAGCTGGCGTTAGGCTTATGTCACTCGCTTTAGTCTCCTAACAAGGCTTCATAGCCTAGGCAAAGGCTTTTTAAGGTAGCTTGTAGCCCTTGGTTTATCCTTGCCAAGTTCTAGAAAACGCAGTCTTGAGAGGCCTTCACAAAGGCGCAACACATGTTCTGCCGATTCCTCCTCCTCTTGACAGAACCTGCAAAGGTCTGTTTCTGCCAATTTTATAACACTCATATTACTGTTGAGTCTGCAGTGGCCTGCCTACTTTGGCCGATGGTCATTTGATGAACTTTTTGGCCTGTCTCTGTTCAGGGGCTGTTCTCCACCATTCCAGAAACTTAGTTTGCTTCCATTTTTCAACGGCTGCCTTTTTGTATGTGTTAGCTACACTGCAGAAGGGTTCGGGACCAATGCAGGGAGCATTTGCTTCTTCTTGAGCCAGTTCGTCAGCTTCTCCATTGCCCTTGTGTCATTTGTGCACTGGTACCCACGCCAGAAATAGTTTGTTATGGTTTGCTAGCTCAGATAGGGCACGCACGCAATCGTGAATTGACCTGGCAGGAATCTAGTGCCTTTAGACTGCCCGAGTAAATAAAAATTGTTTTGTTATTCACTCCCTGCCTTGCTATTTCTCTTGCACAGTGTTCAATGGCTGTTACTTCCACCTGGAACACTGTGGAAGAGATTCCTAAGTTTATGTGGATTTTAGTCCTTGGCTTTGCTCTGTAGACACCGGCTCCAGCTCCTTAAGGGGTGTATACCAGATGAATTGTGCTTCTATGGGTGGACCCAGTCTTTTCTTTCTGGTAATTTCATGGTGTAATAAGATATTAATACACTAAAATCAATCCTCAGTCGTTAGTTGAAAATTGCATTCCATAATAAATGCTCTCTTTTCCATTCAAGATGTTTCTATGGCAACAAATCTTTTTGCATGATCTTCGGCAAATTTCTTATTCTACAAGGATTCTACTACTAACCATTAATAATAAGTATATTATCCAATTTCATGATTTGCGAAGTAGAGGTTACAATATTGTGCGTTAATTGAAATAATAGACCTTGAAACAAACTAATATTGAACTATTAAATGTTGTTATGTAATTTTATTCAAGCCTCATGTTCTTATAAAAAAAATTGTTCACGTTGGATTATTCCGATAACGATTATTGCGTTTGATGTTAATAAATTATAATCTTGAAGGACACACGGCGATGTCGGTTGATTCAGTTGCAACACAACAACATAATCTATTATTTTTATTTTTATTTAACTGTACATTTTATAACCCCAGAACATCAGAATCCAGACTATTATTTAACCGAAAACATTTCATATTATTTATCAACATTAAATCATTATAAAAAATCGCCTACAGTTAATGTTTCATGAATGAGTCAAACTCAGATAACACAGTGACGGCGTCTGGTCTTTTCGATGGAAAACATTTCTAATCAATAACATACAAAGGACGTTTACAAAAATGTAATCACGATCAGTTATACAATGTTTTTTTGTTAAATAAACTCATAGCTCTCTAGCTGATAAGCATAGATAGGCAACCCACTCAACCGGATAATTGTTGATACCGAATAATCTTACCCCAGTCATTTTGCGTTTTTCTCCATTTAAATCAATAAAATTAGCTTGCAAAAAGAAGCATTGGTTAATACAGTGCCGGACTGGCCAGGTGAGATAAAGAGAAAAAGCTTTCTTTGTGAATGCACCCTTATGTTGTTTTTTTTTTTCAGTTGGTTTCTACCTTTCTTTAAATTTGGATACTATAATGACATCGAATTACAAGACGTCTACAATGGTACAAAAGCAGATCTATCTGGACTACTTGGTGATTCACTACAACTGTAAGTACCTAAAACTCTTCTCTATAAAATAATATTAATTGGGTATGTTCTAAGGTCTCAAATATGTTTGTTTTGCAGGCATTGGGAAGAAGAAATTAAGCAGTTTCACGAAAAAAAGAAAAAGAAAGCCAGTCTGAAAATTGCTATATTCTGGACTTTCTGGAAGTCATATTCACTATCAGGAGCTGCATTGTTTTTTTGTTTTATATTTGTTAGGTAAGTTTATTTTAAAAATGGTAATATTTCTACTAGATACTGATGAGGAAGATAGTCTTGGTCATTTTATCGATCTTGCACATTATTTAGCGTTTTATTTGTGTCGTCATGAAGTATTATCTTTATTATACTTATCTGAAAACACCTTGTTTTCATCTGCTTTTACCTTAGAGTAATACTACAAATAGAGTCCGTAAGTCATTCATAAAACTATCCGAAAAGACTTGACTTGACTTGACAATGACTTTTAAGGAGTGGGGAGAAACTGTCGGACTAGTCGCACAGTGCCACTGGCCAACAGAACTATTTACTTACAGGGGAAAAGATATTCACAAAAAAATATTGTTTTTAATTATATCTGTACGCACACACACACAAATATCAGTTGAAAACACGAAAACAAGAGCTTTAAGAAACTAGGAACGTTGAAACTTCGTAGTAAAATCAGGTAAAATTGATAGTAAAATTATTTTATATATCAACTGAAAGAAAAAACGTAATTTTGATGATTATTTTTATCTTTAGCGACAAACTAGTTGTAAAGAGGTTGATAAATATTTTTACAGGATGGCTCAGCCCTTAGTATTGGCCGAGTTCATTAACTTCTTCGATAGACACGATGAATATTACTACGGATGGATATGGGGAAGTGGTGTAATAATTCTGGCATTCACCATAGTAGTAATCACTCATAGTACCAACTTGGCAACACAAAGAGTCGGTATGAGAGTCCGCATTGCTGTTTGTTCTTTAATCTACAGAAAAGTAAGTAACATAATTATATAATAGTAACTATAATTCCCTTGGAAAATATTGAGAACAATACTTGTACCAGACACAAGATATGGAGAAAGAAAATTTAAAAAAAAACAGGAGGAGAAAATATAGTCCGATATTATAAAAACAAGGAGCCTGGAATGTAAAGGACACATTATGAGAAGGGCACTAACAGAAATATTAAAGAAAATAACAACTTTGGTTCCATTAGAGACGATATCAAGAGGAAGACCACGAAGCAGATGGTGGAGTCAAGTAGAGGAAGATAAAAAAGCATTGAAAATCAGAGACGAAAACAAAATGCAAAGACAGAAGAAAATGGAAGACTATAACAAAAGAGGCTATAACAGATAAAAGATTATAGTCGCTCTGATATAAGAGGAGTTAAGCAACAAGAAGGAATAGGATCCAAATACCAAAGAATGCCATTCAATGGTACACAGACGGCTCAAAAGCAATAAAAGGAACTGGGATAGGAGTGAACGAACCAGGAACCAAACACTCTGCACTAAGAGTTTTAACAGGGATCTTAACGGGACATTGCCACCAGAACGGGCACCTGAAAAATCTCATAATAGTGGAGGAAGGAGAATGTAGATTATATGGGATAGAAGAAGAAACCTCCATCCGCATACTTGCGAATTGTACAGCAATTCAGAATCAAGTAGAACAGGAACTGAGTAGAAGTAAGGGGGCGCAATAGGTCTTAGTGAATGTCACCCCATCATACATGCAATAGGATTAAACACATCTCTATTGAGCTAGCCATAATCCCTCGGGATCGAACGTTCATGATGATGATAATTCCCTACAGAGACTTAAACTTCATGTTCAATTTTCTGTTCACAGCTCTTGAAACTAAATCACGGTTCCCTTGGAGAAACTGCCGCTGGTCAACTGGTCAATCTTCTATCCAATGATGTTCAGCGATTTGACGTATGTGCTTTTTATTTGCATTACCTGTGGATAATGCCGATAAATGCTGTTGTTGCATTTTATGTGTTATATCATTACGCTGGTCTGATTGGAGCAATAACTGGGATGCTTTTTATATCTATAGAGTCAGTTCCTTTGCAAGGTAAATTATTTATTTTACGTTCCTTTCTATGTTAAATTTTCTGTTCTTGAAGGTTTGGTGTCCAAGTGGCAAGGAAAACTGAGGTACAAAATAGCAATACGAACTGACAAAAGAGTAAAACTTATGAGCGAAATAACATCTGGAATACAAGTAATCAAAATGTACGCCTGGGAGAAACCATTTGAAAAAATTGTTGAACTCTCTAGAAAGTAAAAAAATTTTTTGGAAAACGTACTATACATTCAGAACTTACACGTTTTTTTTTTATTACAGATTAGAAGTAGATATTATAACCATAACCTCTTATTGTTATGGTGTTTTAACGGCAATGGGTATATTTACAGAACGTCTTGTTCTCTATGTAACTGTGATAACACTTGTGCTGGTTGGAAATCGGCTAACTGGAGACGTTGCCTTCTCCCTAGCTCAATTGTTCAATAGTGTTCAGTTGATAATGGCAATATATTTTCCAAGATCTTTATCATCATATTCTGAAGCAAAGGTCTCTATATCTAGGTTGGTTCTGTATAATTTCACAGATTTTATGTATAAACGTCAGTTTCTATACACTTTTTAAGATTTCTATACACTTTTTAAGAAATCTATACACTTTTTAAGATTTCTATACACTTTTTAAGATTCCTATACACTTTTTAAGATTTCTATATACTCTCTAAGATTTCTACACACTTTTTAAGATTTCTATACACCTTCTTAAGATTTCTATACACTTTTTAAGATTTCTATACACTTTTTAAGATTCCTATACACTTTTTAAGATTTCTATATACTGTCTAAGATTTCTACACACTTTTTAAGATTTCTAAACACCTTCTTAAGATTTCTATACACTTTTTAAGATTTCTATACACTTTTTAAGATTTCTATACACTTTTTAAGATTCCTATACACTTTTTAAGATTTCTATACACCTTTTTAAGATTTCTATACACTTTTTAAGATTCCTATACACTTTTTAAGATTTCTATATACTCTCTAAGATTTCTATACACTTTTTAAGATTTCTTTACACTTTTTAAGATTTCTTTACACTTCTTAAGATTTCTATACACTTTTTAAGATTTCTATACACTTTTTAAGATTTCTATACACTTTTTAAGATCTCTATACACTTTTTAAAATTTCTATACACTTTTTAAGATTTCTATACACTTTTTAAGATTTCTAAACACTTTTTAAGATTTCTATACACTTTTTAAGATTTCTATACACTTTTTAAGATTTCTATACACATTTTAAGATTCCTATACACTTTTCTATACACTTTTTAAAGTTTTTTCCTCTCTATACAGTTTTCTTAAGATTTTTATATACCCTAGAATATTCTAGTTCATATTTTAATCTTCTTGGTCTAATTATCTTTTATTTAATTTTTAGGTTAGAAAAATTTTTGTTATTGGAAGAAGTTGAACAAGAAAAATTGGAAAATAAAAATACTAACACTACCAAACCAGTGGGAGATATTGAACTGGTCGAAGCATCAGCTAGCTGGAATCCAAAAGCAATAGCGCCTACGTTAATAGACCTCAACTTACACATCAAGCCTGGTACATTGTGTTGTGTTGTTGGTAACGTAGGTTCTGGTAAAAGTAGCTTTTTACAATTATTATTAAATGAGCTATCTTTGACGAGCGGTAAAAAATACAGCAATGGAAAAATTGCTTATGCCTCACAGGAGCCTTGGCTGTTTGTTTCTAATGTTAGAGAAAACATTCTTTTCGGAAAACCTTTCAATAAAAAAAGGTAAAAAATTATCTCAATTGACATTCCATTTTGAGGCTTCTGATTTCCTTTTGAATTTGGATATAAAAATTATTTTTAGATACCAAGAAATAGTTAAAGTGTGCTCTCTAGAAAGAGACTTCAAACAGTTTCCATTCGGGGATAAAACCTTGGTAGGAGAAAGGGGAACTTCTTTAAGTGGAGGTCAGAGAGCTAGAGTTAACCTAGCTAGAGCAGTGTATGCGGAAGCAGATATTTATTTATTTGACGACCCACTTTCAGCTGTAGATACTAAAGTTGGAAGACATTTATTTGACGAGTGTATATCAAAATATTTATATGGAAAAACGAGAATTTTGGTAACACACCAACTTCAGTTTATGAAGAAAGCCGATCTGATTGTTATAATAAATAATGTAAGTGTAACTTTTTATTAAAAAAAAGCAGGAGGTCAATTTTCAAATTATTCCAAAACCCTGGTAGATTATGAAAACTATTGTACAAATTTTTGAGGTTAAAAAGTTCGGTTTTCGAAAATATTTACTCTCGACTTTCGAGTAACCTTGTATACAAAATATCATGGATACGACTTCACTGATTTTTTTCCATATTATTTCATTATCTGAGAGTATGAATTTCAAATTTCAGCTGAAAATTCCAATTATTATGGACTCTACGATTTTTTGAATACGCGCGTGTACTGTTGGTCATCGCGTATACCGATTTTCGAAATTTCAAAACTGAAATTAACACTTCTACACATAGAAATTCACTACCTCGACTGTATGCCACATTTTTGTATTCTTATTTGTTTCTAAAACATCCTTTTGGACTCACCTTCTGAATACACCAGTTTTTGTAGAGAAAAATAAAAGAAACATGTTTTTTTTTTTGTATTTTCAGGGCAAAATAGAAACAGTAGCGAAATTTAATGAGCTAACGGAGAACGAATTAAATACTTTGCAGCAGGAACCTTCAGCTAACGACAAGGAAAAAGAAAAAATGCCAGATCCAGAAAAAAAATTGAGAAAAATCTCAACACTCGCACAATTTCAATCAATTTCATCCTTAACTGTGAGTTAATAAGCTGCGTATTATTTTTGAGCTTTATAAAGTTTAATTTATGATTTAGAGTTCTGTTTATCTTGAAGAAGAGGAAGAAACGGATGAACTCATAGAAAAAGGAGCTATCCCCAATTCAACTTACGTAGAATACTGGCGATCTGGAGCCGGACTTGGTTTCTTGTTCTTTACAGTTTTTGTATTCTTCTTTTCGCAGACAATTACAAACGCTTCCGATCTCTGGTTGACGCATTGGTAGGTAGTATTACCATTGTCTAAGAAATGGTATTACTGAACCAATTTTGAAATATAAAAATTCTTCTTAATTTATTTTATGGTTCGTTAATATCAGATAATTTTTAGGACTAACATGGAAGCCAAAAGACATAATTTATCCTTATTAAAAAACAATACTGTACCAACGACAGTACCACCTTTGCTAAATTTAACTATTCCAATTTCGTCCACTATTTCCAACATAATTTCCATACCCACAAATTCTACTAATACGATTCAAGATGGGATAAGACCACAGGAGTATTACATATGGATATATACCGGTTTAATAGTAGCTTCTGTAATATTATTAACATGGAGATCATTTCTTTATTATCAAATATGCATGAGTGCTTCGAAAGTACTACACAATAAAATGTTCAATAACGTTCTACAAGCACCGATGAGATTTTTCGATACAAATCCTTCAGGTATGTGATTTTAAATATACATATCTCTTATCTTTTCATTTGTTAATCTGTGTGGCTAGAGTTCCGCCGGCGGAATTAGGAATTTAAAATTACAATTCCGCCTAGGTTTATTTTTGTAAGAATTCCGCCCGCAATTTGGTTTAGTATTATTTTATTTTAAGGGGAAGGGTGAATGCAATGATTATATTTCCTTCCCCTTCTTCAAATACACAATGTAAGGATATCATCATGTATAAATGTGTTTATAATTCCATTTATTTTCTTGGGTTTGTAAATCTGACAGCAAATGGAACTCGGAACTCGGACGGAATTCTTAATAAAATAAACTTGAATCCGCTTTTAGACGAAATTTAGGTATCAAATGTCAGGGCACTAAGTAAATATGTAATGTAAAGTTCCGCCGCGCTTTTTCAAGCTATACCATTGTAGGCGGATTTCTGTATATTTTGTATAAAATTCCACCTTAAGGCCTTGTACACATGAGGGCGTTAGACGCCGCGTTGAGCGCTCGTTTGTCAAACGCGCGTTAGCCAAATACATAGTAACAAATGGGGCCGTACACATGCAAACGCGCGCTTTGAATCAACGTCGCCAAAACGCGACGCTTGTAGTTTTCACTTCAACCGCTACGTTTGCAGCGCGCTTCGAGTTACTAAACTGGGCATTAGAACATACACATGTGCTCAGTCGAGCGCGCGCTTTTGCTCGGTTTTGACGTGAATTGTGTGATCTGCGAGTGATCTTACCATTGTTTTGATCTGTTTGTGTATGTACAATGGAAGCTGGTCCAACTGCCGGATGCCGTGTCTTGCGCTGTCAGCCAACGTGCACTCGACTCGGCGTCCAACGCCCTCATGTGTACGGTTTCACAATTTGCCAACGTGCGCTCAACGCGGCGTCTAACGGACCTCTACTCACACTGTTATTTTATTCATTTTAGGTCGAATATTAAATAGATTTTCTAAAGATATGGGTGCTATAGACGAGCTATTACCGCGTTGTCAAATAGACGCCATACAAATATTCTGCGTAATGTGTGGGATTCTGGTTATGGTTTTCGTTGTATCCCCTTGGATGATAATACCAACAATTATACTCAGTCCTTTGTATTACTATTTCAGGGTTGTTTACTTGATTACTGGCCAGTCGTTAAAAAGATTAGAAGGCGTCAGTAAGTTGTTTTTTTTATTATAATGAATTAGTTTTAATGCAGAAGAGATTGTATCTGAGCGAGCAGAGCCCAGTGCAGATGTTTGAGAGGAATCCTAGGGCACAGGACCTAGGAGATTATTGAATAGAACAGGGTTGAAACCTGCAGATATCCAAAATTTCTCAGGGAAGTAGGACTAAAGGAGCTGCCAGTCTCTGGGGGCACAATAGATCTTTTAGGTCTCACCCCATCATACCTACATACATACAACGCAGAAGAGATTGTATCTGAGTGAGCAGTACCCAGTGATAACTCCTCTGAGATCAGATTTCTAAAGCTCCAAGAGCAATTTAGAGTAGTGAGTAGAAGGTAGTAATAAGCTATCTTTGGCCTGAAAGTTTTTTCAATTTTCGGAATATCACAAAATGGTTTAGGCCCGTTAAAAGGAATACAAATTCCTATTTTTTGCTGTTGTAAACTTCAGAGTTTTTAAAGCAGCATGGTTATCAGACGCAATGGATTTTCTGGCTGAGTTGAGGCGTTTTTTGAGGCAGTTGTTACTAAAATATTGATAAGATTCGTTACATTTTCTTTAGCATTTTGATACAAACCCTATGAAAAATTATTTATTTGGATTTTAATGATTTCCAGGCAGAGCCCCAGTATTTTCACATGTATCAGCATCTTTATACGGTATTACAACCATCAGAGCGGCGAATGCCGAAAACATGATAATCACAGAATTTGACACCTTACAAGATCAACACACGAGTACGTGGGTGGCATTTTTGGTGAGCAGTACTGCTTTTGGATTCTATTTAGATGTTATTAGCTGCTTTTTCCTTGTATTGGTTACTTTCCAATTTTTAGTTTTTAGAACAGGTAAGACTGAATTCAATTTTTATTAAATAGGCTATAGGGGGTTAAAAAGGTTAAAGAGGTAGTTTCTATAGGATTTCCGCTTTAATATAATTGTCAATAATAACCAACATTTTCTTTATTTTTTTTTCCTGCAATTTAAATTAATTCGTCTTTTTTCAATATTTACAGATCAGACTTTAAGTGGTAACGTGGGTTTGGTGATTTCCCAAAGTCTTATTTTAACTGGGATGGTACAGTATGGAGTCAGACAAAGTGCTGAAGTGGCAAGCAATATGATAAGCGTGGAAAGAGTCCTGCAATACACAAAGTTAGAAAAAGAAGGTCCGTTTGAATCTTTACCTGCCAAAAAACCACCAAGAGATTGGCCCACGAAAGGAAGAATTTTATTCAAAAACACATATTTAAAATACGCAGTAGAATTACCACCCGTTTTGAAAGATTTGAACATAGAAGTTAATTCAGGAGAAAAGGTACAAATTAGAATTATTTCAGTACTTTTCAATTAATATGGTGTTTTTAGATTGGTATCGTTGGTAGAACTGGAGCAGGAAAGTCAACGCTCATTGCATCTTTATTCCGGCTAGCTCCAATAGATGGCACCATTTCCGTAGACGGTATCAACTCCGCGGATATAGGCTTGAACGATTTAAGATCAAATATTTCTATCATACCTCAAGAACCAGTATTATTTTCAGCTTCGATCAGATACAATCTAGATCCGTTTGAAAAGCACAGCGATGAAGTCTTATGGCAGGCTTTAGAAAATGTAAGTTGAAAAAAAATGTCTGCTCTTGTTGTTGATTGAAATTATTTTAATTATAGGTAGAACTGAAAGGGGCTATTACAGATTTAAATCAACCTGTTAGTGAAGGAGGTTCAAACTTCAGTGCAGGACAAAGACAATTGATTTGTCTGGCTCGAGCAATTGTCCGAAATAATAAAGTTCTTGTTATGGATGAAGCTACTGCAAACGTAGATCCAAAGTAAGTATTTTTCTGACATATATGTGGATATTTTGAGGTTATAAATATATAGAGTAGCACTACAGACCGTTAGGTCCATGGCTGATGTTTTAACTTCAGCGGTAGGCTCTTGAAGTTTCATACGAAACTCTTCTGGGACAATTTACTACGATCAATTGCAACTTTCGTACTGAGTGCACACCACATGGGTTCGTTCCAAAATGTCTTGCACTTTTACAGTTTGCATTTTAACAACTTAACCTTTCCATGGCTTGGTTGACGACTCGCATCCATCTCACCTTGTCCTTTGCCTTACCTTTCCAATTAAGTCTTTGTAGATTCTCTTCAACCTACGTTTTCCATCTTGTTCTGGGTCTACCTCTTCTTCGCCTTCCTCCTATTAATTGAGCTACGTATCAAAACTTTCCGTAACCTTCCCGTTCCCATTCTATCTATTTGTCCTAACCTTTTAAGTCTTTTAGCAAATTGAACACTGTGCAAGAGAAATAGTGAGGCAGGAGATTAAAACTAGACGAAGCACTTTAATTAAAGTCACAATAAATCATCAGATTTCAGAGGCCCACCACCTAAGCTAACCTAACCTAACTATATAGGCCTAATCACAGTTTTTTTTTAAATCTTTATAGTTATATTCGGCATACACACAATTATAAATATTTCGGAATTAATTCCATCCCAGAAAAGTTTGTCTATTTGATTTAATTTTTTAGGACTGACGCACTCATTCAGAGTACAATACGTGAGAGATTTAAAGACTGTACGGTACTCACCATTGCACACAGATTGAACACCATTATGGATTCTGATAAAGTTTTGGTGATGGATAATGGACAAGCTATGGAATTCGACCATCCGCATAGGCTTTTACAAGATCCTGAAGGATATTTTAGTAAAATGGTTCAAGAAACTGGTCCAGCAATGGAATTACAGCTAAAATCTGTGGCACTAAATGACTATTTCAGGAAGCATGGGAGTTTAACGAACGGGAATGTAGAAACGGGAATAAAAAATATTGAAGATGATTAAATAATCAGATTTTTCATCAAGTGTCAGGGTTAATAACTGTTAAAAATTAGCGAATTGATTATTTTTTTAGTTTAATAATAGTAAAAGAAGATTGTCTAATCCACTAGATTAGTGTAATAGTGCCCTGCCTACTTGTCTGCTATTGGTGGTAAAATTTTGACAAACGCCAATTGCATCGAACCTTATCAGATTTTCAGTAGCGTTTCTGCTTTGTACAATAAAGTGTTTGTAAAAATGTCAGCAGTTAATGAAGAAAATCGTAAATGTACTAAAGGACAAACTCGTCAAGTGATATAAAGAGTGTTTAATTATTTTAAGACTGCACATTATAGAATTCTACTATCGACTCTATCTATACGTTTTGTCGATAACCATTATCGTTATCGCTTTCTATATGTGAAGACGTGTCGTGTTCTCTACCATTAGATAAGACACAATAGACATAAAGTATAACAAATCTATAAAGGACAAGTTTCTAATTAGAAAACAATAACAACACGTACTGATACTATGTGAATAACAATTAAAAGTAAAAAATATGAAGGAAACTAACATTAGCTCTGCGAAAATATCTCGGAACTTATTAGTAGGTGTAAACAAATACCTTGAGCTTTTATCATATTGTTGACGGGTATCATAATTGTTACGTGATGATGTCAAACGAATTACTTCACGTTGAGATCACGGTTCGTAAATAAAATAATATTAGTTCAGAGAAAAAAGCACTTTTAATAAAAATCAACATGTGAACAGAACTCAAAAGAAAACAATAACATGGACATATTTCATTCACATTCCCCGTTAAACCCGGTTAGGGTATCTCGGTGAAGGTGATGGGAGGCAATTACGTCATAATGACGTCAACATTAACCATTTTTGAAACCGTATTTCTTTCACTTTACGTTTACCCACTACCACAGTTTATGCCTGATTTAATAAAGTAGTGTTAAAGATCTCGAGTTACCCCGAGGGTTAACTTTCGGGTTAAAATGCAAAGATCACTGTAAAAATATATAAAAATAGAGGAAGTCGGGCCATAGAACAGTTTTTTCTTTTATGAATTCTTTATCATTCTAGTAATCTAGTCTGTATTCTATCTCCAAAAACTCTAGGCTCTCGAAGTGCCTCAACTACTTGAATAATAAACGCATGTACACTCGGCGGAAAAAGTTTACTTAGTTAAATATTTCCTAAATAAAATCCTGAGAATTTAGATGTGCCTCCAATGTCATAAATTTAAAAACATTATGCACTATTTTCAAGACACTGTGTACTTACAGTCTTGTGTTTTACAATTCCATATTAAAATTCCTACGCGGATTTTGTACAATTATCAGTTCAAATGGATATTTACAGTGCTTAGGACTGGTAGCTGCCGACATTGTCGAACGCGCATCCGAATCTCGCGGTTGAAATGAATTTGGTCGAGTTGTAAAACTTGACAAATGCCTAGAAGCGTGCAAGAAACCAAAAACAGATTAGTTATTAGTAACAAATGCTCTAATTTAAGCGGTGCACTAGACAGTTTTCTTCTACTTTCGGTTATTTTTCAAGTAACCAAACAAAATATGTGATATAAAATTTTATTTATGTATTTAAAAATGTATATTAAACTTGCAAACACAATTTTTATTATTATACCTACCCTTGCTTCCTTAATAAATTTGCAATGTATGCCGTAATCATATAATATTAATGAGTTGACAAAAAAAATAAAAAAACCTAAATCCGCTTACATAATGTGATAGATTGAAAGTGGAAATATTAAAGTATATGTACACACGTTGTGTAACAGTTTTTTTTGTGATTAAATAATTATTATTAAGGTATGTAACCTTGTAGCACATTACAAATAATATTAGTAAGTAGACAAATAAAACTTAATGTTTCCAGATATAAAAATAATATAGGTACAGTGTGTTACTAAAAAACAATACAAAATTCATTAGTTATACGTTGACGTTGTTGTTCTGTTGGTAAAGTATTCGGTATTTCTACTCAGAGACGTGGCCAGCATCCTTTCGCTGCACTTTCTCAATTTTCTGGTGATAATAAATAGTCTGAAGGAAAGTTGGTAAAATAAAATGTTCTGTTCAAAATCAAATATTTTCCAGCACAATATATCAACTCGACACATGTCAAAACAATAAAATTCAGGAACCGAAATGGCGGATAAAAATACTCATCTCTTTAGTGTCTTACTTACACTTGATACACACTTTTGTTTCCGAAGAAATCGAAATGTTTAGGGGAGTGAAATAATAAAAACATTGAGAACTCCGATAAAATGTAACACAAATGTTTGTACAGATTCATGTAACAACTAACCACAAAACAGTAAAAACAAAATACTTTTACATACCAACTTTTATGCATTTGAGAACTGAATCGACAAGAGCTAAATGAATTTGAATGATATCAGCTTACTTTTTTTTTGGAAATCTTATACTGTGGTTTGGTGTTGTTATTTATAGAGAATAATACCACATTCTGTCGATTCTAATTTATGTTTTCAGCACAAATTATTTTTTACCTTCATAACTGTTCTAGATTTTTTATGTTAGATATATATACTGCAAATTGTAATTAGTACTGAATTATAATGAGCTGGATGACGTGGAAAGCTTTATCATTCAGTGCTGAATATCAGGCAATTAACCAGAATAATAAGTATTTATAGTTTTATTATGCAGAGGCAATTGCAGTTTAAAATTCAAAACTATATTTTGAAGTTAGAAATTAAATTCAATATTGGTCACATTTTTACGGAAAACAATAGTAAGTAGGTTTTTTTCATTTTTTAAGAGCTAAAGTTTGCAGTTTCATTTTAAAAGGTGTTTCATCAACATCTTTTTTCTCATTAATGTCTATTAATAATTGTCTATTATTTAAAAATTTTGATATTTATAGAAAAACTGTATAGTAGTTTCGAAAGTAGATGATTCAAAGTGTTTAGTAGTAAAGTTTCATTGAATTATATTAATTTCGAAAAAAGATATAATTGAATGAAGTCTAAAAAAACAAGTAAAATTAAGCATGCAAAAAAAACAGATTTTTAAGAAGCATTCGTTTAAAATTCTAAATATTGATGGCTTTGCTTTTATAATAATAATGTTTTATGCTCATTTGCAATGCTAAATCCAAAAGGAATTTTCGCTGGGATAACTATTAATTAAATAGAAATTATAATAAACTGATATTACAGTCAGAAAATCTACTTTTTCAAATTTGAAAGTATTTTTATCTAAAAGTTGAGATCTTTCTTTACATTTTACATGAGTTTATTTATTTTATCAGAATGTTATAAGCCCAAAATTATTATCTTTTAAGTCGAGCGGTTAATAAATTTGGGTCACGGGCCGTTCGCGCGTAACCACGAATTGAATACCAATGAAATTAATTTTATCTCGTAAACTTTTTAATTTACAGAAAAACTTTTTAGACAAAATTTGTAGATAAATGCATCAGCTACAAATTTTGATCTGGAAGTTTTTTTGTATATTTATTATTTAAACAATTAGAGCGAAAAAAACAAAAACAAAAATTTTCACTCGACGATTTTCTCATGCTAAACACAACCTTTTTAAATACCCAATTTTGAATTTTCAAGTTTTTTGTGAGGTTTTATGTGTACTTTGACTAGGCTAATATCCTTTGTTGATATTGAAAGACCCATAATAGAGGCAATAATTTTTTCACTTGAATTTAGAAAGCCTAAATACGTGTTCATCACCCTTGTCCACTTTTTCCTTCGATCTGTGCATTAATTAAAATGTATAGGAAGCCTAAGTTTATTGCTAAATAAAGTGCATTATTTTTTTAATTTTTTCATGTTCAGCTCGCTCTGTTCACGAGCAGCTACTGATACACATGATATTATTTTCTTTTACAGCAATTACATAAAAAAGATACGCCTCTGGTACATAAATACCGCAAGTAAACATTTCGATAACAGTTTTCAAGATTTCTAAAAGTAATATAAAATGAATGAATGTTAAATATAGAGTATTTAGTAAAAGTATTGTTTAATTTAAAAGTGTCTAGTAAAATAAATGAAATGAAGCATCTCAAGGACTGAAAGATTTATCTAAATACGTATGTTAATTTTTTTTTATTAAAAAAAAAACCTTTAAACTATTATAGCACACGAAAAATTTATATTAGTATAATTTTGGGTGGAAAAAATTATGATCCTGGAAATTAACAAAAATTCTAATGTCCTGTGCGCAAAATTATCAAAAAGAATATTGAATATACCACAAGGCACTTACAGACGATAATCAAAAGAAATTTATTAACAATAACTTGAGGATTATTTATTAAATTAAAAAAAAACTGGAGAGAATATTTATTTTGTTTCTGTTTATTTTAAAAACATTCATTGTATGTATAATGGAAATTCTATTCAATATATTTAATTAAAGAATATAAAACGATAGCAGTTTGTTATCTTGAGGAAATTCAGCAATGTCCATAAATGATTGATAACAAGCGTAAACAAGTAACGTTATAATTTGTTCAAAGGACAATTGCTTTTGATAATCTAATAATAATTATTGTTAAGACATTATTTTAATAATAATTTACTAACAAATCTATAAAATAAGTTGTATATATCGATTAAAGGCAGCATTTTATTTAGTTTACAGATAATAGAAAGTTTCCAAAATGGATTGTACTGAAAAACATATCAAAGTATCTCCTGAGGAAAAGGCGAACCCAATTTCTAGGCTCTTTTTTTGGTAAGTAGATAGATAAATAGTTTATTTCCTTTCAAAATCTTCACAATTTTATGGAAAGGGTGAGAACAATGTATAATTGTAACAAGAGTTGTAAGCAACCCATTACGCACGAAGTGAAAAAGTTTTTTTTTGAAATTGTATAATGTGTTTCCGACATTTAGGGGCATCACTCTTTTAATCTAAAATGTATTTCACTAATGCTAAGAGCTTTTATGTTTTTCAATTGATTAAAAGTATGTATACGTAAATGAAAATTTGATTGCAATTTGATTCAACAAAGAAATCTGAGTATGTTATTGTTAAATGTCACCTACAAGGAATGTTGTCAGTGCGATTTTTGACGTTTACAGACATGGGCGTAGAAAAACCTAATTACAATGATGAAATAAATATTACTTATTCGTTTATAATAAAGGCTCTGAGTTTTAGAACATTCCAAATATAGCTAGCAATTGCTTTAGCTGAATGTATTGAAATATTGTTTAGTGAATCAGCTGCAACATTGTAGTCGACTAGGTAATTTAAGGTGGATCGTTTCATACAACAATATATTGGACAATCAAAAAGTATATTTCTAACTCCTTTTGGTTACAAATAGTGCAGATTTCATTAGGGTTTATCTGATGGGTACACCCTTTGTATGTAAACTTTAAGGAGGATGTATTACATAACCGAAGTTCTTGTAACTTGGATGGGCATTTTTAGGCACAGATTTTTTTGTCGTGACGCAGATACTGTTAAAAGTTTGTATATGAGAAGGAAGGATGACTGTTGGCAAAGAGAAATATCTAGTTCTAAAAGTTTATTTTTAAATTTTAGCAAGAGAGATTTTCTATTAATCTGTAAAAAGCGAAGGGAGAGGTTATTCCAAGTAAGATTGGTATCAATAAAAGTAAAAAGTGCTTGCTATAACATTCCATCAGATGCAATTGTAGCCTAATTAGTGTTTTTATATAAAAGTATTTAAAACTTTGATAAAGTTGAGTGCGATCTGGAATAAGTTTAAAAAAAAGAAGAAATTATCTCGACCTTCCTACTAATTAACCCAACAAGCAATTTTTTTTTATTTGATACTGTTCACCTAGAATTTTCATGTTTCAGCTGGTTTTTGCCATTCATCAAATATGGATACAATCATCAAATAGAAGTGAAAGACGTATATAATACCGTTAATGCCGATTTGTCAGATCCTCTAACTAATTCTCTTCAAAGGTATGTATACTATTTGCTCAGCAGGTTATTCATTAGTGCGATATCTTCATTCATTCGATCGGGTTGTCTTCTATGTAGGCCACTAGTTTGACTGGAGAAATTTTCAGTAGTTGTAATGGTTGTATATGTATAGTTTCCTCTCCAAAATGCTTCCGTCTGAGTTCATGTAAGTTCTCGTAGAAGCAGAGTATGTAAGTGGGTGTTTCATCATAGAGTTCACATTTCCTGCATATAGGTTCACTAACTTTCCCCATTTTGGGCAGAAGATTCCTCAGCGTGCAGTGTGCAGTCACCAAGTCGTCGGTAACTGTCTTCAAATGTATCTTACTCAGTTTCAATAGGCATTTTATTACCTGCAATCCCCTCATGCATCCATATTAGAGCCACTTTGTTGTCTCTTGCCAGTATTGAGGGATTCTTTACAGTTTTTTACCAGTCTATTTGTTGGATCACTGATAGCTTTATTTTTGAATAAAATTTTGCCGTATTGTAGCCAGCCTAAAAACCCTTATTTTAAAATCAGTCGCAATTGTACAGCGTGTTTCAGAATCCAGTACCTGGCCATCGGTTTAAAATTTTTTTTCTTTATACAGTGTGACCCATTTTGTTTGGAAGCACCCCTATAAAATCCGCATTTTTCAACCGATTTTGATTTAGTCTTTTTTGTTAGATTTAGTATCAAAAACAGTATTTGAGTACAAATTTTCATACCATAATAGCTATTTTCAAGGCCCTCTACGTTAATTTTTCTTTGCCAAAAAAGACGAAAGTATATTAGGCATTTTTTTCTCTCAAATATGACTACACCACTGGATTCAGAATCATCACAAATGTAAACTATCAAAATTTTATAAAAAAAGTTTTATTAACAACAAAGTTATCACTACATGAATTTGGAAAAAGTTGTTTTTTAATTAAGTTTTTACTAAGAATGTAGACACATTTTAAAAATGGCAACATGGTAAACAAAAACTAGGACTCAAACATATTGCACTGTAAAAATTCGAAGCCGAAATTTTAAAAGACAGGATAATAGGTCCATTCTTTTTTGAGGGTAACATGAATGCCAATAACTTCATGGAATTCTTGGAAGGTGAGTTATCCGCAGTGATTGACGAACTGCCACTTGCAGAAAGAAGAAATTTGATATTTCAGTTAGATGGTTGTTCTGTACACTATTCTAGGATTGTCAGGCAGGCTTAACGAAAAATTTCCAAATGGTTGGATAGGTCGCGGAAACGAGTTAATCGAATGGCCTCCTAGATAGCTCGATTTAACTACATTGGATTTTTATCTTTGGGGTCTTTTGACACAAAAAGTGTATAAGACACGTCCAAGGAATAGAGCAGAACTGTGTGACAGAATACGACAGGTGTGTGCTGGAATAACGCCACATGAAATAAAAAAGCGCTAAGACATAGTCGCAAACGATACGAGAAATGTGTGGAAATTAACGGAGGTCTAGTCGAGGCTACAAAAATGTAGAATTTAATTATTATTAAGTAGTTTAATAATTAAAATGTATTATTTGGTGTTAATTTGTATTTTCGTCACATCAGCACAACTTTACATTACTCTCAGAAGCTATAACTCCAGAACGGGTTAAGGTATCGGCTTCGAATTTTCACAGTGCAATATGTTTGAGTCCTAGTTTTTGTTTACCATGTTGCCATTTTTAAAATGTGTCTACATTCTTAGTAAAAAATTAATTAAAAAACAACTTTTTCCAAATTCATGTAGTGATAACTTTGTTGTTAATAAAACTTTTTTCATAAAATTTTGATAGTTTACATTTGTGATAATTATGAATCCAGTGGTATAGTCATATTTAAGAAAAAAAAATGCGTAATATACTTTCGTCTTTTTTGGCAAAGAAAAATTAACGTAGAGGGCCTTGAAAATAGCTATTATGGTATGAAAATTTGTGCTCAAATACTGTTTTCGATACTGAATCTAACAAAAAAGACTAAATCAATATCGGTTGTAAATGCGGATTTTATAGGGGTGCTTCCAAACAAAATGGGTCACACTGTATATACCTAAATATATATTTACAGAAATTGGGAAGAAGAATTGAAAAAGAGGAAAGAAAGTAACAAAAAGAAGCCTAGCTTAAAAAAAGCGTTATTCAAAACCTTTTGGAAAAGCTATTCTTTCTGTGGTTTTGGATTATTTTTACAATGTGTCGTTATCAGGTAATGTTGTAAATCACTTTAACGATACAGCAAACAGTTAATATAATTTTTTTATAAACGTTTATTATTTTTTTTTTAAGGATGGTGCAGCCATTAATACTAGCTGAGTTCATTTCTTTCTTCGATACAGAAGGCAAACATTACTTTGGTTGGATTTGGGGATCTGGTGTAGTTGGATTATCATTTTTTCATCTAATCGTAGTCCATAATTCTTCTTTTTGGGCACAAAGACTTGGAATGAGAGCGCGGATCGCAATGTGTTCTTTAATTTATAGAAAAGTGAGTTGAAAAATCAAACAAGGGTATTTAATTTTGGAAACATAATAGAAGAGAGTATTAAACAACATTATACAGATTGCGAAAATTACATCGGAACCCTCACCTCGGATTACACAAGTACGACAAGGATATATGAAAGAGAGAGAAAGAATAATTGTGCGCGGTCATCACTTTGTTTCATCTTAGGGGTGTATACTTATTTCCCGAGACTGGCCGAATGGTCCTTTACAGAGAGAATTCACTAGTTGGTGGTATTCAGTATGCTCCCAACATGGAAGGAGTGAGGGTGTTGAAGAAATAACAAAATACAATCGTTATTACGTAACCTGTACATCTTAAAATTCATTTTTGTCAACATGATCATTTCAGACCAAGTTGACATTTTCTAACTACAATAGGATATTTTAGCCATTGTAACTTGAAAATAAAACAGCATTTCTTGAGAGAACCATAATTGATAAACTAAAAATCCCTTCCATTAATAAATTAAATTGAAAAAATAAAATAAGTAGGTAGGTACCTACACCTATTCTAAACATAAAATATAAACTTCCAGAAAAAATAGAAATAAAAATCCATTCTAAAGGTAAACATAATTTTAATGAATTAAGTGCTCAAATAAACCACCTTCCTGTGCCAGACAATAACCAAATCTGTGATAAAGATTTGATCTCATATCTCTAAGATTATTTGGCGTAATGCTGGCACAAACGTGCTGTATTTTCACCATCGAAAAAAAGTCAACGATAACGAGAAAAAAATTTCATTTGTACAAATTAAACTGCGCTTCCGGCAACAGCATTCGGCCAGTCTCGGAAAATACGTATACACCCCTAAGGTGAAACAAAGTACATGCCTTAATGACCGCGCATAATTATTCTTTCTCTCTCTTTCAGTTGTTTTTCTGTCGTACTTGTGTAATCCGGACGGTTCCGATGTAATTTACGCAATCTGTATAATGAAAAAGAACAAAATTAAAATGATGATATTCAATATGTGTTAAAATTGATAGTTACGAAATATTTTTTTTGTCAACAGAGTTGAAAAACATTTTATTACCACCAAACATTTCGTTTTCAGCTTCTAAAACTCAATCATACTTCCCTGGGTAATACTCCTGCTGGTCATATAGTCAATTTATTATCCAACGATGTACAAAGATTTGATTCAGCCGCCTCCAATCTACATTATCTTTGGATTATGCCAATAAACGCTTTGGTTGGTCTTTATATTCTTTATCGGTACGTTGGTATTGTTGCTGCCTTAACTGGAATGATATTCGTAACTTTGGAGTCTATTCCCTTGCAAGGTAAACTCACAATATTCATTGTTTCCCCATCATCATTTTTTAAACTTTTTAAGGGATTATTTCCCGATGGCAAGGAAAACTTAGATACAAAATTGCTCATAGAACTGATAAAAGAGTGAAACTAATGAACGAAATAACATCAGGTATCCAGGTTATCAAAATGTATTCCTGGGAAAAACCATTCGAAAAAGTCGTCGAACTTTCCAGAAAGTAAGAAACTGCTAGTATAGTTTGGAAAGTTTATCTGAAGCTACGCGGCATCGGTAAGGGGCGAGGAAACATGGCGGATATCTGTCACAAACGTACCAATGGCGTACGGTACCTATTTTTATAAAAGTATTAAAAATAATAATAATTATTATATATAGAAACTGATTTTTGCTTTGCTTTAAAGGTAAGGTATATTTCAAAACACGGTATTTGTTAAAAACAAATAATGTTAAGAATCGTACTAGAATTCAATATGGATACGAAATAGTTCAAAAATCTGACACTGACAATACCAACGCCACTGGATAATCAATGTCAGTCAATTGACGAAGTGAGAGGGAAGAATACACGCACGCGCTTGCCAATAGGAAGTCAGCTGGACGCTAAGCAACGAAGGTTTCGATAAATTTCACCAATTGAGTTAGTTCGGAGGGCGTGAAAATTATGGTTTTCTCACAACGCTGCCAGAACTTGAAGAAGAACCAAAACAAATTTGGAAAAATGTTCATCTTTTAATATTCATAAATTGAAAAAATAATGTTATATAATAGACAAAATCCGAGTAAAACAAGCACATTAAACAATTAACGTTTTCTAATTATTATCGCTACATACTTAGCACTTTATCTTTTTCATAGTTAAACGTAGCAATATCGAATGTTTTCGACTGCATTTCTTTCACGGCGTCAGATAAACTTGCCAAACTATACAAACATTTTGTGCTGCATCTTATAACAAATGGGATGAAAATTCCCGGGCTTAACAATCTTAGTTTTATCCATCAAGAACAACGCAATCACTCGATTTCAATACTTTTGTTGAGAGATTTATCTTTTGCTTCAAAATAGTCTTCAGTGTCATCGATCTCTTCATTCGAGCGAGCATTTTTTTTGTCTGCGAACAGTTAGTAGTCCCTGTGAGCTTTATCTGGCGAATACGGTGGATGTGGGAGCAATTCGAAGTTCAATTAATGTAGTTCTGATTGATACAATGCGTTGTCTTGATGATATTTTCGATGTTTTCCGGTGTTACCGCCTCATTTGGACGTCTACTGCGTTCCGCATCATCGGGGTCTCTACGACCACGTTTGAAGTCAGCAAACCATCATTTTATTGTTGTTTCTGATAGAGCTGAGTCCCTATAACACTTTTCAAGCCATTGCTTCGCTTTCACGGTATTTTTTCCCATCAAGAAACAGTGTAAAATTGAAAGATGAAATTGTTTTTGATCCATTTTTTTGAAAATATTCACTCTTAGCACAATAACTCACGAACTAATGAATAGAATATCATGAAATTTTGACAGCTGACTTTTTAAGGTTAGTACTAACTGTGTGTCAGGCCCGGGACTTTTTAGCCCTTGCGTTACTCATTGTTATTTATGTTTTAAGGTTAGAAGTAGACGTTATATCTAAAACAGCATATTGTTACGGTGTTCTATCCGCTATGAGTGTCTTTACTGAGCGTTTAGTTCTTTATGTGACATTAATAACGTACGTTATAATTGGGCAAAGATTAACAAGCAACGTTGCATTTTCTTTAGCTCAACTGTTCAACAGCATTCAAGCTATAATGGCGATTTCATTTCCAAGCGCTTTATCATCTTATTCTGAAGCCAAAGTCTCCATCAAGAGGTGAGAATTTTTATTGAGTTGATGAAAAAATCTATTTTCAATTTTTTTTTTTTAGATTAGAGGAATTTTTAATGATGGAAGAAAAAACAGAACAAACAATAAAACAAAAAGAAACTGCAGATACCCAACAAATAGGGGAAATTAAGCTGGATTCCGTCACAGCCAAGTGGAACTTTACGAATATTGCTCCCACATTAATAAATCTCGATTTGTTTATAAAACCAGGAACTTTGTGCTGCGTTATAGGCAGTGTAGGGTCCGGTAAAAGTAGTCTTCTACAGTTACTATTAAAAGAATTACCGCCATCTAGCGGAAAAATTAGTATATCCGGAAAAGTATCATATGCCTCTCAGGAGCCTTGGTTGTTTGTTTCCAACGTGAGAAATAATATTTTGTTCGGGAAATCTTATGATAAAAAGAGGTAATTACGATATTATTCATTCTTAAACTGGTTCCTTTAGATTCTGCTGAAGATGCTACGTTAATGATTTAATTGGTTTTAGATATCAAGAAGTAATTAACGCTTGTTGCTTAGAACGAGATTTTAAGCAGTTTCAACATGGAGACAAAACTATAGTTGGTGAAAAAGGGACCTCTCTTAGTGGAGGTCAAAAAGCGAGAGTTAATTTAGCTAGAGCAGTTTATACCGATGCGGATATTTATTTATTTGATGATCCTCTTTCTGCCGTAGACACGAAAGTTGGAAGGCATTTGTTCGAGGAATGTATTTCGAAGTATTTAGCTGAGAAGACTAGAATTTTAGTAACTCATCAAGTTCAGTTTATAAAAAAAGCTGATCTGATTGTTATTATTAGTAATGTAAGAGTGTATTTGAAATTGTAAACGGTATAATATGAAAGTTTAACGTTTTAGGGTAAAATAGAAAAAGTTGGAAAGTTTGATGAATTGACACAAGCTGATCTTAATGATATTCATGAAGATCCTATTGATGACAATGCAGAAAATGAAGAAGAGACTATTGTAAATAACACGACTCACGCATATCGAAATAGCTTTCATCAATCTTCAACTTCCTTAACTGTAAGTCAAATGTTATACTGAGCTTTTCAATGAAAACTTTCTTTTTGATCATATGTATACGTTATAACTTTAACCCCCTCCCCCCTATGCTGGCTGAGTGGCATTAATTTTGGTTTTCAGTTATCCCCATAAAAAAAGTCTAGGGGTGATATAGGTGGTCATTTCAACATTGAGCCTCGTTTACCTATCCATCAGGCAGCAGATGATTCGTTTAAGAACCGTCTTAAATCGAGAGCGTATTGTGGAGGTGCACCATCTTGTTGAAACGCTGGCAAAGCTTCTGATAACATTTTCTAGTATTCGTATAATTTCGGGATCGATAGATTCTGATTGTAGATAAGACTCACCAGTGTCGTGCAGTCGTTCACTCATCAATTCACAAAACTGTAGACGCCGGTCGAAATCGTCTTCATGTAGCTCTTGGTCTAAGGATGGATAGTTAACTACTCGTTGTGGTTGGTGTTTTATTATTGGCAACTGAGTTCTTCTGGGATAAGCAGCATGAAACTGTCTAGCTGTGGCTCTTGAAGATTTATTATTTTCATTGTATAATCCTACAATTTCTTTATTAAAATTAAGCTACACACTTGAAACTTTATTTTAAAAACGCCAACACCATACAGATTGCGAAAGGACTTTTCGAACCGTACGATTTACACAAGCACGACAAAGAAAATATGAGAAAAACAGCTTGAAAGAGAGAGAAAAAACAACTGTGCGTGGCCAGCGAGGGCGTGTATTTAGTTCCAGAGGCCGGCCTAATGTTCACTGCCCCCCCATTTCAACCGCATGCCATTGTATTTGAAAATGGCACTGTTGCCGGATGGAGGTGTTTAGTTTTGCCTAATAGTGCATGAGCTTGAAAAGGAGTCAACGATGACGAGACAAAAATATCATTTGTACAAATTAGTCTGCGCTTCTGGCAACAGCGGTTGAAAAGGGGCGGCAGTGGACATTTAACCGGCCATAAATACCAATTAAATTTTCAATTTACTTTTATCTTCCAGAGTTCCGTACATGTAAGTGAACCAGAAGAAACCGACGAATTGATTGAAAAAGGTGATATTTCCAATTCAACATACGCTGAGTACTGGAAATCCGGAGCTGGAATTGCTTTCCTAATTTTTACTTGTCTGGTGTTTATTATAGCACAAGTTGCTACGAATTTAACGGATCTTTGGCTTACACACTGGTAAGTATAACTAATAAACCTGAGGAAACATAATATGACAAAATTATTTTAATTCAAGGACCAATATCGAATCGAAAAGATTTTCTTTGAACGAAACAAGAGAATTACCATCAACAATTCAAGATTCAGTGAAATATGTAAATCTTAGTGTAAACAAAACGATAGATGATTCTAGTGAAATTGAAAGTCGAGATTACTACATTTGGATTTACAGTGTTTTGATATCGTGCTCAGTTATACTTTTGACATTCAGATCTTTCTTATATTATCGAATATGCATGACAGCTTCTAAAGTATTACATAATAAAATGTTTAGTAACATCCTAGAAGCACCAATGAGATTCTTCGATATGAATCCGTCAGGTAATAAATGTACTATTAACGTTACATCTATATTACATAACGGGGTTGTAAGTGTTATTTTTGAACTTTGGTATTTTCAGTATATGTAAATTACTTTCAATAGCATTTATAGTTCTATTGGCTGTTGACGTCATATTGTTTATTGACTCGTCGTCATATATCCTTAGGCTGTTGTTGAAGATTTCCATCCGCCATGTCGCTTAAGAGACACTAAATCACCACCGGCATCTACCAAAAGAGTGGCAATAGCTCGTCTTGAACAGCTGTATACATTTAGGGGTCTGGTGTGGTACTTAATTCATCTACACTATTGTATTCACACATATATACTGGGTGCCCCGAGACTGATATGAAAAGTTGTTTTTTCAACTTTGTAACAATCCATTTTCTTTTGAATACTTTGAATACCTCTCTCGCCACTCCAAATCAACTTGAATGTATTTTTTACCATTTCTTTTACAGGACGAATATTGAATAGATTTTCAAAAGATATGGGTGCAGTCGATGAATTATTGCCTCGTTGTCAATTTGACGCCATTCAAATTTTTGTAGTGATGATCGGTATACTAATCATGGTGTTTATCGTATCTCCATATATGATACTTCCGGTAGTTTTACTTGCCCCTCTTTATTATACTTGGCGGAAAGTATATATGGCAACTGCTCAGGCATTAAAAAGACATGAAGGAGCCGGTAAGTTGTTGTACCTAACCCAAAAATATTTTACTACGACCACTATTTTGCATATTGGTTATAATATGCAAAATTAACAATTTGTTATAGTCAAAAAGGGACATAAAACATAACCAAAGTGACATTAGGCATACCCAAAATGAATACCTACAGAAAATTGTCATTCTGCTTATCTGTGGTAACTAAGCAATAAGCCCGCAAAACAGTCCGACTGTCGAGCTGAAGACGCCATCTTAGCTACATTATACTTATTACAGTTTTAACAGTTTTCCTTTTATTTCGTCCGGTGATTTTTATAATAGATTCTGATTTTGGATGGTGGTTGTAGAAAAAACTCAGTGTGCAACACGTGCGTAAAAGTTGCGAACGAGACACTATTTTCTGTTTCAGCGAAAGCTCCTATTTTTTCACATATATCGGCCTCACTGTACGGAATCACAACAATCAGAGCTTGCAATGCTCAAGATATGATCATAAAAGAATTTGATACGTTGCAAGATCAACATACCAGTACATGGTTATCATTTTTAGTAAGCAGTGCTGCTTTTGGATTCTATTTAGACTTCATCAGTTGGACGTTTTTAGCTATAGTTACTTACCAATTCGTTATTTTTAAAAACGGTAAGATATGTTTGTTATTAATAAATAAAAAACTAGTACCGATAAAAGTTGTACAATTTTCAGAAGATACTTTGAGTGGTAGTGTAGGTTTAGTGATATCCCAATGCCTTATTTTAACTGGAATGGTGCAATACGGTGTTTTTATGACTGCACAGGTTGCAGGAAATATGATTAGCGTTGAAAGAATACTCCAATATACTAAATTAGATAAAGAAGGTCCATTTGAATCGTTGGCGATTAAAAAACCGTCCAGAGATTGGCCTAGTAAAGGAAAAATTCTGTTTAAAGATACTTATCTTCGATACTCAATTGAAATGCAGCCAGTTTTAAAAAACGTAAATATAGAAATAGCATCAGGAGAAAAGGTAAATTTGTAACGAGTTATTTAAATGATAGAGTCCGACCACGATAACTTTGGGACACCACGTGGTCGCGGGTGTGGCGTATTAGCCAGTGGCGTACTGACTAGTATTAACGTTAAAACATAAATAATCCAACGTATTATCGAGGATGTGTTCTCGTTCTATTTGTGAGTTTTCGTACTCTTTGACGTGTCGACAAATAATCGTCCGTTCACTAAGTCGAATCTTTTTCGGGATAATGCTTCAACATCCTTTTGTAAAACAAATGTAGGATTATGAGCCGGTACCCATATATTTTCAATAGGGTTCAATTCATCCAATACATACCTAAGTGGGCATAAATACAGCAACCCGATCTGTAATTTCCTTTGTTTGACTATACAAAGCTTTTCCTTGTTTCACTCTCTTGGGAGACATGACACTAAAAGTTCCAAGACATGAAAACTTCACCATTCGCAACAACAAAATCGAACAAGAAGACCGAAAGCATAGTACTGTCTGGTCTGCTGTCAACACTGAAATGAAAACGAAGAAGTTACATAAAATAAAGTTGCTCCGCCGCTGGCTCGAAGACGCAGCCAGTCAGAGATCGGCATTGCAATCGAGGCGGCCCTACGTCGAATCACGTGGTGTCCCAAAGTTATTGTGGTCGGACTCTAGAAATCTCAGTTGAAATTAATGCTATAAATGCAGAACTGTCAGTTTTCCCATTGTACATAAAACATATTATTTTTTATGTTTAGATTGGAGTTGTGGGACGCACGGGGGCGGGGAAATCTACCCTTATCGCTTCATTGTTTCGATTGGCTCCAATAGATGGCACAATATCCATAGACGATTTAGACATCGCCGAAATTGGTTTGACTGATTTAAGGTCGAATATTTCGATAATTCCGCAAGAACCAATTTTGTTTTCAGCTTCAGTTAGATACAATTTGGATCCGTTTGAAAAACACAGGGATGATGTTTTATGGCAAGCTCTGGAAAACGTATGTGTATCCAAAATAAATTACAAACGGCACTTGTATCTCAGAAACTTACAGCTCGGGGAAAAAAATCTGTAATACAAACTCGCATATGAAAAACTCTAACGGCGGAGGAGAGTTTTTCGTATGCTACTTTGTAATACGATAAATAGTTTCTGAGCTACAGTGTAATCACGGTAATCACGGTACATTTTATTTTCAGGTGGAGCTGAGAACTGCAATAACCGATCTGAATCAAACTATCAGTGAAGGAGGATCTAATTTTAGTGTAGGCCAAAGACAATTAATATGTTTAGCTAGAGCTATAGTTCGTGATAACAAAATTCTTGTGATGGACGAAGCCACAGCCAACGTAGATCCACAGTTAGTATCTATATATTTTGCTGCAATTTACTTTTTACTCTAATATTGATAGTTTTAAAACAACATATTTATAACGGTACGGTGTATCGATACTTTACACAGTATCGCCCATCTCTATATGTCACATTATTTGACGTACTCCAAAAATTTATTAATTTTGACGTTAGAATAATAAATACCAAATTATTACTTTCCGTTCTACGTTCTCGCATACTTAACTTTTATTTAATAAATAAAACAAGGGTCGTGGACAATGTATAGTATTCTACCCGCAATTTATGGCCATTATTTACTCGAGTGACTTGCGCCCCTTTTATACGGCTCGTGAATAATGGCTATCATAAATTGCTCGTTTAATTTGTTATGTCGAGGAATCCAGGGAATATTAAATACTTGCTAACTATATTAATTAATTAATAACTTATACAAACGACACGGTTATTTCACAGGTTATAGATATGTCTCTTTAAAACGAGGGAAAGAGAGCTGTCACTGAGCTTCTACTTTTTCGTGGTCAAAACCTAAACGATAGCGCAGCCACTCATTAGTTAATATGCTACAAATATTATACTATTTTTAACTAGACTGTAATATTATTATTATTAGCTGAAATTTTTTTTTTTAGAACTGACAACCTAATACAGAGAACTATACGAGAGAGATTCAAAAATTGTACTGTACTTACAATTGCCCATCGCTTAAATACTATCATGGATTCAGATAGAGTTTTGGTGATGGACGCGGGAGAAGTAGTTGAGTTCGATCATCCACATGTACTTTTACAAAATCGTGATAGTTATTTTAGTAAAATGGTGAAAGAAACTGGTTCAGCAATGGAAGATATGTTAAGATGTGTTGCTAGCACTGACTATAAGAATAAACATGAAAATTTGTAATAATTAAACGAATTAAATGAATTTTAAAGTAAAATTATTTTCTTTTTTTTATATTGGGAAAAATAAGGGCATCACATCAGTTACAACTTTACAAATATAGTCCTGCAAAAGAATTATACAGCCTGTTCAATTAAGCGGTGTTTCGGAATTCGGTCCGGGTACATAGCAAAAGGGCTACCTGCTCACAGGGACCTTGTCCAAATCCGAAAGGGTGATTTCGTAATTCGGTCCGCTGTCGAAGCAGGTAGATTTCATGTGGGTATTAAAAGATTATTTTTAGCAATTGTTCTTCTGAAGTGCAGAGTGTAAGACGTGTTTATTTGTGTCCGTTATTGTGATTTTGTTTGTTTGTTTGTTTGACATGGAAAATATTAATTTCACCTCTATGACGAGTGAAAAGGGTAAGCGTTTATTAATAATAGATGGGTTTAAATTTTGTTTTCAAAAATCATTATCTCAAAAATACGAAGGTGGTTTGGTAGGGGTAGGTTTGGTTGGGTTATTATTGAAAATTATTATAATTTATTCTGTCAAAGATTAGGGTTAACGTTTGTAATACGTTTAAACAGTTCATTATTGTGATATTTTGATTAGGATTCAGCACAGACCTGCCTTTTTTTCCATTTTTTCCAACGTAATGTGTTAGAAGGACATTAACCGTCAATGACGCATACCAAAAAGGCTATTATATGAACTCTATGAGATAACACAAAAATATAAAACAATCTTAAGTAAACAAAGTGGTGCTTGAAGACGACTTCTCTGTACCTACAATTATTACTGCCAATGTTTTGGTTTTTATTTAGTGGTTAAAAGCTTCAGGCACGTATAACCATGAAATAAAGCCAAGCTGTTTTTGTTTCATGATCAATTTTCAACACCCTGTATCTATCTTGTGGCATAGTATTAACCCTTTATCACAAATTTTAAAAAAAAAAAACGTAAAAAAGCTGGATCATGAATGTAAACAAATACCCAACTGAAATCAGCCTTCAATAGATTTTTATTTTAATATAAGATAAAAGTTTTATGCTCTCATCTTCTATCAGAGTTCATAATATTAATAATAAACTTGACTCTTCTCTTATCTAACTGATTTTGTACAAAAAATTTGATGGCGTAGGGAAAACGTCAAAATTGTAACACGTCTTCAGAAACTATAAGGTAATTTTTTTACAATGATGGTTAGATACTTATTAGTGAGGTGAATCCTCAAAAATATAATTGACTGAAACAATAGGTAATGAAAAATGTTCAAGGTTAAAATATAAACAGTATATCATATCGCTTGGCTGTTAACATAATGTGTCACTATTTTTTTTAATGAATACAAAAAATACAAATAACTAACTGTAATTATTAAAAATATTCCTTAAGTTGGGATGGAGAATGACATTTTTTGTACATTTCATTGGTATAGTTATGTTCAAAATATATAGGATAGTCCAAACATTGGTAGGTTTATTAGTTTGTTTGGTATCTCATCTCGGTCGACATCTTGGCTGACATCTGGGACGACATCTGTCAGTTTTTGTATAAAATCATTCTTTGGCATTCGAATAGTGTAATGGAATTTTAGAAAAAACACATTTTCAACATAAAAGTCTTGTAATTACCTTAAAACCGTGAATGTTAAACTGAGAGTGATTGCAGAAGAATAGTCTACTGGGAAAAATAATTTCAAAAGCCTAACTTGAAGGGTTTTCGTCTTGTGACTAATAAATGTGAAAGTAGTGAAAATAATCGAAAATCCACTTTCTGAAACTTCATAACTCGACTAATTGGAGAGATATAATGTTCTTCTCCATTTGTCTCAATGGAACATTTTACATATAGATATTAATTTTGAGTAGATATTTCCAAACATTAACGGAGATAGTAGAGAGCAATTTAAATCGCGAATTATTTCCATACCGTCCTAAACTAACCCAACATTCCCAAAAAATGCTTACACCTCCCCCAAAAATGCTAAAACCTCCCCAAAAAATGTCTAAACCTCCCCAAAAAGGTTAAACCTCTACAAAAAGGTTTCTTAACCTCCCCAAAAAGGCTCCTTAATCTCCCCAAAAGGGTTAAACCTCTACGTAAAGGTTTCTTAACCTCCCCAAAAATGTTCCTCAATCTCCCCAAAGAGGTTTCTTAACCTCCCCAAAAAATGCTTAAACCTCCCCCAAAAAAATGTATAAACCTCCCCAAAAAAGTTTCTTAACCTCCCCAAAAAGGTTAAACCTCTACAAAAATGCTCCTTAATCTCCCCAAAATATATAAACCTCTACCAAAAGGTTTCTTAACCTCCCCAAAAAGGCTCCTTAATCTCTCCAAAAAGGTTAAACCTCTACAAAAAGGCTCCTTAATCTCCCGAAAATATATAAACCTCTACCAAAAGGTTTCTTAACCTCCCCAAAAAGGCTCCTTAATCTCCATAAAAAGAGGTTTCTTAACCTCCCGAAAAATGCTTCTTAACCTCCCCCAAAAAATGCTTCTTAACCTCCCCAAAAATGCCTAAACCTCCCCAAAAAGGTTTTTTAACCTCCCCAAAAAGGCTCCTTAATCTCCCCAAAAAGGTTAAACCTGTACCAAAAGGTTTCTTAACCTCCCCAAAAAATGCGACAACCTAGATTTTTTGGAGAACAGCCTAGATTTACAGCCTAAATTTACAGCCTCGATTTACAACTTTGAATTTTTGGCGCGATACCTAGAACTTTTGTCAGGAATTCCAAAATTTGAGCGAAACCCAAAATTTAGTTGGGAAACCTAAAATTTTTGGCAGGAATTTAAAATTTTTTTTCGCATTTTTGGTTTAAAAGTTAATTTTGACCATGTTCCCCCAAATTTAGAAAAAAATAAATGTCGTATTCGGCATCAGCATCCTCGAAAATATAAAAATAGACTGTTCATAGCGACTAGAACGAGGCTGGTCAGTTTTTCATTTGGGGGTGTCCCAGTCCTCTATATTGGGCCCCCTTTCTTTTACTTGGTTTCTAAGGAAAGTCTCGGTGACTAGTAGCTCCTTTTGACCCATTTGCAATCTCTTCTGTAATAATATGGATGGAGGTTTCTAGTAATTCTTTCAGAAATCCAAAATATCAGGTGATTTGCATTAGATCCTTTTTGACATATTTAAAACAGAAATAAAATTAACTTAAGCTGCCAATAATTCGAGTCCGGTCCTTAATTTGACATCGATATCAATGAGTCTTTAACTGCTTTCAGCGTTGAATCGTTTTTTTTTATTTTAATAATAAGATAAAAGTTTTATGCGTTCATCTTCTATCAGAGTTTAAAACTTTAATCATACTGGTTCTATGGACAGGAGATTAGTTAGTTTTTTACGCAATCTATGTAAGTAATATTAATTTTTTTCGAATGTTTTAAAAGATTACTTGTTGGTTTGACTTGCCGCTCTGTATGATAATTGGGATACTAAACAGTTATAAATAGCTAGGTACTAGCCTATACCGTTTTTATCACATAAATATGAAAATTACTCACATTATTTAAAAAACGAATACCTACAGTAGCTATAATAGTACCATTAATGCATTTTTCTTTATTACTGCTTGTGTTTGTAAACGTCTATCGACCGGTAAGTACTTCTTTATTGGCTTTACATCTTCTGCACAAAACTTCACAGACTTTTCTTATTTTGTGTAGATTTCTCCCCATGGTACAGTTTCCATTCTTCAAAAGTCTTTTACCCAGGTTAAGAGGTCCTTGTCTACCTTGTTCAGTAAACTCTGCATGAAGATGTCAACTTCCATTTGAATAGGTGTTCTTTATCTAGCCAGTTCCCGATTTTCACTCTTATTCAATCCTCTGTGATTCCCACAACGGTTCCGGTGATGGAGATTTCAGTTTAGGCGAAAAACCTATAATATTCCTGATATTTTCATAGCTTGAAATACAACATTTTCTTTCTAGGTTTGTTCACACCAGCCCTAATGTCAAGGTTTGTTTTAGAACCATCAGTAAATCTGATAATGTCTCCAGGTGTATCATGTTTTCCTTTGACATCCTATCAAAACTGGGTTCACCTAGTATTTACAGCCTAGAATTATTGCGGGAAATCCAGAATTTTTGCCGGAAATTTCAAAATTTGGGCGAAAATAAAAAAATGTAGGTGGAAAACCTAGAATTTTTTGCGTGAAACCCAAAATTTTGTATGGAAACCTAAAATCTAGGTGCGAAACCTAATATTTTTGGCAGGAATTTTGAAAATTTAGACAGAAAACCTAGAGCTTTTGGCGAAAAAACCCAAAATTAGGCCACGATGCCTAAAATACTTGATGGGGATTTCAGTTTAGTCGAAAAACCTAAAATGTTTGCCGGGAATTTCAAAATTTGGGCGAAAATAAAAAAAAATTAGGCGGAAAACCTAGAATTTTTTGCGTGAAACCCAAAATTTAGGCGCGAAACCTAAAATACTTGATGGGGACAGGAATTTCAAAATTTAGACAGAAAACCTAGAATTTTTGGCGAAAAAACCCAAAATTTTGCCACGATGCCTAAAATACTTGATGGGGATTTCAGTTTAGGCGAAAAACCTATAATTTTTTGCGGGAACCTAGAAATTTTGGCGCGTATTCCAAAATTTAAGCGTGAAATTTAAAAAATTTGGTGGGAATTTCAGGATTTTGGCAGGAAACCTAAATAGATCCTGGCTGTCAGTAAATATTCCTGATATTTTCATCAATACAGGCCCTAGCAGGAATCGCCTCTGCTTAAAATACAACATTTTCTTTCTAGGTTCGTTTACACCAGCCCCAAAGACAAGGTTTGTTTTAGAACCAACAGTAAACCTGATTATGTCTCCAAGATCATCATCAACCTAAAATTTTTGGCAGGAAATTTCAAAATTTAGAACTAGAATTTTTGGCGAAAAAACCCAAAATTTTGCCACGATGCCTAAAATACTTGATGGGGATTTCAGTTTAGGCGAAAAACCTAGAATTTTTTGCGGGAAACCTAGAATTTTTAGCGCGTAACGCAAAATTTAGGCTTGAAATCTAGAATTTTTGGCGGGAATTCCAAAAGGAGACATATAATGGCTTCAATTGATACCGACCCCGTGCTGCTCATTGCCCCGGTAATACCAAGGAGATACTCACTGGATTCATTTCCTCCTCCAAAAGACTATCGTTCCATAGGTGATCACTGGACTTATTATAGTTGTGGAAAGTCAATGAACCACTCGTATTCCCCAGGCTTTGCCCATAACTCTTCCTTCTAAGGTGGTGAAAAATGGGAGCAAAGTTTTTATAGGACAACGTGGTTCCTTGATTTGCAAAAAGGCAAAAGCTAGTATGCAAATATAACTCGTCGGCTAACCAAGAATTTAAAGTAGTTGTATTATGTTCAAAATGCGAACAAATAATGTAAAAATTCAAATGCTTACAGTAATCTTTAAAAGGTTGAATTACAACATACCGAACATTCTAGTATGTTAAATACCCAATCCTTTCTTTTTTATGAAAAATGTTTTTTTCCTGTCATAAACAAAAGAATTTTAAATAAAATTGCAACTTCTGTATTATCGTAGAAATCTTCCTGTAGCTACTACACTGATGACTATGTACATAATCTTATTGTTCTATTTAATATTTATTTAGACTGATAAAAGTTATGCCGTTATAAAATTACTACTTTTAGGAATACTTTTAATAAGAATGCATCAGTAAACTTCTTTTAAAAAGCTTTGTATTTCCATGGAAGGTTTACGATTAGTATAGAATTTATTTTGTAATTGATCCATAAACAAAATGGATTCATCGAAGAGGTATTTAAATCACTCACCGGAAGAAAAAGCTGGGGCGTTCTCAACTCTTTTTTATGTGTAAGTAATTAAAATTGCATACGTAATTGTTATAATAATCATATGATTACTCTTCTTACAATGTATTTATCAAATATAATTTGCTTGTTGATTAAATATTGGACTTGAACTAATTTTGGAAAAAGGCGATGACATTTTTAAGATAAAAACCTTTGAGTTGTCTGCAATGACTAAACAAAGAGATGGTAAAATTTAATCATAGTCAAATTTCCATCAACTTTAAAAGTGACATACGCACGACGCTTTTTGTTTTTAAGAGTAAAAACTACCCTCTTGTTTGAAAAATGAGAAACTTTTCTTTGTCTGTAAAAAATTCATTGTTTTTGACGATAACTTTGTTAATTTTCGAGATATCGTATCTTAGAAAAAAGTATTTTAAAGATAATTTCAAGAGCTACAATATGATGTATATATTGACTTTGGTATTTTGGAAGAAATTGATCAAAAAGTATTAACATTTTATTTATTTTTTATTTTTAGGTGGTTTTTGCCGTTTTTCAAGTTTGGTTACCAAAATGATATTCAATTGAAGGACGTATATAATAGCACTAAAAAAGATTTGTCGGGACCACTTGGCGACGCCTTACAAAAGTAAGCATTTCACTTTTTAACGATTATTACTTTCTTCTATTAAATTAATATCAGTTAGCAGCCATTCATACATTAAAAGTCAGGAATGTTTCTCGTTACGTCATAAGCATCCTAATCAAATCAATAAGACAGTTTTCACCAGCGGCGCATCATTATTAGAGGATTCGGCATGTATTTCTGGTTGATCTAATTATGAAAGGAAATAAATAAAAACCAAATTTAACATATCATAGTTAGACTACAATTTGAAATTCTGCAAATAAATTGTTACAAAACTCACCTCTTGAATGGCATTTAACGGCAGAAGTGGTCCGCTATTAGCGGGTAATATTCACGTAATTTGAGTTTACTTTCGTCCAAACGTTTACCAGGCATTTTTTCGAAAAATATCACAATAAATGTGAATTTCCACAGATCCGTCATACGATGTCCGATTGTAAGTCGAATCACGTCGTATCGGATGAATGCAAATGCCGATTTCCATTGCTTGGAAACAATCGTACGTTTTAGTAACAAAAATAGTAGCATATCACTTTTATATATGGAAAGAAAAAATGGAGAGGACTACAAAGTATCGAAATAACCCCAGAAATGTTCAAAACTCATTTGAGGATCGATTGTATCATTATATGGAGACCAATAGAAGTCAATTTTAGCACCTTATAAAATAATTTAGTATCTATTGTTTCGCCACTCAGCCAGATTCAAGAATGTCGACAAATAACCCCAGATCTCCCAACTGATTTACTCTCTCCCTTGTAGAGGAGAATCCAACAATGCAAATATTATGTATATTTAAAAAATAGGGTGGGGTGACCTTAGGGGTGAGGCAAATGTGATTATTGACATGTTTTTCATTTTTCCATAAAAGTGACGCCTTCATAATAATGTGGGGTGGATATTTTTCATTGAAATGCTCTGTATATGAAAATACTGTTACGGAATGAAGCCTTATTCAACAGTGTATTTACTTTTTGGTTTGCATTTTAGAAATTGGGAAGCAGAACTGCGTAGTGTTGCTGAGAAAAAAAAGAGTAAGCCCAGTTTGAAAAATGCCATACGTAAGACGTTTTGGGTGAGATTCGCCTTTTATGGTTTTGCAATGTTTGTCCAATTTGCAATTTTGAGGTAGGTGAATTTTGAATTAATATTTTCAAGTAAGTATTTTGTTTAACGCATTTTTAACATAAAAAGTGTTGTAAATACCACAAAAATACGAATATTGAACAGAATTTTCGGGAGAGTTTTCTCAAAAGCCTAGTCTACTTAGAAAAAAATTCACAAGATTATAACTTGAGTGGTTTTAATTTTACAAATCGTTAAGATAAAATTTCCGCTTGAAAAATGCCAAAAATATGTAAAATGGTCGTTTTTGGTACGAAAAAATTAACATTTCACCTTCATAAAATCATTCCAACAAACTAAATTTAACTAATTTTTCATAGGATGTCCCTACCTTTGGTACTGGCCCGATTCATAAAATTCTTCGACACCAAAGATAATCCCAATCAAGGCTGGATGTGGGGATCAGGAGTAATTTTAATGTCCTTCACTCACGCCATAATTTCTCATAGTGCTAGGTTAGCATCTCAACGGATTGGGATGAGAGTGCGCATTGCTGCTTGCTCTTTAGTTTATAGAAAGGTACGTATATAAACTACTATCATCAAAAAATGTATTTAAACAAATTTTCAGCTATTACGACTAAATCATAGCTCCCTCGGAGAAACTGCTGCTGGTCAGCTGGTTAATCTACTTTCCAATGATGTACAAAGATTCGACTGGGCGTCAACATATATGCACATGATTTGGATTATGCCCATACTCGCTATAATCGCTTTTACCATATTATGTTTTTATGTTGGGGTCATCACTGCAATAGCTGGAATGCTCTTTATAACATTGGAATCCATTCCTTTACAAGGTATGTTATTTAAATGAAAACAGCTAGAAAGTAATTCAAACAGTACTTTAAATCCCAGATTTAGGTATCTTCTTCAATAGTTTTCCTCCACTATATAACTGTGTACCTACCTATTCTTGTTTTCATCATGTTTCCAGAATTTTCGTCCCGTCCCAATCTAATCTTACTTAAGTGTGGTCTGCCAGTTCACTTACCAGTTCCTCTAGCAGTCTGGATATTACTTTGTGTCTGAAATTCATCTTAGTGAGACGGATTGGTTCAGCACCACCAGTCCTTAGAGTCATCGACATCTCAGCCTTTAGGCTTTTTTTGCTCTAGGTAGTACCGTTTATGTGAAGAGACCAGTAGTCCTTATCAGGCTCCACAGTCTTTTCACTAGGTTCTTCTTGGAGATATACGCCCTTGGAAGTTCTAGTCCTAGGAGTCTATACCTCCAATGAGATAATGCTTCACAATCGAAGATAACGTGAGAGGCTGCTTCCTCCTCTCCTATAAACAACCGACAGATAGGTTCCTTCCTATATATGCCGATTGTATGCATGTGCTTCCTTAAGGTGGGTTCCCACGGCCCGTGTTTTTGCAGGCCGGGCCGCGCCAACGCGCCGTGGGAAGAAGGTCACCTGAGGTGGCACGAGGAGGTGCGACGAATCCGCGGTGAGTCGGTAACTTCAAAGGCGCGAACTGGCGCGGTGCGTTCATGCCTGTGCAGACCTGTTGTTGTTGGGACAGATATCGTCATTTTGTATCTAGAATTGAAAAAACAGGGTTAATAGTTTTCGTAGACAGTCCCAGACCAGTCTAGATCAGATCTAAGGACATGTTAAAGATTTTAGTGCTGCCTGACCTCCTTTCGATATTCAATCGCAAACACATGCCGATAGCGTAGATTTCTGCAGTAATAAAGAACATCTTGGATTCATTATTTCACAATAAACTCCTTATCCTTTCCCTTCCCTATTCTTTGACCCTTCTGTATAGCAGAGCTTTCCTTGAAGAAGCGTCAATCTGTTTGGGTCTTGCCAGACTTTTCTCTGAGATACCTCTACCTCATATCTAGGACTGCATCTCTGTTTCTTTCAATATCACGAACTGCTCCTTATAAATATATTCAACCTGGATCTCAAAATATTTCCTTTCTTCTACCTTTATTGTAAATTTCTTGGAATTATGTATTTGTAGGAATGCTGTCTAAATGGCAAGGGAAGCTAAGGTACCAGATTGCTCTAAAGACTGACAAAAGGGTGAAACTCATGAGTGAAATTACCTCAGGAATACAGGTTATCAAAATGTACGCTTGGGAAAAGCCATTTGAAAAGTTTGTTGCGATTACACGGAAGTAAGTGCATATTATTATAGTATTGAAGATGATGATGATGATTGCGAAGATTAGCCTCAAGTGATATACAGGGTTGGGATAAAGTATGGAACCAAGTAAATTTCTTTTAAACGAAAAGAACGATATTTATGAAAATTTGGAGGTAAATGCAATGGAACAAAATGCATTTTTTGTTAATAATATACTTCCGGTTTAACCGGAAATGCCATCCACTTCTTTAATTTAAATGGGACACTATATATATTTTTACAGATTTTGAAAGAGCTTGTTAGAAGCAAAATTGTCGTCGACATTACAGATGTCTATTAGCCGTTCGCAAAACTCCAGCCGTCGGTCAAAATCATCGTCTGACAATTCTTGAACCAACTGTACCTTATACGGATGAGACTTTTCAATTTTTAATGTCTTTCCTACAGAAAGTCGACTGATACCATGGTTTAGTGTCAACTTTGTGGTGGAAGTTTGAGGCGATTCTTCTAAATCGATTGCAATATTTTGTTTAACAGTTTCGTTCGTTGCAGTCCGCGGTCTTCCAGGTTTTAGCAAATGTACATGTACATCAGATGCATTTTGGTCCATTGCAAATTTTCATAAACATCGTTCTTTTCGTTTAAAAGATATTTACCCAACCCCGTACAGAAGATACTGTGGTAAATATTCTCATGATACAATTATTGATGTTATTTACATTTTAGATATGAGATAAATGTAATTTCTAAGACAGCATATTGCTTTGCACTTATATCATCGATGGGTGTATTCACAGAACGCGTTATTCTATTTGTGACTGTGATTACGTACGTTTTACTTGGAGGAAAATTGACAAGTGACATAGCATTTTCTTTAGCTCAGTTATTTAATACCGTTCAAGTTGTTATGGCAATCTTATTTCCAATGAGTTTGTCTTCATATTCCGAATCTAAAGTGTCAATTACCAGGTTAGTATTTATTTGGATTTGAATAATCGTCCACTGTAAGTGCGTTTCGAACTTGAAATTTAATTTCATCCTCATTATTCAACCTAAGTATTTTTTAGGGTCGAACAATTTTTAATGCTAGAAGAGAATCAAGAGAAATTGGTAGAAAAACACGAAGATCAAATAGGAGATATCAAATTAACAGACGCATCGGCGAAATGGAATAAAAAAACTATTGTTCCCACTTTAATAAACGTAAATTTACATATTAAACCAGGAACTTTATGTTGTGTAGTTGGTAATGTGGGTTGTGGAAAAAGTAGTCTATTACAACTGCTCCTTAAGGAGCTTCCTTTAAGTCGAGGAACATTGGAAATATCCGGAAAAGTAGCTTACGCTTCTCAAGAACCATGGCTGTTTGTTTCAAGTGTAAGAAACAATATTCTTTTTGGGAAACCATTTGATAAAAACAAATATCAAAATGTAGTTGGCGTATGTTCTCTAGAAAGAGATTTCCACCAGCTTCCACATGGAGATAAAACATTGGTAGGTGAAAGGGGAACATCGTTAAGCGGAGGTCAAAGAGCAAGAGTGAACTTAGCAAGAACAATGTACTCAGAAGCAGATATTTACTTACTGGATGACCCGCTTTCGGCTGTAGATACGAAAGTTGGAAGACATTTGTTCGAAGAATGCATTACTAAATATTTATCTGGAAAAACTAGGATTTTGGTGACACACCAACTTCAATTTTTGAGAGAGGCGGACTTGATAGTTATTATTAATAATGTAAGTGATGTGAAAGATACAATTAAGTGCTTTTTTTATAACAGGGTAAATAAATTGAATAGATGTGGCTTTTACTTGATGAAGATCCATACTAAACGATGAAATAAAACAATTTAATTTGTTTAAATCTTTGTTTTATTTGAACTAAGTTCAATATACAATTCGTGACGCGTTTCGCTAACACAGTAGCTAGAGAAAGCTAAATGTCACAATAAGTAACGTCACGTCTATTACTTGGCCTTAAAGGGACACGTCCGGTCTGCTTTCGTTTTCACCTTGACCTTACCTTGATGCTTTTAATGTCTTAAATAAACTAACGTCTTATTTTGAAATGTAAATAATTTCGAATGAATCTAGTTCTGGTTTTTTATTTAATGCCAAAAGGCATCACAACGCGTCACGAATTGTATATTGAACTTAATTCAAATATAATGAAGATTTAAACAAATTGAATTGTTTTATTAAATGTTTTTAATTTTAGGGAAAAATAGAAAGGGTAGGTACGATAAACGAAATATCTGAAAACGATTTAAATGCTCTACATCTTAATACTGAAGTCGAAGATGCAGAAAAAGATAAAAAAATAGAAGAAGTTTCCGACGAAAAAATCGAATTGAAAAATGGTTCCCAGCTGCAGTCAATAACTTCTTTAAATGCAAGTAAAAATTCTTTATGTTTTTCGTGTTAAATTCTATAAAATAATGTTATTTTAACTGTTACCGGATATTTTAGAGTCTCGCATTTTCTGAAGATCCTAAAGAAACAGAAGAGCTGATTGCCAAAGGTACCGTTTCGACATCTACCTATCTGGAATATTGGAGAAACGGTGCTGGAATATCTTTCCTGTTGTTTATGTGTAGCATATTTATATTTTCACAAATGATCGCTAACGCTACAGATCTTTGGTTAACGAGGTGGTGAGTAACTACAAACTTAAAATTATACATTAAAAAGATTGTAACTGTCTCTAAACTCCTTAAAGATTACAATAAAAGTCACGAAAGTTTCTTGTTACGTCATACTTCCATGAATGTATCAAAGACACTCTAATTTTATGTGGATATCACTGACCGCGTATGTCCAATTAAAACAAATTGAAAGAATGCATATTATGTCTTTTGTGTCTGAATTAAGCTACGCCTCTACGTCTTTATCGGTTTGTCACTCTGTCTTGTGTTGTGACAACGATTTTTCGACAACATCCCTGGTGAACGTTTGGACGAAACTAAACGTGATTGTATTAGTAAGTAACCTGAAGATTTACAAAAGAAATTGGCTAATGGCGGACCACAGATGTTTATGAGTTATGACGTAACGAGGAACATTCGTGACTGTTACTATAACTCTGCTCTTCTTAAACATAAACATAACCTCATCAACTATCTTTAAAACGAAGTTTACAACATTAATTTTCTGTATACAGGGTGATTAATAATACACAATATGTCAACTAAAGAAAGTAATCTTAAGCTGCCCTTTGATACATAACTTTGATAGTTGTAGCTGTATTAACCACCCTGTATATCAGTCTCTGTCTATAGCTTCTATATCAAACTTACTTTTTTTCTATGTCCAAGGACCAACAGCGAAGCAGAAAGAAACAATTTTTTAAACGCATCTCCAATTTCATCAACCACTACGACAGAATTTTCAAATACATCTACTATAGATTCATTGATTGCATCTTCTATAGTAACAAATAATTTGCGAAACTCGTCAGTTAATACCGATAGTTTTAAAACTCAAGAATACTATATTTCTATATATTCTATATTGATAATAGCTTCAATAATATTTGTAACATGTAGATCGATGATTTATTATAAAATATGCATGACCGCTTCAAAAGTGTTACATAATAAGATGTTCAATAATATTCTTCAAGCTCCTATGAGATTTTTCGATACAAATCCCTCTGGTAAGTATATTTGTATTCTTCTTTACTTGGGAAAATTCAATGAACTAGCTAGCTAAAAATTTCAGGTTTCTCGTTAAGAATTTCAAGTTTCCGGCTCAGATTTTAGGTTTCCCTTCCAAATTTCAGGTTTTTCGTCAAGAATTTCTAGTTTCCCGCTGAAAATTTCCGGTTTCCCGCTCAAATTTTGCTTTACCTCACATGTTTTAGGTTTTCCGCAAAAATATAAAGCTTTTCGCCGAAATCCCAGGTTTCCCGCTTATAATTTCAGGTTTTCCGTTAGGAATTTCAGGTTTCCCGTTAGGAATTTCAAGCTTTCCGTTCAAATTTCAGGTTTTCTGCCAAAAATATCAAGTTTCTTGCCGAAATTAAAGGTTTTTCGCTAAAAATTCAGGTTTCCCGTTAAGAATTTCAAGTTTCCCGCTCATATTTGAGGTTTCCCGTCCAAATTTCAATTTTCCGCCAAGAATATCAAGTTTCTCGCCGAAATTCTAGGATTTCCGCCAAAAATATCAGGTTTCCCGCTTATAGTTTCAGGTATCCCGTTAGGAATTTCAAGTTTCCTGCTAAAATTTCAGGTTATCGCCCAAATTTCAGATTTTCCGCCAAAAATATCAAGTTTCCTGCCGAAATTTCAGGGTTTTTGCTAAAATTTTCAGGTTTCTCGTTAATATTTTCAAGTTTCCCGCTCAAATTTTAGGTTACCCGCCCAAATTTCAGGTTTTCCGCCAAAAAAATCAAGTTTTCTGTCGAATCTCCAGGCTTTTCGCTAAAAATTTCAGGTATCCCGTTAAGAATTTCAAGTTTCCCTCTCAAATTTCAGGTTTCCCGTTAGGAATTTCATGTCTCCCGCTCAAATTTTAGGTTTCCCTCCCAAATTTCAGGTTTTTCGCCAAGAATTTCAAGTTTCCCACCGAAACTCCTGGTTTTCCGGGAAACCTAAACAATTCACACTACTCGCTACTGAAAAGTGAACACTATGACTGACTGAGGATCTCTAAAATTTTACTCGCCTAGTCATCACGCACCCAAAGCTCAAGTCGCTAGCTAGATTTGATTACTTGTTGATAAACTAGCAAAAAGATTGATCGAAACACCGTCCTGTTGGCCATAATCCTTTTGCGATATCAGCTAAAGTGTAATATTTAAAGAAATCTTGACATTGGAAAGATCTGGATGAGATCCAGATGAGAACAACTGAATGTCTAAGAGCTTTGACATTTTGTGATCTTTTTCGCTGAACTTCTCATGTTTTAATTTTAAATTTTCTTAGGTAGGATACTGAATCGATTTTCAAAGGATATGGGAGCAGTTGACGAACAGCTGCCGCGTTGTCAAATAGAAGCTCTCCAGATTTTCTGCGTGATGTGTGGAATATTAATAATGGTGTTTATAGTGTCACCATGGATGGTAATTCCAGCAGTTTTACTTGCACCTTTATACTATCTGTGGCGGAATATTTACCTTCAAAGTTGTCAAGCGTTAAAGAGACTGGAAGGAGTCAGTAAGTGATTGCAGCAATTTGGTAAAGATCCATTCTTGATGGTATTTTAATTTTTTAGCCCGAGCTCCTGTTTTTTCCCATGTATCAGCTTCATTATATGGAATAACAACGATAAGAGCATCAGATGCTGAAGACATACTTATCAAAGAATTTGATTCCTTGCAGGATAACCATACAGGACCATATTTCTCCATGTTGGTCAGCGGAGCTGCTTTCGGTTTTTATTTAGATATATTCAGCTGTATATTTTTAACAATTGTTACGTTCCAATTTTTAATATTTAGAACAGGTAAGCAAGATTTTTAGATTTAAGTATCGAATTTTTTATTAAATACAATTCTAGAGAATACTTTGAGCGGAAACGTGGGACTGGTAATATCTCAATGTATTATTTTAACGAATATGGTGCAATACGGAATTCTACAAAGTGCAGAAGTTGTTAACAACATGATTAGTGTAGAAAGAGTTTTGCAATATACTAAACTGGATAAAGAAGGTCCTTTTGAATCTTTACCAGCTAAAAAACCACCTAGAGACTGGCCCACGAAAGGGGAAATTGTTTATAAGAATGTTTATCTCAGATACGCCGTCGATTTACCGCCAGTTTTAAAAAATCTTTCTATAAATATTGGATCCGGAGAAAAGGTAACCAAATTTCATGTTCTAAGTTTGATCTTAAATTGATTCTCTTTAGATTGGTATCGTTGGAAGAACTGGTGCAGGTAAATCAACGCTAATTTCTTCTCTATTTCGATTGGCTCCAATAGATGGATCAATAATAATAGACGGTATTGATACTGCGCAAATAGGTTTGGCCGATTTAAGAACAAAAATATCCATAATCCCTCAAGAACCAATATTATTTTCTGCTTCCGTTAGATACAATTTGGATCCTTTTGAAAATCACAGCGATGAGACCCTATGGAACGCTCTGGAAAATGTAAGCGTAGCTCGTCAACTGCCAGTGAACATATTAAAAAAATTTTGTTTGTAGGTGGAATTAAAAGACGTTATACTCGATCTAAGTAAACTTGTTAGCGAAGGAGGCTCTAACTTTAGCGTAGGGCAAAGGCAGCTTATCTGCCTAGCCAGAGCATTGGTAAGAAAAAACAAAATTCTTGTTATGGACGAAGCCACTGCCAATGTTGATCCACGGTAGGTAATTATTGAACAAGTTTCTGGTAGGTAAAACTTTTTTTGTATATTTTAGAACTGACGATCTCATTCAAAAGACCATTCGTCATAGATTTAAAGACTGTACGGTAATTACGATCGCCCATAGATTAAATACCATAATGGATTCTGATAAAGTTCTTGTAATGGATAATGGACAAACAATGGAATTCGACCATGCTCATATTTTGTTACAAATGCCAGATGGATATTTCAGTAAAATGGTTAGAGAAACTGGTCCCGCGATGGAAGAAACTTTAAGGGCCGTAGCAAAAACCGATTACGACAATAAAATGAGTATAATTACAAACAATTAAAAACAAATGGTTTTTTAATAGAAAATATTTACCAGATGATCAATTTGTAAAGTTATAATAGTGAAATGACTTCTATAAATAAGAGAGTTTTTAAAAATCGTATTAGTTTTACAAAAGTATATTATTTTTATTTAATTCCTAGCAGACAATTTATACAGATGTTTATCAGTGTGGAAAAATCTCCTTTTTGTAGAAAATTTTATGCTGATTCGAATGACACAAACTACAACACGTTGCGGATAAAGGTTCTCGAGATATTGGATCAAATGTGGAGAGATGTCAAAAAGTCAGACTTTTTTGACTATACCAATATTCGAACGATTGTAATTTCTGAACCTCATGTTTATCAGTGTCGAAAAATATCCTTATTTTAGCAAATTTTATGCTAATACGAATGACACAAACTACAACACGTTGCGGATAGAGGTTCTCGAGGTATTGGATCAAATGTGGAGAGACGTCAAAAAGTTTTTTGACTATACCAATATTCGAACGATTATAATTTATGAACCTCATGTTTATCAGTGTCGAACCTTAATGTAGCATATTTTATGCTGATTCGAATGACGCAGGGGGGCTGAAAGACCCTTTTGGGGGGCCGGAACCCTTTTGCGGTATCAGCCCCAATGTAATATTGGAAGAAATAGGCAAAAGGATATAATAAATAAATAAAATTATGATAACAAGCAAGCATATTTCATTGTCATTTGTTTGCCATTGAAATTATGGTAAAGAAATTTGATAACAAACAATATATTTTAACCTTAAACACCAAATAAGAAGTGGTTAAAAATTATCGATAATATTTTACGAAGTTACTGCTATTCGAAATGTTTTATTCTGTACATTGTCAAGATTAGCATTTAAAATTTAATAGGTATGTCCAATTAACAGTTTTTCGTCAATATTTTAAAGCTTTTTAAGCATACAGAATAGTAAAATGGAGTCTAATGGAGAATAATTGTCTAATTTTTAACCATGCATTACAGAATAACTGGTAAACGTTAGACAAATAATATTGTTAATTTCTTAGTGGTATTTAATACATACAAGGAAGAAAGTTGATGTCGTATATTAGTAACACGCTATATCAAAAGAGAAATATTTATAAAAATAGGTAAGCTACTGTTATTATTATTTAAAAAATAATCTGCTTGATTCGACTTGATAAAGGAAATGGTTCACACTATTCACATTATTCAGAACTGCAGTCAACAAGCTTCTAATCCCAACGTTTGTCGTTTCCTTCGATATCACTTTTCTTAGCAATCACATCGTACCTATAAATCTTACGTATACTCAATTTCAAGATATTTTGTTTTAACTTAACACCAATATAATTGATTCAAGAGAAAAGCCCACAGCAGTGGTAGTCGTTAAGAGATACTCATAACTCTTCCAATTCGAGAGTTAGAACGTTGTAAGTCCAGCAATCGATTCAGGGGAAAATTTTACATATCTAAACAAAGAGCAATTTTTCCACTGAGTATACACGTTGATAACGTACTAGGATTAACATTATTTGTCCACGACAATAAGTCAATGTTTTACCTCCTAACAAAAGGTGTATGGTACCCATATATCTACTAGAGTGAATTATGGTTCATAATTCACGCTATTTTCGGGTGGCTCGATTTTGACCATTTTCTTATGGAGATTCCCATGTTAGCGCCTCCGCCATGATGCCGAACTGTCCTAGCATATTTACTTTCTGTATTTAAATAGGTAACATGCCATGACAACTCAACACTCACAAAATTTCGATACATAGGTGACTAGAGATGGGGGTACAGTAAGAAATATACTAATAAATCTACGTATTTAGTTTAAGAAATTTGTCACTCGGGTTACTTGCGCCCCTCGCCTACGGCTCGGGACGCAAACGTCACCCTGCGTGAATAATGGCTATCAAAAATTGCTCGTTTAATAATATCCTATTATCACTTCAAATGTAGAAGAAATTATTTAAAAATACCTTTTCAAAATTTTTTAAGAATGAAAATATTTTATCTCTCACTGTCTCTGGCTACTGCTTAAAATTGTTATGAACTTTTAACTGTATATTATTTCATAATCGCTGACCTTCAACTTGATACCTATTTTAAAAAAAAAAGATTTTTCTTATCATTGTGTTTTTTTTATTTCAAATAAAATTTGCATCTGGTGTCATGTAATGAATTAAACACATTTAGAAACCTTCAGTTTTATTCTTTATTGCAAACTATATTATATAAAAAAAAAACCAATATTAAGCAAAAAATATCGCAACTTCAAGTACACAATATCAAACATTTTTATCAATGCTACAAGTAGGTATTTGTTCAACATTCATAAAAGATTATGTGATTTGAAGAGATTAAAATATTGTTTTATTTCATTTTCTACAAGTTTCAAGTTAAATACAAATATATCGGTAAACGGTGAACGTTTTCTTTTAAATAAAACAGATTATCAGACTGAAAATAGTGGAATGTTGAAGCATTATTCAAGAAATGGATTCCTCCAAAAAACACGTTAAACCCTCTCCAGAGGAAACTGCTGGATTTCTATCGAAGATAACTTATTGGTAATGTTAGAATGTATTTTTAACCATCACAGAATTTTATTAACCTTTTTAAATATCACCACCTCATCTTCTTCTCATAAAAAGATCTATACTGATTCTACTCAATCCCTGGAAAAGTCTTAGATACTCTCAGGTACTGTGTCCTTGTATCTCTATGTAACTCTCTTCTTTCACACCATAAAATCTACATTTTGCTTTAAGTACTCAGAAGCAGTACCCTGTTAGGACCCTTATCAAAACTCCTTAAAATCTTTTTTCATATTTTTGACTGTCTCAACCCTGCTAGAACTCTCCAATTATTCTATCACATTTCTTATAAAGAATAACTGTCATTTTTTACCCCATTTTTTCATTTTACCTCCAATCCTTTTGGGGTAATTATGTAGGTTATTTTGTGATACAGTATGGTTTGTTTTTAGGTGGTTTTTACCATTTCTCAAATTTGGATATCAAAATGATATTCAACTTCAAGATCTTTACAATACATCTAAAATTGATTTATCTGGATCTCTAGGAGATGCTTTACAAAGGTAAGATTGTTTTAAATAATTCAAATATTTGATTGACATCACTGTTTCTGTTTAATAAGTCAGATAAACATTTTTAGGCTGTCTCATTATTATAAAATTTGATTTACAAGTCACTATATCTTAGATCTGCAACGAAACTCTTAAATTCATGTATATTATTTTATTTTATTTTTTGGTTCAGTGTCCATACAATATTATGTGTCAAAATCGTATTGAATAGTTTTCCTGGCAATTTGAAATTAAAATACTAATTCAAAACTGAAATTGTTCCTAAAGCCTAAAGACTTTTTTTGTTTATGCTTTGCGTCCTTCTGGCTAGAAGGACGCAAAGCATAAACAAAAAAAAAATTTATTGGAATTTGAGATTTCGTTTTTATTTGTATCATTTCTATAATTTCACTAATGTAAGGTTTCAATTTATAATCTTGAAAACGATATCAGATTTTATGGGAAGCAACAAAAATATTAATCCGTGACTGTCGTTAGCGGTTAAGGCAGAGACAGTTGACTCTGGTTATGGGCATGTTTATCTGCTTTTCACTTTCCTTTAAATCCCGTCAGATGGCTCGATGTCAAAATGATTGCATCATATTCCATTTAAAATTGTTCTTATGTAATATGAGTTTATTCTATTATTTGCATTAATATAAAATTGTGTTTCTACTTAACAAATATGTATAAAAAAAGAATGAGATTACGGTGAATTTACATAAATAAAATGATCTTATCATTTTAGGTTATCTTTGACAAGTGTTTTTCAAATCAAACACGTAACATATTAAGTAACATACTTGAATTTCAAGGCTTAGAAAGAAATAATGAGAAAGTTTTAACAATATTCAAGAAGATATTAACACTAGACCATTTTAGATTTAATCACTTTAAGAATCTCTTGATTGAATGGTTCGGCACCACCAATCAGGGATTTCGAGACCTCGGCACATCAGCCTTTAGGCTTTTTGTGATCTTAATTGTATATGTAGAGACCTTATCAGGCTCTACAGTCCTTCTTGGAGAAATCCTCCCGTGGGTAAGGATGTTTCCTCCTCTTTCATGGACAACCGTCAGATAGGTCCCTCTTCTCATAGGCCATACGTATGTTGTATATACTTCCATAGGAACAATGACCGGTAAGTATTACCGTCACTTTCCTTATCTATCCCCTGGTGAGGATTAATATTTCGATAGTTGTACAACCAAGAGCAGCAGCTACTCCGAAACTGCAAAGCACATATTATGCTCATGGGTAGGGTAAGGTTTTAGTACCTTAGAGCCGAAACTATCACTAAATACAACCATAGACTTCGTCAGACGCACAAGCTTTTGGGGTGAATTGTATCCCTAAGGGTGAGCCACAATAGACCCACAATAGCCCCACTCACATAGAACCTAACCTACTCTATTGTTTGCAAGGGTTGTTTTTGTAGAGCTGATTGCCATTAAATCTAGAATTTACTTTTTTTAAAATTTTTAATTGAAATTATTTATTTATAAAAAAATCTGATACGAAATTTACAAGAAGAATGTTGTATTGAAAATATTTTGTGTTCAATTCAAAATATTCTATCCTAGGAATTGGGAAAAGGAAATAACGAAAAGCCAACAAAAGAAAAAACTACATCCAAGCCTAAAAAACGCTATTTTTAAAACATTTTGGAAAACGTATGCAGTGTATGGAGTTGTTCTATTCTTCCAATTCATCATACTAAGGTAAGTTATTGATCTCTCGAATATTCTTTATATAAGTATATATTTTTTTATTCCACAGAATGATCCAACCCATTGTACTGGCTGAATTCATCAACTTCTTTGATTCCAAAGACGAACCATATTACGGATGGATCTGGGGATCTAGCGTGGTATTTTTGGCATTCGGTGCTGTAGCAATTACCCACAACATTTTTTTAGTTACCCAAAGATGCGGTATGAGGGTACGAATTGCTGTGTGCTCCTTGGTTTACAGAAAGGTGAGTGGTAGCCACAAAGACAAATCTCCAAATAATATTTTTATCATTTCAGCTTTTGAAGCTAAGTCAAAATTCACTTGGGGATACAGCAGCAGGTCAATTGGTGAATCTTTTATCAAACGATGTTAAGCGGTTTGATTTAGTATCCCCATACCTACATTTTGTTTGGATATCTCCCATTAACGCATTAGTTGCTCTTTATGTTATGTATTACTACGTTGGATTCATCGCTGCTTTAGCAGGGATGACGTTTATTTCCATAGAATCTATTCCTCTACAAAGTAAGTCACCCCTTCACTTATTATTTACCCCAAAAACGCGGAAAGATCTAATAAGGCTAAAACTTTCAAAGAGCATAAGACCTAGGAGAGTGCTGGAAAGAAGAAGGTCACTTCCCATAATTATCTTTTAGGTTAGAAGTTGGTTGATGATTGTGTGGTTCAGTACACCAGTCAAAGGCTTAGAGTCTTCGGCACCTCAGCCTTTAGTCTTTTTGTGCCATTTATGTGAAGAGACCAGTAGCCCTTATCAGGCTCAACAGACTTTTCACTACGTCCTTGGAGTGCCCCTTGTGCCCCGGGACCCACTTAGCCAGGGTTAATAGTTTTTTAGACACTCCCAGACCAGTCTAGATCTGTTCTGAGGAATTGATAAAGATTTTAGTGCTGCCTGACTATCAGAGAGTATAAGGATCTTTTGGCCCCCTTTCGATCTGTATCTGTAGAGTAGGGAGGGTGAGTGTAGGCTCACAGCACTTAGGCCACATGTGACCCATTGTACATCCTCCCGAGGAGTTGTCTTCCTAGGTCATTGTCCATCCTGTCCTTCTCAGGAAGGTGGACAGGTCACTAGGAGACATCTCCTTTATATCGGCAGGTGTAGGCCAAGACTCACCGAACACACACTCTCTTATTGACGATAACTCCGGACACTCGCATAAGACATGCCTGACAGTTTCATCTTCCTGTTCACACATCCTGCATAGAGGTGTGTCCACTAGCCCCATAGTATGGAGGTGTTTCTCTAGTTGACAGTGACCAGTCAGAAATCCTACTGTTAAACGTAGGTTTCTCCTGGTCATCGCCAAATATTTCTTCGGCTCCAGCTTCCCAGGGTCGCCCAGGGTGATCCTGGCAAGACTGCATCCTTTGATTCCATCCCATCTCTTAAGGGATTGAGTATGGGTGTAGCGTTTGGCTAGTTCCGCAATTGTCGAAGTCGTTAGGCCGTAGGTGTCACTGGGTCCTAGAATTTTTAGTCCAGCGGCTTCCCTGGCTAAAGAATCAGCAATGCGATTTCCTTTACTCCTGTCGTGCCCTTTAACCCACCTCAGGATAATATTGTTATCTGCCGAGGCGTCAGCTAAATCTTGGTGGCACTCTAGTACTAGCCTCGATATAACACGTTGTCTGTTTAAGGCTAATAGGGCTTGTCTACTATCAGTGCAGATTATTATGTTTTTGCCAGAAATTCCTCTTCTGGTTAGTTCTTTTGTGGCAATTGAGATACCAGCCAGTTCTGTTTGAACTACGCTGGTATTGTTTCCCATTCCCCACTTCATCTTTAGGCTTAGTGCTCTTGAGTAAACTCCACATCCTGAGCCTTCTTTCATTTTTGAACCATCTGTATATATGCGTATTGCATTTGCAGCACCTGGCTCTGTGTTCTGTTTTATTTGAATTTTGTAGGGTTTGTTAAACAAAAACCTGGGTTCGATTGCATCATTGGTTGCCTGCAGCAGAGGTAGCGCAGTGAGCGCTTCCTGCCACAGGCTCAACCTCAATTGGCCCACTCCTACTTCGGGGTTTACACCAGCCGTGCGCAATCGTACCATGGCCATTAACGCAACCTCCTTGACGTACAGGTCCAGAGGGGTCAGACCAGTAATTAGTTCCATTGCTGCGGTTGGTGTTGTTCTCATGGCTCCTGTGATGTTTAAGCAAGCCATTCGCTGTATTTGATATAATTTTTGGATGGCCGTTGCTTGTAGAACCTTCGGTCCCCATGCAATTGCTCCATACGTTAACATGGGTCTTATTATTGCAGTGTAGATCCAGGTAACCACACGGGGTGACAAACCCCATGTGCGTCCCACTGTCCTCCGACACTGCTCATAAGCCACATATGCTCTTTTTGCCCCCTTTCGATATTCAATTGCAAACATCTTGTATCCATTATTTCACTATAAACTCCTTATCCTTACCCTTCTCTAGTCTTTGTCCCTTCTGTGAGAGGCTGTTTCCTTTTCACCAGATAGGTTAGAAGCTGCTTATGCCTATAACTTTTTCTAGAGAGATTATTCGAAAATAACGTCTGCAATTTTGTTTTTAGTGATAATTTCTAAATGGCAGGGAAAGTTGCGATACGAAATAGCACAAAGAACAGACAAGCGAGTTAAACTTATGAGTGAAATAACATCAGGAATACAAGTGATCAAGATGTACGCTTGGGAGAAACCATTTAAAAAAGTTATAGAAATTTCCAGAAAGTAAGTGATAACTTTTTGGCTACTAAGTTGCGTCGTAGTAGAGGGAGACATGTTAACGTAGTCCAGAAGATGCGATAACATTCTTTATAATAATTTTTAGGTTAGAAATAGACATCATATCTAGAACATCATATTGCTATGGAGTTATGTCAGCTATGAGTATCTTCACGGAGCGTCTCATTCTTTATATAACTATGGTAACGGTGATAGGTGTTGGAGGAAGGTTTACCGGCCAGATAGCATTTTCTTTGTCCCAACTTTTCAATAATATCCAGCTTGCCATGTCAATTAACTTTCCCAAAGCTTTATCTTATTATTCGGAAGCTAAGGTGTCCATATCAAGGTTTGTAGCAATTTCTTTACTTTTCTTCAATTCAAAATGTATATACTAAATTTTTAGGTTAGAAGAGTTTCTTTTGTTAGAAGACATGGAGGAAAACGAAGAAGATAATAATGAAGAAACGAATACTGGTGATATTAAACTTAGTGAAGTATCTGCATCTTGGTCATCAAAGTCTATTGTTCCAACACTAATGAATATTAATTTGCACGTTGAACCAGGAACTTTGTGTTGTATTGTAGGCAATGTAGGATCTGGGAAAAGCAGTCTTTTGCAACTGCTTTTAAAGGAGCTACCGCTATCCAGCGGTAAATTGAGTACGACAGGAAAGATAGCCTACGCTTCTCAAGAGCCTTGGTTGTTCGTTTCGAATGTTAAGAAAAATATTTTATTCGGAAAGCCGTTTACAAAAAAAAGGTAAACAGAGCAGAACAAGTTGACACTAAGACAGTTATTTGGTTGTTTTGTATTGATTGAAGGATGCATTTTATATTTTTGTAGGTATCAAGATGTGATAAAAGTTTGTTCCTTGGAAAGAGATTTGAAACAACTTCCGTTTGGTGACAGGACTTTGGTAGGGGAAAGAGGAACATCTTTAAGTGGTGGTCAAAGAGCTCGAGTTAACTTGGCTAGAGCTGTGTATACAGAAGCAGATATTTATTTATTTGACGATCCGTTATCAGCGGTGGACACAAAAGTAGCTAGACATTTATTTGACGAATGTATGTTGAAATATTTGAATGGAAAAACGCGGATTTTGGTCACACATCAACTTCAGTTTATGAAGAAGGCTGATGTTATTGTTATATTGAATAACGTAAGTGATTTTTTAACTCGTGATAAATTGAATTTCCTACAATATTCACCAATGAAGGTAGTGATTCATGGGAAAGGTTAAAAAAATTAGAAATTTGTGTGAAAATTACAATAATGTAACCATAGGTGCCCTTATACAGGGTTGGGGTAAAGTATGGAACCAAGTAAATATCTTTTAAACGAAAAGAACGATATTTATGAAAATTTGCAGGTAAGTGCAATGGAACAAAATGCCATCAACTTCTTTAATTTAAATGGGACACTCTATATATTTTTACAAATTTTGAAAGAGCTTGTTATTTTGAATTCATACATACTAAGTTTAGTGTAAAAAAATTTGTAAAAACGAGGAATAACTCACTGTTAGTTGTACAATAGATGTACATTTCATTATTTTAGAATAATGAGAAACAAAATTACTTCAAATGTTCAAAATGCTCGCCGTTTACTTGCTGACAATATGCCATCCTATTAACAAATTCTTCTTGAGTCACTCTTTCCAAGACTTCTCCACGTATTAGTTCACATTCATCAATAATTCTTTGTCTCAATTCCTGTATAAGTTGGTTGGTCGTCTAACGTAAACACGTGATTTTAGATAACCCCAAAGAAAAAAATCTAACGGGCTAAGATCCGAAGAATCTATGAATCCTCTACGTCCAATCCATCAAATTGGAAAATTCGCATCCAGAAAATCCCTAGCCCGTCTATCATAGTGGGGAGGTGCTCCATCTTGTTGAAACCAAACATTTTGTAGTAATTGCCCTTTCTGTTGAAGTGCAGGAATAATTTCGTTATTTAGTAGATCCAAATACTTGTCACCATTCAAGTTTCCGTCGATAAAAAATGGGCCTATTTTCGACAATTCCCATCCAAACATTTAACTTCTGTGGATGCTGGGTATGTGCTTCATGAATCAAATGAGGATTCTCATTTGACCAATACCTTGAGTTATGGTGATTAACTGTTCCATTTAAACAAAAAGTTGCCTCATCGGAAAAAACTATGTTAGAAGCAAAATTGTCGTCGACATTACAGATATCCATTAGCCGTTCCCAAAATTCCAGCCGTCGGTCAAAATCATCGTCTGACAATTCTTGATCCAACTGTACCTTATACGGATGATACTTTTCACTTTTTAATATCTTTCCTACAGAACGTCGACTGATACGATGGTTTAGTGCCAAATTTGTGGTGGAAGTTTGAGGAGATTCTTCTAAATCGATTGCAATATTTTGTTTAACAGTTTCGTTCGTTGCAATCCGCGGTCTTCCAGGTTTTAGCAAATTTTTTACCATCCCAGTTGTATTAAAACGTTGTAATGTTTTAGTTACTGTTGAGCGTGATATAGGATTTCTCTCCGGATTCAAATTATTAAAAATATGACACACTTCTTCGTGAGCTCTAACACGATCACCATAACCGATCATCATTAAAATTTCAATACGCTCTTTTTCACTTAATTGAACCTTTCTAAATTGTAAAAAAATTTTCCGTCAATTAGAATTTGACACTTGGAGAACAAAAGACGTACTAAACAGTACTCGTTTATTTATTACTATGCATACAAACAACATCAATTAGTTTATCTAAATAGTTTTTTGCTCTAATGCAAGAAACTCAAAGGAGGTTGATTAAAGTGCTATATTCCTCGTTTTTACAAAATTTTTTACACTAAACTCAGTATGTATATGAATTCAAAATAACAAGCTCTTTCAAAATTTGTAAAAATATATAGGGTGTCCCATTTAAATTAAAGAAGTTGATAGCATCATTGCACTTACCTGCAAATTTTCATAAAAGATATTTACTTGGCTCCATACTTTATCCCAACCCCGTATAACTAATACACAGTAGAAACAGTATTTCTAAGTCGATAGGATAAATTATTCAATATTTTAAAACGTGAAACATGCAACAAAATTCATAACTGCCTATAATATTGTTTAACAAATGTTCGAAATGTTTTAAATGAACTAATTAAGCTAAATTGTTTAAAAAACGATTACGATAACAATGTTTTGCTGATATTTTTACATGTTCTGTGAGTTTGTAAGTGACTAATCAGTTCCAAATGGGTAAGGTCTGAAACCAACTGTCCAGATACAACTAAGTAACTTTTTTACGTGTGTCAGGTCATGAAAGCGAGTTGTCCGAAATTTAATTGTACTTCTGTATATCCGAAAATGGGAAAAGGAACTAAGTGCAGTTTACTGGGACATTACTTAAGGCCAAAAACAAGCAAAAAAAGCTACTATGATCTCTAGAAGCTTCGGAAATCTGATCTCAAAGTAGTCACAGGAATTCTGTGATATGGGGGTTTTTCTCCAAGTATCTGGAACAGAGCTTGTTCAGGCTACAGACCTATAGATCCAAAACGGATAATCAATCATACGATGGCTTGTTGAATTTAGATTGAGTTGAATTAAATTTTTTTAGGGTAAAATAGAAAAAGTAGCCAAATTCAACGAACTATCTGAAAACGAATTGACAGTATTCCAACAAGAATCTCAAACTGATGACAAGGAAAAAGAAAAAATACCCGACAATTCGGAAAGTAGAGTTAAAAAAGTTTCTGCTATTGCACAGTTTCAATCTGCAACATCTTTGGCAGTAAGTTATTGCTTATTTTTTAAATATTTTAATTTTTTTATAATTGATTATCTTTCACATTAGAGTTCGATGCTTTTTGATGATCCTGAAGAAACCGAAGAATTGATAGAAAAAGGAATCATTTCTAATTCAGTTTATAAAGAATATTGGCGATCTGGTGGGGGATGTTCATTATTACTGTTCACAGTTTTCATTTTTGTTTTTTCTCAAGTAATAACAAACGGCTCAGATCTGTGGTTGACATATTGGTAAGTAATTTCAAAAAACTTCTAGTCTTTGAACATAATCGATGTGTAAATAGGGCATGTCCACGACAGTTGACAGTTGACAATACCCCTGAGGAAAAACAATAAACAATAATTTTTAGGTTAGATTTGTACTTTCGTTGTTTTGTAGTCTTTTAATCATCTTTTAATGATCTTTTTTATTATAAACAGTAAATTGTCAGATATAGCTTTTAAAAATGCCTAGATTCTGTTCAGTAGTTGGTTGTGGTAGTAACAGTGCAAGGGATATAATATCCTTTCATAAATTTCCATCAATATTTAACAACATTGGGAGGATCAATGTTTTGTCACAAGAAAGAAGAAAAAAATGGATAAAATCGCTCAGAAGAACGGACATTACCGAAAAAAAGATTAAATATGGATATATATGCTCCAGACATTTTTATGGAGGTAACTACTTGTTTTAAATATCTATACATTATATTTTAAAATCACCTTTCATTAAAGGGAAACCTAGTAAACTATCAGAAAAAGAAAATAGAGACTGGGTTCCAAACCAGAATATGGGGTATAAAAGTACCAATGCAACACCTAAAGAAAACTTGGAACAAGTATCGATATTAAAAGATTGTAACGAAGTAAACATCAAGCAGAAAGTAAGTTTTGTATAGGATTGGGATGAGTAAGAGTAATTAGTGTATTTTTATTTCAGAGTACAGAAATTTGTAATGAAAATGCTGAACCCACCTTGCAGTCTTCTGAAAAAGAGATCCAAATGAAGGATAAAAATGAAGATGCTGAACCCACCTTGCAGCCTTCTGAAGAAGAGATCCAAACGCAGGATAAAAAGGAAGATGAAATAATAGCAAAATTATCCAAAGATTTAATTTATGCTAATAGCAAAATATATGAACTTAGGGATTTACTGAAAAACTATAAGTTTGATCTTGAATGGTTAAAAATTGATACAGAACAGTGTCGATTTTATACAGGTCTAGATTTTGAATATTTCTATATTGTTTTTAAATTTATTTCGCCATTTCTATCCAATAAACAGTCAACTATCCTAAATAAAGTGGAAATGGTTATGTTAACGCTGATGAAATTAAGACTAAACTTGTTGTTTAAAGACTTGGGCTATAGGTTTAATATAAGTCGACAGTCTGCAAGTAGAGTTTTCTTTTCAGTTTTGAATATCTTATATATTAAATTAAAATTTCTAATACATTGGCCAGAACGAGAATGTTTGCAAATGAATGTTCCTGCATGTTTCCTTGAACATTTTGGAAAAAAGGTGACTGTAATTATTGATTGCTTTGAAATATTTACTGAGACACCCACAAATAAGAATGCAGCAGCACAACATTTTTCTAATTACAAACATCATAATACTATTAAATTTTTAATAGGTATAGCACCCCAAGGATGTATAATGTTTATTTCTGAAGCATTTACAGGTAGGTGCAGTGATAAGTTTATAGTTGAGAATTCAAATTTTTTGGATAAATTAAATCCTGGAGATTTAATTCTTGCTGATCGCGGATTTTTGATTCATGATCAAGTAAGGCAGTATTTAGCAGAAGTACAGATGCCTGCATTTTTGAAAGGGGCCAAACAAATGATGCCGAAAGATGTGGAAGCAACACGTACATTGGCTAATGTCAGAATACATGTCGAACGTGTAATAAGCCAGTTAAAACAAAAATATAATATCTTAGGAAATGTTGTGCCAGTAACTATATTGAAAAAAAAAGAAAAGAAACTTTCTGTTATTAATAAGATTGTAGTAGTATGCTGTGCTTTGGTAAACATATGCCCCGCTGTTATTTAGATTTAATGTTTATATTGTTAAAGGTAATATGCTGTGATTTATTAAACATATGCCCCTCTGTTATTTAGATTCAATGTTTATACATACCTTATTTATTTTAAAAATGTTAATTATTGATAAGATTGTAATAATATGCTGTGATTTGGTAAACAAATGCCCCTCTGTTATTTAGATTTAATGTTTATATTGTTATAGGTAATATGCTGAGATTTGGTAAACATATGCCCCTCCGTTATTTAGATTCAATGTTTATACATACCTTATTTATTTTAAAAATGTTAATTATTGATAAGATTGTAATAATATGCTGTGATTTGGTAAACATATGCCCCTCTGTGATTTAGATTAAACTCACTCATACATATTTTATTTATTTAAAAAATGTTGAAAAAAATACCAACCAATTTTGTATTCATTTCAAGCTAAAGAGATAAGTAAACCAAATAATAACAAATAATAAGACTTATTATTGTGAAATATTATATTACTATTTTACATATATTATTGTACAATAACAATCGAATATTATAATAGATATAAAATAAGTATTTTAGAAATAAAAACAATTAACCTTTAAACATCTCAGTTTTTTTTATTAAAATTAACTGCCCCACATTGTTTGCAATACCAAGACCCTTTGGGAACTGATTTTAGCTTCACGCAGCTCAAATGAAACCTTTTAGTCTTACAAAAATTGTTAGAGCACATCACCATTTTGCGTCCACTTTCTGGCATTTTACATGTACACCAAAGGGTCTCTTCATTAAGCATTGCAGTTTCTACATCAACTACAGCTTTAGATGAAGACTGTATGGCAGTTAAATCAACTGAGGGTTGTGTTTGAACAGTGTCCTTCTTATTTGTAAAATACTTAGCTAGTAATTCAGGCATTACAACTTGTTCGTGAAATAATATTCCTTTTTCCTTTTTTTCATTCCAGAATTTTATATTAAATTCAATCTTTTCAAAAAAAATATTTGCTTTGGTCCAAGCTACAAAATAGCAGTATTTGGTATTTGTAACTGCCATCTGCATCTGTACCTGATAGTAATATGCATGTTTATTATCCAAATATAACAAATGGTTTGTTTTTGGTTCTTTATCAGATGGTTTAAGGAAAGATTGTTTAAAATTGGTTATTTCCTCTATTGTTGTGTCTTTAACACAATATGGACACTTTATTTCTACACAACCCTTTCCGCAACAATTGCAAGATACCATAAGATCAGGACTAGCACCGAAAAATGGATTATTAACATCGATAAATAGTCCAACTTTCCACGCTTTCAAATTTGAATGGTTTGATTTTAAATAATTTGAAACAAAGTCATCAAGAGCTTTTTTTTCATGTTTACAGCCATAATCAGTATAGACAGATTTAAATTTATTTTTATTTGGATAGCATATTCTTTGTAACACGCTAATACTAGGTTTTTCAATTTTAGTGTGGCAGACAGATTTAAAGTTTGACGCGGTAATCCTACCAGCTCTATACAAAAACCAACTTTTACTGTTTGACTGCTTTCTTGTTTTTTTTTCTACCTCATTTACATCAACACTACAATCTATTGTTTTTCCCAGATGTATTAGATCATCAAGCAGCAACTTACAATTTTCTTTGTTGTATATATTATCTAATACACCTCTTAAAGAAGCTTTTTTACTCATAGCTTCTTCTTGCAATTTATTAGCATATGGTTTAAACATATGTAATACAGCACTTTTTCGCCTTAAATCAAATAATTTATCAAACATCTGTAGCGATTTATAGTCTTCAGAAGTAGCACATAACTCAGAATCACTTTCTGTATCATCCTGTACCACATCTACATTTTCTAAATGATTTAAAGAATCTCGCAATAAATAGTCTACCTCTGATACCTTGGCAGGGGCACCAAGGGCTTCACTAGGAGGCATCCAATAGGCCTTTGTTTCTGTCACACTATGTATATTATAACTGCGAACAGCATCTTCAGCTGCAAACAAAGTGGCTCCAACATGACTACAAGCCTCTGCAAGTCCAGCAACACAATCACAGTGTGCAGTCAGAATTTCTCCATTTTGCTGAGAAACTATCCACACATTAAGAGCAGGCAGATTAAGTCTCTGTGAGTGCATTACCTAAAAAAAAATATATTGTCATACCTACCAGTTAACTGATTCATGTGAACTTTTTTATAGGTATAGATATATTATGTCCATATTGCTATTGAAGATAAATTACAGGGCTGTTATGAAGAAATACTAGCCTCGAGACACTATTTTGTATAGCAAACATCAATTTACAAGTAATTATGTAGCAATATGGAGACAGTATATATACTTGGTAATATTAATAACACTTAAGTACCTGGGAAATAACAAGAATTCTATTAGAATTGGAAATTGGTTTCACTGCAAGTTTTCTCACCCATTTACATACAAAAAAATTATATGCATCCATAGATTTGTAAGCACGAAACTCGTTTTCTGTAAAGGCACTTTTTTTAAAAACGAGATAGTTTATAATGTCAAAAAATGAAATCTTTGGAAAATCTCGTACACTTGTACTGCACTGGCCAAACTTTAGGAGATAAGGGTCCACTGAATTTGTTAGATTTAACTTTTCCAAGTAACGCTCTTGAATTTCCCTTGGAAGGGTATTGAAATAATTACTTTTATCCATTTAAGTTGAGAAATGCAGCTAAAAATAACGTCTTAACAGCAATATATTATTAAATATGCAAGCTCAACAATTAAAATAACTTTAAAAAAACACTTAAACAAAACCAACTAACTGCAACTAAACTCAAACACGATCTACAAATCAGCATAACCTCACTATTAAGTACCACGTGTTCTGAACGCTTTGTTTATTGTTTTTCCTCAGTGCTGTTGTCAAAATAGTTTGTGACGTCACGTGGACATGCCCTATTCATCTATTTGTCAAAAAAAACTAGAACCTCTAACCTTACTAGCTAACCATGTAATCTTCTTCTTTTTTTATTCTTGGCCTCTACACATCAATGCATACAAAATCCCTTCTAAGTAGGCAACAAACACTACGTCCCACATGCAATGAGAGACACATACTAATAAAAATGCTTCACCAGTGAAAGGTGTTGGTTGTCTTGTAGTACATAAAATCATTTCTTTCCAAAAATATAAACCTTATTTCTTTTTATAGGATCAACAAGGAAGCAGAAAGATACAATTCGTTAACTACACTTTCTACACCTTTGACAAATAATTTTTCTTCTTTTACACAAATGGTCAACAACACGATTACAACATTTTCTTCACTACCTGCACTGTATGAAAACGTAACAGAACCGATTTTGTCTACACTCATGTTCACTGAAAATGGTACTTCATTTGAAGATTCGACAAGTTATAACCAAGAATATTACATTTGGATATACACTGGACTGATAACCGTCTCCGTGATATTTTTAATATGGAGATGCTTTTTATATTATCAAATTTGCATGAATTCATCTAAAGTTTTACATAAAAAAATGTTTAGTAATGTTCTCGAAGCTCCGATGAGATTTTTCGATACAAATCCTTCAGGTAAGAAAGCTACTAAACGATTCGAGTTTAAGACAAGCTCAAATTTAAACCTAGCTTAAAAGGGATATGCTGTTGTACAAAATAAAGCTTATTCTTTAGCATAGTTTAACACTTGACATGTTTGACGTTTGTATTGACGGTCTAAAGCGAGTTTAGGGATATTTTATTAGGTTATGTTGGGTATTTTCATACATCTTACCATCATAAATGTCTTAAAAGTACTTTAATATACAAATATCAATCAGAAACCAAATAAAAACAACATTATAATTAAAATCTTAATGACAAACTTCACTAAAATGACTAAAGTAGTTCGAGGTTGTTGAGCTCTCCTAAAATCTGACATGTACAACTGTCAAAGTTTATTAAGCTGAGTTTATAGTTAAGGCTGGCTTATCTAAACCTGTACTTAAGCTTTGATTGTACATCCGGCCCTAAGTATACCAACTTATATATTGGGGGTGACACCCTAGACAACTCTGGTTGAAAATTTAACAAAGTTATAGTTGAAATTATGTTGTAGGAAGAATATTAAACAGATTTTCCAAAGACATGGGAGCCATAGATGAAACATTACCCAGCTGTCAACTTGGTGCTATACAAATTATGTTCGTCATGGCTGGTATATTAATTATGGTGTTTATAATGGTTCCGTGGATGATTATTCCAGCATCAATTCTAGCACCGCTATTCTACTATTTCCGAATGGTCTATCTAAAAACTGCTCAATCTCTAAATAGACTTGAAGGAGTTAGTGAGTATTGACATCTCCTCTCTCTCAGTAATAAACTATCTCCTTCCTTATACCTTATACACCAGGAACTCTCTCTAACCCCACCCCCCTAGGTACTGCCCTGCGTCGTAGGTATACTCACTTCAGTTGTGTTTTTTTTATTTCTAGGTAGAGCTCCAGTATTTTCACACATATCCGCATCTTTATATGGAATAACAACAATAAGAGCTTCTAAAGCTGAAGAACTGATTACCACTGAATTCGATTATTTACAAGATCAACATACTAGTACATGGTTCCTGTTCTTAGTAAGCAGTACAGCTTTCGGATTTTATTTAGACGTCATTAGTTGCATTTTCTTGGCTATAGTTACTTACCAGTATCTTATTTTTAGAAATGGTAAGTCAAAAGATACATTAAAATTAATTTATCAACACTAGTGCTCTCTTACGCACCATGAGAGAACTATTAGTCAGACTGTACTTCGTTGTTATCTATTGATACAAAAGATGGCGCACCAAACGGTCAGTCAAGCTACTCTTATTTCTCGATGTAAAATTAACTTTTTCTAAATTTTTTGGGATACACACTGTATATACGGCACCGGTTTTTTTTTCCAGAACATACAGTTAGTGGTACTGTAGGGTTGGTTATTTCCCAAAGTCTTATTTTAACCGGTATGGTGCAGTCTGGTGTTAGACAAACAGCTGAGGTAGCAAGCAATATGATAAGCGTGGAAAGAGTTTTACAATACACTAAATTAGATAAGGAAGGTCCCTTTGAATCATTGCCTGCTAAAAAACCACCTACTGGTTGGCCTGCTGAGGGTCGAATCACATTTAAAAATGTTTATCTCAGTTACGGGGTGGATCTTCCGCCGGCTTTGAGAAATTTAAACATTGAAATACAACCAAGAGAAAAAGTAAGTAGACATTGTTTGTTCATTTATTTAGATTTCCTTTCATTCTCGACAATAAATACAAGAATTCAATGGTATTTTACATAACGTTCTGTTTAAAGTAAGATGTGTTGCCTATGTATAGGGTCTAAATATTTAATGGTCATATTTATTGCATTCCAAGTACGTTATGTGTAAAATCACAAGTTAGCCGGATACAAACCCGTCTGGCGCCTATAAAAAAAGCATGGCTGTAGAATATTTTATTTTGAAAAGGTCCAAATATAATAATAATAAACAATCCTAATCATGTAATTTACATATTAATACTTTTTAGGTTGGTATTGTTGGAAGAACCGGTGCTGGTAAAACTACGCTTATATCATGTCTATTCCGTTTAGCTTCAATAGATGGAACTATTTTAATAGACGATATCAACACAGCCGAAATTGGCCTAAATGATTTACGATTGAATATATCTATAATTCCTCAAGAACCAGTTTTATTTTCTGCTTCGTTGAGATACAATTTGGATCCATTTGAGAAACATAGTGATGAAGTTTTATGGAAAGCTTTGGAAAATGTAATTTTTTGTTTGGAAATTTTCTTATAAGATAGTTACATGTTTATATTGTAGGTGGAGCTGAAGGATACAATAACAGATTTAAATCAGGCTGTCAGTGAAGGGGGTAGTAATTTTAGTGTAGGCCAACGACAATTAATATGTCTGGCACGAGCTATAGTTAGAAACAACCAGATTCTTGTAATGGATGAAGCAACAGCTAACGTTGATCCACAGTAAGTATTAATGAAGAGGTATTAACCTAAAAATACTTGAACCAAATGCTTTTTAGAACTGATGCCCTAATTCAAAGAACAATCCGGGAAAGATTTAAAGACTGTACAGTTTTAACAATTGCTCATAGATTGAATACAGTAATGGACTCTGATAGAGCGTTAGTTATGGATGCTGGGCAAGCTATGGAGTTCGACCAGCCTCACCTACTTTTACAAAACAATGACGGGTATTTCACTAAAATGGTTAGAGAAACCGGACCTGCTATGGAAGATATGCTGAGATCTGTAGCTGAAAAGGCTTACCTTTTAAAAAAGGAATCCTAGAATGTTGTATTTGTTGGTGAATATTAGTTTTATTTGATTTTCCTTCATAACAATTTATACTTGAAAGTTTGTATAAACTAAAATAAAATATTCCAGTTACTTCGGAAATATTATTATAACAAGTGCAGTAGATATGTTTATCCTACTTTAATTAAGTCCTAATTCAAATATTTCTTGAGAACAAGCGATACAAATATAGAATCCGATTCTGATCTCCTCAGTTTTTTTCCCGATCGCATTCACCATGTCCACAAATTTGATTAAAAATGTGGTGCCAATATTCAAATATTTAACTGAGAAAATCATGAGTATACAGTATTAAACACCTTTCTATTTAGATAAAGTAAAAAATCAATAAAATTACATTTACTCAGCCATATTTTATCAGTAAAAAAATGTTTCAACATCTAAGTATACTTATAGGTAGATATCTACAATCACTAATATGAAATGATAGTAAGTCATATACGTATCATAAAACTAGTGTTACATAGGAATTTATTTGCTATACAAATAAAGCACTTATTTGTTTGTCAAAATATTAAAAGGAATATTATATCAAAACTAATTTGAAACACAACCAATAAAAAATACTGAAGACAAAATCTCAAAATTATTTGCTCTAACAATTACACTTAAATTAATATAATTAAATATTTATTTTTAAACCTTAATGCCATTTGTATTACCCGCCTCTGTAATCCACCAACCCAAACCGTTATATCTCTATAGTATTGGTTGCTATTTTGTCTGTCACTGTCTCTCCCGTTCTAGTTTTTGTTTTGTGGATTGTAGTGAATGTAGAAAATATTTCCTTCGGGTCGTTGGTTCTTATTTTCCTAACCTCAGTTTTGTGAATCCCTTTAATTTTAATTTAATTAGCTATAGATAACAATTCAAATTAATATTGATATGTAATTAGTTCATTATCAAGGAGTAGTACTTGTGATTATCCAATACATCGATATTGAATCAAAAAAGTTTTAATGTATCAGTAAACTGCAATCATGAACAGGAACTTGTGATGTTATTAATTTGTTGGATGTAATTAAAAGTATATGGTGTATCTAAACGTTAACAACTATGGATTCTTCTAAAAAATACGTTAAAAAATCTCCCGAAGAGAATGCGAATGTATTTTCAAAGTTGTTTTACTGGTGAGTAAACTTTTCCTTAATTAAATGGTAATTTTCTATGTGTTTTTTACCTTATTTTTAAGCTTGCAAACTTTTTGTAATTGTACTTATAGTGTATAAACAATTTTATCGATAATACTTAATAAATTGCTATAAAATGTTGACCTTGATCTAAATGAAGCGGTATATTTGTTAAATCTTCAATTTCAATTAAGTTTGATAAAAAAACAAAATGATTTAATTGTCTACTTGAAATAAAATCTTTTAATGGATTAATTGTGGGTGCTGGTCTATTGTTACAAAAGTTTTGTTACATGCTAAGCAACTGGCCCAACAAAATAATAGTAAATCTAAAAATAAAACAAAAAATTTACAGTTGTTAATTGGGATCTCTTTATGGATACCTACCTTAAATTTTCTATTTTATTATTTATTTCAAATTCAAATGAAATGAAGTCAATGTATATATTGAATATATTATATATAAAACTGTAGTGAAAGTATTAAGTAGAGGAAACATTAAATATATATAGATAGGTACTAATAATAATACTTTCCCATAAATTACCTAATACAATTATTTATCACAATTAAAATATAATCAAAGACAGTTAAAAATAAATGACCACTTGAAGAAAGTATTATTTCAATATGTAACAAGCTTTTACCATCACCAGATAAAAAATCTCATCTTATCATTATGCAACTCGTGTTTTTTAAATGTGACAAAGATTTTTTTTTGATAACAAATCGATTACTTTTATGACAATGTTAAATTTCAAATGGTATCTTGAATTAAAAGATAATGATTGTGTGGTTATTGACCCAAAAAATAATGTACATAAATTGAAATGGTAAAGAAATGATGATTCGAATATAAAGTGTCTCAGATGTTCCAGTTACAAATTAATAAAGTAAATGCTTTATTCGATAACAACTTGGGCAGATTTGTGGGAATATTTAAATCTTGTTTGTTATACCTAATTCTGAGAAATTTACAATATAACTAAAAGTTGATTAAATGTATCTCAGATAATCTTTATTTAAAAATATGAAAATCATATGCTCCACTTACCACACCCAAAAATAACTTTATTTTTTAGTGTGATAGGATTAATATACTTGATAGGCATTTATGTCATGAGCGTAATGATGATTATTAGCCATTATATGCGAGTATAATACTATATTTTGTACACCACCTAAAAGAATTTATTTTTTTTTTCATTTTTTCTCCAATTTAGGAACGGGTTATTGGCTTTCATATATAATTTTTTCAACTTTTCAGTCTTTCTAAAAAAAATACTTCTCTCACTCGTGTATTATTTTGATATTTAGATCATACAGAATGTTATACGATGATTAAAGGTTAGAAAACTACTGAATTATTTATTTTTTAAACCATTAAAAATATACCAAGAACTTAATTTGAATTGAACTTTACTGATAATTAATTCTTAACCAGACAGAATTAATTCGCTATTTCAGTTAATGACTAGCTAATAATATTGATAACGTTCAAGTCCAACAACTTGAAACTCGTATACTGAACTTTAACCTACCGATGCAAAATTATATATGTTGTTATTAACATTGATTTGAATTTACTTGAAGTTTTTATTTCTACTATTTTATTGAAAAAAAAAAGGTTTGATTGAAAATACTACTTGCTAATGAGATCCATTAAAATCTTAAAAGTGGTAATATACAAGGGGTGTATTAGTTTGTGAAACAAGTAAAGATTTGATGACTATATTCTTTCTATGACTTACATGATCCAAAAATTAATAATTATTAAAAAATTTAGATTATTAATGCATTGGGGTTCTAGAAAGTAAATTTCCAATTGTTAGTTTTAAAATGTCAAATACTAATTTACTGTGAGATGAATATTCATCCAGACAAGTTAGTACTAACCTGTAACTTGTCCATTTTGAAGATATTTGGCAAACACTGTGAGTGTGTAGACGGCTTAATGAAACAAATTTATGATTCAAAGTTTTATTGATTTCTTAACTAATGTCGACGTAAATTGTATTTGTTACTTTTGACAGTTCAGTTGTCATATTTTGATTTGTTCAGTATTTTTAGTAATTTTTGACAAAACAATTCTTAACAAATGTCATTGATTATAATTTTGAGGTTAAGTGTAAAATAACATTCAACTAATATAAGACAAACGTAAAACAGCAGAATACGTCACCGACTGTGACGTAACGGCAAAGGATGGTTAAACAAACTATACCTATTTAAAATTTTTTCAAGGAACCTTCATTTTTTCAAGAAAAAACATTTTTTTTTTGATATAGCATGAAGCAGTTTTTCAAAATGCCTTTTAGAAGCTATGATGTATTGCATTTGACTTTTAAAATTTATTTTTAGGTGGTTTCTTCCATTTTTTAAATTCGGTTATAAAAATGATGTTAAAATTCAAGATATGTACAATGCTTCTAAGCCAGATTTATCAGGAGGATTGGGAGACGAATTGGAAAGGTAATTATAGTTAATAATGAATATATTGATTTTTCTACAGGACATATTAATATAACAATAAATATTTTTGATTGAAAAATCAACAAGATAACTAAAAAAGTTATAACTTTGTATAAGTTATAGGTATTGATAAAAATGATGCTCCAAAAAGATGGTTATTAGTTATTAACAGTTCAAATATTTGTTGATATCAGAATTTTATCAAACGTAAAGACGTAACAACAATATTATCTATAATATTTAATTTGTATGTCTGAACGCAATTCATCATCATTTAGGAGTATAATTTCCAAAAAAAAAACCGAAATAAGTAAAATCCTAATCTTAAAGTATAGATTGTTAAATAATCTTCATTGAATCGACTATTTAACTAAAGATCAATTTTAGCAAAATTATATGAATATTCATTTTAATTGAAACTTATCACCGAGCAGAATTTTCTTTGAAAATAAAAAATTCCATTCCAAAGAAATATATTGAAATCAGATGAACTTTACACTCCCAAGGAGTTCGACGATTTTATCTGACCACATCTTTATCATCAACCAAGAAATTATTTATATTATTGTATTAATTTTATCTTATTTCGAAAAATATTTTGCCACATATTATATTGGTTAAGGCCAATGATATCAATTAACTTTTATATTTCCAACGAGATTTCTAATATACAAAGTGAAAGAAAAGTTTGGTAACAAAACCAAATAGGACATGGCATAGTAACTATTATCAGGGACGTACTAGGTCTACTCATATCTCAAAATTGTTAAAAAATAGTAAAATTATTTTTTTTTCCAGATTCTGGCTAAATGAAGTTAAAAAATGTAAGAATTCTGCCAAAAAACCCAGTTTAAAGTCTGCCATAGTTAAAGCCTACCTTAAATCATACTCTGTATCTGGTGTAGCTATGTTTATACAATTTGGTTTTATAAGGTAAGCAACATTATCAGAACTAGGTTAGGATGATACATATAAGGGTTGACGACAGCTGTTACCAACTGTGAGATGTAAAATTCCCTAAACTGTATAAACAACTACTTTATATGTCATTTTTGATTCGTTAGGTTTTTACTTCCCTGGAACAGTAACTTTTGCTACTATTTTTGACATGTTTCAATACAAACATGTTTTCTAAATATTTTCATAAAGTAAGCAGTTTTTCAAGATTTAATGCAAGAAGAACGTTTCTAAATTACCCTTTTTATGTTGGCATTTTATTAGGATCTACTGCAATAATTATAGCTAATAAAAATAAAAAGCATCCCACAGAAAGAAACAAAATACTAGGAAAATTATCTACCAAAGAAAAACATTTTCTAAAGTTTGCTTCTGTTGAACATGATGGTCAGATATTTTTAACACCAAAAGATTTTCTTGATTCCGTCCTAATATTAGAACCAAGACAAATATTGAAAAGAAAAACGTTGAATAAGAAAGATTTAGAAGAATTTAAATCCACCACACCGTCTGTAAATGAAAGTTCATCAATATTTTTCAGATCCCTTGGAAACAACGGTGTTATTTCCTATCCAGATTATCTATTTCTTTTATCTGTTTTAACTAAGCCACAATCCGGATTTGAAATTGCTTTTGATATGCTCGATAAAGACTGTAATAAAAAAATAAGTTTAAACGAATTTTTGAAAATGGAAAATATATTTAGAAACGGTGTTAAATCGGAGATCTATAAATATGAGAAAAATAAAGATTACTTGTACACTGAAACAACTTTAAAAGTACATTTTTTCGGTCCCAATGGTGAAACAGATTTAACATCTGACAACTTTCAATCGTTCATTAATCATTTACAGAAAGAAATATGTGAAATAGAATTCCACGAATATTCCAAAGGACTTTCTACAATTTCAGAATTGGACTTTGCTAATATCTTATTAAGATACACTTATTTCGATGAATATTTAGATGTATCGAAAAGATTAACAGTCAGCACTGGAATTACTTTTGAAGACTTTTACTTATTCAATAAAGTTTTGAATAACTTGGACGATTTTGCTGTGGCTATAAAACTATACACACTTGCCAATCAACCTATTTCAATGGAACAATTTCATCGAGTAGTAAATGTATTAACCGGAACAAGTTTGAGCGAACATTTTGTTCAAACTGTATTCTCTATATTCGATGAAAATAACGATGGGTTATTGAGTTATGTGGAATTTTTTGATGTGATGAAATATAGGTTGCGAAAAAGATTTAAAATCCCTTCTAAACTCGACGGATGGAGAAAATTTAAAGTTTGTGTTAAACAGGAAATGATGGGATTGAAAACAAAATAATAATATTAGTTTTTATGAGAAATAAACGTTGTTTAATATAGTGAATCGTTTTTAAGTTCTTTAATTTGCCTTGTGTAATGAGGGCTTGCTACATTGGTACCAAATCAATTTATTATTCCCTTGTATCAATGAGACTAATATATTTTTTTTTAAATACGGACCTGCTTCTTTTATTGGCATACAATTATTATAGGTTTGTTCCCAAAGCCAGTTTTAAACATGTTATTAAGTAGTAGGGGTTCCGAACAAATGAAAGAAAAAATAATTTACGGCGATCCGAGGTCGGGAACGGGGAAGGGGGTTAGTGTTTAAGGGTAAAAATCTGTTTATCTCGATTTCCGGCAAAACTACAAGTCCTATGGAAAAAAGTAAAATAGCGAAGTTGTAGGTAATAAAAAGATCTACAACTTTTGTATTTACACTTTTTTCACATAACCTCAAAATTTATGTGGAAAATTCAAAAAAACAAGTTTTTGGTTTTTTATTTTTATCTTTTACAAAAATATTTTTTTTTCCACGAAATTTGATTAAAACTTACCTTTTTATGTCTCAAATATACTGTAATTTATTTGATTTGAAATATTTATTTTTTCACCTTATTTTGGCTTGATATCGAAAAAGCAACCTAATTTTCAAAAAATTAATATTTCAAATCAAATAAATTACAGTGTATTTGGGACATAAAAAGGTAAGTTTTTACCAAATTTCGTGAATAAAATTTTTTTTTTGTAAAAGTTAAAAATGAAAAACCAGAAACTTGGTTTTTTGAATTTTCCACATAAATTCTGAGGTTATATGAAAAAAGTGTAAATACATAAGTTGTAGATTTTTATATTACCTACAACTCTGTCATTTGACTTTTTTCTATAGGACTTGTAGTTTTGCCGGAAATGGAGCTAAACCGTGTTCTACCCTTAAAAATCCACCCCCTTTGTATGTAACCCGACGGATCACTCACTACTAATTGAAATACATCTCGAAATGAAGAGGTTTGGTGACCAGCAAACCACAAAAATATAAGAATATGCGTATGAAATAAATCGCTGTTTTCAAACTGTCTTGAAATGCTATATTTACACTCTTGTTTTATACTGCGCAGACTCAATGTGTCCATAACAGTTAGGAACTTACTTCGGTAACAAACCTTATTATCAGTCAATCTTTCAAATCCATATTTGATATTTATATATAACATTTTATCTCAAATAACAAACATTTTCAATTAAAACAATATTTAAATACGGTCCTGTCGTAGTTCTATTCTAAACTTACCTTTTCCATTTTCTTGATACTTTTATTATCTAAAAATTATTTGCACCGTTTCAAGTTTGTCCAGTAGAACTCGAGACTGATAGATTTGATGAGGTGGCACTGCAACCTTTTCAAATCTATTTGGTACATTTCAGATAACATTTTCGAGCCCGACTCTTTTTCGGTAGTCAATCAGACTCGAGACTGAATCTTTCATGTAAATTCTTGCTGGTAGAGTGAACATGTTCCTGTATATTTTTAAAAACATAGCTTTTTGTACCTTTGGTCAATTAGTAGGAAATGTCAAAAACTGCTTTATTATAATATACAGGTTTCGTAAAAAAGTGATGCAGTTTAGTCCTTTCCGCAAGGGTGCGAATGTATTAAATACAGGGTGCGGCATTAGTGCGAGGGAATCGAATAACTGACTTGTGAGAAATGTGAAAAAACTTTATTTAGATAAAAGTTAAGCCATACATAGGACCATATTTTGAAAATATTTTCAAATATACAGGGCCACCCATATTGGCAGGCTGAACCTAGCTTATCTTTTTTTTTTAAATGGAACACACCTTGTTTATTTCCTTCGATTTTCTTGTTTCTGTGATATGAGATATTGCAATGTTACACGAGGTCATTCAAAAGATATAAGCACTTTTTTTATTAATTTCCTAGTAACATCAACACCCTGTACCATTGTATAGATTTGATATCAAGAAATATATTTACGTTCAAACGATTTTTGATATAGTTTACTATTGTCCAAAACAATTTACATAGTGCGATATTCAGTTTTAAATACAGGGTTGGTCATAAATCGGAATGATCATTTACTGGGTTTACACCCTGTATTATTTAGTATTGTATGGCACTTTATTATTTCTTAAGCATTCCCTATACCTAAATGCCTTAAGTTATTGATGAATACTTTCGGCCAAAGATTATTTGAAACAAATATTAGGTGAAATTTAACCAAAAATAATATTCCCATATCTCTGACGGTATGCGGTGAATTTATCGAAAACAATTTATCGAATGACAATTGACCGAATGCAATTTATCGAAAAACAATTTATCGAGTAAACAATTTATCGAATAGGTGAATTTATCGAATGACAATTTGACCGTTTGACCGAACGCTAACCCTAATTACGGCAGGTACCTAATGGTGATAAAATACGAAGGTGGTTTGGTAGGGGTAGGTTTGGTTGGGTTATTATTGGAAATTATTATAATTTATTCTTAAAAAATTGACTAAAAATACGAAGGTGGTTTGGTAGGGGTAGGTTTGGTTGGGTTATTATTGGAAATTATTATAATTTACTTTACAAAAATTGACTAAAAATACGAAGGTGGTTTGGTAGGGGTAGGTTTGGTTGGGTTATTATTGAAAATTATTATAATTTATTCTTCAAAAATTGACTAAAAATACGAAGGTGGTTTGGTAGGGGATAATTATTCCATATCTCGCACGACAAGTGAGTTCCTCGTGGCCTCCTCGCACTAATGCTGCACCTTGTATATACAGTGTTATACATAATTAACTTTCCTGTATAGGTAGTCATAGGAAAATTCAATGTTTATATTTTTCAGGATGATCCAGCCCATCATTCTTGCTGAATACATACAGTTTTTCGAACAAAAAGACTCCCAAACTAAAGGAATAGGATGGTTATGGGCATCTTTAGTAATATTAATATCTTTTACAAATGTTGTAGTAATGCACAGTACTTCCTTGAATACCCAAAGAATAGGAATGAGAGTTCGGATATCAGTTTGTTCTTTAATGTACAGAAAAGTAAGTTAATAACGTTTTTAAGGGATACCATTTTGAATTAAGTTACTTGTCAGTGGCGTAACGTGTTTTTTTCGCCGTCTGGTTGACAGTTGTGATGTTGGGAAGTCCACGTGAATCTCCTGGTCCTCTGGGAGCAATCCTAACTATAACTACATATTAACAATAATAATGAACGTGTAGACTTGAACTGACCGTGATAGAATTAATGTTTACGTATATAAAACGTATTGTTTTTAATTGGTAATAAATTTCAATGAATTTATTTCTTGCTTTTATATAATGTCAAAAGCAAATGTGTACTTGGCAAATAACACTATGGGAGCAATTCGGAGCCGATATTTTTTTGATTTCCAATTGATAAATCGTGGCACTTGATAGTTCCCCCTTTCGTATACCTCCCGGGGCCACGATCCTTGTTGTTTTCTTACTCGCTACGCCACTGGATATTGTTTAGCAATAGACGTATCTTAATATAACGGTATCACATTTTTTAGCTTTTATTTTATCTAATATGACTGTTGTTTATATCCGGTATATAATATTACCAAAAGAATGTTAAATATTTTAGATAAAAAATTAATGGTTTTATTAGGAAGTGGCGAGATTATATGATCTTTGTACTGTAGCTAAGTTCATGGCTACTGACAAGGTCGCGCCAGAGTTTATGCAAATCAATTTTTAAAGATATTTAACGAAGTATTAAAGTAAAAACTAGTTCTCTTCCGTTCGATTCGATAATGATCTTACTGCTTTCGATTTGTTTGAATTCTGCTCATGATTAACACTTAGGTACAGGGTGTGGCAACGAAACAGATTGAATAATCTTGATAACAAATATTTTTTTTCGAGAAAAAGCAAAAGCAAATCGATTTTTATTTCAAATTGAACATCTTTCAATTATATCCTCAACACTGTCGTACATACCTCCCCCCCTTTTTTCATTAATACCAATAAAATGTAAGTAGGGAAAGTACTAAACTTCTTACCTTCTTACTCATATTTATGTAACATTTCAACGTTCTAATGCTTTATTGAAATTAGTTTCAAGGGAATTTATTTCTTTTTTAAATATTATTGTTATCTTATTATATTAAGCGAAAAGGTATCACTCTATCTTACGCGCGTTTCGGTATCTCCACCAGATACTGACAGAGATCTCTCTGAAGTATTGGTATATTGATACGACGAGTCAAGTTCACCGTAAGTAAATATTAAATAAATATATGTTTATGTTTATTTCACGCTCTTAACTCCTTACCTTCTGTAATATTTCAACGGTCTAATGATTTATTGAAATTAGTTTCTAGGGAATTTATTTCTTATTATATTAGGCCTAAACGTATCTTACTCGCGTTTCGGTATCTCCTTCAAAGACTGAAGTTTACAACAGAAAGATGGTGTAGTGTAGAAGTCTTCTTAAGGTCATTTCGTCCACTGACATTGCGTACAGGTTTAAATATAGTATTTTTTTTTTAAATTGTAGCTGCTTAAGTTGAATCACACATCCCTAGGACAAACAGCAGCTGGGCAGTTGGTTAATCTTTTATCAAATGACGTTCAGAGATTTGACTTTGCATCTATGTTCTTACATTATCTCTGGTTGACACCTGTTGTTTGTATAACGTCATTTTACGTTATGTATAGAACGGTTGGTGTAACAGCAGCGATTGTAGGAATGGCTGCTATAATAATAGAATCAATTCCGTTACAAGGTAAGTGTTTCTGAAATACTGTTTTTTTTCCAAAATTATGTCACTTTTCTTTTTTAGGAATCTTGTCTAAATTTCAAGGGAAACTAAGATACAAAATTGCTTTAAAGACTGACAGAAGAATCAAACTTATGGATGAAATAACATCAGGAATTCAAGTCATTAAGATGTACGCATGGGAAAAACCGTTTGAAAAAATGGTTGAACTATCCAGGAAGTAAGTGGTATATTTTACACTCCAAAACAATTTTTTTAAATTTCCTACATTTTTAGGTTAGAAATAGACCTCATTTCGAAAACTTCGTACATCCAAGGTGTATTATCCGCTATGGCTGTATTTACAGAAAGACTTACCCTGTACGTAACAGTTATAACTTTTGTTTTAATGGAACAAAGAATAGCGGGAAACATTGTATTTTCCATGGCCCAACTTGTCAACACTATACAGTTAATATTGGCCATATGTTTTCCTAGAGCTTTGTGGTCCTATGCCGAAGCCAAAGTTTCCATGAAAAGGTGAGTACCTATAGTGGAAACGGTGGAGCTTTACCATCACGTCAGCAACAATATTCATATGAATCTAATCAAAACTTCTGTCAACTCAATAGAAATAATCGTTATCACTAATATTCCAAAGGTCGGTCTTTTATTTTTGGTCCAATATATGTATGTATGTATGTATGTATGTATGTATTTTGGGGTAACATTCACTGAGACCTAAAAGATCTATTGTGCACCCTTTCTTCTACTTAGTTTCTGAGGAGAGTCTCAGATACTAGTAGCTCCTTTAGTCCTATTTCCCGGGGGAATTTTAGGATATCTGCAGGCTTCAACTTAGGTAACTGTCCCTCTTCTATCCAGTAGTCTCCCAGGTACTGTGCCCTAGGATTCTGAAATACTGTGCAGTTCGCAAGTATGTGGATGGAGGTTTCTTCTTCCATTCCACAAGATCTACAATCTTCTTCCTCCACTATTTTGAGCTTTTTAAGGTGTCCATTCAGGCGACAATGTCCCGTTAGGATTCCTGTTAAAACTTTTAGTGCAGTTTTGCTTTGACTTATGCATTCATTTGATCTCAACAGGTTGTAGTCACCCAGAAGAATATTTGATTGCCTAAGCCCTACTAGATCTTTCCAATTGTCAGATCTTCTCTTTTCTTCGGCTTTACCTATTTCTTCCAATATTACATTGGAGCTGATTCCGCAAAAAGGTTCCGGCCCCCAAAAGGGTATTTCACTCCCCCTCTTTGCTAGTTCATCTGCTATTTCGTTTCCTTCTATTCCAGTGTGTCCTGGAATCCACAGTAAGGTGACTATATTGCTCTCGCCTAGTTCATTAAGTTTGCCTAGGCATTCCCACACCATTTTGGAACTGATTACACAGGAACTCAGCGCTTTAATGGCTGCTTGACTATCAGACATTATGATAATCCTTTGCCTTCTATATCCTTTGTCAATATTGAACTGGGCACACTTTCTTATTGCGTGAATTTCCGCTTGAAAGATACTTGGGGTTTTTCCCAAGCTTTCAGAGTGTTTGGTTCCTGGCCCGTACACTCCTATCCCAGTTCCTTCTATTGCTTTTGAGCCGTCTGTGTACCATTGAATGGCATTCTTTCCAAGTCTGGAAATGGTATTTGGATCCCATTCCTTCTTGTTGCTTAATTCCTTTGAAAAGTTATACTTTTTCATCATACCATCTTGTGGCATGTCCCAGGTTGTCTGATTTCTAAGAAGTGAAGAGGTGGTTTTCTTTTTAATGATTCTCTCTCTACTTAGTCTGTATCTTGTTCTTTCTGCAATACTCTCCACCACCATATGTAATGGTGTGAGGTTGAGAATCACTTCCATTGCTGCCGTTGGGCATGTACTCATTCCTCCTGTTATGCATATACAGGCTAGTCTTTGGATTTTGGAGAGGTTTTCTCTCGTCGTCAAGAGGCTAGTTCTACTACTCCACGCAATGGCTCCATAAGTGATAATTGGTCTCACTTTGGCAGTGTACATCCAGCTCAGGATTTTTGGGTTACAACCCCAGTTTCTCCCTGCCAGATTCCTGCACACCATTAGAGCCATTTTTGCTTTGTATGTAATCTCCTTCTCGTGTTTGTTCCACAGGAGTTTGCTGAATAGAGTCAAACCTAGATACTTGACTTCTTGTCTCCATTCAACGTCGTTCCCATCAAGTTTAATGGTTGTGAGGTTGAGTTTTCTTTTCTTAGTGAAGGCTATCAAGATGGTTTTGGTGGGGTTGATGCTGAGTCCCACTTGCCTACACCAGCTATTTGTATAGTTCAGACCCTTTTGTACGATGTCACAAAGGGTGTTTTCAAATTTTCCCCTGGCTGTTATGACAATATCATCGGCATATCCTTGGCAGGATATTCCGAGGTCCGTCAAACCACACAGGAGTTCGGTTAGGTCCAATATAAATCTTTTTATTAATATTTAGAGTTAAATTTTTAGCAGGTTTGACTTCGTTTACATATCTCTTGTGGTATCGATATTTAGTTATCGATTGTTACTACAAAAATACAACTGCAGCGACATGAACACGCCCACCCAGTTCTCATGTTTGCTTCTACCGACTGTATACACGTTTAAAGAAACTATTACGTATGTCTTGTAGTGGATTGTGGATTGGATCACGTGATGGTAAAGCTCCACCGTTTCTACTGTATTTAACCCCGAGACACCCACCATAAAACTGAACATTTAAAGAGAACAATAAGTTTGGAAAGTGTTGGTATATAATTTCTTTTTTATGTTACAGAATAGAAGAATTTCTTCTTTTAGAAGAAAACCAAGAAAAGAACAAACTACCGAACAGTATTGTACCGAGTGAAAAACTGGGAAATGTGGAATTGACAGATGTGACAGCTAGTTGGACTCCAAATCCAATAGTACCAACATTGATCGATATGAATTTGCATATTAAACCAGGGACGTTATGTTGTATAGTTGGTAATGTTGGATCTGGTAAAAGTAGTATTTTGCAATTAATACTAAAAGAATTACCGGTAACGCACGGAAACATTGAGGTTAACGGAAATATAGCGTACGCTTCTCAGGAACCGTGGTTGTTCGTTTCGAGCGTAAAGGAAAATATATTGTTTGGAAAACCCTATTTGAAAAATAGGTAAATACCAATTTTAAGAATTTTTCTATAAATTTCTACACCATTTTTATCATCGGTCTACTGTGTCGTTAAAATAATTTAAGAGCTACAAAAATTCCATCTCTTCAAGTTCCTTTCAATGACAATAGATAAGCAAAGCGGGTTCTGGGCCAGCATTAACGTTCGACAAAAGGGGGCTATGAAAATTAACTAATAAATAGTTTGCTGTGAGGTGTATGGTTCCCCCAAGTAGTATGACACTGCGATGGTTGTGTGACATTAGCACTGGTCGGGTGGGACAAACGGCGATAGTTGTGTGACGTAGATTAACGACACGTGGTCATGCGACGTTCGATGTAATTTTAGAAAACGACTTGGGGGGAACCATACACCTCACATGACACTATTTATTAGCAAATTTTTATTGACGAACGTCCATGCTGACCCAGAACCCGCTTTGCTTATCTACTAATGATTTTTAAGAGAAACAACTGCACTTGTTCAACGCATAATTGAAACGTTTATAATTCCAGATACGACGATATTGTAAAGGTTTGTTGTTTGGAGAGGGATATAAAACAATTTCCGTACGGTGAAAATACTTTGGTGGGTGAGCGAGGAACATCTTTGAGCGGTGGACAAAGGGCAAGAGTTAATTTGGCTAGAGCGGTTTATTCGGAAGCGGATATTTATTTATTTGACGATCCGCTTTCGGCGGTTGACACAAACGTTGGAAGGCATTTATTCGATGATTGTATTGTGAAGTATTTGAAAGGAAAAACGAGGATTTTGGTGACGCATCAGCTGCAATATATGAAAAAAGCTGATATGATCGTTGTATTGAACAATGTAAGTTTTGTTTTTCTAATAATAGACCGTCATTTTTGAAACAAAAAAAAAATTAGTAGGATGAAACTCATTGGAAAAGGAGGAGAGTATTAAAAAATGAAAGGAAAAATTTTTTACGGGCGATCTGAGGTCGGGAAGGGGAAGGGGGTGAGTTTTTAAGGGTAAAAAGCGGTTTATCTCGATTTCCGGCAAAACTACAAGTCTTATGGAAAAAAGTGAAATGAAAGAGTTGTAGGTAATAAAAAGATCTACAACTTTTGTGTTCACACTTTTTTCACATAACCTCAAAATTTATGTGAAAAATTCAAAAAACCAAGTTTTTGGTTTTTTATTTTTATCTTTAAGAAAAAAATATTTTTTTTCACGAAATTTGGTGAAAACTTACCTCTTTATGTACCAAATACACTGTAATTTATTTGATTTGAAATATTTATTTTTTCACCTCATTTTGACTTGATATCGAAAATTCACCCGTTAAAGTATCAGCTTTTTTCAAAAAGTTGGTGTGCTTTCTGTTCGTTGAAATCTCTAATCTCCGATGGTATGAAAAAAAAATATATTACTATAGTCAATTTTCTCAGAAAATTTTCGATTGAAAATTTGGGTGCTTTTTCGATATCAAGTCAAAATAAGGTGAAAAAATAAATTTTTTAAATCAAATAAATTACCGTGTATTTGGGACATAAAAAGGTAAGTTTTCACCAAATTTCGTGAAAACAAAATTTGTTTTGTAGAAGATAAAAATAAAAAACCAAAAACTTGGTTTTTTAAATTTTCCACATAAATTCTAAGATTATATGAAAAAAGTGTAAATACAAAAGTTGTAGATCTTTTTATTACCTACAACTCTACCGTTTCACTTTTTTCCATAGGACTTGTAGTTTTGCTAGAAATCGAGATAAACCGTATTTTACCCTTAACACTCGCCCCCTTCCCCTTCCCAACCTCAAATCGCCCGTAAATTATTTTTCCTTCCATTTTTATAATATTCTCCTCCTTTTCCCATAATTTTTTTCACTTTTTATTATTTTTAAAGGCTTCCACCCTGGTCTATAACGTAATGTAATAGTCTATTTTTATTTGGACGCCAATTAAATTTAACATTACTTCATATCTATGCAATATATTTTAGGGAAGAATAGAAAAAGTAGGAACTTTCAATGAACTATCAGACAAAGAACTCAACATTTTACAACAAGAACCTGACGAAGAAAAGGAAAAAGAGAAAGAAAAAGCAATATTAGCCCGGCAAGAAAGTGTAATAAGCGCGATATCCATAAATTCCGTCAAGAAAGCTACGCAATTCCAATCGAATACGTCCCTGGCGGTAAATATCTCATTTTTATTTAAGATAACACATTTTTCTGTCCAACTTGTTGATTGGGTAAAACCACAATTTAATCTGTTTAATTATCGACCATTATTTATTTACTGAATCATTTATAGGACAATATTATTAAAAATTAATAGTTTTCTTGGAATAAATTATCAATCATATGTTCATTTTTATTTAAAAATACTGAAACAGTAAAAAAAACTAACTTATATGTCATCTGTCAACGATATTCATATGAATCAAATCAATGGTTGTGTTCGTTCGCTCTGACAATTGACACATGTCAATTACGTGTCTTTTATAACTAAAACTGTCAACAAATGATTCAAATTATATCTTTTAGAGTTCTATAATACCTGAAGGAGCTCCACCAGAAGTTGGAGAAGAGGTAGAAAAAGGCAGCGTATCAACCCGTCTATATGTTGAATATTTCCGCGCTGGTGGCGGAATCATATTATTGATTATAACATTTCTTATGTTCTTTATAGCTCAAATGATAACTAACGCTTCCGATTTATGGCTGACTCGCTGGTAAGCTACCAAAATTTATCATTTTAAATCTGGTGTATTACAAATATTTTATATTTCTTTTAAAGGACAAACGAAGCTAACCGTTACGCTGATTCTCTTATTAACGCCACAGAACCAACAGTTACTCCATCGACAAACATTTCGTTAACTGTAACTGATCTACCAATTGCTACACTAGGGAATTTAACGACTTTTGATAATTCCACAACAATAATTGATGATTACGATCAAAATTACTACATCACAATATACACCTCTTTGATTATCGGATCTATAATACTGCTGACTTTGAGATCTTTTCTGTACTACTACGTTTGTATGACTGCCTCTAAAGTCTTACACAACCATATGTTCCATAATGTTCTACAAGCTCCTATGAGGTTTTTTGACACGAATCCTTCAGGTATGTCTAATCAAATTTCTTTTACGACCTTTCAAAACAGTATCTTCACCTCTAAAGGTAGATATTTTGCGTTCCTATCGATGGATTTGTTGCATTCTACCTTTTATGCAAAATTTCAATACCTTATTTATTAGCAGTAAAATTTAATACAGGTGGAGCTTTACCATTACATATTTGTTACGTCAGCAACAATATTCATATGAATCATATTAAAACTTCTGTCAACTCAATAGAAATAATCGTTATCACTAATATTCCAAAGGTCGGTCTTTTATTTTTGGTCCAATATAAATATTTTTATTAATATTTAGAGTTAAATTTTTAGCAAGTTTGACTTTGTTTACATATCTCTTGACAGTTATGGTGTCGATTGTTACTACACAAATACAACTACAGCGACATGAACACGCCCACCCAGGGCTCATGTTTGCTTCTGCCGACTGTATACACCTACAGTAGACACGGTGGAACGTGGAACTTTACCATCACGTCAGCAACAATATTCATATGAATCAAATCAAAACTTCTGTCAACTCAATAGAAATAATCGTTATGACTAATATTCCAAAGGTCGGCCTTTTACGAATTGGTAATTAAACCTTTTTTGATCAGGTAGGGATTTTCAGAGTAACCCATCATTTCTTATTTCTGTTGAACGTTCTAATTGAGTATTCAGCTAAAACGTCATTTTAAATTTTAAGATTTATGCTTCGGGGTTGTATTTATTGTTTTGATAAAGCAATATAGATGTTTGCAATGATAAAAAAAACCTGTAAAAACCTTATGTTTTGAATGGTAGACATTCTTGTCAGAAAAACCTCCTCTATTTAGTTTGATAGCTTCCAGTGATGTTCACTCATTTTCAAGATACAAAGGTCTAAAATATCTTCAAACAAAAATATGTTTATTCAAATAATATCTGTCGTAAATGACAGTTAATGCATCACTGATCGGTAGCGTAGCGTATATCAATTCTGATGGGAAAAATGGCGACTGTTACCACAGCGCTCACATCAATCAGTAGACAAAACACGCGTTCAGCAGGAAATTGATTATCGCTCCGGTAGCGCTACGTTGAGATGAACGCGACCAATGTATTATAATTCGTTATTACCAATGCCAAATGGAATAAAAACTCAAATTAGTTGTTACCAAAACTGATTTTTAACAATAAATACACTTTCAATCCAAAAATTCGCTAAAATGGTAAAGCTCCACCGTTTCCACTGTATGGTCATGCTCAATTTAACTGACCATGTGCTTTTTTTTACATCTAACTTAAATTAAATCTACATAAAGTATAGAAATATTTACAAAAAGATTTTGTATGATTCCATAACCTCACTAATCGTACCTGTCAGTTGTCAAAAGTGCTTCAATCTCCCTACCCCTTTAGAGACAACTAATATTCCTTGGTTTTTAGGTCGTATCTTAAATAGATTTTCCAAAGACATGGGAGCAATCGACGAATTATTACCTCGCGCACAAATCGACGCCGTCCAAATATTCATGGTTATGGCCGGTATTTTAGTAATGGTATTTGTCGTTACACCTTGGATGATCATACCAACAGTCATACTTGCAATTCTGTTTTATTATTTCCGTGAAGTATATTTGTCCACTGCACAAGCTGTCAAAAGATTGGAGGGCACTAGTAAGTAAATGTTTCTCTCAATATCGATTATTACATTCAATTTTTTGTTTCGTTTTAGCTCGAGCTCCAGTTTTTTCACACGTTTCCGCTACCTTATATGGTATATCAACGATTAGATCTTCAGAAGCAGAGGCAATGGTTACAAAAGAATTCGACGTTCTACAAGATCAACATACAAGCACTTGGTTTCTATTCATTGTCAGTAGCACAGCATTCGGATTTTACTTGGACGTTATCAGCACGTTATTCTTAATATTGGTGACGTTCCAGTTTCTAGTTTTCAGAAATGGTAAGTTTTCTCTTTGTTATTATTTAAATTTAAAGATTGTTGTTGTGGCCGAATGGGCGGTGAAAAACGTTTACTGGTGTATTAGATGACCTTGGAAACTGTAATCGACGAAATAATGACAGACCAGTGTTTGCTGATTCCTTTTTTATCCGTTTTGGTGTATCTCTTATAGTAAAGTGTGGATCCCGGGGCATAAGGGCATTGTAGGAAATGAAAGGGCAAGGCTAGGATCTGAGACTGCATTCACTTGTCCTGAACCAGTATTTGGGATATCTGAAACTACTGCACGTGGTTGTACATCTCGGTGAACTCGAACTAAACCTCAGTCGTACTGGAGATACGTGACAAAACAGGAATACAACTTCTGACGAGGAACTGGTTGAGAAACCTGCACCTTGCTCACTAGAGGGCTCTACATGGTCTCAGAAAGTACAAGCTCCTATTGAGGGGATGGACATGCTAGAGCTGCTCTAGAACTACCAAGGAGTAGGTTAAAAAAGATACCAGGACTCCTAACAGAGCACTGCTGTTTGAGGAATGTATGTATGTATGTATGTATGTATTTTGGGGTAACATTCACTGAGACCTAAAAGATCTATTGTGCCCCCTTACTTCTACTTAGTTTCTGAGGAGAGTCTCAGATACTAGTAGCTCCTTTAGTCCTATTTCCCGGAGGAATTTTAGGATATCTGCAGGCCTCAACTTAGGTAACTGTCCCTCTTCTATCCAGTAGTCTCCCAGGTACTGTGCCCTAGGATTCTGAAAAACTGTGCAGTTCGCAAGTATGTGGATGGAGGTTTCTTCTTCCATTCCACAAAATCTACAATCTTCTTCCTCCACTATTTTGAGCTTTTTAAGGTGTCCATTCAGGCGACAATGTCCCGTTAGGATTCCTGTTAAAACTCTTAGTGCAGTTTTGCTTTGACTTATGCATTCATTTGATCTCAACAGGTTGTAGTCACCCAGAAGAATCTTTGATTGCCTAAGCCCTACTAGATCTTTCCAATTGTCAGATCTTCTCTTTTCTTCGGCTTTACCTATTTCTTCCAATATTACATTGGAGCTGATTCCGCAAAAAGGTTCCGGCCCCCAAAAGGGTATTTCACTCCCCCTCTTTGCTAGTTCATCTGCTATTTCGTTTCCTTCTATTCCAGTGTGTCCTGGAATCCACAGTAAGGTGACTATATTGTTCTCGCCTAGTTCATTAAGTTTGCCTAGGCATTCCCACACCATTTTGGAACTGATTACACAGGAACTCAGCGCTTTAATGGCTGCTTGACTATCAGACATTATGATAATCCTTTGCCTTCTATATCCTTTGTCAATATTGAACTGGGCACACTTTCTTATTGCGTGAATTTCCGCTTGAAAGATACTTGGGGTTTTTCCCAAGCTTTCAGAGTGTTTGGTTCCTGGCCCGTACACTCCTATCCCAGTTCCTTCTATTGCTTTTGAGCCGTCTGTGTACCATTGAATGGCATTCTTTCCAAGTCTGGTAATGGTATTTGGATCCCATTCCTTCTTGTTGCTTAATACCGTAACGAATTTCTTTGAAAAGTTATACTTTTTCATCATACCATCTTGTGGCATGTCCCAGGTTGTCTGATTTCTAAGAAGTGAAGAGGTGGTTTTCTTTTTAATGATTCCCTCTCTACTTAGTCTGTATCTTGTTCTTTCTGCAACACTCTCCACCACCATATGTAATGGTGTGAGGTTGAGAATCACTTCCATTGCTGCCGTTGGGCATGTACTCATTCCTCCTGTTATGCATATACAGGCTAGTCTTTGAATTTTAGAGAGGTTTTCTCTCGTCGTCAAGAGGCTAGTTCTACTACTCCACGCAATGGCTCCATAAGTGATAATTGGTCTCACTATGGCAGTGTACATCCAGCTCAGCACTGCTGTTTGAGGAAACACCTCACCTAAGTTTAGAGGAAAGTCCTAGGACTAGAACGTCCAAAGGAGGATTTCTCCAAGAAGGTCCTAGTGAAGACTGTTGAGCCTGATAAGGGTCACTGGTCTCTTCACGTAAATGGAACAATCAAGAGCACAAAAACCCTAAAGATTAAGGTGCCGAGGACTCTAAGCTTCTGACTGGTGACTGGTTCAATCGTAGTAAAGTATAATGCAACTTCTGCCTGGAATATCGTGTGTTTTAACATTTATAAAGACTCCTGTTTTTGTCTTGGCTATGTATATTCCTGCTCCTATCGATTCTTTGACTTTTTATTACAGAAAGCACAACGGGTGGTAATGTAGGCCTGGTAATATCCCAAAGTTTAATTCTAACCGGAATGTTGCAGTTTGGTGTTCGACAAACTGCTGAAGTTGCCAGCAACATGGTTAGCGTGGAAAGAGTTTTGCAATATACCAAATTGAACAAAGAAGGACCGTTTGAATCGAAGAAAAAACCGCCAAGAGAATGGCCGGAAAAAGGAAGAATCATCTTCAAGAATACGTTTTTGCGGTATGCCCTCGAACTACCTCCGGTTTTGAAAAATTTGAACATAGAAGTCAATTCAGCTGAAAAGGTAAGTTCTTTATAATCTACTTGGTGAAGACGTTGAAGTTTTTCTTTATTATTTTCAGATTGGTATTGTAGGAAGAACTGGTGCAGGCAAATCAACTCTTATCGCTTCTTTATTCCGATTAGCTCCAATAGAAGGAACCATCTCGATAGATGCAATCGATACTGCTGAAATTGGCTTAACCGATCTTAGACTGAATATATCCATCATTCCCCAAGAACCTGTTTTATTCTCAGCTTCGATTAGGTATAATTTGGATCCTTTCGAGAAATACAGTGACGAGATTTTATGGGAAGCATTAGAAAATGTAAGTTTAGTTTTTGATTGTACGCTTGATGTTATACTTTTTTTTTTTTTAATTTAAGGTCGAGTTGAAAAACGCCGTGACAGATTTAAACCAAAATGTCAGCGAAGGTGGTTCTAACTTCAGCGCTGGCCAAAGACAATTAATATGTCTTGCTCGAGCTATTGTACGAAATAACAAAATCCTTGTTATGGACGAAGCTACTGCCAACGTAGACCCACAGTAAGTAATATTATATTTACTCCTCTCTGTCTCTAACAATTATTTTTTCCAGTACTGACAGTCTTATCCAAAAAACCATCCGGGAACGTTTCAAAGATTGCACGGTACTCACCATTGCTCACAGATTGAATACGATTATGGATTCTGATAGGGTTTTGGTTATGGATGCCGGTCAATCGATGGAATTCGATCATCCTTTTACACTTTTACAAGATCCCGAAGGATATTTCAGTAAAATGGTTCGCGAAACTGGACCATCTATGTCGAAAATGTTAACGAACGTTGCGCGTGAAGATTTTTATAAAAAAAACGGTTCAGCATCAGCATCTGGTGATACAGCGAGCGTCGAAGACAAAAAAGAAGATTAAAATTTGTTGATTACCGTAAGTGAACAAAATGGTGGGGATAGAGGTACAAAAAATGATTTTATTTAGGTGAAAAGTGTCATTTTATTTTGCAAAATTTACAACGAACCTTTGTCCAGATTTTCTTTATAAAAGATTTTGCCGGAGTCAGTAAATTCGGCCATTTTATTGGATCCTGGAAGCTACAGGCTTCAGTTAAAGTTGAAGGATATGTCAAAAACGTCAATAGTGTCAACTTTTAACTTAATTTAACATGGAAATCGTTATCAGTTCTTCGGTACATCACTAAACTTCTTCTTTTATATGTATTCTCTTTTAGTCTTATAGGAGCTAGCAACATGTTGCAGTGGTGCGATCTAACGGCGCGTGTTGAAAGTAGGTTACCAGAAAGAGTAATGAGCGTGCCGTCATCTACATTTTACTCTCTTAATAATGTCGACACGCGCCGCTAGATCGCACTACAATACGAAACACTGCAACATGGAGAGACTAATATTTTTTCTGTCAATGTCAATACACCGCTGCCAAAAACTTCACAAAACATACCCCATATTGACAAATGACACTTGATACGTGGTGAATGGTTCAACTAGAGCGCTGTAGGCATAGGTATTCTCGTCAGCCATTTTGGTGCCTTGTTGTACATTGACGTTGGTTCAATATCAAAAAATTTTCAACACAATATGTCAACTCGAATAAAATTCAGGAAACAAAATGGCGGATGAGAATACTCATCTCTTTAGTGCGTTAGTTCAACAAGAAAGCAGCGCCATCTGTTAAATGTTTCATATACTAATAATACGAGAGATTTTCCAACAGCAATCATAAACTGTCAGAAATGATCAGAGAATAACTGGTCATAGCAAACAACGAGTTTACTACCGCATAGTCGACTATTCTCTGATCGTTTCTGATTGCAACTCAAAAATCAAACACAAACAAAACAAACTGGAACACAACGCAAATGGCGAAAGAATGAAAACTCTTGCCAAGCTGTATGACATAGTGACAAATGACAAGTATGACATTGAAGTCACACGTCATGCCAACTGTCCCATGCAGTGTCTCTCACCGTTGTTCGCTAAGCCAGAAACATGGAACTGTCAATGCTTATTAAACTTGTACTTCTAAGGTGGGAATGTTTTGTGAAAAATGACCAACTGAAAATCTGCAGTAGTTACATGAAATTTAGCGAATATACAGTGGAGATGTTGAATCTTTACTGTCAACGTCAAATTAATATGACATAGTGACAAATGACAAGTATGACGTTGAAGTCACGCGCCATGCCAACTGTCCCATGCAGCGTCTCTCACCGTAGTTCGCTAAGCCAGAAACATGGAACTGTCAATGCATATTTAACTTACACTTCTAAGGGGGTGTTTTGTGAGAAATGACCAACTGAAAATCTTCAGCAATCACATGAAATTTAGCGAATATACAGTGGAGACGTTGAATCTTTACTGTCAACGTCAAATTAATATGACAGCAGAAATAAACGTTATGGCTAATATTCCAAAGGTCTATTTTCCAGATGTCAATATTTTAATTTTATGACAGATAGTATTTTTCGAACAAGGTATCTAAATGGTAACTATATTATTATGAACAAATTATTATTATTTTGAGAAGGAAGTTTTTACGAAATGCCTTAATTTTAGTTTGGATCTCAGGAAATTGATTAATGTGAAGTTTCATTTCAAAATTAAAGTGTACATACTTGTTTAATAAAAATAGTTCTGTTAAAAACGTTGATATTAATTATATAAAAAAATATATTTTATATATTCATTCACTTGGCCTCAAAAAAAAAACTCACCCTGTAACTAACTTTCCGTGAAATAATTTTCAATTTCAAATATTCTGTTCCGATTTTCTATTTTGATAATACAGGGTGTTTTTTCTATTGGCGTTTGCATTTCAAAATAATGTTACAGTAAGTAATGCAAAAGCAATTTTTCTGATAATAATATTATTCAGGTGTGTCTAATAAAAATTCACACAATGTTTAGAGATATGAATAAAAGTGAAATATGTGCAGAATTTTATGACTGCCAACATTAAAAATGATAATTTATTTGTTCTCAACTTAGTTTTGTTGGTATTAAAACCTCCCATGTGAAATTTTAATAAAATCCAACTTTCAACGTCAATAACTGAATTGCAATAAGTAATTTTTTCATATTTTTACTTTCGATGTAATCCTTCAACTGTCAATTAATACCTTTTTGGTAGCTTCGACTTTATAAGCGTAGATGGTGCACTTTCATCCTGTATAACTTTGTCAATAATTAAATTGAAAAAAACAAAATATTGTCCACCATTAAGGGAACTTTTTCCTCATCGAATGGTACTGATATAATAGAAATTACTCTTATGGTTTCGATCTAGTAGCAATTTAAAGATGGGCATGTCAAATATTTTTTCTTTGAGTTATAACGGGTCAAAAAATACCAAAAATTAATAAAAGACATTCTTTTTCATATTTTCAGACAAACTGTTTCTTTCTCCAGTCACTTAATGCTTAACAAACACTAGTTGAGACACATTTTAAGAACAAACGTAAAGTCTAGTCATTTAATATTTTTATATTAAAAGGTATTTATAAAAAGGCTAGGAGAAATTTAAAAAGAGGGGGAGTTTTATAATTTTAAATCTATTTTTATTAAATTGTAAGCTTTTGATGTTTTTTATTCAACCAGTGGTCTTATTGTTAACTGGTGCTAATTTAAGGCTTTTGCTACTTAAATATTTACAAAGATCAATATTTTACTAACAATATATGTCATAGTATTTAAACAATTTTGTTTATATAGGATACAACATATAATAAAGAAACTCCTACATTGTTAATTTACAAATATTCTATTGGCTATGATCAAATTGTAATTATTTTTACTTTAAATAGGTCCCCGAGGTAAGCATTGTCTATCGATTTACTAAAATTAAACCTTTTTCCTCAACATATTCAAAACTAGAACCCCTATTTCTTCCATCATTAACCCCCTCCTAAGAAAGTTACATATAATTTTTTGCATCCTTCAGGGACTGAGCGTGACAATTTGGTACTTATTTATATTTTACCAAAGATTTAAAAACTACCAGTGACGATTTTGTAATTTTTACAATCAAAATTTACTTGTAAGGATTATTATTTTTTGTTTTTTTTTGTTGTTTTTAAGACATTGTGTGTTAGTTTTCTAAGTTTAAATACATCACAAACATGTTATACATTTGTCAATAAATACATTTCGAATATAACGTAGTTTTTATTTATCATACAATTAATTGGAAATAAAAGAATTTAAATTAAGCGAACATCACCTTTTTTAACTAAATCTGATACACTACTATATGAAATAATCATTTGAGATCCAGTATTAAAGTCAATTAGATCACTGTCTGCAGTATTTTTGTCGATTAATACACCCTCTACTCGATTTTTTGACTTTAAAAATACAAAACTATTATTGTTTGGTTCGATAATTGTATTTGACCATGTTTCAGAGGGCATACCAGGATAGAACCTCATTAATTTCTCAAAGTACAAATCCATGGCTACAAAACAAAATCAGGGCATATTCTTTATATAAACAAAGATTATTAAGATAATACTTACTAAATGAAAATTCCTTAGCAAACTTTAGTTCTTGCTTACTCAAGTACAAATCTTCTCCCCTTTCCAATCGTTTAGCTTCTTCTGCTAATATATGAATAACATGAACTTCAATTTTTTCTAGTCTTATTCTCAAATAACTGGAAACCAAAAACCGAAGCCTATCTACTTCGAGTTGATAAATACTTTTTGTAAAATCTGTACTAGGTAAATTTTTTAAATTTTCTTCCATATTGGATATTTGATCTAGAATAATATCTACCACTTCTGATTTATGAGGAAGAATTTCTGGGGCATATTTTTCATTCACCCAAGCTTCTTCAATCAACTCTATAATTTCTGCAGGAGATATTTGCACCTGGTCTTCTGAACCACTAGAAGTATTATCAATATCGAAACTAAAGTCTTCACTCAGCTCATCCATTGCCAAATTAAAGTGGGGTAATAAATTAATTTAAATATAAATTTGGAAGTAATTTAAGTTTACTTTGTTTACTTTTATAAGTTGAGGTTAGAGCTCGAATCTTCTTATTTTTGATGATTGCACTAGGATATTTTACCCCCCATTGATGTCTGTGGTTTATATAAGGACGAGTTGAATTCGACAGGCTTTGTAGGTGTAGTTTGGTTGTATTTGGTCTGTGGGTGTAGTTAATCATTCATGTGCTTCTTTCGCATTTTCTGTAAAGTTTCCATATTTCTCCTGGCAACAGAATGTTTTGAATTATGAAACCTAGTTGTACCTTCTTTTGGTCGAAAACTGTATCTTACTATGAGAAAACGCATTCTACCACTACATTTACAATAAAACCACTTTACTTATCGGTACTATTGCCTTTACTTGATTACTTTTTATATATTAATATACCTATTTCATTACATAACTTATATTTTAGGCTGTACAAACTTTTTACATGCTTAGATTTTATTAATTTGACATTGCTGAACTTACTCCGTTCCTGTAACAAAACCAGATGGCCCATTGTATAAAGGAACTGTCGTTTTAACTCGTCTTCCATCTTTCCCTTTTAAAACTTGCACCTGCACGCCACTTTGTTACTATTTTCGTTGTCTTATCAGTAATAAGTAATAATACGATTAAATCTATTCAAAACATTTCTTAATTTTAATACCTACAGTGTGTCATATTTCTTTGTATGATCAAAATGTTTCGCCAAATAAATTTTCTCGCAAAACGTGCACGTGCTAGTTTCGCGAATAGAAGATTATCACACAATTCCATCGAAATAAGTGAAGAAGTGAAGCACGCTTTAGAGAATAAACATCCAGTGGTGGCGTTAGAATCTACAATTGTAACACATGGCATGCCATTTCCTCAAAATGTAGAATGTGCATTACAAGTTGAGGACGTCATCAAACGACAGGTAACGTCATTTTTATACGAGGTGCAGTTAAAAATGATTAGGAGATTGAAAATTTAAGGAGGTGTCACAATTTTGTTATATGAAAGAGAAGAAAGATACAAAGATATTTTAATTTGAAAAAATAAAAGGTTTTTAAAAATATTTTTGGGTGATTTTGCGTCTACATTGTTTTAAGGGCGCTTCACCAGCAACCATAGCTATAATAAACGGTAAAATCAAAGTTGGACTAACAGAAAAAGAAATAAATGAGCTTGGTGATACTGAATCAAGTAAACCCATAAAAACTTCAAGGAGAGACTTGGTATATGTTGTTAGTAACAAAAGAAACGGAGGAACAACTGTTTCCGGAACTCTTCTTGTTGCTAACAAAGTAAATATTCCAATTTTCGCCACAGGAGGTAAGAATTACATATTTATTTTTGTAAAACGATAATAAACTTAAAATTTTAGGTATCGGAGGTGTTCACAGAGAAGCTGAAAAAACATTTGATGTATCCGCTGATTTAGTTGAATTAGGAAAATCCAGGGTGGCGGTGATATCCAGTGGAATTAAATCAATTTTAGATATACCACGAACATTGGAATTTTTAGAAACTCAAGGAGTATTTGTCGCTACTTTTGGCTCAACCAATGATTTTCCAGCTTTTTATGCTAGAAAAAGTGGTATAAAGGTGCCCTATTATGTGGAAAATGCGTATCAAGCTGCTAAGATTATCAAAACCAATAAGGAATTGACAACTCAATCTGGTATTATTTTAATCTTTAACTGTTTTTATTATCTATGGGGTTGCTGAAGTGAAATTGTTGTTCAGTAATTTGAAAAATACCTTCTTTTTTTAGTTTTTTTCATATAACGTAAAGAGTATAGAAGCAATATGAATGGTATGTGTAGATAAATTGTAGATAATTAAAATACGAACAAAATGAGGGGTCGAGCGAGTCAATCCGATAATTAGGAACCGAGAAAATCTGGAAAAACCGGAAAATTAGTCATTTTTTTTGAAAATTCATATCTTCGTCATTTTTCAATTGAAAGAGCTGAAACTTGGTACAAAAGAAGTTCTTCGTATGCCCTTTATATGCGCTAAGAGCAAACGCCAAGCGACGGTTACTTTTATCGCAATTGCAATTGTAATTTTTTGATCCGATAATTTGGATCGTGCCTGGATGCGTTATAGATTGTCCGATTTTAAATTTTAAAACGGTTTTGAAAAGTGTTTATGTAGAGCAACAAAATGTATATTCTCGATTTGTAATAAAATGATGCGAAGTTGGCCAGAAACACCACCGAAAATGTGTCAAAAATTACTATACTCGCATGCTCCGTTGCTTGGCCTACATTGCTACCCGTGGAGGTCAATTGTATTTGTTATGAGTAGTCTTGGGCTTCGTTACTGAACACGCCAAAGTTAGGACAGCTGGCAACCTTGATAGTTGGCAGATGTCAGAAAAAGATGTTTTGTGGGTTCTTTGTTCAATAAATAAAGTATTAACACTAAAATTTTAGGAATTTTATTGTTTATTAACAAGTAGGTTCATGTTAACCTATGCCCCGCGATGATCCAACGCCTTTCTGACATCTGCCAACCATCAAGGTTACCAACAGTCCTAACTTTGGCGTGTCAGTAACGAAGCCCAAGACTACTCATAACAGTATTCGGGTTGCCTAATATGACAGGATGAACCTCTCATTTTATAGGTATGCTTTTCGGAGTTCCCATTCCTGAGGAGTTTGCTTTCGATCCAGAAATTATAAATAACGTTATAGACCTAGCTCTTGCTGAGGCAAAACAAAATAATATCCGAGGAAAGTTAATTACACCATTTTTATTATCTAAAATTGCTGGAATTACGGAAGGAAAATCTCTAAAAAGCAGTATCCTTTTCATAATATATAATATAATATCTTTCTTTGACAACAAATATTATTTGAATTGAATTTTCTTTAGTATTATTATAGACATTGCACTGATTAAAAACAATGCCAAAGTAGCAGCTACCATTGCAGTTGCTCTAGCAGAGCTGGAAAATGATGGGACATCCTCTAGCAAGAATGGATTTATCGATAGAAGACCTGTTAGTATCTCCTAATGTTGTATAGTTATTTTAATATAAAATGTATTATGTGTATTTGTATTTTCACTAGTATAGTTTAATCATACCTATAATTGGTTAAAAATGTTTTTCTAGATTATTATTGGTGGATCTAACATGGACTGTAGCGCAACTCTTGATACAGAGGAAATTAAGGTGAGTTTGCATATTGTTTTATTTAAGAGTTCTATGGATGTTTTAATTTATAATTCATGTATATTTTTACAAAATACCAGCTCAGCATAGGTAATATAATTGTTAGATACGACCAAAAATCCTACGGCACGTAATTGCTACTTTTTTTTGTCCCCTGGTATCTAATGAGATGTTTTAGTTTGAGAAAAATACAAATTACTAACAGTACACTTTATTAAATATTTTTAGATATATATATACAATCTTGTACACGTTTTTTGTTAACATGGAATAGCTTTTTGTTACATTAACAATTATACAATCATTCAAGACTCTCGCTGGAAATCGCGAAAAAAATCGGGAAGCTTGAAAATTCGAGATATATTTGGTCAGGTATAATCATATTTTATTTCACGTTTTTAATTAAGGTCCAACGTACGATATGCTCCAGTGTTCAGTATCATATGTTTAGATTCTGCTTGTATGTTGAGTTGCCTACCGAGTCAGGCACATATTTAAATTGACAGTAATTTCATTAGTTTAGTATTTTTGGTACTGTTTCTGTTCTGTTTTATTCGTCCATTTAAAATACGTTGCCTTATCTCGCCCTTACTGCACAGTAAATATGAGACACAATATAGTATTTGAATTATTAATAATAAATGAATTCGATCAAATATGTATAATCCACCTAACATTCGTCATAATAAATTACATGTCTATCTTGACGATGTAAAATTATTTACAAAACTCAGTGCCGATCTGGGACACCGTAAAAAAATGCCACTACATTACCCATCAGATTATTTCGAGATCTTAGGAAACCGTTTTCCAAAGAAAAATGCAAAAAAAAAGGTGTTGAATGCGTCACACTGTACAGGGAAAAATTGATTTTTTATTTTTACTCTAATTATAAAAAAAATCTCAAAACAGTATTTAAAATACCACAAAATTGAAGCATGTATGCTATAGTGTTTTATTTATTTTTATTACACTGTTTTTTATAATAATTTTACCACCCTGTGATAACCCTCAAGTGTAAATCCAACCCTGACAAAGCCTCTATATAGATTGTGCATTAGAAACAGCGTAGTTTTAATTTTATCACCAACCAACCAATTATATACTAAATAATACTTGATTACTCTACATTTTAACAATTTTACTAACCCCTAATAACGTTGTATAGAAAACAATTTGATTTAAATACTAATTTTTCCTATTTATTAAATACACTTTTAACTATCCTCGTATATAAATAATATTTCATTTAAATAGAACAATTTTATTTCCCAATACGCATACAACCAGTATTGTAACATGACAAAAAACCGATGTTCGGCGTAAACAATTTTTTTGAATTCCACTTGTACGAACTTCGCTTAAAATTTACATGCGAAAGCACCGAAGTAGTAAGCTGTGGAATATGAAGTTGACAGGTTAAATCGAATCCATCTTAGTTAATCGCGTTTACCAGGTACCTACGTCGCGTATACTTTTTAATTTATCGTAGAAAAAGTGAAATTTTGTGTAATTGTGTAAAATAGGTACTTTGGTAATAAGGACCTAGTGCCAACGAGTTCTTTAAAAAGAAAACTAATGGACGAGTGAAGCTACACAGTTTGCTACATGGGTATGTGCTTTTGTTAACCTTTCATTTTCAGTTTCAGGTTTGATATTTAGAAACAATTTTTCCCCATTTCAAACTACCATAACTTAATTAAGCTGTGAATAAATAAAATAAAGTATAAAACTATGAATAATTTCAAATATTACGTAAAATAACGCTTATAATTTAGTAACTTGATGATAATGTAAGTTGGTACAACTGAATGCCAGCACATAATAAAGGTATTTTTGGATATATTTGGATATATCTAGATATATCTAGTTTCCATGTCACACGAGCTAAAAGGATTTTACACTGTCAAAATACTGAACTGAACTGAGCATATCGTTTAGTTTGTTAGATTTATTTAACTGATATTTATGTAGGTGAATAAGTAAAAATTTCCGATATAGATTTTCGGAAATTCTAGGCACGAAAAGCGTACTGAAATATCAATTAATCGTTTTTAACGTTACATTTATTAGTAGGTATTTTGGGTCTTATAATATCAATTGATTAATATTAGCACTAAGGGTATATTGTTAAAAACTGAAACATATCAAAAACTAAAATGATTCTTTTATCAACTTGTCTAGGTATAGATAACATTAACAAAAGAGAATTGTATAAAACATTTGGATAGGTATGGTTACAAATAAATAGGTGTTGTGTGGGATATTAAAAAGTATGGGTGAGACTTGGTATTAATAGAATTCTGGTGAAAGGAAAGTATCAAATTGAAAAGATGTGGATCATTAATTTTTTATTAGTCACTTTTTGACATAACCTCAAAATATGTAGCTATTTTTGTATTAAGTGCGTAAAATGTTTTTTAATGGCACATAAGAGTTTTAATTTTCTCTTTATGATAAATAATCAATTAGTATGTGACTCTGTTAAAAATAAATCTTATAAAAAGTAATATTTCACGTTTATTTTGGCAGTGAAAAAAAATAAACATTCCAGCTTCGATACAAAGATGCAGAAATGTCAAGTTTTTTTGACAGTTGTACAAAAATATAGTTTTGGATATGTTCTACAGTTTTCCACTATACCGATCACATTTTTCAACTAAACGCTATAATAATTTAAGGGGTAAAAAAGTTACACTACCTATGCGAATTTTCCAAACCAAAAAGATAAAAACCTATTAGCGTCAAATCAAAAACAGTATCCTTATTTACTTTCTTTACCGAATGCACTTTTTACATATAAGGCGAGGCACTATGTAAATCTGTAGTTAAGCTCATACCGACACACTCATATTTTAAAGCGTCTTTATATATTGATAGTCTTTACTTTTGATAATTTTAAATTTCTTCACTGGCAGTCTTAGAAGTTTCCAGGAAGAGTACCCTCCAGCACTTGAAGCAGACCTAAAAAAATATATAAATCAGAATTACAAAAGGAGAACTAAAGTGACAGTGTCTTGTCATTAAAATGATTAAACACAGGGTTCTTCAAAATGATAGGTACTTACTTAATATCCGCTCCAAGTCCTGGACGGTAGTTGATGTGGAATGGAACATCGGTTGCAAAACAAATTAGTAATTCTATAGGTCCCAGTACCAACACAAGTGATAGAACGATTTCTATAGTTTTTTAAATATTTTTTGTATATTTTTTGTTTACTATACAGGGTGGACCGGATTTAATTGACATATACAGAGATCTCGTAAACTGCAATAGATACAATATCGATTAAATGGAGAAAAAGTTTGGTATATTAATAAGAAATTTAGATGGTTCAATAAAATTTTAAATATCTCGACTAGTTGCCGAGATATTTGACAATAAGCGAAAATGGCCCTTTTCGTTTTTTAAATTTGCTGTCGTTATTATAAAAGATATAAAAAAAATGATTCTTAACTTTATTTAATAAACGAGGTTTTCTATAAATTACCATACCAAAAATTTCATTACGACGTTTCGTCTTTACAGGGTCACCATCAACTTTATTTTTTTAAATACGGACCTGGATTTTTTATTGCAATATTTTTTACGTTTTGTATAGATACATACAATGATATAGTATACTTGACGATTTTACCACGTTTTGTCTTTCAAAAATCATCATCTTTTTTAAGTAAAATTAATAATTTTAAATATTGGGGGCTTCATAAAAAACGAAGTTTCTAGCAAAAATATGCAGCAAAATAATATATTGCACAGAACGGACGTCAGTTTGAACAACTTTTATAACTGATTTTTTATTGAATTTTTTAATTTATTTTTAACTTATTATTACCTTTATTACCATCATTATTTATTCATTGTCAGCAAGTTTCAATATGAATGGTTGAATTTAATCATTTTCTTTCAAAATTCTTATTTAATGCCCAATATTTAAAATTATTAATTTGAATTTAGTAAAGAAGACTGGACTTAAAAAAGATGATGATTTTTGAAAGACGAAACGTGGTAGAATCGTCAAGTATGCTATGTCATTGTATGTATCTATACAAAACATAAAAAATATTGCAATAAAAAATCCAGGTCCGTATTTAAAAAAATGAAGTTGATGGTGACCCTTTAAAGACGAAACGTCGTAATGAAATTTTTGGTATGGTAACTTATAGAAAACCTCGTTTATTAAAAAAAGTTGAGAATCATTTTTTTCGACATCTTTTATAATAACGACGGCAAATTTAAAAAACAAAAAGGACCATTTTCAAATTTTGTTAAATATCTCCAGAACTAGTGGAGATATTTTAAATTTTTTTGAACCATCTAATTTCCCTTTAATATACCAAACTTTTTCTCCATTTAATCAATATTGTAGTTCACGAGATCTCTGTATACGTCAATTAAATGCGGTCCACCCTGTATACATACTTAAGAATCCATAAGGTAAAAGGTGGACCATAAACATTAATTTATATTTAATCAGTGTGAGACTGTATACAGGGTGTTTCTAAATTCATGCGACAAAATTGAGGTGATTACTCGTATGAAATGGAAACTTGAAATACTGTAATTTTTGTGTACTCGCAAAGGTATTTTTTCAATATTCCTGTTACATTATACGGGGGTGATATTAGCAACTTTTACTTTTTTTCATATCAAAACTTTTGTTCGAGATGAAGTTTTACGAAATAAAATTTTAACTTAAAACCCTTGTTTTGTTTAAATTTTTTTTAATTTTTTTTCCCAAAACCAATAACTGCAGAGAAAAAAAAACTTCATACTTTCTAATTTTTAAAAAAAATTTAGTGAAAAAGTGAAAGGTAACTCGATTCATAAATTGAAAAAATACCCGTGGTTAGTCCTTTGCGAGTGCAAGTTTCTGGCTTTACTGAAATTTTATTTAAAAAAAATTCAATTTTAGTCACCAACTTTTACGAGTAATGTCTCTGAAAGTGATGTGGTTGAGGAAATTTTGTTATAGGAAAGACCCATCTTAAATTGATACGAACAATCACCTCCTGAATTTTGTCGCATGAATTTAGAAATACCCTGTGTGTATAACACTGCAAAATATCTTTTTTATCATTTCTTTTAGTTTCGAGTAGAAATATTTGGCGCACCCTGTATATCTATTAAAAGTGAGGCTTGAAAAAAATATATTTAAAAAAAATCGTTTTTGGTGCTCATTAGTCATTATTAATTCATCGCAATTTTTAATCTAATCGTTCTTTTTATTTTTGACACTTCAAGAAACAGGATTTTGAAATACTCTAACTAGGCCAGTCGGTAGGGGAAATTTTAGACCAAAAGTACAAGTAATTAGCAATACGGCTGATTTTTTTTTATAAGTACCTTAAAGTATGTAGATTAATATAAAAAAAAGGTTACCAGTCTATCGATTTCAAAAATTAAAAAACTTTTTTTTTTTTTTCGAAATTCTTTAATATTTCGTGGAACACATACTTAGTTTACCGAATTTTTTCTGGACAAACCATTGCTCGGTCGAAGAAAATGCAAGAGACCTTTTTTATTGAAAAACACTTCTCCTACACGGTGGTGTTTTTTATTTTTCTCTACCTTCCTCCCAGCGCGAAATATTGAAGAATTTCGAAAAAAAAAAAAGTTTTTTGATTTTTTTTTTAATTCGGGAAATCGATAGACCGGTAAACTTTTTTTTTATATTAATCTACATACTTTAAGGTATTGGCCTGAACACTGACAAGTTAGAAAACAACTTTTCACGAAATATTAAAAAAATTATAAAATTGTATGGTTAACCTTTACTAATGAATTCCTAATAAGTATTCTTCCTTGTATTTAGTATCAAAATATCGGATAGTTCCCTATTTATGTTATTCTCTACGTACTGGACCAACAACGTTTCGAGTTGCATTCACCATTTTTTTTATACACTAATCTACTTTAATATTTATTATTGTTTTATATTACTAAATCTATCACTCAATTCTTAATTTAAACTATGCAGTTTTTAATTATTTGGCTATTTACACTGTACATTTTTTTAATTTAAATATCATTTGTTCCAAGATTATTTTTTTCGGGAATATATTTTTGCTTTTCCTTCATATTTATTCTTTGAACGTCTCCCAGTGTTTTGAAAAATAATATTTTTGGAACATCTGATATAAAAGTGAATACAACTCGTTGAACATCTGTTGAAAATTTTGTCTCTCCAAAAAAAAGACAAGGCATGCAGTGGGCAAAATAAATTTTTCAAATATTACATGGTCCAATTGCTCGATAACTTTCGTTTTTATGTAAATTCGAGGGGTTTAGTGCATTATTTAGTAATATGGTGTTCTTTTTAGTGAAATTGAGGGTTTTTGAGTGATTTTGAGCTCCGTTTACCGTTTTGGACCGTAATTACTTGAAATTGAAAGTTATTGGATGAAAATAACGTCGCATTGTGTGTTTTCGATGGTTTTAGACTGTAATTCAGTATTCTTGTGTGAGCGCAGATTTACTAGAATTATTTACCCCCCTTTCCACTTGTCAGAAAAAGTAATCAAAGCTCTTACCCCCGTTCCAAGCTTACGTAAACATTTTTCTTTTAATGTATTCTGTTTTTTTATTGATTCATGAGCAGCAAAGTTGTATTCAATAAAAAATTTACCGTTGAACCATTGAGCTTAGTCCGTACCTGAGTTTGCAAGTGTGGTTCTAGCTTTGATTATGTTGCTAAAAAGTATGCAATTAAAGTACGGTTCAAATGTTACTAATTTCCAATAACCCATTTAATAATTACAAATAAAAACACCTTTTTCAATTCCCAAACTTTAGAGCCCTATATTTCGTCAACGACAGGCGTAAGGAAAAAATTTCTTATGAAGTGCTATAATTATTTTTAGTATCTCTATTATTTCCCATATGTCCTGGGACACCCTGTATATAAAAGTACATTAAAAAAAACGTTGCTCTATAACGATTTAATGTAAATTTATGGAAATGTAAATGAGATACTAATCGATTATTTTTTTTCTTTAAATATACTGAAAACTTTATATTTTCCATTTAAAAATATGCTTTGGAATTTTATGTCTCTCGTAGAAAGCAATACTGCGAAATAACCGAGGCATATTCTTGTAGGAAATTTGACGATCTACAAAAAAGGGCTCTTATAATTTTTTGATATTTTTACTCCTCTCAAAGCTATTCAAGGTTAAAGTAATACATTTTTTCAATTTTCTTACACTAGATCAAGTTTATGAAAAAATTTTATACGATACTTTTTGTAGATTTTTTTATTGCCTGAAACTTATCTTTATAAATTTTTTTCATAAACTTGTTTGTAGCGTGGAAAAACTGAAAAAATGTCAAAATTTATTGCTAATTTACTTTTAACCTTAAATAACTTTGAAATGAGTGAAAATATCAAAAAATTATAAGAGCTCTTTTTTGTAGAGCGTCAAATTTCCTACAAGAATTTATCTTAGTCATTCTGAAATATTTCTCCCCACGCGCGACTTATAAAATTTCAAAGCACAAGTCAAATTTTTTTCCATGCTACTTAAATGGAAAATAGAAATTATGGATAATATAACATATTGTGAAGAGTTCAAACTTTCACAGTATTTCATTTTCGTCATGTCCAATAATATTTTCAGTACATATGAAGGAAAAAAAACCATATATTTTTTCCTCCGTCACAAAAAAATAAATTCTAATAAAAATAGAAATGTCAATTACGACAGACATATTTATTTTGCAATGAACCCTCCTCTTTAGTAATTCATTTTACCCTCCGATCTGCATGCCCTGCTTTATACCCTGGTCGATGGCAAATTCCTGAATTTTCAACAGGGATCATCCTTGACCCTTGACCTCGGTTTCCGCTTGAATATATCCTCCAGTGGCGTAGCCAGAGGACCCTTCTTTACGCGGCCCCACCTACCGCGGTTGAACAGACCCTCTAGGCGGTACTTTAGTCATATATTTTCGCGACTTCTGTAAAATAAAATAAAATTTTTATTATAATTGAAAAAAAGTTTTTTGTGGTCAGTATAAAAAAATTACAATAACATATTCTTACCTATACTCTCTCATCTCGTAGTTGTTGTTCCCATTAGGATTTTTCGTTTGAGTTGGTGGTGATGATAGTAAAGCGGCACTTTCGGGTCGCACTAGAAGAGATTCTCTCTCGCTTTCGGCACTTTCTGCTCTCAACGTACCAGGTACGATACCGTTTACATTGGGCAGCTCCAGTTCTGTTCGAAGTATGCGAATCTTTTGGATCATTTCGCGGATTTCGTAACGCAAGATACCTGAAACAAGTCATTCCTGGTGTATAGTTGTGAGTAAAATTACGTTTGCACTGTTTCACAATAAAATAACAGTACCAATGTGACAAGGTGATACAAATATGTACAAGCAACTGAAACAAGAAAATAAAGCATAGAACTGCTGGAAGAATACATAACTGACAAACGTTTCAAGAAAATCCATTATTACAGTTATCGGTAAACCTGCTATTAATCGGAAAAATAGAGTACAGAAATCGCTAGTTCGTCAGGATTCTGCAATAATAACAAAATTTGTCTAAAACCGGTTCTGCTTCTACTTACAGATTTCTTTATCTCGCCGACAAATTGTGAAACGGTCCAAATTAACTTTACTCACAACTATACTATAAGACGGAGAATGTCTTTGAGGGGGTTAGTTCATTTGATTAAAGTTGTACTAGGGGATCTGAAAGTTTTAACAAAAAAATATCCAGCAGCATTTTGAAACAATTCGATGTTTTCTTGCTCTAAAAACCCCCGGAAAGGGGTTGAAAAAAAATAAACAAGGTGTTTTTTTTTAAATTATGCAAAAACCGTTGGAGTTACGGAAAAAACTTTCAAACAAAATTTGTAGGGCTTTAAATTTTACACCAAAGCGACCTTTATGGTTTTTCCCCAAATTACAGGTAAACTGGTATCTCGTGACAAGGCGGAGCTTCCAGTACGCAGAGAGAGAACGTATTCGGTTAAATAAGGCAATAATTATATGATTCTTACTATCATTTTAATATTTTTAAAAATAATCGAGCTGCCCACTGCATAACGTCCACCGCACGATCGGCTTTGCTGGATCCCCACTTTCAAATTTGTTACGGCGCATCGTCACCTCATTTCACGAGATACCGGTTGAAGTGTACTTTAGGGAGGCTAAAAGTTTCAACCAATTTCCAATTAGAAATCTCTTAATCCATCTGTCTTCTAACATTCCGCTCATATGACCCAACCATTTGGTCGTCTGTGCTCTTATTATGTTTGTTATACTTCGTTTTTTGTATAACCCTAGCAATTAGTTATTTGTTCTCTGTTTTACCGATCTGGTGACTGGACACTGCACCTTGACGAAACATCTGTATAAAACGGGCAAAGTTAGTGAACCTATGTGCAGGAAATGTGAAATCTATGATGAAATACCTACTCATATACTCTGCTTATGCGAGAACTTACATGGACTCAGACGGAAGCATTTTGGAGAGGAAACTATACATATACAACCATTACCACTACTGAAAATCCCTCCAGTGAAATTAATGGCCTATATAGAAGACACAAAGCTTCTGGAAGGGAAGTAGATAACATGAGAAATGGTACAAAGATTCAGATCAAGTGCCTGGGCTGTTGAGATTCTTTTCTCTACTTCTTTTTCTTCAGTTTTTTCTGCTGACCCCAACTATGACACAATTTTCTGTAATTTTAAAAGTTGAACTTACCTAGGAAGCTCATTTTAAGGAAGGCTAATACGCAGTAACCAAGTATGGCTAACAAAGACGCTGTCGATCTTAAATACGCTAATAATCGTTCGTCGCAGCCGTTGGTATGGTGCAGGTGATCCGCGTCGCCGCAGGTGCTGTTCACGGTTCTTGGTGGTTTTATACAGCAACTTACTGGGATCTGCATCTGCAATACACTGCTGTTATAATCATCAGGACCGGTAACTCCACAACAACTGTGATCTGCTTGCAATCTGAAACAATATCAAAGAATTTCAGCTACAACTTCTTATATGAAAAGAAAAATATTGTACTTAAATGTATTTTTCTATATTTAAAGATGGTAAATTCATAAAGTACGATTCCTTTGAGGATCAAAATGCAAATTTTTTAGAGTGGATGTTATCAACAAAAAAAAAGGGTCGACGTCGTTATAAATAACGTCGATTCCCGTTATCGCTTTTTACATTATTTCGTCTCGGCGGTAGAACATAAGCCATTGAATTGATGTAGATAAAGAAGGACAAGGAATTTTATACATCAAGAAGCAGGATTACTGATACCTTGTGTGTGCTGGAGTAAAAATGTCAGATAAAGTTTTATGGCGTAAGAAAAGATCGGTGTATTTGTTACAAATATTAAAGGAATTTATTTATATTTTTATTTAAAAATACTCACCGGCTGTTTGTTTATAAGAGGCGAACCAAATTTCGTGAATAAAATTTTTTTTTCTAAAAGATAAAAATAAAAAACGAAAAACTTGGTTTTTTGAATTTTCCACATAAATTTCGAGGCTATATGAAAAAAGTGTGAATACAAAAGTTGTAGATCTTTTTATTACCTACAACTCTGCCATTTGACTTTTTTTCATAGGACTTGTAGTTTTGCCGGAAATCAAGATAAACCGTTTTTCCTCTTCAAAACTCATCCCCTCCTCTCCCCCCTTCCCCTTCCCCTTCCCCTTCCCCTTCCCCTTCCCCTTCCCCTTCCCCTTCCCCTTCCCCTTCCCCTTCCCCTTCCCCTTCCCCTTCCCCTTCCCCTTCCCCTTGTTGTAGATTGTCTATAAATGACAGTACCAGCACCTAATAATGGAGGCTGTGTTTAATAATAAAGAAATATCCTCACCTGTTCCACATTTCCGTGAAATCGGCATTGGTCCCGTACTCCTGGTAGAACTTGACGCGCAGAGCCGGCCTAAGTTCCTGGCACACTCTTTCGAATCGAAACGCCCAAAAGGCTCCCAACACCACGTCTCCGAACAACAGTACTAACAATAATAACCAATAAGCGTTCAATAACTTTTCGGATAAACGAAGCGCGGCAAGGCAACCGAGTAGTTGTATCGCGCCCCCTTGCGTAAAGAGTGCTAAGTAAGCGTACAAGAAGGATGGTTGATATAATGTGAGTGATGGAATGAGAGATCGACGAAAATCGAAGAGTACAGTTCTGACGGCCGCTCCGCTGAACGCCAACGCTCCCGCCAACAATGCTGTGTTGCAAGTGTATATCCAGAGGCGGTAGTAGCGCATCGCCACGGCGCTGACAACCGAGGCACCTGGAAATAAAAATAGATATTCAAAATTTAATATTTGACAATTTTGGAGAATAAAGCAATTGACAGATTGTCACAATAAGTCGTAGAAAAAATGTTGTTCCTATCTCGTGCGAAAAGTGTAATTTTAGTACCCGGACTAATTTTTTTAGTCTAAAAGTTTAAAAATAAACAAAATTTTGATTGTAAAGAACTCACCAGCTGCCGCTCCGCCTCCGCCAGTTCGTCTACTCAACGGCATTCGCCTCCGTAGTCCCCCCTCAATCCCAGTGCCAGTTCCCATCGCCCCCCATGCACCTGAAACAAGATATTTTATTGCAGTTCAGAAAATATTGTGTATGAGAAAGTTGTAATTTAAAATTTAATCAAAATTTTGTATGAGATATTCGAGTTAAACATATGTAGAAACTAAAACGTTTGATCTTTCGGCATATTGCCGAAATAGATGTAAACTTCCAACGTTTCGAACTCACTACGAGTAGAATCCCTGTTATGATACCTTCTGGTTATCCATTCACATGTTCGGTGTATCTCAATTTTCCGCTTCAAGTATACAGTTATGGAATATTTGATGGTAATATTTTATTCATATTTCAAATTAAATGAAACATTATCTCCAAATTAAAAGAATGCCATTTACAACCTCAAATTAAACCGATTTAATAGGGACAAATTGTGAGCGTTTTCGCAGCAAAATGTACACTCGCGTGTTCGATGGCCATTTCCGGAAGGGTGGTTTGTTATTTTCTACGCTACTTTATGAGTTAGGAAGTTACTGCATATCCGGTGCAGCTTTTATCGACTGGGTGTATAAATGACGGTGATTATAAATTAGTAACAATTTTTAATAAATATTTTGTTTCTATATTGAAACCTGTAAAAAAATGTTCAAGTATAGAAGCTTAGATTCTTTGTCTGAGAAAACCCAGTACCATGATAAACTTATAACACTTCGTGTTGTCATTTTGACTACTCTACTATCATGTATAACACATAGGCTGAAAAGTCCCCGCTAAGACATATAGATGGCACTAGTTTTACTACAATCGCCAGTTTTTCAGTTAGTACCAACCTTGTATGTATGTATGTATGTATGTATTTTGGGGTAACATTCACTGAGACCTAAAAGATCTATTGTGCCCCCTTACTTCTACTTAGTTTCTGAGGAGAGTCTCAGATACTAGTAGCTCCTTTAGTCCTATTTCCCGGAGGAATTTTAGGATATCTGCAGGCCTCAACTTAGGTAACTGTCCCTCTTCTATCCAGTAGTCTCCCAGGTACTGTGCCCTAGGATTCTGAAATACTGTGCAGTTCGCAAGTATGTGGATGGAGGTTTCTTCTTCCATTCCACAAAATCTACAATCTTCTTCCTCCACTATTTTGAGCTTTTTAAGGTGTCCATTCAGGCGACAATGTCCCGTTAGGATTCCTGTTAAAACTCTTAGTGCAGTTTTGCTTTGACTTATGCATTCATTTGATCTCAACAGGTTGTAGTCACCCAGAAGAATCTTTGATTGCCTAAGCCCTACTAGATCTTTCCAATTGTCAGATCTTCTCTTTTCTTCGGCTTTACCTATTTCTTCCAATATTACATTGGAGCTGATTCCGCAAAAAGGTTCCGGCCCCCAAAAGGGTATTTCACTCCCCCTCTTTGCTAGTTCATCTGCTATTTCGTTTCCTTCTATTCCAGTGTGTCCTGGAATCCACAGTAAGGTGACTATATTGTTCTCGCCTAGTTCATTAAGTTTGCCTAGGCATTCCCACACCATTTTGGAACTGATTACACAAGCACTCAGCGCTTTAATGGCTGCTTGACTATCAGACATTATGATAATCCTTTGCCTTCTATATCCTTTGTCAATATTGAACTGGGCACACTTTCTTATTGCGTGAATTTCCGCTTGAAAGATACTTGGGGTTTTTCCCAAGCTTTCAGAGTGTTTGGTTCCTGGCCCGTACACTCCTATCCCAGTTCCTTCTATTGCTTTTGAGCCGTCTGTGTACCATTGAATGGCATTCTTTCCAAGTCTGGTAATGGTATTTGGATCCCATTCCTTCTTGTTGCTTAATTCCGTAACGAATTTCTTTGAAAAGTTATACTTTTTCATCATACCATCTTGTGGCATGTCCCAGGTTGTCTGATTTCTAAGAAGTGAAGAGGTGGTTTTCTTTTTAATGATTCCCTCTCTACTTAGTCTGTATCTTGTTCTTTCTGCAACACTCTCCACCACCATATGTAATGGTGTGAGGTTGAGAATCACTTCCATTGCTGCCGTTGGGCATGTACTCATTCCTCCTGTTATGCATATACAGGCTAGCCTTTGAATTTTAGAGAGGTTTTCTCTCGTCGTCAAGAGGCTAGTTCTACTACTCCACGCAATGGCTCCATAAGTGATAATTGGTCTCACTTTGGCAGTGTACATCCAGCTCAGGATTTTTGGGTTACAACCCCAGTTTCTCCCTGCCAGATTCCTGCACACCATTAGAGCCATTTTTGCTTTGTATGTAATCTCCTTCTCGTGTTTGTTCCACAGGAGTTTGCTGAATAGAGTCAAACCTAGATACTTGACTTCTTGTCTCCATTCAACGTCGTTCCCATCAAGTTTAATGGTTTTGAGGTTGAGTTTTCTTTTCTTAGTGAAGGCTATCAAGATGGTTTTGGTGGGGTTGATGCTGAGTCCCACTTGCCTACACCAGCTATTTGTATAGTTCAGACCCTTTTGTACGATGTCACAAAGGGTGTTTAGTACCAACCTTAAAAAGACAGCTGTCAAAATCTCATGATATTCTATTCATTAGTTCGTGAGTTATTGTTTTAAGAGTGACGATACTTTTAATATTTTCAAAACAATGGATCAAAAACAATTTCGTGTTTTAATTTGGCTTGAAAAGTGTTATGGGGACAACAATAAAACGATGGTTTGCTCACCTCAAACGTGGTAGTAGGGACAACCTAGGTCGTGTTGGTATTATTTTTGGAAAGAGAAAAAAATAAGCTTTTTTGTGATGGGTCACACGACCTAGGTTGTCATTTGAAAAAATTCAAGATGATGGCCGTACGCTAAACGCTGACGTCAAAAACATTTGACATTTGCTCTAAAATATGCATAATAGAGTCTCATTCATCGTCCTAGAGTTTCAAAACTTTCCCTTTATCCGTTTCAAAGATAATCCCTTGGTGCGAGACTTTTCAGCAACGCTGTGTAGCGTTACTGGATCGTTTTAAGGCCCAAATTGCAAAGAAACGTCCGCATATGGCAAAGAAAAATATTTTGTTTCATCAAGACAACGCACCGTGTCACAAGTCAATCAAAACAATGCCAGAATTACATGAATTGAACTTCGAATTGCTCCCACATCCACCGTATTCGCCAGATTTGGCTCCCAGGGACTACTGGATCTAAAAAAATACTCACCGGTAAAAATTTTCGCTCGAATTTAGATGACACTGAGGCCTTTTCAGCCCATGTGTTATATAATATGCTCTTCCAACATTCTAGCAAACCCTTAACTCTTGACGACAAGAAAATAGAACGTCCTCGATTCTGTTCTCTTCTAAGGATCTTAATCCCGTATTCTCCAGCATAAAGGAGGAGGCTTGAAACGAGGCGCAGGGATGCCGAATTTCTTGACCAATTTAAAAACGGATTTTATAAGAGCTAACTGAATGTATTCCAGAATAAAATTAATGAACCCATTAGAAGAGTGAACACACAAATTGCTAGCAGCCAACATTAAATTGCAGAATAATTCGTGCCCTACCACAGATGTTTTTGGAATTCATTTTTCTTGTCTCATTTTATACAATAGTTTTGTTTTTTTGAATCTTAAACTGATAAATCGTTTTTAACAAGTGCGATATATTTTTTTTGAGATCTGTTTTTCAAACCTTTTCCCCTCCTGCTATTTAAGAAATCTCAGCTGTCAAATTTAGGGGGTAAAAGGGGTGACAATTTTTGGTAAATTAAATAACGGAAATTCCTAGGTGGGGTAAGACTTAATATTTGCACCGTATAGATGAAAATACATAGTATCATCCTCCAACGTATTTCAAATAAATTTCCAAAAATAAAAATTCGTCAACGTAAAAGTAGTGTATTTTCAAACAATAAGTGCAAGTTTATTCGAAACATAAAAGTTTGAATGTCAAGTTTTAACAAGTTCCACTACAGCGTACTTGTTAAATTAATTGGACAACAAATTTGCGCTCAATTATACTCGAGACGTTTTGGCAAATTGACAAATTTTTACTCTTGGTTGAAAAGTACGAGGGTTGAGTTTTATATTTTGCATATAAAACTAGGAAAAAAACAGTAGAAAAACACTATTGGTTTTCAAAGTTTTAGTAGTTTCAGATATTATTCGAGAATCCCCTTAACAGGCGCCAATTAATTTCGTTAACGGCATCGGTGATAGGTCGTTTCAAGTCAAAATATTTTATTACACAACATATTCTCCTCTTAATTGGATACATTTATTACAGCGAACCTGCAACGTCTCTAGACCTTTCAAAAAAACCGTTTCTTCTTGCTCTGCAAACCAGACTTCCACAGCTTTTATTACCTCCTCGTTGGAAGAAAATTTACGACCTTTTAAACTTTTTTCAGTTGAGGAAAGAGATGATAGTCCAAATCTGGTGAATAAGGGGGGTGTTCTAGTAATTCAAACCCTAAATCACGAATTTTTTGCATGGCAACATCAGATTTGTGTGCAGGGGCGTTGTCCTGCAAAAACAAAACACCTTTGGATAGCTTTTCGCGTCTTTTCTCTTTAATTTTTTCTCTTAGAGTGGTCTGTAATGTCGAATAGTAATCTCCAGTTATTGTTCTACCCTTATCCAAAAAATCAATCATGATTACTCCATGGAATCCCAAAAAACTGAAGCAAAAACTTTTCCAGCAGATTTTTGGACACCAAACTTCTTAGGTCTTGGAGAACCAGACTGTCGCCATTCCATCGATTGTTCCTTTGTTTCTGGATGGAAGAAATGTACCCAAGTCTCATCCATAGTAACAATTCGGTTTAAGGAGTCTAAATCGTTTTCAAATCGAGCACAAATCGAACGCGATGCTTCTACCCTTGCACGCTTTTGGTCAACATTCAAACATTTGGGTATCCATTTTGCAGCAATTTTTCTGATGTCCAAATTGACGTGAACTATTTGATTAACGCGTTCGTATGAAATATTCAGTGCTTCAGATATCCGTTTTAGCCCAATTCGACGTTCTGCATGATAAAATCATGTCATGAACTGCATCGATATTTTCGGGGACTGACACAGATCGGTCATCATCTTCAACGGAAAATTTACCTCTTTTGAAGCTTGCAGTCCAATTTTTCACGGTCGCATACGAAGGACATTGATCGCCAAGGGTATTAAGCATATCTTCGTAAATCTGCTTACCTCTTAACCCTTTTAAATACAGGTACTTGATGATGGCTCGATACTCCAATTTTTCGATTTTCACAATTTCAGTGGACATCCTTTCTCTTTTAATTTATTGCGTAACTCTGGTTTACTTTTTTGACGTCAAACTTCACATTGACACTTCTAATAAGTTATTGTTCGATGCTATGGTAACGCAATATTTTGTTTATGCATGGAACTGGTCTAGGATAACTACAATAACTAGTTGACAGTTACTTGGTACCTACATTGTAAACGTCACTCACTAGATTAATACATTATTTTCGAACTTGGTGCAAAAATTCATACGGCTCTCATAAAACTAGCTATAAAATGAGACGGGTTTTGAAAAACTTGAATTTTATTTCATTCTATGGAGTTTCAGAACAAGCAAAACTTTTTTTCAAGAATGAAATTTTTCACTAAAACTAACATTTAAACATTTTTCACCTATAGGATACCCCATCCGTGGACACGCTATATAAACTGTATTCTAAAGTTCTACATAATGGATTCAATTTAAAAAGTTTACATGTAGTTTCGATGTTTATTAAAATTTTACTTCTTCCATTCCATTTTCTAATAGCTTCAATCAATACAGTCGACTTACTTCAAAAATAATATTTTCCGAGAGATGAAACTTATTAAAGAATAATTTACCCTGTCACTTTATACATTTATGCGATTTAGTCATACCTGAGATTTCGAAATTTCCTTATTCTTGTTTTAGGAATTTTAATTAAAATAGTTCATCTCAAACGCTTTACACGATGTTGTAAAATTTGTTTCTCCGACAAACATCTGTAATAGAAATAATAATAATTGGAGCCTGGATTTTAGGCAAATTGCCTTTTACATTGATTTTCAGCGTTTAGTGCCGTTTTATTAAATTTCAAGGTAAAATTTGTATATTCAATCGTTACAACTGCATATTTTACGTTTGCGATAAATATCGGTTTGAAGCTTCAATAACCATCATTATCTGTACATACAGGGTTGGGATAAAGTATGGAACCAAGTAAATATCTTTTAAACGAAAAGAACGATATTTATGAAAATTTGCAGGTAAGTGCTGTGGAACAAAATGCATCTGATGTACATTTTTTTGTTAAAAATATACTTCCGGTTTAACCGGAAATGCCATCAACTTCTTTAATTTAAATGGGACACCCTATATACAGTGTGACCCATTTTGTTTGGAAGCACCCCTATAATATCCGCATTTTTCAACCGATTTTGATTTAGTCTTTTTTGTTAGATTCAGTATCAAAAACAGAATTTGAGCACAAATTTTCATACCATAATAGCTATTTTCAAGGCCATCTACGTTAATTTTTCTTTGCCAAAAAAGACGAAAGTATATTAGGCATTTTTTTTTCTCAAATATGACTACACCACTGGATTCAGAATCATCACAAATGTAAACTATCAAAATTTTATAAAAAGAGTTTTATTAACAACAAAGTTATCACTACATGAATTTGGAAAAAGTTGTTTTTTAATTAATTTTTTACTAAGAATGTAGACACATTTTAAAAATGGCAACATGGTAAACAAAAACTAGGACTCAAACATATTGCACTGTAAAAATTCGAAGCCGATACCTTAACCCGTTCTGGAGTTATATCTTCTGAGAGTAATGTAAAATTGTGCTGATGTGACGAGAATACAAATTAACACCAAATAATACATTTTGATTATTAAACTACTTAATAATAATTGAATTCTACATTTTTGTAGTCTCGACTAGACCTCCGTTAATTTCCACACATTTCTCGTATCGTTTGCGACTATGTCTTAGCGCTTTTTTATTTCATGTGGCGTTATTCCAGCACACGCCTGTCGTATTATGTCACACAGTTCTGCTATATTCCTTGGACGTGTCTTATACACTTTTTGTGTCAAAAGACCCCACAGATAAAAATCCAATATAGTTAAATCGGGCGATCTAGAAGGCCATTCGATTAACTCGCTACCGCGACCTAACCAACCATTTGGACATTTTTCGTTAAGCCACTGCCTGACAATCCTAGAATAGTGTACAGAACAACCATCTAACTGAAATATCAAATTTCTTCTTTCTGCTAGGCAGTTCGTCAATCACTGCGGATAACTCACCTTCCAAGAATTCCATGAAGTTATTGGTATTCATGTTACCCTCAAAAAAGAATAAACCTATTATCCTGTCTTTTAAAATTTCGGCTTCGAATTTTTACAGTGCAATATGTTTAAGTCCTAGTTTTTGTTTACCATGTTGCCATTTTTAAAATGTGTCTACATTCTTAGTAAAAAATTAATTAAAAAACAACTTTTTCCAAATTCATGTAGTGATAACTTTGTTGTTAATAAAACTTTTTTTATAAAATTTTGATAGTTTACATTTGTGATGATTCTGAATCCAGTGGTGTAGTCATATTTGAGAAAAAAAAATGCCTAATATACTTTCGTCTTTTTTGGCAAAGAAAAATTAACGTAGAGAGCCTTGAAAATAGCTATTATGGTATGAAAATTTGTGCTCACATACTGTTTTTGATACTGAATCTAACAAAAAAGGCTAATTCAAAATCGGTTGAAAAATGCGGATTTTATAGGGGTGCTTCCAAACAAAATGGGTCACACTGTATTTTTACAGATTTTGAAAGAGCTTGTTATTTTGAATTCATACATACAGAGTTTAGTGTAAAAAAATTGTAAAAACGAGGAATAACTCACTGTTAGTTGTACAATAGGTGTACATTTCATTATTTTAGAATAATGAGAAACAAAATTACTTCTAATGTTCAAAATGCTCGCCGTTTACTTGTTGACAATATGCCATCCTATTAACAAATTCTTGAGTCACTCTTTCCAAGACTTCTCCACGTATTAGTTCACATTCATCAATAATTCTTTGTCTCAATTCCTGAAGTTTGTTGGTCGTCTAACGTAAACACGTGATTTTAGATAACCCCAAAGAAAAAAATCTAACTGGCTATGAATCGGAGAACGAGCAGGCCACTCTATGAATCCTCTACGTCCAATCCATCGATTTGGAAAGTTCGCAACCCGTCTGTCATAGTGGAGAGGTGCTCCATGTTGTAGAAACCAAACAGTTTGTGGTAATTGCCCATTCTGTTGAAGTGCAGGAATAATTTCGTTATTTAGTAGATCCAAATACTTGTCACCATTCAAGTTTCCGTCGATAAAAAATGGGCCTATAAGCCTATTTTCAACAATTCCCATCCAAACATTTAATTTCTGTGGATGCTGGGTATGTGCTTCATGAATCCAATGAGGATTCTCATTTGACCAATACCTTGAGTTATGGGGATTAACTGTTCCATTTAAACAAAAAGTTGCCTCATCGGAAAAACCTATGTTAGAAGCAAAATTGTCGTCGACATTACTGATGTCTATTATCCGTTCGCAAAATTCCAACCGTCGGTCAAAATCATCGTCTGACAATTCTTGAACCAACTGTACCTTATACGGATGATACTTTTTACTTTTTAATATCTTTCCTACATAACGTCGACTGATACCTTGGTTAAGTGCCAAATTTGTGGTGGAAGTTTGAGGTGATTCTTCTAAATCGATTGCAATATTTTGTTTAACAGTTTCGTTCGTTGCAGTCCGCGGTCTTCCAGGTTTTAGCAAATTTTTTACCATCCCAGTTGTATTAAAACGTTGTAATGTTTTAGTTACTGTTCAGCTTGATATAGGATTTCTCTCCGGATGCAAATTATTAAAAATAAGACACACTTCTTCATGAGTTCTAACACGATCACCATAACCGATCATCATTAAAATTTCAATACGCTCTTTTTCACTTAATTGAACCATTCTAAATTGTAAAAAATTTTTCCGTCAATTAGAATTTGACACTTGGAGAACAAAAGACTTACTAAACAGTACTCGTTTATTTATTACTATGCATACAAACAACATCAATTAGTTTATCTAAATAGTTTTTTGTTCTAATGCAAAAAACTCAAAGAAGGTTGATTAAAGTGCTATATTCCTCGTTTTTACAAATTTTTTTACACCAAACTCAGTATGTATGAATTCAAAATAACAATCTTTTCCAAAATCTGTAAAAATATATAGGGTGTCCCATTTAAATTAAAGAAGTTGATGGCATTTTCGTATATTATTAACAAAAAAATGTACATCAGATGCATTTTGTTCCATTGCACTTACCTTCAAATTTTCATAAATATCGTTTTTTTTCGTTAAAAAGATATTTACTTGGTTCCATACTTTATCCCAACCCCGTACGTATATGTATGTGTATTAATTTTTGAATAATTTTTGTTGCAGGTAATCTCTAGTCTTCAATGATTGGTAAGTTTATGATAGAGAAATAATAACATTTTATGGACAGTGCGACATAATTTAAAAATAGATTTTCTTTTTATTATAGTTTTACTAGCAAACTATGAAAACTAGACTTATCAATTAAACTGTTTGCAAGCTATTATACCTTCTACTTTTCGGTAAAAACCATTTAGAATCGTGTTATATATTTTTTCAGTTGTTATTACTTCTACTTAACAGTTTTTTTTTAACGGTTCGAATGGTTTCAGCCGTCTCCAACAACAAAAAAAGATTTATACAAGCACTTTCCACATCCGAAAAATACCAACTACGGTTGAGTTTCACGTAAAAATTTAATGTTTTGGCTTCATTCCAATATAGGGTCTCTTTTGTATTAAATATGATCATTTGAGTGATAATGATGTGAATTGGTGATTCTGTTCGAAATGGGCTGAACTTTACAGCTCTCTTGAAGAAAATTAGGGAAGAAAAGGTACTTTATTCCTGTATAATACATATAATTTTTCCTCGTACCCACTTATTAAATATTTTTCTGAATTATTATTTATTTTGTTGTTTTCAATAATTGAATATATTGTTTTTAATGCCTGTCTTTAGATTTTTGTTGTAATAAGGATATGCTGGCGTATTTGTGAGTTAAAAATCACTTGAACCGCTCTGCATTTCTCAAAAAGTCTTCTAACCTGTTGATGAATGTATTAAACCATTTCAATAACAAATACTCCGGTGAATATAGACATTTGAAATAACAAAAATTCCCGGAAAGCCAAATATTGGTGGAGAGGTGGGGTTTACCATTACATATAAAGTGTCAAAAGTCTCCATCGATCCTATGTGCCCTTCAAAAGTTTTTCGGGGTCAAAGGTCAAAATTTGAGGTTTTTTGGATTTTTTTCGAATTCGGTAAGTTTTATCAAAAAAAACTTCAAACCAAAATTGTAGATCTTAAAATTCTCTACATTTCAACAGTCATGTCTTCTTCGATCTCTTTCTCTTATTGGCACTATTTGCAATTGCAAAAAATAGTGTTGAGGAGTTTTTCTGGAGCAGGTGGGAGTAGAGTTTGAAGCGGTTCCAGAGTATTATCTATCAATTTCCAACCCCAGTGTTCTGGGTTCAGTTGATTGCCTAGCCATGTTTGAACTTGATAGTATACTCGATACAAGTGTTGAATAACAGATGCCGATGTTGGAGAAATACATGATAGTTGTACTTGTTTCTTGTTTCGCGAAGGGATTCAGTTAGGGACTGACTGTCTTTTCAATAAATGTTTTCAGGATAATATAGTATATATTGTAAAAGAGACACAGATAGGTATTTATACTTATCTTAAGTGCCTGATATGTATGGGGTATTCCATGCCAAATCGACCACTTTTAAACCTGACCCCTTTAGATTTAGCTGAAACTGTACTATTATTTTCTACCATTTGAAAGACATTTTTGAGAATTTTTTCAAATTTTTTTATCCAACCCAAAAAAAGTTATTAATTTTTTTTATTTTCAAATAGCCATAACTTTTTTAGAAATTGACTTTTGGGTACCTTTTTTTTTTAAACTTTTTGTTTTTGAATGAACTTTTCGAAAAAATATACGAAAAAAATTTAACATGATCAATTATATAAAATAATTGGTTTTTTAAGTAAAATTGTCTTTTTTCGAAGTCCGACATTTTCTTTATTTTTTTTTTCTCAAAAAAAACTTCAATTTTACTTAAAAAACCAATTATTTTATATAATTGATCATGTTAAATTTTTTTCGTATATTTTTTCGAAAAGTTCATTCAAAAACAAAAAGTTTAAAAAAAAAGGTACCCAAAAGTCAATTTCTAAAAAAGTTATGGCTATTTGAAAATAAAAAAGCCATTTTTTTGAAAAATTCATAACTTTTTTTGGGTTGGATAAAAAAATTTGAAAAAATTCTCAAAAATGTGAATAACCTTTGAAGCACACATAGAATCGATGGAGACTTTTGACACTTTATTTGTAATGGTAAACCCCACCTCTCCACCAATATTTGGCTTTCCAGGAATTTTTGTTATTTAACCACTATTTTTACTCATTTATTGCTAGTAAATAATGGATAATATATTGGTAAAATTTAGAAAACAACATAATTTACCTATGTTTTTTTAAAAAAAAAATTATTAAAAATGAAGAAATTATAATTTCACGTAAAGAAGAAGAGACTAAGAAATATCTGTTAACTTCTTTTTCTTTAACAGGTGATAATTTACCTAGTTTGTACAGGGGAAATATTTTATTACAGTAGTGGCTTGACTCTTGTCACGTCGTTGGCCATCCTTATTTTTGACACACATTTAGTTCGCTGTGCTTCTTTGTTGAGAAATCGTTTACCAGTAGTAATTTTATAAATTGTTCACAGAGCAGCATTTCGTTTTTTTTTCACTCTTATATGCTACCAAATTGTGTATCAATCACTAGCTAAGAAATGAGTTTTCTTCTGATTTTTCCGACTATGTTAGCAACACGACAAAAATCGAATCGTCTCCAGAGAAACACTGTTTCCCGATTTCCCATAGGGCTTTCATATCGTTCTACAACAGATAACCAAAAATGTTAAAATAAAGCAGATAGGATGGAAACTTTTCCCAATGTTTGATAAATATGTTAGTTTAATGAGTGAGATTGTGGAAAAAAACGCTGACTAACAAAATTCTAAACCTTAGCAGTGGCAAGATAACGATAGTGACGGGTTTACTCACCCTAAGGAAGCACATGTATACAATCAGCATATATAGGGAGGAACCTATCTGTCGGTTGTGCATGGAAGAGGAGGAAGCATCCTCCACATTATCATCGATTGGAGATGTAGACTCCTAGGGCTACAACATCCAAGGGTGGATTTCTCCAAGAAGAACCTAGTGAAAAGAATGTTGAGCCTGATAAGGGCCACTGGTCTCTTCACATAAACGGCACAACCAAGAGCAAATAAAGCCTAGGTCTGAGGTGCCGAGGATTCTAAAGCATCTGACTGGTGGTGCAGAACCAATCAATCATAGTAGAAAACGTCAAGTTACGTTAATTGTACCTTCACTAGCTGTACTAGGGATATTACTACTGAAAACTTTACATATACAAATGAATTTTGAGTCGATATTTCCAAGAAATAAGGGAGATAGCAAAGAGAGTTCTTGTGGATACCACAAAACCAGGAATATCGAACTGAAATTTCAGAAGAGTACTTTCAAAAAACGAATCTACTAGGAAAAATAAGCATGTAACAATAACCTGTAGGGTTTTCATTCAGTCGTCCAAATAAGAGATGTAACCGAATTCTGGAACAAAAAGCAACCCTCTGTATCTGTATCTGTAGAGTAGGGAGGGAGAGTGTAGGCTCACAGCACTTAGGCCACATGTGACCCATTGTGCATCCTCCCGAGGAGTTGTCTTCCTAGGTCATTGTCCATCCTGTCCTTCTCAGGAAGGTGGACAGGTGTAGGCCAAGACTCACCGAACACACACTCTCTTATTGACAATAACTCCGGACACTCGCATAAGACATGCCTGACAGTTTCATCTTCCTGTTCACACATCCTGCATAGAGGTGTGTCCACTAGCCCCATAGTATGGAGGTGTTTCCCTAGTTGACAGTGACCAGTCAGAAATCCTACTGTTAAACGTAGGTTTCTCCTGGTCATCGCCAAATATTTTTTCGGCTCCAACTTCCCAGGGTCGCCCAGGGTGATCCTGGCAAGACTGCATCCTTTGATTCCATCCCATCTATTAAGGGATTGAGTATGGGTGTAGCGTTTGGCTAGTTCCGCAATTGTCGAAGTCGTTAGGCCGTAGGTGTCACTGGGTCCTAGAATTTTTAGTCCAGCGGCTTCCCTGGCTAAAGAATCAGCAATGCGATTTCCTTTACTCCTGTCGTGCCCTTTAACCCACCTCAGGATAATATTGTTATCTGCCGAGGCGTCAGCTAAATCTTGGTGGCACTCTAGTACTAGCCTCGATATAACACGTTGTCTGTTTAAGGCTAATAGGGCTTGTCTACTATCAGTGCAGATTATTATGTTTTTGCCAGAAATTCCTCTTCTGGTTAGTTCTTTTGTGGCAATTGAGATACCAGCCAGTTCTGTTTGAACTACGCTGGTATTGTTTCCCATTCCCCACTTCATCTTTAGGCTTAGTGCTCTTGAGTAAACTCTCCACATCCTGAGCCTTCTTTCATTTTTGAACCATCTGTATATATGCGTATTGCATTTGCAGCACCTGGCTCTGTGTTCTGTTTTATTTGAATTTTGTAGGGTTTGTTAAACAAAAACCTGGGTTCAATTGCATCATTGGTTGCCTGCAGCAGAGGTAGCGCAGTGAGCGCTTCCTGCCACAGGCTCAACCTCAATTGGCCCACTCCTACCCTAAAACTAGGGAGGAGAAGTCAGTCTTAACCCACGTCTTAATATTTTGTTGACTTTTGTAACTTTCAGTATACTCAACCGATCAAAAACTTAATTTATAAAGAAGAAAAAGGGGAAGCGAGAGAAATTCCGATGGTAATCAATATCAGCTAATTTAGCAAATATACCTTTCAATAATAAATTTTAACATCGAAGTTTGTGGGTTTCCTTTCATCAGTACACGATTATAAAATTGTTTGCAACTTATTTCATTTTATACGTACCCAGTTACGAAATATTCAATTCAATTGTAGAAATATTCCTCTCAATTCGAACTTTGACTTCGCAGCTATCGGATTTCATTATTAAATTAATTTAATAATTCAATCGTTGTCTTCCTAATGTTTCCACGTGTCACAACCATCTTATTATTTGTGCCTTGAGATAAAACATTGTTATCTTTGCATCAAATATGTCAAAAATGTATGAAAAAATGATTTTTTGCAATATCCATATTGAGATTGCTTTTCTACAAACAAAATCAGAAGCTTCCAGTCGTATCTGATAGGATTTCATGGTGTGGTTCTTTTTCTTGATTGTTTTGACAAAATATGTAATAAGCGATCAGTTTTAATGTCACCTGATATTCTATGGTTTGCATAAAAGGGGAAATCGGGAACAGGCGAGATAGGGAACACCAACTCATATAGAGGGCGACACAAAAGAGTTTACTGAGCAAGGTAGACAAGGAACTCTCAACCAGGCTGTTGAAACTGAGTAAGAGACATTTGAAGACAGTTACCGACCTGGGGAAACCTCCATACAAAGAGTTTTTTTTTTTAACTCTATATTTCGTTCTGAAAAATATTCGACTGTACAGGTTGCCCAGGAGCTCGTTCTAAAAGCGACTGGTTATTTAATATTCTTTAAATATATACAAAAATATTTGCTAAGTTAATTTAATGCATAAAAATTTACAAATAACTGTATTATTTCATTCTTGGCAGTTGGTTTTCACAAGTTATTAGGCCGTGTCGACGTTATCTTTAACCCCAAATTGGTCCATGACCCCATCCCCATCCCCAAGCAGGAGCAGCTAGAACAGCTCCACCAAAAGATGGTCCAGCAACTATAGCACCTGTTGAAAATTTTACAGTGTTAATAATATTATCTTTACGTATGTGAAATTGAATTGTCCCACTTTTTTCTTTAAATTTAATCCTTTTCCAAGTAAATTAATGAAAAATGTAGTGAATAGGGTTGGAAAATTTTGAAAAATTTAGAAAACTTAGGAATTCTTGTAACAGTAACCTTTCTCAATCTCCCTTACCGCTATTTTATAGAATAAAGTAAAAATTACTTAGGCAAAATTTTAAATTTTTGTTATTCACACCCTCTATAGTTTGGCAAGTTTATCTGAAGCTACGCGGCATCGGTGAGGGGCGAGGAAACATACCAAATTGGTACGGTAAAGTCTAACTAAAGTCAGTGTGATGAACCATATAAATTTTTTATAAATTCAAATATTGTGAAATAATATTAATCTACTATATCAATTTGAATGAAAAAAATTAACCTGCATACAAAATTCATAAAATGTGTAATACAATAATAAAGCGCTTTCCTCTAGAACACGGAGTATCTAAAGAACAGTTTTTTGTATCGTCAACCCAACCATACTTCACAACATCATGCGTATCAAACCAAGTTTCTTCTAAATAAATTATACCTAGTTCTATTTGAATCACGATACCCTTTTATTTTGCGCAAATACTCCTGTCTTAGTTCAACGATACGCCGAGATTCCATTATCACCATTCGATTATATAACTTCTTATATTTGAATCCACAATTCAATAAAACATTGATAAGTATATTCAGGAATATCCCGCAATTTATCACGAATCAGTTCTACCTAACCTAAACCTGGTACTATTACTTTATAAATCGTTGTAAACCCGATTAACGTTAATTCGTGAATTCTCGCGATAACCGCATTATCAGAAATTACAGAATTTTCTTTTTTCAAACACGCGTACATATTTAAAACAACGCGTTGACACTGAACATGTAAATCTTTGTTCTTAAATTCGGCCCTATCATCGGTATCATTTATTGCTAAGTCATTTGCATTTGTTTGTGGTTGCTATTCTAATTAATTACAAATAAATTATACTCATGAAACTCACCCTAACGTCTACAAAAAAATAAATATTATATTGATATCAATTCACTAAGCTCACTCGACCAAGATATTTACTACTATTAATTTAAATATTTCTTTAAAACAAAATTCACACACGCCCCTGAATCGACACACAATACTAATATCTCTCTAATATCGCAGGCCACCCTCGGGTTTTATTTTTTTTTAGTTACAGTTAGTCCGCCTTAGTAAGTGACCCGTTACTCCATTATAATATAAACAATAATGTACTTGATTATTGTATAACGCTAAACACCTGCAATGCGTTGCCAGATATACACAATTTTCTTAAATATAGTAGGCATACAAAAATATGTTTTAATTAATTTCTCTTTTTACAGCAATTTCGAGCGACTTTTTTTTAATGCTTACTAATAAATTTATATTATGTAATTTTTTTTTAAATATTTCCAAACTTGCTTTCTGAGAACATCACGAGCTAACAGTTTACTGAAGTAATGGGAAACATTTGTATAGTGAGCCCAACAATTTTAGAAAATATATCTGACAACATTGCTTTATTTTATGGTCATCACACTGACTTTAGTTAGACTTTACCTATTTTTATAAAAGTATTAAAAATAATAATTATTATTATACAATAATTATATATAGAAATTGATTTTTGCTTTGCTTTAAAGGTAAGGCATTTTTCAAAACAAGGTATTTGTTAAAAACAAATAATGTTAAAAATTATACTTGAATTCAATATGGATCCGAAATACCAACGCCACTGGATAATCAATGTCAGCCAATTGACAAAGTGAGAGGGAAGAACACACGCACGCGCTTGCCAATAGGAAGTCAGCTGGTCGCTAAACAACGAAGGCCTTTCGATAAAAATCTAATTATTATCACTAAATGCTTAGCACTTTATCTTTTTCATAGTTAAACGTGGCAACTGCGAGGAATTTTTGAATACAATTGAAGCAGAAGTTTAACTGACGATCACTTTTAATAACCATAGTTAAACAAAAAATATTTATCTATTTGTTAATGTGAAAGATGAAAATTTCTCACCTGAAGGACCTGCAACGACAGTTCCTGGAGCCCAAAGACTAGGAGCTGCAAGTGCCGACGTAATAGCCAAAATGGCAAAAAAAGCTGCAACAATGAACTTCATGGTTTAGTTGATGAAAACAGATACTGACAGTCAAGTCACCAATGCGATCTTGAGTTTTTATACGTTGGAGTGAAGAATGAGATGATTTTTTACATAAATTAAGATTAAAAGGAATTTAATCAGGACCGTTTCAAGATAAACTTTAAGTTTACAAATACTAAATACTCTAAATTTTTTGGTCGTAATATTGTTATTTGTCGTATGTTTTTTTGGTAGATCTATTTTTTGAGAATATTCGTTAATGTCAGATGAAAAAATCCCTACCATAATCGATTTTTCACTTATAATTGCACAAGTGGTTTGTATTTTATCGGGTAAATTTGGGTTGTTTAATGAGAAACTGTTTCCTAGCAATTTGACAGTTATTCGAGTCAAATTGCTAAAGGAAACAGTTTAGAATTTGAACAACACAAATTTACTCAATATCAATACAAACCTCGAGTGTAATTCGGCAGTACAATTTAATGAATGAGAAATTTGGAAACATATCAATGCAAACTTTATTTATGAAACATTAAAAATAAACACATTTTTATTTTAATGTACAATTATTAAAAACGCAGTTATTGAAATTCATACTAGGAACAGTGATATCGCTGCGGGTGCCACAGCTAATCGTTTCTGTAGTAGATGTTGAAGTTTTTTCATTTTCCAAACGAATTGATTGAATAACGCTTGAATGATACTCTTTGTCAACTTGAAAGTATGGTTTTATTGATGATGAATTGCTGTGTCCTGTTATTTTTATTAGAGCTTGTTCTTCAATTCCGCTTTTACTTAATTCGCTAACTGCTGCCGCTCGATTTGAGTGATTTGTAATTTTGACACGTTTGACATCTAAACCAATGCGTTGTGCTGAGAGTTTAGTCCATTTGAAAATTTCATTAATTCCAATCGGCAAATTCTTGTACCAACCTTTAGAATTTTTCTTTTTCCAAAAGGGATTTGGTGTAAGAAATACTCTGTCCGAAGTTGTAAAAGTATTTCGTTTTTCCATTAACTTTTTGAATAAACGTATTGGGCAAATATCTTCGTCGAAAATATTAGGCGTGATCCATTTGCTGTCACATAATTTATTGTTGCCGCCTTGTCTCGTTTTCGAAAATAGAGGATTATACTCGATACGTCCAGTTTCTTTTCCATTATTTTCAATTTCAGATACGAAATAAGTGGTTTTGCAGTAAGCTGCTTCTCCTCCGCGCCAAAATGTGATATAATTTCTTTTGAAGTCCTTCCGGTTCATTTTCGTTATATAATCTGGCCATTGCAAATACTTCAGTTTTATTAAGAGCTGATGCACTACATTTTCTCTTTTCGGGTGTTGCTTGTAGGATTTTACGTTTAGCATTACGTGCAGCTCGTGATGAATTAAACTGAACATCGGTGAAAGGGTTGAATACAATATTAAATTCGTTATAATATTTACTTTGTAGCATTTTAGCGGTGGTGTTCCAAATTGTTTTAACTACCGCTTCTTTGTAGTCTTCTCCGTTACTTTTTCGCATATTAAATGCCCAATCTTGCAATATTACATTCAATTTCTCGATGGAAGTATCTGGCTCAAATGTGTATCTTTTTGCATCGCAAAACGTAGAAAATTGTCGCCAGATTGATGATTGCGTCGCAACTGTATTAGTAGGCACACAGGTATTAACAATTTGACTAATTTCGTCGTTCGTAGACACACCGAATCGACTCATTGTTAGTTCTTGAAAATTCAATAAGTTGCTGACAAACATGCCAAACTATTTATTCTGGTAACCAACACCGCGATAATTGATGAACAAATGAATAAGTGAAAAAACCACTTACTAGTGTATTTGTCGCTGTAAAAGTTAAAGCTAACTTTTGCCGCTGTCAAAGTGACAATTGCACTGTGGCATATGCGATTTTTTATACATGAATTAAATTGTCATTTTTATGATCTATTGGAGGTTTAATAAATAAAACTTTCACAAAAGAAATTAATATGGATAAATATATTGATATTAAAATTTGAAATATGACTGTGTACAAAAAAAATTACTATAACTAGAAGGGTTAGTAACGACTAATATTATACAAAATATGGTCATCAAAATTTGGTAGCAATTAAAAGAAAAGATCTTAGGATACAACCTTTTTTTTGTCTTGTTGTGGTCTTGATGCGTTGAACGGATAGAACAAGTGGTTTTTCTACCTTCTGATTCATGAAAAAAATTGTGTATACTCCTTTAAAGAAGCACACTCTTTTGAAAGAGACTGGTGCGCCTCTGCGCTGCTATGAAACTTGTAGGTACTCTGGGAAATCGTGCTCCTGGAAATTGAAATCCAGGAAACTTTGTTTCGGGAAACTATAGACCAGGACAAAGAGAAGAATTTAATAGATTCATGAAGGAAGCTCCAGAAGAGTATCTTTTGAGCTGGATGCCAATTTTTCCACCCTCTAAATTGACCAAATAACTACGAACTATTAAAAAAAAAGTTAATTGCAACCCTTTTAGAGTCTACATTTCAAAATCCAATTCTACTCTCTGTGGTTGACATTTTCTTAATTTAAAGAAGATAATATTTATTCTCTGAAATTTAATTAAAGCAGCTGAAAGAAACTCCCGAGACTTTTCCGTCAGATCGTATAGATTAGGTCGAGTCGGTTCTGTTCTAAATTATTACTCCTGTTTGTATTGTTTATTGTCACGTCCTATGACCTTGCATTTTTTTTTGTCGACGCCCATTCATATACAACTAGATCTCGATAAAATACATTTAATCAGTATAGAATTGCACATAAATAACTATAAACAACAGAATCGTTAGTGTGAAAAAAAAATAAACTTTCATATGTTAAACTTATTCCAAGGATGTTTATACAGGGCTGGGATAACAGACAACGTGTTATATCGAGGCTAGTACTAGAGTGCCACCAAGATTTAGCTGACGCCTCGGCAGATAACAATATTATCCTGAGGTGGGTTAAAGGGCACGACAGGAGTAAAGGAAATCGCATTGCTGATTCTTTAGCCAGGGAAGCCGCTGGACTAAAAATTCTAGGACCCAGTGACACCTACGGCCTAACGACTTCGACAATTGCGGAACTAGCCAAACGCTACACCCATACTCAATCCCTTAAGAGATGGGATGGAATCAAAGGATGCAGTCTTGCCAGGATCACCCTGGGCGACCCTGGGAAGCTGGAGCCGAAGAAATATTTGGCGATGACCAGGAGAAACCTACGTTTAACAGTAGGATTTCTGACTGGTCACTGTCAACTAGGGAAACACCTCCATACTATGGGGCTAGTGGACACACCTCTATGCAGGATGTGTGAACAGGAAGATGAAACTGTCAGGCATGTCTTATGCGAGTGTCCGGAGTTATCGTCAATAAGAGAGTGTGTGTTCGGTGAGTCTTGGCCTACACCTGCCGATATAAAGGAGATGTCTCCTAGTGACCTGTCCACCTTCCTGAGAAGGACAGGATGGACAATGACCTAGGAAGACAACTCCTCGGGAGGATGTACAATGGGTCACATGTGGCCTAAGCGCTGTGAGCCTACACTCACCCTCCCTACTCTACAGATACAGAGATACGGGGCTGGGATAAAGTATGGAACCAAGTAAATATCTTTTAAACGAAAAGAACGATGTTTATGAAAATTTGCAGGTAAGTGCAATGGAACAAAATGCATCTGATGTACATTTTTTTGTTAATAATATACGGAAATGCCATCAACTTCTTTAATTTAAATGGGACACCCTATGTATTTTTACAGATTTTGAAATAGTTTATTATTTTGTATTCATACATACTGAGTTTAGTGTAAACATTTTTGTAAAAACGAGGAAAAACTCACTGTTAGTTGTACAATAGGTGTACATTTCCTTATTTTAGAATAATGAGAAACAAAATTACTTCAAATGTTCAAAATGCTCGCCGTTTACTTGCTGACAATATGCCATCCTATTAACAAATTCTTGAGTCACTCTTTCCAAGACTTCTCCACGTATTAGTTCACATTCATCAATAATTCTTTGTCTCTTTGGTCGTCTAACGTAAGCACGTGATTTTAAATAACCCCAAAGAAAAAAATGTACATCAGATGCATTTTGTTCCATTGCACTTACCTGAAAATTTTCATAAATATCGTTCTTTTCGTTTAAAAGATATTTACTCGGTTCCATACTTTAACCCAACCCCGTATGTGTTATGAAACAACGGTTCGTCAGTAACATCTCTTAGGCTATAAGATCCTCCCAATGGAGCTCGTATCAAAAGTGCCTACTAAAATTGTTATTCTTCAAAAATGGAGCTCAATTACGGATATTATGTTTAACCAACTTAGTAAAACTTTTGGAAAATTAAAGTAAACATATTAGTATGTGTTTCCTTAAACATAAGGAGATCACTAACTTAGTTCCTTAACAAAACACCAACTTTACCACTACCCCAGCTACATAGCGGAAGTGGTTTGCTTTATGATACTTAGAACGAATTTAAATTCTAATTAATAACAATACAATCTTCAAAATAACAATTAATTAATATGGCATATTTTCTACTTTAATATTAATCATAATGATATTCTTTTAAATTAATTAAGAAACCTCACTGTTTCTTTGTTGGTAATTTTTGATCCTACAGCATTAAACAGAACGTGGTCAACGTTTCCAGTCCCCAGATGGTGTAGTCAACCTCTTCAAAAATTCTGTTTCGAATATACCAACAAACGAGTAGACTATGTATGTACGTATGATGACATTCACTGAGATCTAAAAGACCTATTGTGCTCTCTTACTTCTACTTAGTTCCTGAGGACTAGTAGCTCCTTTAGTCCCATTTCCCTCGGGAATTTTAGGATATTTGCAGGCTTCAAGTTAGGTAAATGTCCCTCTTCTATCCAATAATCTCCTAGGTTTCTGATGCAAGTTTTTGGATGGAGGATTCTTCTTCCATGCCACTTAATCTACATTCTTCTTCCTCCCCTATTTTGAGCTTTTTCAGGTGCCCGTTCAGGCGACAATGTCCAGTTAGGATCCCTGTTAAAACTCTTAGTACAGTTTTACTCTGACTTATACATTCATTTGATCTTGACGGGTTGAAGTCACCAATCAGAATCTTTGATTATCTAAGCCCAACTAGATCTTCCAATAGTCATATCTTCTCTTTTAGCAAGTAGACTAACTGCCTCCAGAATTGGTTCCAAAACGCATATCTTTCAAATAAAAGACAACCATCATATCTACTGAAACTGAATGATTCACCTCCAGAAATTGTAATTTTAGCTATTAATGCCTGAAAAGTCCAAGTGTCTACCAAGAAACGGAAACCCAGCGATAGATATTTTTTTCATTATAGTACCCAGTCCATTAAAGAATGCCATTTTGGAATGAAATCCATAATAATGTCAATATGAAACGTCAAAATATTATACAGTGTGACCCATTTTGTTTGGAGGCACCCCTATAAAATCCGCATTTTTCAACCGATTTTGATTTAGTCTTTTTTGTTAGATTTAGTATCAAAAACAGTATTTGAGCACAAATTTTCATACCATAATAGCTATTTTCAAGGCCCTCTACGTTAATTTTTCTTTGTCAAAAAAGACGAAAGTATATTAGGCATTTTTTTCTTAAATATGACTACACCACTGGATTCCGAATCATCACAAGTGTAAACTATCAAAAATTTATAAAAAAAGTTTTATTAACAACAAAGTTATCACTACATGAATTTGGAAAAAGTTGTTTTTTAATTAATTTTTTACTAAGAATGTAGACACCTTTTAAAAATGGCAACATGGTAAACAAAAACTAGGACTCAAACATATTGCACTGTAAAAATTCGAAGCCGATACCTTAACCCGTTCTGGAGTTATAGCTTCTGAGAATAATGTAAAATTGTGCTGATGTGACGAAAATACAAATTAAAACCTAATAATACATTTTAATTATTAAACTACTTAATAATAATTGAATTCTACATTTTTGTAGCCTCGACTAGACCTCCGTTAATTTCCACACATTTCTCGTATCGTTTGCGACTATGTCTTAGCGCTTTTTTTATTTCTTGTGGCGTTATTCCAGCACACACCTGTCGTATTCTGTCACACAGTTCTGCTCTATTCCTTGGACGTGTTTTATACACTTTTTGTGTCAAAAGACCCCACAGATAAAAATCCAATGTAGTTAAATCGGGCGATCTAGAAGGCCATTCGATTTACTCGCTACCGTGACCTATCCAACCATTTGGAAATTTTTCGTTAAGCCACTGCCTGACAATCCTAGAATAGTGTACAGAACAACCATCTAACTGAAATATCAAATTTATTCTTTCTGCTAGTGGCAGTTCGTCAATCACTGCGGATAACTCACCTTCCAAGAATTCCATGAAGTTATTGGCATTCATGTTACCCTCAAAAAATAATGGACCTATTATCCTGTCTTTTAAAATTTCGGCTTCGAATTTTTACAGTGCAATATGTTTGAGTCCTAGTTTTTGTTTACCATGTTGCCATTTTTAAAATGTGTCTACATTCTTAGTAAAAAATTTATTAAAAAACAAATTTTTCCAAATTCATCTAGTGATAACTTTGTTGTTAATAAAACTCTTTTTATAAAATTTTGATAGTTTACATTTGTGATGATTCTGAATCCAGTGGTGTAGTCATATTTGAGAAAAAAAAATGCCTAATATACTTTCGTCTTTTTTGGCAAAGAAAAATTAACGTAGAGGGCCTTGAAAATAGCTATTATGGTATGAAAATTTGTGCTCAAATACTGTTTTTGATACTAAATCTAACAAAAAAGACTAAATCAAAATTGGTTGAAAAATGCGGATTTTATAGGGGTGCCTCCAAACAAAATGGGTCACACTGTATAAGTGTGTAAGATAGTGTTTTATCCATTCAAGAAAGTCTAAACCCGAGAACAAAGCTCGAGGGTTCAATAATTTTCTCAAGTGGAAAAAAGCATCTAAAACACGAATCCAATTGATTTATGATTGTATTTTTCTTTATTCCATTAATGGATATAGTGGTACTTTATATTTTTCATAAGTATGGATAAAACTCCAATTATAATGTGATTGTGGATAAAAACTATTACGGTTGACATAAATATTTTGTTTGTTTTAAATTGACTCATTAAACTAATTGTTCCATGTCACTACAAAACTTTATTTTCTCCAAGTCACAAGTTCGGGAAAAAAGTCTTTCACTAATCGTCCTTTTAAGATCATAAGTTTTAATGTCAGTTTGGAAACTTTTCTGATGATGAACCTGCCAAGTCTAGTTTCGAAATTAGTTTATAATGGGATAATTTCTCTATATATATATATAGGGAAAGGAAAGTTAGGTCAATCGAAAGTTTAGAGCTTGTTCTATATCAGCGTTTTTGACAGCTTGTCGAAAATTTTGTGTTATACTTCAGCTTATAATATTAATGTGACTCCTTGTAATTATATTATTAAAAACGTGTAGATTCTTATAAATGAATTACATATGTTAGGATCAAACACCAATTTTAGCCAATGGTCGAAAAATACGCCCAAAACGCGTTCTGGCCCTCAAAATCCGAAATTACGCTTTACGGCCGCTTAATGTAGACCAGAACGCATTCGGGACCTTTTGCGATTGCCAGAACGCGTCTAACACACAATTAAACCGTCCAAAAACCGATTTTGTGCATGTCTCAGCTTGCAAACTGTGACTGTGACTGTGACAAGTTACAACAGAATTCTCTTCACAGTAGCGAATTCTCTTTCAAATATCGATCGTTTTTTATAAAACAGTAGAACCTTCACTTTTTGTTAATTACTTCTATTTAGATAATTACAATAAACAAACGAAAACAAGCTTCGCTACATAGTGGGTGCGGTGGCAAGTAACCTTACATGCAATACCATGCCCTACCCTTGTCTAGATACAAGATAATATTCGCTTTATTCAATCAATCACCGATTGAAGGAAAATCGTAGCTGCTTCAAAAGTCAATGAAAACACTCAGACAAATTCGAATATCTATTTGACAAATAATGAACATTTTGAAAAATATCTCATATACTGAGTATGAAGTAACTTTAACTGTTTCGTAAATCTATTCAATATTATGTAACATCTCTCTCTTTAATTACTTTCATCATAACTACAAGAAATTTTCGAATACGATCAACGGCAGGGTTTAATAACCGTTCAGCTTTTAGACACTTTTAATTAATTTTCGCACTGAACATAGCATCAAACTTTAGGATAAATCAAATAACTAACACGTAATTCAATCATAAACTGGTAGAAAATTGTGTAATAAATCATCTTTCCTTTTATAGTGTTTGAGTTTCTCGATTCTGGAAATCTCTCAGCGATATAACATTTACTATTGAAGATGATTCAATTGAAAATATTTGTGTGTTGGTGGATGATGCTTAAAATTATACATTTGAATAATTAACGATTAATGGGATCATTCCAAATAACAGCTTGAAATGTAATTGATATTTTTATGTGTCTAGCCAGCTGCTTAAGGGATTGCTGTCAGCAACCCAACAACTAGGTCTAGACTGGTAAAAAACTGTAAAGAATCCCTCAACAGGCTGGCCAGAGACAACAAAGTGTCTCTGCGAGAACTTACATGGACTCAGGCGGAAGCATTTTGGAGAGGAAAATATAATACAACCATAACAACTACTGAAAATCCTTCCAGTCAAACTAGTGACCTACATAGAAGACACAAATCTTCTGGAATGGATGTAGATAATATGGGAAATGGTACAAATATTCAGTTCAAATGACTGGGCTGTTATTTGCAGCTCCAGATTGTTGTGAGCATGTATGTATGTATGTATTTTGGGGTAACATTCACTGAGACCTAAAAGATCTATTGTGCCCCCTTACTTCTACTTAGTTTCTGAGGAGAGTCTCTGATACTAGTAGCTCCTTTAGTCCTATTTCCCGGAGGAATTTTAGGATATCTGCAGGCCTCAACTTAGGTAACTGTCCCTCTTCTATCCAGTAGTCTCCCAGGTACTGTGCCCTAGGATTCTGAAATACTGTGCAGTTCGCAAGTATGTGGATGGAGGTTTCTTCTTCCATTCCACAAAATCTACAATCTTCTTCCTCCACTATTTTGAGCTTTTTAAGGTGTCCATTCAGGCGACAATGTCCCGTTAGGATTCCTGTTAAAACTCTTAGTGCAGTTTTGCTTTGACTTATGCATTCATTTGATCTCAACAGGTTGTAGTCACCCAGAAGAATCTTTGATTGCCTAAGCCCTACTAGATCTTTCCAATTGTCAGATCTTCTCTTTTCTTCGGCTTTACCTATTTCTTCCAATATTACATTGGAGCTGATTCCGCAAAAAGGTTCCGGCCCCCAAAAGGGTGTTTCACTCCCCCTCTTTGCTAGTTCATCTGCTATTTCGTTTCCTTCTATTCCAGTGTGTCCTGGAATCCACAGTAAGGTGACTATATTGTTCTCGCCTAGTTCATTAAGTTTGCCTAGGCATTCCCACACCATTTTGGAACTGATTACACAGGAACTCAGCGCTTTAATGGCTGCTTGACTATCAGACATTATGATAATCCTTTGCCTTCTGCTTAAGGGATTGCTGTCAGCAACCCAACAACTAGGTCTAGACTGGTAAAAAACTGTAAAGAATCCCTCAACAGGCTGGCCAGAGACAACAAAGTGTATCTGCGAGAACTTACATGGACTCAGGCGGAAGCATTTTGGAGAGGAAAATATAATACAACCATAACAACTACTGAAAATCCTTCCAGTCAAACTAGTGACCTACATAGAAGACACAAATCTTCTGGAATGGATGTAGATAATATGGGAAATGGTACAAATATTCAGTTCAAATGACTGGGCTGTTATTTGCAGCTCCAGATTGTTGTAGACTCATAAGTTGTGAGCTTAGGAGCATTTAAAGGTAATAATTTCCGGTTTTAGACCCAACGTCCAAAATACCTTTATATTGAGGTTTCAAAACAAGACAACATCGAATTCAAAATAATGAATTGTGCGGTCAAAAGTTCCAGTCCCCAAAAGATGCAGTCAACGTCTTCAAAAACTCTATTTTGAATATACCAACAAGCAACTGCTTCCAAAAATGCATTTAGAATACTTTGGAAAACCATAGTGTTTAAAAGTAATCTAGCTCTATATGCAAAATATAAAACACAACCCTTGTAGCATACAAACATAATTTTTGGTCAATTTTTGGTAAGAATGAAACTGTCATCCAGGATTGTTATTAAAATGGGGGGATGAGTTTCCATTTAATCCGAGTATTGGAAAATCATTAAAGCATCTTAGAAAGGTCAATTCTGGACCAAAAAACCCATTCATGGAAAAAAATCGCCAACAAAGGAACATTCCTCACCATGACAACTTGAGCTCTCTCGCCTTGCTTATTCGACCGGCTATAATTGGGTCCTAATTGACACTTTCTCATTGTATGACCTCATTTAAGAGTATTTTGAGAAGTCATTAACGGTAATAAATGTGTTTTTTTAATATCCATGCTCAAAATATAAAAAGGAGTCCATATTATTGGGTATTATTATTGCGTTTTTGGGGGAGTGTAATTAGGGGATAAATTACCAATTGATATACGCAATGAATGAAAAATGTTTATTGTAAATTCAGCTATTTCCAATCAACTTCATTCATAAATAAGGCTTTTAAAATTATTAATTTATCGTTCAACACATTATTTAAATTTAACAGCATTGCAGAGTTGTTAATTTGCGGAATTATTTATTATTGGATGGTACATTTTGTGACCACGATAATATTTAAAGCTAGTTAGTTGAACATTTCAAATATAGACGACAGTACTGACCCTAATTGCACATCCAAACTATTAATTGACAACAAGGGATGTGTTCATTAAATCAAATTAGTAGCACTGAAGTAGGTATACAGCGTGTCCTACATAATATTTTACAAGATTGGATATTGAATCAACTGAGGAATTGTGTCAAAAAGAGGTGACATTATGTTGATTGGGATATTTCGATCTAATATAAACATGTTTACAGTTTGCTATTTCATTGTACTAATTTTTTTGTAATTTTTGCTAACTACGAGGATGTATTGATATCTAGTTCTAGCCTAGACCAGTTCCATGCATAAACAAAATATTGCGTTACCATAGCAACGAACAATAACTTATTAGAAGTGTCAGTGTGAAGTTTGACGTCAAAAAAGTAAACCAGAGTTACGCAATAAATTAAAAGAAAAAAGTTGTCCACCGAAATTGTGAAATCGAAAAATTGGAGTATCGAGCCATCATCAAAAGGGTTAAGAGGTAAGCAGATTTACGAAGATATGCTTAATACCCTTGGTGATCAATATCCTTCGTATGCAACCGTGAAAAACTGGACTGCTAGCTTCAAAAGAGGTAAATTTTCCATTGAAGATGATGACCGATCGGGAAAGCCAGTTTCTGTGTTAGTCCCCGAAAATATCGATGCAGTTCATGACATGACTTTACCAGACCATCGAATTGGGCTAAAACGGATATTTGAAGCACTGAATATTTCATACGAAAGCGTTCATCATATAGTTCACGTCAATTTGGACATGAGAAAAATTGCTGCAAAATGGATCCCCAAATGTTTGAATGTTGACCAAAAGCGTGCAAGGGTAGAAGCATCGTGTTCCATCTGTGCTCGATTTGAAAACTATGTAGACTATGGATGTTACTATGGATGAGACTTGGGTACATTTCTACGATCCAGAAACAAAGCAACAATCGATAGAATGGCGACACTCTGGTTCTCCAAGACCTAAGAAGTTTCGTGTCCACAAATCAGCTGGAAAAGTTCTTGCTTCAGTTTTTTGGGATTGCCATGGAGTAATCATGATTGATTTTTTGGATAAGGGTAGAATAATAACTGGAGATTACTATTCGACATTACTGACCACTCTACGGGAAAAAATTAAACAGAAAAGACGCGGAAAGCTATCCAAAAGTGTTTTGTTTTTACAGGACAACGCCCCTGCACAAAAATCTCATGTTGCCATGCAAAAAATTCGTGATTTAGGGTTTGAATTACTAGAACACCCCCCTTATTCACCAGATTTTGCTCCGTCCGACTATCATCTCTTTCCTCAACTGAAAAATAGTTTAAAAGGTCGTAAATTTTCTTCCAACGAGGAGGTAATAAAAGCTGTGGAGGTCTGGTTTGCAGAGCAAGAAGAAACATTTTTTTTGAAAGGTCTAGAGACGTTGCAGGTTCGCTGTAATAAACATATCCAATTAAAAGGAGAATATGTTGGGTAATAAAATATTTTGACATTGAAATTTTGTTTGGTTCTATAGTAGGCTAAGAATTTTTCAATATATCCTCGTATGTCGATATTTTCTGCTCAGAGGTATTGCTTCTTAAATTATTGTTTCATCCCTGAAGAATCTACTAAAAAACAGATTCTGATTTATTCATTTACGAGGAATTATTTTCCGCGAGTACAAAATTAATTTTTGTTCAGACTGAAACACAAGAAAATAAAAAGTCAGAACTATTCAATTTTGCAGTTTTATGAATATTCAAAAAGTTTCCTTTGCAGCTTTTACCCACCTTACTTCTCTTTCGGTTTTCAATCGTCAAAAACAATTCTTTAACATCAATTACATGGAACAAGAAAACCCATTAGAGATAAATTCATGTTGGAAAAATGAGTGAATTTTCCCGCCTTCAAATTATTAATGATTTTAACAATATCTCTTTCATACTTTTCACAATTCCCGACTCGATACCTCTTTTCAAAGACAATTATTATTTCTTTTGTAACGCGGCATAATCATTTTTTCTAAAAGCCGGCATAATAAGTTTCTAGTACCTTCTTCCGTTAGGTGTCAGATTCCACAAATGTGAAATTACCTATACTATAACGTCCTGCCTTAACTATCCAAGCAAACACGTTTAATAAATAAAATAAAATAAATCACACCTAAAAGCTTTAACGGAATAACATATCATACTATACCTCAAAACATCGATTGCCTTAAGGTTTCGTTATCCTGTTATAAAATCGATAATGTACATTTCTTGAAGATTAAATAAGTATACTTCAAATATTTCAATATAAAGTCTTGATAAGATGATGATAAATGTTTTAGCTAGGATTACCTTAATCCGAAAATGCTTCCTAAGGGAGAAGAAGACGTCCTTATATGAGCTTTCTTCAAATTATTCAAAAATACCGTTACTTAAAATATTCAAATTTGGTATAATCAATAAACAGTTTCAAACCAGTCGTTTGCTGTAAATAAATTTTTTTCAGATCCATCACAAGCGTGTCAGTCGGGGGGACAAACAGGTATTTTAAAAAAAAAAATTTATTTTCAAGTTTTTTTTATCTATCCGACACCAAATTTGGAAAATTCCAGGTTGCTTACATTGTTTTGGAAATTTTAAATCAATTTTATTTCGTGAGGGTATAAAAAATTTTGTACTGCTTTTGTTTACCGATTTCTTTATCTCGCAAATTAATTTTACTCACAACTATATGTCAAGCAAGACTTTATTTCAAGTTTGAAATAACAAAACAAATAGTTTCATTATTCCAAACAATAATTTCATGACCACCGGCTTCCTGTAACTGTTTCACGGAAAATGGCCTATTAAATACAAACTAGGTTACATACAATAAAACACCGACTCATATTTCTTTTGTGCGTATCTCAGAATTTAATGCCTTTTACACTATCTTTTGTTGTTTAGCTGTTTACTTTGCAAAAACTTTTTTTACGTGTGTGTGTATATAGTAGAAAGTTTGGAAAACTCCATAATATGTTGCGAACATAAAATCTAATAACAAAGAAAATACAATTTATGTTTCTTTGTTTGTTTCGATACGTGACACAACTAACAAAAGTAATATTTGAATTTAAATAAAAACCGATAAAAAAGGTTTACTTGACTTTGACTACAAAATTATAACACAGTTTCTAAAGGCGGATTTAGCGGATGCATAAGCATAACTCGTAAAAGTTGAACACTGTAGCTGCAAATGAGACGGTTTATCCAACTCGTATTGAGCACCAGTTCTTTTTGAACCACGCTGATGTTCTTTTCCCATTCCTCACTTAATCCTTAGTGATCTGGAATAATTTCCACATCCTGAGCCTTCTTTGGTTCTTGAGCCGTCAGAATCATGTGAGATGTATAGTTTTCATTGAAATGCTCTGTATATTACAGGACATTTTCAACTAGATCGTCCTTTGTGTAATAATATCCTTCAGAGAATAATTAAAATGTTGTTTATTTTGAGTTTATCAGTTTGTTTAATATTCATTAGCGAGTTTGCTTGTGTTGCAGCTCAAACCATCCAACTTAATAATTTTTGTTTACAAATTAGACTTTAATGAGTTGTAACGAAATCCAGAAGAAAATCGTCGAATTTTACCTTCACAACTTTGAAAGGTTTGCTAAAAATAGCAGGATCTAAGAGAATCAGTGAAATCCTTTTCGAACGGATCGAATTTGATATCCCTAAGAGAAGCTGTGTGCCTTATTGAGTTACTGGTCGGTTTGGTAAATAATTTCATCATTAATTTGTGCAGTTTTGATTCAGTAAATGTATTTTAAACGTGGTAACGTAAACTAAAAACATATCACGTGCATCAGGCTTTAAAATATAATTAAAACAGTCGAGGGACGGAAAATCCCTCTCGGCTAGTGTGGGTTAATATAAAAAATAAATAAAAGATTCCAAACAAAGATTTTCAAACGCACTTCTACCATTTGAAGCAGTTGATTAGTTGGGCTAGAATAATATACTACAAAATCTATTTAATTTGAATTTTATTATAACTGGTAATTTATAAGGCTATTAAATCGGTGACCTAATTTCATAAAACTACATACTATCAATCTAATTTGAATTTTATTATGTTTTGGGTTTTTGATATGGTTTGGACTAGATTTGAAATAGAGTGGCACTGCGTCCTTTGCAGTTCTATTGTGGTCTTCCCTATTTTTAGAGATCGATATTTAGCTTTATTCTTTTTATTAGACCTATTAGCCTGGATACCGCCTCCCTTGCGTAGCTCTCTGCCTTCGATTTTTCTTCTCCGAATAGGTAAAACCGCACCCTTACTAGGCCTTCGCGCTAACAGAATATACCTACATAGGCTGTTGTTTATCCCTAGCGAGATTTTTTGCAATTCCACAGGAAAGTCCTGGCCCTAGCATGACCTCAGTCGCTTTCTGCTTGCCTAATTCATCGGCCTTTTCATTGCCTTTTACTCCTAGGTGACCTGGTGCCCAAGCTAGGGTCACTATTACAACTACCTAGTCTGTAACGTAAGTTCGGTCCTGTAAATATTAGACGAAAACGTATGGTTGGATACCCTAACCAAATAAATTCACAAAAGGCCTTTGTGGAACTTAATTTCAACTAACGGAGCACATATTTCTGTAATATTGACAAATTTTCCTTGCCTTCGGCGGAATAGAGTAATAATGATTGAGGCGAAAGCGGAAGGGAAATTTCGAATTTAAAGAAAATATGTTACATAATTTATTAATAGAAAAGGGTGAGTGTTAACATGGTTTGGAAAAGTAACTGGTTATATTCGTAATGGAAATGGTTCTAAAAGGTTTTTGGATTAGTTTGAAACTATCCTACATTTTCAGTTCACAAAATGCATTAGAGGCTTTGCAAATGCAAAAAAAACATGTTTCGGCAGTTTTTCCACTTTTACTAGTTCTATTCATGAGAAAATTTCCCAATACATTTTTTTTGGAACTTTATAGTTTACTAGAACGCCATTTTTATATTTTTATCAAATGTGTTTACTTTTTTTGTTTTTATTTTTTGGATTTTTGAGCCGGAAGCTTGCTTTAATTCGTTTGATGTTTCGTGTAGTTTTTGATAGAGAATCGACAGAAATAATACGACAGATCAATTATCAAGAATATGACGGACGACATAACAAGTCCCCAACGCCCCTGGTACATCTTGGGAGCTGAAAATTTAGAAGACGTTCGAAACTAGTTAAAACAAAACCCCAGAGTTATATTTTAAAAATAACTAATGACCCACATCAACATTATTAATACACATGTCAGAGATGGATATGCAATAACAGAAAATTAAATAAATTTCTTCCTGGCATAAAACTATAGAAATCGGTAATATATTTTATTTAAAACGGATAACACCTGATCACATCTTACGAAGGATATTATGTACTTTTAAAGTATATTTATAGTGATCGGTAATTGTCTGCAAGCAATTGCTTGTGCCAAAAAAATGTATCCTCTGTAAAACCTGTTGCCATACGATATTTTATTTCAATGACCATGTGTCGAAAACATTAAAAGCTCCACTAACTTCTATTTCTATATTTCTGATGCCAAATTTTAAGCTGGTAACTTTCAATTCAACCGGAATTAAACTCATCGACCGCCATGCCAACTTTTATACATTCTGCAGAAATTTAATTTTCGAGAAACTAGGCAACTGACCTTCATTCAATATCTATAAATTATTCTGTAACGGCCAGTTACTTAAAAGATCTACTGGTTAATAAGTATTTTATACAGGGTTGGGATAAAGTATAGAACCAAGTAAATATCTTTTAAACGAAAAGAACGATATTTATGAAAATTTGCAGGTAATTGCAATAGAACAAAATGCATCTGATGTACATTTTTTTGTTAATAATATACTTTCGGTTTAACCGAAAATGCCATCGACTTCTTTAATTTAAATGGGACACCCTATATATTTTTACAGATTTTTGTTTATTTGGAATTTATAAATACTGAGTTTGGTGTAAAAAAATTTATAAAAACGAGGAAAAACTCACTGTTAGTTGTACAATAGGTGTACATTTCATTATTTTAGTATAATGAGAAACAAAATTACTTCAAATGTTCAAAATGCTCGCCGTTTACTTGCTAACAATATGCCATCCTATTAACAAATTCTTGTGTCATTCTTTCCAAGACTTCTCCACGTATTAGTTCACATTAATCAATAATTATTTGTCTCAATTCCTGTGAGTTTGTTGGTCGCCTAACGTAAACACGTGATTTTAGCTAACCCCAAAGAAAAAAAATCTAACGGGCTAAGATCCGGAGAACCAGCAGGCCACTCTATGAATCCTCTACGTCCAATCAATCGATTTGGAAAATTCGCATCCATAAAATCCCTAACCCGTCTATCATAGTGTGGAGGTGCTCCATCTTGTTGAAACCAAACATTTTGTGGTAATTGCCCATTCTGTTGAAGTGCAGGAATAATTTCGTTATTTAGTAGATCCAAATACTTTTCATCATTCAAGTTTCCGTCGATAAACAATGGGCCTATAAGCCTATTTTCTACAATTCCCATCCAAACATTTAACTTCTGTGGATGCTGGGTATGTGCTTCATGAATCAAATGACGATTCTCATTTAACCAATACCTTGAGTTATGGCGATTAACTGTTCCATTTAAACAAAAAGTTGCCTCATCGGAAAAAACTATGTTAGAAGCAAAATTGTCGTCAACATTAGAGATGTCCATTAACCAACTTGAACCAACTGTACCTTATACGGATGATACCTTTCACTTTTTAATATCTTTCCTACAGAACGTCGACTGATACCATGATTTAGTGCCAAATTTGTGGTGGAAGTTTGAGGAGATTCTTCTAAATCGATTGCAATATTTTGTTTAACAGTTTCGTTCGTTGCAGTCCGCGGTCTTCCAGGTTTTAGCAAATAAACTAGAGTCTTTGGGTCCTCCACCTTTATGCTTTTTGTATTCTTGGATGTGCCTAGTCCTTATCAGGTACAATTGAAAATATTAAAATTTTGGTGTAGAAATTGAAAAAATATTTATTTTTCCTAATCCAAAATGTATATGAGCCATTTGGAATGCAGCCAGGATGCATCATTTGGGATTTGTGGATAATAGGGATGGAATTTGTAATTCAAATCAAATGAGACCAAAGAATATAATAGAATAGCTTTAATTCGAGTTATATATTCTACAACAATTTTATGCACTAACGATTTGCAATTGTCGTATGGATTGCATCATTGAATCTGGAGTAATGCCATTAATATGAATTGCTAATTAGCGAACCTTAGAATGTAAGATATATATTATTTTTAAATCTGTAAACGATTTAAAGCACAATAGATAATTATTAGAGAAATAAATTAACAAGGTCCTTAAACCTGGCAAACTAAAATAGAGTGGGGCTCAAGTATTTGGAATATCAAAAACTGATCTCGATTAATGATCTTTAGGTCGCTATATGACTGTGTTTCAAGCAGAGACAATTATTGCCGCTATAGCTTGTATCGATGAAAACATCAGAAGATGATACACCGGACAAAAAATAAAAATATTCACTGACAGCTGTGTTCTGCTTAAAGCTACTAGGTCTAGACTGGTAAAAAACTGTAAAGAATCCCTCAACAGGCAGGCAAGAGACAACAAAGTGTCTCTAATATGGGTGCGGGCACATTAGGGGATTGAAATGGCTGACCAGTTAGTTAAACAAGGCTCTAAAGAAGACTTCATAGGTCCGGAACCGTTTTGTGCATAAGAGGGGAAATCGGGAACACCAACTCAAATGGAAGTCGACACAAGGGCACCTCCCTTCGCCGCCTCTTGGGCTTATTGTGGATTCTCCTAATGTTCTGACTACAGCCTATTCAGCCAATCCGTTCCCTGTATTAGCTCATACAGGTTCTTTACTGGTTGGTTGTAGAAGTCTTCTGGAGTCATTTGGGGTCTTCCATATAGTTTTTGGCTATTGAAACTGAGTAAGAGACAGTTACCGATCTGGTTGCTGGACACTGCATTCTTAGGAAACATCTGCCTAGGCTGTTGAGCATAACCCAATCGAATGAATGAATGAAGCTGGGCCTACAAAAACAAACTCAAGTTTCGCATTAACTTTACCATATTCTCATTATGTATTTTTATAAGGACAGTGTTTAATCCCTTTTGTTAGCTCTATTGTGAGGTAGAGATCTTCACCCTGAATGGGATAACGTAAAAAGGCAGTGGGAAGCAGCTTTTTCCAATTAAAAGTGGACCAAATAGCGAATTAGCATACGGTCATCGGAGCGAATTAGTACAGGATTAATAGGTATTTCTGACCACGGGGAGCGAACTGGTATGTACCCCAATCTATTACTGAAAATCCCTGGGATTATGTTCATTCTTTCGTCAAGCTATTTATTTATTTATTGTCTTCGAAAGTGAGACCTCTTATAGTTTTTACTTGGGTCTGAAAGATCTCGCAAGTAATATATAATTCTTTTTTCATAAGAATGGAATTTACTGGATGAAAGGGAGAATAAATAAGACCTTGATAGTCTAAATAAAAAAGAACAATTGACCTACTTTCAAAAAAAAAAGGTAGGGAATCGACACAATCACCATTGTTATAATATTCCACAAAAATCATGCATGAAGGATATTATTAATAGTGAAAAATTAAGTGGAAGAAAAAGACATTATTGGTAAAATGGGATTCACTTATCGTGAGATTGACAAAAAAAACAAGTGGTAATGGAATCGCAAAGATTGCGTACTTGGACAATAAGAAGTACCGATCCGAAAACAGATCTACGGGGTTGGGATAAAGTATGGAACCAAGTAAATATCTTTTAAACGAAAAGAACGATATTTATGAAAATTTGCAGGTATAAGTGCAATGGAACAAAATTACTTCAAATGTTCAAAATGCTCGCTGTTTACTTGCTGACAATATGCCATCCTATTAAAAAATTCTTGAGTCACACTTCTCCACGTATTAGTTCACATTTAACAATAATTCTTTGTCTCAATTCCTGTAAGTTTGTTGGTCGTCTAACGTAAACACGTGATTTTAGATAACCCCAAAGAAAAAAATCTAACGGGCTAAGAACGACCAGGCCACTGTATGAATCCTCTACGTCCAATCCACCTATTTGGAAAATTCGGATCCAGAAAATACCTAACCCGTCTATCTTAGTGGGGAGGGGCTCCATCTTGTTGAAACCAAACATTTTGTGGTAATTGCCTGCCAATTCTGTTGAAGTGCAGGAATAATTTCGTTATTTAGTAGATCCAAATCACCATTCAAGTTTCCGTCGATAGAAAATGGACCTATAAGCCTATTTTCGACAATTCCCATCCAAACATTTAACTTCTGTGGATGCATGAATCCTATGAGGATTCTCATTTGACCAATACCTTGAGTTATGGCGATTAACTGTTCCATTTAAACAAAAAGTTGCCTCATCTGAAAAAACTATGTTAGAAGCAAAATTGTCGTCGACATTACAGATGTCCATTAGCCGTTCGCAAAATTCCAGCCGTCGGTCAAAATCATCGTTTAAAAGATATTTACTTGGTTCCATACTTTATCCTAATCTACCTGGACGAAACATGGTTTGATACACACGATACAGTATCTAAAGCTATTGACCATATGATTTATTGCAATTGGCCCATTAATTTTATGATTGCCGGCAAAAGCCAAGACAAACTATAAACTTTTATGATATTTATATAAAAATGAAAATAAAGCGGATATATTCAGGATAAAAGTTCCCTCGTAGAGTTCGTTTAAAAAAGCCGATGGACCCAAATTTCCGATACCGTTTGTGATTCTCGATGATTTTATAGACTCCCATGCAAACAATAAACAAAAGGGAAATGAATTATGGGATGATGAAAATCCTGTATATAACTCAAATCGGCTAGATTGTATTTACTTTAAATGTTTGTTTTAACGTAAAGATAAATCTACATTTTTTATTGTATATTTCACTCGTTTTTTTTAATCAATCAAGAGATAAATGAAAAATAATTTGCTACACAAAGTGTAACGAATAGATTGGCCATAAAATATACCAAAAGTACAAAAAAAGTTAATAAATGGAAATTAATTTTACTATTATGTATGTATGTATATTGGTGTGACATCTACTGAAACCTAAAGGATCTATTGTAACCCCTTACTTCTACTTAGTGCAGTTTTACTCTGACTTGAGCATTCACTTGTTACCAGTTGGTTGATTGTCTAAGCTCTACTAGATCTTCCTAATGGTCAGATCTTCGCTTTTTTTTCGGCCTAGCCTAGCTCTTCCTATATTACATTGGAGCTGGAAGGGTTCCAGCCACCTCTTCCTGGAATCCATAATAAGGTGACAATGCTTATTTCATTGAGTTTACCTAGGCATTCCCATACCATTTCATCACATGAGAGTTCAGTGCTTTAATACCTGTTTAATTATCCGACTTGAGATAATCCTTTGCCTTTAATATCTTTTACTTGGGGTTTTTCACAAGCTTCCAGAATGTTTGGCTCTTCAAGTTAGACAAGGAACTCTTAACCAGGCTATTGAAATCGTATGACTGAATGAATGTTTGGTTCCTGGCCCGTACAATCCTATCCCAGTTCCTTCAAAAATATTGATAAAATCATATATTTTTCAAACGTAGTGATGAAGCAACCTCCACATCGATGGACGATCATATTATTTTTACTCCTCCCGAAAAAAATAAAGGGTCTTGGGTATTTTAATCAATATAAAAAGGTCAAGTAGATTTTGGCTAAGGAAATTGGTAGCACAAGCCCAATCTTTTTCCACAAAATATCATTTCATAATACATTTATTTTCAATAAGAATGATTTTTATAAAACTAATGGTTTCTTTATTCAAATAGACACTTTATCACAATAACTGACAGGTCTAGAATCAAACCCATGAGTTACTACTTCTTAAGGTTGATATCTTCACTAAATTTATTTGAATTTTTTTCTCTACAGTTGTCAAGACCCTTGTCTAAGACGATTGTTGATTACTTCAGTCTTTAAAATTCCTGACGTCTGGCAACCACGTCGTCTTTTCCAATATCGTGAACTCCATTTATCGGATTTCGATGTAATCTCTTATAACACCTAACATTAAATTGTCGATATTCATCTGTCTTTCAATGACGTATTATTACCGATCTCAGAGCAAAATGATGAATTATCGACATAAATATGATTTACTTCCAATTGTTCAGTTATCTCAGTTATTAAGGCGTACTCTGGAAACATTAATCATCGAGCAATCGTAGCTATTATATCAATACAAAAATATTTTCAAATTTCATATTGGATTGCTTCAAAACTTGATAAATAGTAACAAATTCGAGAAAAATTGAGGCCTGATTTAGTGTTTGGTTCAGCACCATCAGCTGAAAGTCCTCAGCCTTTAGGCTTTTTGTGCACTTGGTTGTGCCGTTTATGTGAAAAGACCAGTGGTTCTTATCAGGCTCAACAGTCTTTTAACTTGGAGAAATCCTCCCTTGGATATTCTAGTCCTAGGAGTCTATATCCCCAATGAGATAATGCCTCCTCCATATATATGCGGATTGTATCCATGTGCTTCCTTAAGGTACAGTGACCGATGAGTAAACCCGTCACTATCCTTATCTTGCCCTTTAGTTAGCATCTCCAAGGGTTTTTTGACCAGGAGTTTGCTGTGTTCATGTTTTAGCACGTGTCTCCAGTACGACTGATGTTTAATTTGAATCCACCAAAAATGTACAACCACGTGCAGCAGCTTTAGTTATTCCAAATACTGGTTCAGGACCAGTGAATGTACACTGAAGAAAAGAAACTCTTGGAAGAAAAGATTATACCTTTGGCCCAAAGAATTGGCGCTTTTGAATAGGTCCAAGAGCGAGGTTTCTTCAGCAAAAGGATTAATTGTCTTTTCATAATAATTTCTTGTCAAGAAAGTTGACTACTTTGGTTCAAGACACCGATTTTTATGAGTGTAGTATCAGACCCTAGTTTTGCTAGGACGACTGCCTTTTCATTTCCTACGTTGTCCTTGTGCCCCGTGCACTCTATTAAGGTGAGCCAGGGTTAATAGTTTTTGCTAAAGATTTCAGTGCTGCCAGTATAAAGATCTTTTGGCTTCTATACCCCTTTTCGATATTAAATTCAGGCCTACTCTGGCAAATGTTAAAATGTCTCCTTGTTCTATATTTTGTTATTTACCAGATTCGTATTTTCTATAGCACATTTTTCATTTCCGCAGTTTTCTGGCGCCCCCAAAAAAGCTACCGTTATGAACATTGGAATAAATCGAAATGTCAATTCTTGAAAAAATATCTTGTAGTGGGTTGACGAATCAAAGAGAGTTCTTTAAAGATAAGAAATTTAATGGTCTATTGAATTTTTAATGGTTATTCTTCTCAATTCTTTACGTATAGTATATATATTTATATAAATAACAGACAAACAATAAAAATCTGCAAAGGTTTCAGAAACACATTAAACTCGTATTAATCTTAATCTTACAGAAAACCTTAAAACTCACGAACTAATAACCATAAAGTCCCATTAAGTTTTTAATCCAGAATACAACCCCGAACAATACCTGAACTCTTACGTATTTGCGAGAAAGAATCTTGGTGTTCTGAAAGAACGGGAAATTTTAAAATATCTCAGCGATCGGTGATGTAACAAATAAATCTAGAAAGCTTTCCACTTTTGATCTGTCTTCCAAACTAAACTTTTTAGTAATGGTAACTGTAGTTTAAAATAAAGTTCTTCTAACAGCAATTTAACAAGAATACTTTACTACTACCAATGAAAAAAAGTCTAATCTCTATTGTAGACCAAAATTATTATCATGTCGGATAGTCAAACAGCCAACGAAACATTGAGATCTTGTGGATATGTTTATATATATTATCAACAGCTCGAATACCAATTTTTAATGGTGTAGGGTAAAACATTTCATTACTTAACATTACATATTTCTCTAGCAATGCTTCATGTACTAAATGGTACTGATCAGATTTAAGGGAAATCTCAGAGACATCGTACACGACGTTAATTATCGCTTTTACATTACATTCAACTTAAATTTTAATTTCTCTTTACTCGAAAAAATCTTGGATTTATAGATTAGTAGGTCTACGGCTCGAGGGCTTAATTTTACAAACACTACAACTATAACTCTATACACTTTACACTATCTTACCAGATTACCGAAACGGTCATCAGATATTGTACAGTGTTGGTTTAGTGTGGAAAATAAGTATTTCTTAGCAATGAATTTGTAATATTGGACGTTCCACTTTATCATGTGGATTCCCTGGTTCGATCGGAACACTCGCAGCTTGTAGGAAAATTACGTGGTCACTGGGATGTTGGTTTAATTATATAATACGAAGATGTATTGATATCTAGTTAGCCTAGACCAGTTCCATGCATAAACAAAATATTGCTTTACCATAGCAACGAACAATAACTTATTAGAAGTGTCAGTGTGAAGTTTGACGTCAAAAAAGTAAACCAGAGTTACGCAATAAATTAAAAGAAAAAAGATGTCCACCGAAATTGTGAAAATCGAAAAATTGGAGTATCGAGCCATCATCAAGTACCTGTATTTAAAAGGGTTAAGAGGTAAGCAGATTTACGAAGATATGCTTAATACCCTTGGTGATGAATGTCCTCCGTGAAAATTTGGACTGCAAGCTCCAAAAGAGGTTAATTTTCCATTGAAGATGATGACCGATCGGGAAGGCCAGTTTCTGTGTCAGTTCCAGAAAATATCGATGCAGTTCATGACGTGATTTGATCAGACCGTCGAATTGGGCTAAAACGGATATCTGAAGCACTGAATATTTCATACGAAAGCGTTCATCATATAGTTCACGTCAATTTGGACATGAGAAAAATTGCTGCAAAATGGATCCCCAGATTTTTGAATGTTGACCAAAAGCGTGCAAGGGTAGAAGCATCGCGTTCGATTAGAAAACGATGTAGACTTCTTAAACCGAATTGTTACTATGGATGAGACTTGGGTACATTTCTACGATCCAGAAACAAAGCAACAATCGATGGAATGGCGACACTCTGGTTCTCCAAGACCTAAGAAGTTTCGTGTCCAAAAATCTGCTGCAAAAGCTCTTGCTTCAGTTTTTTGGGATTGCCATGGAGTTATCATGATTGATTTTTTGGATAAGGGAAGATCAATAACTGGAGATTACTGTTCGACATTACTGACTACTCTACGGGAAAAAATTAAAGATAAAACACGCGGAAAGCTATCCAAAGGTCTTCTGTTTTTGCAGGACAACGCCCCTGCACAGAAATCTCATGGTGCCTTGCAAAAAATTCGTGATTTAGGGTTAGGAATTACTAGAACACCCCCCTTATTCACCAGATTTGACTATGTCCGACTATCATATCTTTTCTCAACTGAAAAAAAATTTAAAAGGTCGTAAATTTTCTTCCAACGAGGAGGTAATAAAAGCTGTGGAAGTCTGGTTTGCAGAGCAAGAAGAAACATTTTTTTTGAAAGGTCTAGAGACGTTGCAGGTTCGCTGTAATAAATGTATCCAATTAAGAGGAGAATATGTTGTGTAATAAAATATTTTGACATTGAAATTTTGTTTGGTTCTATACTAGGCTAAGAGTTTTCCAATATATCCCCGTAACTATATACACTTATCTTATCATTATAACTGAATAAAATATACTAATACTGGAATAAATAAAATTATAATCTAATAGCGTCTACAGTAATTCACTTCAACTTGACCTCGCCGTGATACACACAATGTTTTAAATAAACTAAACGTATTAATTTGATTTGTAATTAATTCCAATGAATTTAATTCTTGCTTACATTTAATGCCGAAAGGCATCACAAATTAACACAAACCTTAATTGTACCCGTATATTATTTTTAAATGCGAATATTACTTCTGAAACATTAACTAATATAATTGTGAACCATTTCACAATGAAATTCCGGCTTAAATACTAATGTTCTTGTATTGTATTCAAAACTACCAGCAACTACACTCATATTTCCACATTTTTGTCGAAAGTGCAATTAATTTATCGTAAACTTTAGAAATTTACAAACTGGATACAATGAGTTCGCTATAGAATGTTACAAAAGGTATTCATTTCGGTAATTTGTACTTGGAGCAGGATAAAAGCGTGAATGGTAACCGAATTCGGAATAAAATGACACCAATATATTAACGTTAAACAAGAAAAATGTAGTAAAGTAAAAAGCCACTAGAATGAAAATAATGTAATCTCTAAGGAGGTCATTAAACATGTTGAAAGGAAAATAGAAATGTTCCATTACTGAAAAAAAAAGACCGTTCAACAGTGGACGTAAATATCTCTTTAACGAACGAAATAGGGTTGCCAAATGAATTAAAAAGTCTTAACACTATAAAATCTGTCTGAAACCGGCTCTGCTTCTGCTTACAGAAAGAATTAAGATCTTGTTACATAAATCCTTCGAGACTCTAATTGCGAAAGGAACAGCTGTGGCCGCTCTGTCTGTTTAAAGACGGCCATTTGGTCTACCGAGCTTATTTCATAGGTTGTCGTAAGATACAAACAATATTTTCAATAGGCCAAATACGATATTGATTCGTTAACTTATTGTACTATACGCTTTTCATAGTTTCTTTCTCCCAAATAAAAATATGGGAAAAACTAAATAATTTAAATTACTTTATTCGGGAAAACAAAGCGAACAAAATATGAATTCAAAATCCTTGAAACGTGTAACATCCACATCAAATCCACTGTCCCGTACCAGAAACACACGTCATTTTTTGCCGTTTCAAATATAATTTTCATATATCTGTCTAGTATACGTGTGCGAGTTATACAAATTTGGCTTTGTTATATATTGGGTAATATGTGTGCGATTGACATCTCGCTACCAATAGGTACATTCATTTACAAGGACAGCATGTCTATAGTAGAGTATATAAATTTCTGGAACACAATCAATGTTGCTTATTAGCCTTATCAAAGTACACATAAAACCTCACAAAAAACTTGAGAATTCAAATTTGGGTATTTAAAAGGGTGGTGTTTAACATGAGAACAAGTTTACGATGTTAGGCATGCAATTTTCCGGAAAATCGTCGCTCTAATTGTTTAAATAATAAATATACAGAAAAATTTGTAGCTGATGCATTTATCTACAAATTTTGTCTAAAAAGTTTTTCTGTAAATTAAAAAGTTTACGAGATAAAATTAATTTTAGTGGTATTCATTTCGTGGTTACGCGCGAACGGCCCGTGAGCCAAATTTATTAACCGCTCGACTTGAAAGTTAATATTTAAGGCTTATAATATTCTGGAAAAATAAATAAACTCATGTAAAATGTAAAGAAAGATCTCAACTTTTAGATAGAAATACTTTCAAATTTGAAAAAGTAGATTTTCTGACTGTAATATCAGTTTATTATAATTCCTATTTAATTAATACTTATCCCAGCGAAAATTCCTTTTGGATTTAGCGTTGCAAATGAGCATAAAACATTATTATTATAAAAACAAAGCCATCAATATTTAGAATTTTAAACGAATGCTTCTTAAAAATCTGTTTTTTTGCATGCTTAATTTTACTTGTTTTTTTTTAGACTTCATTAAATTATATCTTTTTTCGAAATTAATATAATTCAATGAAACTTTACTACTAAACACTTTGAAGCATCTACTTTCGAAACTAATATACAGTTTTTCTATAAATATCAATTTTTTTAAATAATAGACAATTATTTAAAATAAATACTTGAATCAGAGGTCTGTCAGCAAACTTTCTATAACTTTTTATACCGTTTATGATATTATCTAAAAATTTGTGAACTTTATAATGAACCTATTTAGAAGTGATCGCGATACAAAAGAACACACCTATGGCTCAGGTAAGAAAGAGAAGGGAGCACAAATAAAGGTGAAAAAGCAGGTGAGAGAGGGTGGAAAATCGATGATAATACATTAAAAAATTGAAAAAAAAATGTTTTCAATGTATTTGTAGATTTTTAGAACATTCTAGAACACATTTTATATGAAATTTTTTTTCTAAATGTCATTGTTTATTTACTATCATAAAATTAAAAACATGAAAATTGATGATGTTCAAAAATACTACTATGGAAATTTCGTATATATTTTAAAAACTAATGCAGATACAAAAAAAATGTTCAGACAAATTTTGTAGATAAATGTATTTTCTACAATTTTTGATTTGAACATTTTTCTGTGTTTTCATTATTTAAATAATTAGAGTGAAAAAACAAATACAAAAATTTTCACCTGACGATTTTCCGGAAAATCGCATACCTAGCATTGTAAAGTTTTTCTCACGTTAATCACAACCCTTTTAAATACTCCATTTTGAATTTTCAAGTTTTTTGTGTTTTTTGCGGCATTTTACAGATATTTTGTGTACTTTCACTACAATATATAGAATATAAGAAGGAAAATTGGAGCCGAATCGACTTTTTAAAATGTGGTTGACGATCAATTTCCCCAATTTTCTGAATAAAATTGGAGGAATTCACAAGCGTACCTCTCGGTACTATGTATTAAATAAATCACTTCGTTATTTGTGTAAACCTCACGTAAATGCATAGACTGATGGGAAACTAAGCGCTTAGCGGGAATTTCTAAGTTTGAAAAATTACATAGACTATTTATCTACAGGAAAGCGTCATGTGCAGCGTCGCTGATAACTATAATGGTTTTCCAAAGCCTCTACTCCATCCTTTTGTAATGAATTTTGTAGTTTGTTCGATATTTCTAAGCTCTAAATCATCCAAACTTGAACAGCTACGTAATGTTTGTAATTAAATTGTCTGTATACAACCTTGTAATGGAAAATTAACAAAATATTTTCATTTACAATATACAATAACAATAGAAATTATGAATTGAAAAAAATGCAAGTCATCTTAGAATGTTGGGTTCACTTTTTAATGTAAACAAATGTATCTTTTTAATGTATTAATCCGAGGTTCTATAGGTGATAGTTGGTCTCACTATGGCATACATCCAGGTCGAGATCCTTGGGCTACGGTCCCAGCAACACAGAGTCCAGGAATGTGGCTTTTCCTACGAGTTAAACATACTATTTTTCCGCAAATCGTTCAAAATTCGACAGATTTTAATTAATTTTGAAAAAATTACTAGCATCTCGCGCATTTTTGAATATCACACTGGTAAACGGGTCGAATACAATTTTGAAGTCATTAAAGTATTTTTCCTGGAGTAGCTTACTCCTAGTATTCCAAATTGTTTTTACGGTTGCTTCTTTATATTCAGTTCCGTCAGCTTTTCTCATATTTACCGCATAATCTTCCAATATATTAGCCAAATTATGCAAACTCGCTTCAGCATTTAGTTCGTATTCTCTGGTCGCACAAAACTCGAGAAACATGTTCCATACATATTTTTGTATTTTTTGGTATATCATTAATTGAATCGTTAGATGCCATACCAAATTTTCGCGACATTTTTAAACCAGTTAACAGTTTGACGTTTGAAATATTTTCTTTTACAAAAAATTATTGTATCGATAAGTTGAAGCACGAAATCATATATAATAATATTATAACAGATAAATTAGTTCACAAAAACGTTTTTTTTTTCCTTTTACAATAAAAAAGTATTGATTCATAAAATAAACAACCCTGTTTACTTCAATAATACACGATAAACTGTAGTAGCTTCCAATTATTTTTATTCACATAACTTGTCATGCAAACTTTACTTAACTTGATGTATACAGTTTGGAAAAGCTTAAAAAACACTGAAACACGTCAATTTCTCATTATTAATTGACGTTACAATTAAAACTACTACCTCATCTTTTTTAAATATTTAATATTTTCCCACGAACACCCCATATTTACCCTAAAGTATTTCGATCCAATTTTTTCACAAAAAAACTATTCTCTACCTACCCAAGCTATAATTAATAGTTGTAGTTGACGGATCGGAATGCGGTTTTCGGCATTTACGCCAATTATATAAATATTGACTTTCTTTTTCTTTTATCCCCCTCCTCCCCACATAGCTCGTATAATCAACAATTCCACAGGGTTGCAAGATAAAAGTTCCAGTGCCAGGTAGTTTGGGTCGTGAAGTTCGGATTAAGCGCGCCAGAAACACCCCTACAATGATTTTTGTATTGTTTTTGACACTATTCTCAGGAAAAATCTCCGAGATGACCTCCGCGTCCAGGTTCCGGCGCACCAGGTGCCCGCGGGGTGTTCGACAATGTCATATTTGGATTCAGCGACCCAAAAAACCCCCATAACGATTTTCGGCTCGTCTTTTTCGATCGTGCATGGAAACCACTCGGAGAAGATGTTCAGCGTGGGGTTCCGGGGTTCGTTATCGACGTGAAATTCGGATTCAGCGCCCCAAAAAAACCCCCATGACGAATTTCAGTTCGCCTTTTTTGATTGTGCCAGGAAACGCCCCGGAGATGACGTTTAAAGTCAGGTTCTGGTGCACTAGGTGTTCGGGGGGTCGCTTCGACGTGAAATTTGGATTCAACGCCCCTATTATGATTTTCGAGTGGTTTTTGGCACTTCTCTCAGCAAAATTCTCGGAGATGACGTCCGCGCCCAGGGTCCGGCGCACCAGGCGCCCGCGGGGTGTTCGACAATGTCATATTTGGATTCAGCGAACCAAAAAACCCCCATGACGAATTTCAGTTCGCCTTTTTTGATTGTGCCAGGAAACGCCCCGGAGATGACGTTTAGGGTCAGGTTACTATGACGGCGAGCGGTAAATAGAGAAATTATTTCGTCAAATCGAAACAGGTCGATAGACATGTTACAAATATTTAGCCAGCAAAGATTTTTTTTAAGATGTCATTATAAGATTTACCATTATCAGAACATATATTTGTTAAATATTGATTAATGGGTCTATTCTGTGTACGTCTGTAAGATAATCTGTAACTTTACAGGGGAATTGCTATTCTGCGTACAACTGTATCTTACAGGAATCTTTAAAATAGTTACAGATTTGGTAAATATTTACGTGTGTATTGACTGCTGTCGTTGGAAATGGAATATTTTTGTACAGTTTGAGGTTGTCTCTGGTTATTTGGTTAAAGTTATACGTTAGAAGTATCGAAATTTGACGTACAGTAGTTCAAATGTCTATCTGTAATTCAGTGAGTTACAGACAACATCACAGAATCGCAAAGTTACAGATTCTGTAAAACCCCATTTACAGAACTTTCGTTAGCTATAGATTCGTAAGCTATTACGAAAAACACAGAATCGACCTATAAAAGATTGGTTTAGATAAATAATTAATGAGAGTAAAGTATTAAAAATAAACAAAAAGACATAAAAAACTGATATCGCAAAAGATAAAACACGAAATCTTTTTTAACCACATTATTCTGTGACTAAACGACAGTTTTTTTCCCAATAAAAATACCGAAAAAAGCTTTCAGCATCTATAATCCTACTTTTTTCCTTAACTCGTTTAGACGTTCCCATAGTTCATAAATAAATTATTAAAAACCGTCTACCAACGACAGAAAATAAAGTGAAAAATTCGTTTAGGTAAAATTGAACCTGAAGAAAATTCGAAAGATTAAGAAATTTCAAAAAATAAACTCCGTCTTCAACGAAATAAATTGAAATTATTACGATATGAGTGGGAGAGAATAATGGCTTTTTTATGTTGATATACCTCATTGGTAATTAATGAAATCAACACAAATCAGATTCTGTCGTGATAGCTCGTAAAACTTTCATAGTTGGTTGACAAACTACACTCGATAATAATGGTGTGTCGAAGATTTTCATCTAGGACAATATGAAACATTAAAAGCAACTGAATAACATACAATACCTACACAGTTTGAAGGCTTTTAAGTTTTGTGTGCAATTTATTTAATTGTTGAATTGTTTGTATATAATAATTGCTTATATAAAATATTTTGACATTGAAATTTTGTTTGGTTCTATAGTAGGCTAAGAATTTTTCAATATATCCTCGTATATACTTTATTGTTAAGGAAAGAAAATTAGTTTCTTGCTTGGATTTTTGTTGTACCAACTACCAAAAACCTTTTAGACATAAATTTCGAGAAAATTTTACTAATTTTTAAAATTTTGGCGACTGCGCCGGGTCTAAACGCGTTCGCCAAAATTTGAAATTATTATTTTGTCGTTGATAAATAAATTAGTTTTAAAGTTAACCATTGGATAATTTCTCCTGAGAAGTCAACTGAGATAATGAAGAGAATACGGAAACTACGAGTAGTCTGGAAAGTTGGAAGAAAATTCTCCTTTTAGTGGATCTATTTAAATGTAAATTACTTCACTTTAAACCCAGAAGTAATTTAAGTAGTTTCAAGATGTTTAGATGTGGGAAGAAAGCTAATGACAAACATACAAAAAGACTTACTTTTTCTTAAAGGGAAAGGGAAAATACATGAAAAAGTCTAAACCACTTGTCCATATTTATTTTAAATCAGTTTCATTGCCGTAAAACAAATCTACCTTGGAAAAGCAACCATATGGACACCAAAAATAGGGCGGAAAGTATTTTTTAGGAGCCCAAGGATTGAAAATTCATAACACAGTCATCTGTCACTTAGAATTTTGATAATTCACATAAATTTTTTGGTTTATTCCGTATGCGAAACACAGTTGTGTATTACACATGCAAAAAACGCTTTAGCAGCCCTTAAACTATCAACTGCCCTTACTTCGCTACGCTCGCTCGTAAGTAACATTCAAAATATTCGATGATAATGATGATACCAGATTAAACTTTTATGTCAACGGTTGCATTCAATATAGGATTGGGAAAACGTATACTGGAAATTTCATGCATTATTTCAGTAAACTGTAGTCAAATCCAGTTACAGTGGCTTACGTTTACTGAAATTAAACTAATAACTTTACCTCTTTGCATCGCTGAACCTAATTAAGGATTGGTAATTAAACTGGATTGAAAGCAATGGGTTATAGTTTTCTTATCTTTACCGGAAATCATAAATAAAAGCTTCCGGACCATGTGAATGTTGATACATTTGAAGTTTCTATAGTAAAAATACTGCTGAAGTTATAAGTTTTGAGATTCAGTAAATTATTAGAATTTGAAGTTCACTATTAAGTAGACATTAACAATCTTTCACGGTATATTCATCCTTGCTGAAAAATCTCGCTTTGAAACGGATAAAGGGAACTTTATAAATTTCTGGGGCGTTATTTTGCAAATTTTAGAGCAAATATTTTAATATAATAACTTCAATATCACTTTTTAAGAAACTGAACCAAAAAATAATTGATGGATTGATGAGACTTGGAAAAAATGATCGAAAATATAATGTAGGTCCTTACCAAACTGTAGGTCCTTACCAAACTGATTGCTGCTCACCACCAGAGTAGCAGAGACGAGAACGAGCAAAGACATTGTCTCCATCTGCACAACCAGAGGATGCCCACAGGGAGGAGTAGCATCCCCATTAATGTGGAGTCTGACGGTTGACGAACTCCTGTGTGGTTTGACGGACCTCGGAATATCCTGCCAAGGATATGCCGATGATATTGTCATAACAGCCAGGGGAAAATTTGAAAACACCCTTTGTGACATCGTACAAAAGGGTCTGAGCTATACAAATAGCTGGTGTAGGCAAGTGGGACTCAGCATCAACCCCACCAAAACCATCTTGATAGCCTTCACTAAGAAAAGAAAACTCAACCTCAAAACCATTAAACTTGATGGGAACGACGTTGAATGGAGACAAGAAGTCAAGTATCTAGGTTTGACTCTAGACAGCAAACTCCTGTGGAACAAACACGAGAAGGAGATTATATACAAAGCAAAAATGGCTCTAATGGTGTGCAGGAATCTGGCAGGGAGAAACTGGGGTTGTAACCCAAAAATCCTGAGCTGGATGTACACTGCCATAGTGAGACCAATTATCACTTATGGAGCCATTGCGTGGAGTAGTAGAACTAGCCTCTTGACGACGAGAGAAAACCTCTCTAAAATTCAAAGACTAGCCTGTATATGCATAACAGGAGGAATGAGTACATGCCCAACGGCAGCAATGGAAGTGATTCTCAACCTCACACCATTACATATGGTGGTGGAGAGTGTTGCAGAAAGAACAAGATACAGACTAAGTAGAGAGGGAATCATTAAAAAGAAAACCACCTCTTCACTTCTTAGAAATCAGACAACCTGGGACATGCCACAAGATGGTATGATGAAAAAGTATAACTTTTCAAAGAAATTCGTTACGGAATTAAGCAACAAGAAGGAATGGGATCCAAATACCATTACCAGACTTGGAAAGAATGCCATTCAATGGTACACAGACGGCTCAAAAGCAATAGAAGGAATTGGGATAGGAGTGTACGGGCCAGGAACCAAACACTCTGAAAGCTTGGGAAAAACCCCGAGTATCTTTCAAGCGGAAATTCACGCAATAAGAAAGTGTGCCCAGTTCAATATTGACAAAGGATATAGAAGGCAAAGGATTATCATAATGTCTGATAGTCAAGCAGCCATTAAAGCGCTGAGTTCCTGTGTAATCAGTTCCAAAATGGTGTGGGAATGCCTAGGCAAACTTAATGAACTAGGCGAGAACAATATAGTCACCTTACTGTGGATTCCAGGACACACTGGAATAGAAGGAAACGAAATAGCAGATGAACTAGCAAAGAGGGGGAGTGAAATACCCTTTTGGGGGCCGGAACCTTTTTGCGGAATCAGCTCCAATGTAATATTGGAAGAAATAGGTAAAGTCGAAGAAAAGAGAAGATCTGACAATTGGAAAGATCTAGTAGGGCTTAGGCAATCAAAGATTCTTCTGGGTGACTACAACCTGTTGAGATCAAATGAATGCATAAGTCAAAGCAAAACTGCACTAAGAGTTTTAACAGGAATCCTAACGGGACATTGTCGCCTGAATGGACACCTTAAAAAGCTCAAAATAGTGGAGGAAGAAGATTGTAGATTTTGTGGAATGGAAGAAGAAACCTCCATCCACATACTTGCGAACTGCACAGTATTTCAGAATCCTAGGGCACAGTACCTGGGAGACTACTGGATAGAAGAGGGACAGTTACCTAAGTTGAGGCCTGCGGATATCCTAAAATTCCTCCGGGAAATAGGACTAAAGGAGCTACTAGTATCTGAGACTCTCCTCAGAAACTAAGTAGAAGTAAGGGGGCACAATAGATCTTTTAGGTCTCAGTGAATGTTACCCCAAAATACATACATACATACCAAACTGATTTTATATTCGGACAAGTGGTTTTTCTACCTTTTGACTTCTAAAAAAATTGTGTATAGGTACTTCAAGAAAATTGTGCTTCGGGAAACTGTGCAGTAATCCAGATTCTTATTAGATAAATCGTCTGCAAATTTTAGTTTGTAATTTCAGCAAAAATAAAGTTAATGGATTATTGCACAGCTCCACACTTGTTGATATGACGACAGACGATAAAAAAACTTCAAAATTTTAAATTTCGTGGTAAAATATCTCAATAATATTGATTTTTGAACCAATAGTTAATTCCACTAAGAATTATAAATGTGAAATAATTTATGAATTTTTCGATTGAAAAATTTTCGGTAAATATTCCACCAAAAATCAAAATTCCAAAGAAATTTATCGATACATTTATTAGCTGAAAGGTTGAACGCAAAGTTCAAAACTTATTCCAAACAACTTAAAATATAAAAACTTCCGTACAAAAAACTAATTTAAATTTTCAATCGTGCAAAAAGCTCCCAATTTTTTTTTTCAAAATTCATCTACCGATGGAGGTTTTTTGTGTGCGTGGTTTCAGCAGTTTCAAATTACATACTTATTTGCGAAGTCTTCATTTTCATCAGATTGCTTTTTCGTAAAAACAAAGCTAACAAGAACCCTCGAGATTCGAAAAACTAATGAAAAACGATTTTTTTCTTCTTTAATATCGCAACTTAAATATCAAATTAAAACAAGGAATGGAAGGTATGAAGTGTGTTGAAATAACTTATTGTTTATGTTTGAAAAAATGAAAATATCGTGGTTGAGGTGACGTGTTTTTCTATAAATAAAAATTTCAAAACATTTTTACAATTTCTAATCAATACCGACGCCGAAAAAACGTACTACAAGTCATTTCAATACATAGTATCTACAGTTTATTAAAACTTTTCAAAAGTTAATTACACTTTTTAATGAATTTTTAATATTCCAAACGAGCCGTCAAAAAATGAAAAGACACTTCATCATAAAAGGCACGGGCTTTCATGTGAACTTGAGAGACTCATTTTCATTTAATGTCATTCAGCTGTTATTTCTGAATGACGAGCAAGATGAAATTTCACCTCAAATATTGATGTGACTGAATAATTTAATTAGGCCAATCCCAAAACACACGCATAATTTTCTACCAGATTATTTTGCAATAAAAAGTCATCAAATTAGGCTGAAAAAAGTGAAAAAATATTAAAAACGTTGTTTATCCTCAGGACGACTGTCATACGACGTCACGTGGATTTGTGGGGATATGTTATGTCAACATTCTGATAATGACAGTTGACAGTGTCGTATCACTTGATATATAAGCATGATCTTTCAAATTTAATATGGAGGTCAAAATAAATGTTTAATTACAAAAATATCAAAAAACCACCCACGTAAAGTCTAACTAAAGTCAGTGTGATGACCATAAAATAAAGCAATGTTGTCAGATATATTTTCTAAAATTGTTGGGCTCACTATACAAATGTTTCCCATTACTTCAATAAACTCTGTTAGCTCGTGATGTTCTCAGAAAGCAAGTTTGGAAATATTTTAAAAAAACTACATAATATAAATTTATTAGTAAGCATTAAAAAAAGTCGCTCGAAATTGCTGTAAAAAGAGAAATTAATTAAAACAACTTTTTGTATGCCTACTATATTTAAGAAAATGTTGTATATCTGGCAAAGCATTGCAGGTGTTCAGCGTTATACAATCATCAAGTACATTATTGTTTATATTATAATGGAGTGACGGGTCACTTACTAAGGCGGACTAACTATAACTAAAAAAAATTAAACTCCGAGGGTGGCCTGCGATATTAGAGAGATATTAGTATTGTGTGTCGATTTAGGGGCGTGTGTGAATTTTGTTTTAAAGAAATATTTAAAATAATAGAGTAGTAAATATCTAGAATATATTTCTTGGTCGAGTGAGTTTAGTGAATTGGTATCAATATAATATTTATTATTTGTTTGTGGAGTTGAGTGTATTGATATCAATATAATATTTATTTGTTCGTAGACGTTAGGGTGAGTTTTACGATTATAATTTATTTCTAATTAATTAGAATAGCAACCACAAACAAATGCAAATGACTTAGCAATAAATGATACCGATGATAGGGCCGAATTTAAGAACAAAGATTTACATGTTTAATGTCAACGCGTTGTTTTAAATATGTACGCGTGTTTGAAAAAAGAAAATTCTGAAATATCTGATAATGCGGTTATCACGAGAATTCACGAATTAACGTTAATCGGGTTTACAACGATTTATAAAGTAATAGTACCAAGTTTAGAACTGATTCGTGATAAATTGCGGGATATTCCTGAATATACTTATCAATGTTTTATTGAATTTTGGATTCAAATATAAGAAGTTAGATAATCGAATGGTGATAATGGAATCTCGGCGTATCGTTGAACTAAGACAGGAGTATTTGCGCAAATTAAAAGGGTATCGTGATTCAAATAGAACTAGGTATAATTTATTTAGACGAAACTTGGTTTGATACGCATGATGTTGTCAAGTATGGTTGGGTTGACGATACAAAAAACTGTTCTTTAGATACTCTGTGTTCTAGAGGAAAACGTATTATTATTGTATTACAAATTTTATGAATTTTGTATGCAGGCTGATTTTTTTCATTCAAATTGATATAGAAGATTAACATTATTTCACAATATTTGAATTTATAAAAAATGTATATGCACGCCATTGGGCGGCTTTTTCCTTCAAGGGGATTAAAAATATGGTTCATCACACTGACTTTAGTTAGACTTTAACAATTTTAAAACTGACTTAAAAATTTTTGTTTGTCCTATTTAAATTCCACCAAGGGGTGAAATACTAGGTTAATATTATTGTTTTTCGACCTCAAAAATATATTACAGATATCTTTTCCATCATTTCATTTTATAGCCACACAAACTTTTTTATCGCTAAGAGCGATGTGGACTTTAATTTCAATTTCAAATAAATCAAAGTTTTTATTTTAAGTCTACGATATTCATATAAGAAAATCGAAAATTCTTCATCAAATCTTATAATTTTGAAGTTGATAAATCTAGCTCTTCAAAAGTTTCATGAGCTACAATGTATGTATATATGATGGGGTGACATGCCGGAATAGTTCTTGCTTCAGTTTTTTGGGATTGCCATGGAGTAATCATGATTGATTTTTTGGATAAGGGTAAAACAATAACTGGAGATTACTATTCGACGTTACTGACCACTCTAAGGGAAAAAATTGAAGAGAAAAGACGCGGAAAGCTATCCAAACGTGTTTTGTTTTTGTAGGACAACGCCCCTGCACACAAATCTCATGTTGCCATGCAAAAAATTCGTGATTTAACTTTGACAAACTTTTTCAGGTGGTTTTTCATGCTCTGCACTATATAATCTTTTATAAATTCAACAATTGATTCCGTCGAGATGTTTCCCATCGTATCAATACAATTTATGGTCATCAGTCACGATACGTAAGATTTTCTTGATAATTTCTTACGTAGCCATGATATCTAAAACGCTGTCAATTTATTAACAAGCTGATTTGAAGCTATGAATAATTAAATATAGAGTACAAAATATTGGTGACATCTCTAGCCATGTTAACACCTAGTTTTCCTCCTCTTTTTGATTAAATTCGTTAAATAAATGAGCAGAAAATCCTCAGTAATGTGCTATAATTATTTATAGCCATAAGTCATAAATATTCAATTCTTAGTCAGCACTTTTCACATTTCATGCTTTTACTTCAAACTTTTGTTCTCTTATCTTTATTTAAATTAATTTTTCAGCTCGAGCTTAACATTTTAAAATGATTATTATGCAGATCACGTAACTAGAAGAAGTCTGGTTTGAAATTTAGTTCCATCGACCTTAAAATAAAATTGAAGTATTCCAAAATGTTTTTTAAATTGTTCTGTATCTGTAGAGTAGGAGGGTGAGTTAGGCCCATACCACTTAGGCCACATGCGACCCATTGCACATCCTTCCGAAAAGTTGTCTTCCAAGGTAATCCTGTCCTTTCCAAGAAGGTGGACAGGTCACTAGGAGACATCTTCTTTATATCGGCAGGTGTAGGCCAAGACTCACCGAACACACACACTCTTATTGACGATAACTCCGGGCACTAGCATAAAACATGCCTGACAAATTAATCTTTCTGTTCACACATCCTGCGTAGAGGTGTGTCCACTAGCCCCATTGTATGGAGGTACTTCCTTAATTGACAGTGGCCAGTCAGAAGTCCTACCGTTAAGCGTAGATTTTTCCTGGACAACGACACATATTTTTTCGACTCCAGCTTCCCAGGGTTATCCTGGCAAGACTGGATCCCTTGATTCCATCCCATCTCTTCAGAGATTGAGCATAGCAATAAGGTTTAAGAATTCTTAATTAATTAAACAACCAAAAATTAAGTTCGAACTATATAATTTTACAAATTAATGATAATGTTAGTACCTCCAGAACAGATCTTTAATTTTACCAATGGGAACAGCCAGCTAATGATCCCCATCCGCTTAGTCCTGCGCCTCCATTAAATCCATTACTTCCCCATGTTGGACTGCCATAACTTCCCCATGTTGGTCTGCCATAACTTCCCCATGTTGATGGTAGGCCGTAGCTTCCCCAACCACTTGAAATAATTGGACTGGGCCAGCCACCACTTCTCCACCCTCCTGGGTAAGCAGATGCAGTTGATATAATCAAAATAGTGATAACAGCAACTAATAAAACCTTCATTTTGATTTTCTTAATTATTGTAGACTTTACTGGTATGAAGAAACTGATGCTAGCATTGGAAAGTCTTTCTGTATTTATACTAATTTTTCGCATCTAATTTTTCTTGTGACCATTTGTTATCAATTTTAGTACCCCATATAAAAATAGTTGAAAGTTCACCAGATCAATTATTTATTTCAGTTACATATTTATTGAATTTATGTTAATCCTTACTGGATACCCAACACAGGTCAGTACTTGATATTTAAAATATGAATATTATAAGATTTATTTTATCACTTTTAGACTAAGCATTTCAGCTCATTTTTTCTTGACAATTTAATTCATGTATAAAAAATCGCATATGCCATAGTGCAATTGTCACTTTGACAGCGGCAAAAGTTAGCTTTAACTTTTACAGCGACAAATACACTGGTGGTTTTTTCACTTATTCATTTGTTCATCAATTATCACAACTTATTGAATTTTCAAGAACTAACAATGAGTCGATTCGGTGTGTCTACGAACGCCGAAATTAGTCAAATTGTTAATACCTGTGTGCCTACTAATACAGTTGCGACGTAATCATCAATCTGGCGACAATTTTCTACGTTTTGCGATGTAAAAAGATATATTTGAGCCAGATACTTCCATCGAGAAATTGAATGTAATATTGCAAGATTGGGCATTTAATATGCGAAAAAGTAACGGAGAAGACTACAAAGAAGCGGTAGTTAAAACAATTTGGAACACCACCGCTAAAATGCTACAAAGTAAATATTATAACGAATTTAATATTGTATTTAACCCTTTCACCGATGTTCAGTTTAATTCATCACGAGCTGCACGTAATGCTAAACGTAAAATCCTACAAGCACAACCCGAAAAGAGAAAATGTAGTACATCAGCTCTTAATAAATCTGAAGTATTTGCAATGGCCAGATTATATAACGAAAATGAATCGGAAGGACTTCAAAAGAAATTATATCACATTTTGGTGTTTGAACTAGCTTGGCGCGGAGGAGAAGCAGCTTACTGCAAAACCACTTATTTCGTATCTGAAATTGAAAATAATGGAAAAGAAACTGGACGTATCGAGTATAATCCTCTATTTTCGAAAACGAGACAAGGCGGCAACAATAAATTATGTGACAGCAAATGGTTCACGCCTAATATTTTCGACGAGGATATTTGCCCAATACGTTTATTCAAAAAGTTAATAGAAAAACAAAACACTTTTATAACTTCGGACAGAGTATTTCTTACACCAAATCCCTTTTGGAAAAAGAAGAATTCTAAAGGTTGGTACAAGAATTTGCCGATTGGAAATAATGAAATTTCCAAATGGACTAAACGCTCAGCACAACGCATTGGTTTAGATGTCAACCGTGTCAATATTACAAATCACTCAAATCGAGCGGCAGCAGTTAGCGAATTAAGTAAAAGCGGAATTGAAGAACAAGCTCTAATAAAAATAACAGGACACAGCAATTCATCATCAATAAAACCATACTTACAAGTTGGCAAAGAGTATCATTCAAGCATTATTCAAATAATTCGTTTGGAAAATGAAAAAACTTCAACATCTACTACAGAAACGATTAGCTGTGGCACTCACAGCGATATCACTGTTCCTAGTATGAATTTCAATAACTGCGTTTTTAATAATTGTACATTAAAATAAAAATGTGTTTATTTTTAATGTTTCATAAATAAAGTTTGCATTGATATGTTTCCAAATTTCTCATTCATTAAATTGTCCTGCCGAATTACACTCGAGGTTTGTATTGATATTGGGTAAATTTGTGTTGTTCAAATTCTAAACTGTCTCCTTTAGCAATTTGACTCGAATAACTGTCAACGTGGGGGGGAAGTGGTAGGGGGGGGTTATTACAAGCATATTAAAAATAATTCCAACTTCTGCGGCGTTGCGGGGTGGACTTGGGGGATGGGAAAGGGGTGGAATAACACATTTTAGCGATTTCTGGCCAAAGTTGAGGTCCTAGAAAAAAAAAATGTAAAAGTTGTAAATCTCAAAAAGATCTAAAACTTTTATATACGTGACTTTGTAAGATAACCTCAAAATTTCTGAGAAAAATGACAAAAACTGACTTAGTTTTCGCAAAAAATCTTCAATTTGCATGAAAATTTGGTAAATGGTAGCTTTGGTAGTCGCAAACTATGAAAAAAAAATTTCGATTTAAAATATTTAAAATTTTTCAAGTTATGAAGTTTTTCCGTCAAAATTCATTATTTTTTCAAACGAAATTCCTCCTTTAGAAAATTCTTGTAATGTGGTCCGCAAGTGCTCATTTTTTTTGTTTTCACATCTTCCAGTATTAACGGCTGCTAAAGTGGCCGCCATCTACACTGTTAAAAAAAAATAACGAAATATTAAATTCCACAAAATATGTTATGGATTCTATAAGCATCATTGAAATTTGATAAAATTTGTTCACTACCTACTTAGTTTTGAGTGCAATTTATTCAGAATTCGATCCTGCTTCTTTAAAGCACTTCAGATTGTTTAAAAAAAAAGTATACCGTTGCAAATTAATATTGAATATTAAAGATCATCTTCATAAAACTCAATAACCTTGTTTTTATTCAAATAATTACGTGTAATACCTGTAAAGGTCACATGATATCCGGAATTAAGTATAATTCCAATCCACACATTAGAAACGGTGCTCTATAACATTGTGCGTAATATTTCGTTTTCCCATACGTCATTAGTATGAAAATGCTGAGAAACATCTTTTTGTAATGGAGCTTGAATACGTTGGATGTGATGAACCATTGTTGATCTTTTAAAACTCGCCACACAGATGTGTGGTTGATATTATTTGAATGAATGTATTTATTATCTTTTAGTCAAAGTTTAGGTACAGCTTGTCAATCTGAAGATGTTTTTTCGTATATTTCAATTTATCTTATTTTTCATGTAATGTAAGATTGCAAATATAAATTGCATTAAAACGATATTTAGATCCTTGACCGCGCCATCTCTCAATAATCCTCACGCTACTCGTCGCTCCATAACCGATGCGTTCTGATAGCTATCGTAGGATTCTCTACAATTTACTACGCCACTGAATCAGAATCTTATTTACGGCAATGCAGAGGTTAACAATCGCGCTCGAAGAAGTGGAAAACGTAAAAGTAATGATTCGGTTTTTCGTCACAACGTTAATATTCAAGATGAAATATAAAAAATGATTTTTGGTGGTTTTTGAAAATCATTTATCAATTTTATTTTTAATATTTTAAGTACATGTAAAACTGTAAAGAATCCCTCAACAGGCTGGCAAGAGACAGCGAAGTGTCTCTAATATGGGTGTCGGCACTTGAGGGGATTGCAGGTGATGAAATGGCGGACCAGTTAAAGAAGGTACGTAACCGTTTTTTGTGGAATTTAAAACACTATCGTTAGCATATTTATACGACAAGTCTAGTTCATCATAAGTAAATATAAATAATACTATTTATGTTTATTTCACGCTCTGAACTTGACTTCGTACGTGCGACCTTCCTACTTTTATTCATGTAACGATTCAACGTTCTTATGATTTGACACAAGAGCACTTTCGTACAAAGAATTTACTGAGCAAGGTAAACAAGGAACTCTCAACCTGGCTATTGAAACTGAGTAAGAGACATTTGAAGCCAGTTACCGAACTGGTGATTGAACACAGCACCCTGCACAAAATGGGCAAAGTTAGTGAACCTATGTGCAGGAAATGTGAATTCTATAATGAAACACATACTCTTCTTGTGCAAGAACTTACATGGACTCGAGAAACGTAACTCTTCTTCAGGAAATTGTTTTGTCATTTGTGGTTTTAAAGGAATATCAGCAATTTCCTTTCTAATTCTAGCTCTAAGTCCCACATAGTTTATAGACTACTTACACATTCAATTTCAAGGGTTTGGTGAAAAATTATCGAAATACAAAAGCCGCACAAGCGATGTGCTTTATCTTGTCGAAATCTCATCGATTTAAGTTCAAAGTGAAAATTTGTTCCTTCTGCTCCCGCATTATCATCGATTTTTATAGAACTTTTCACATTTTTGTTGGAATCACCTTCCAACAAACAATATTCTCAGTCTATCTTCATATCTCTCAGAAAAAAATAAAGCGCCGGTGTTGCCTGACCATCAATCAGACCAGAACACCTACTTGAAGTGGTTATCTGGTGGCATGTCATCCCCCATTTTAACGGAAATGTGGTGATAAAATATGACGTGACGTCGAGAAGCCACAATCGTTTCAAGCCGTCTGCCAAAGACGCAACTGTAAATTTTGTTGGAGGGTTAGAGGTAAATTATATACAACAAACCAGAAAAATGTTTTAAAATGATATTATACGACATCTAAGAGTGATAAGTCGTGTACATATAATATAAAGAAATATGTAGGGGTTCTGATTACTAGACTTCGAATGCCAAACCTCAGGCCCTCCATATATTGGGAGGGTTGAGGTTTTTCCTCTTTTATCGTCGAAAATTTCACCCTGTCAAATAATTTAAACTTTTGGCATAATAATGAACTTTCTGTCTTAGTTAAAAAAAATACATCAGCTCTACTGGTGAATTATTCGTCCCAATTTTGTATACTATCTTCATGCACGCGATTTTCTGATTTAATATGCAGAAGAGGTGGTTGTCGTGCCGAGGAAGAAGCAATTTGTTGTGGAAATAGAGATCGGAAGACGTAAATTAGACGTTAGGGCTTGTCGTTCCAACCTAAAAATAACCAACTAGAAATCATATTATTCCAAATTTTTTTAGTGAATATATTATTTTCTTTTAAATTATCAACGGACAAAAAATAAAAAGATTCACTGACAGCCAGGCTTTGCTTAAAGTTATCAGTAATCCAACAACTATTGAAGTTGAGCACAACCAAATCGTATCAAGAAATGTCAACTATTTCGTCCCCACTAATATTACAATAATTCAAAATTCTATAGATTGTCAAGATATTACGTCAATACCACATGAAGTTGCAAATAAAAAAGTTTATACAGAGCTTGTGCACCTTTCATCTTCTTCTTGTAAATTACTATGGTCTCTTATCCTATAGGAGGACATCCATCCAGGGTTCTTTCATATCTGTGGCCAATTTCTTTGTAGCTTATATTAGTAAAGGCAATATTTAGTTCAAGTTTTGGAACAATCCAATTCAATTCGGTAGCGTTCCAGCTACCGTTGTCAAGATTAACTAGTATAAAAATAATTTTTTGGTTCCTATCTGACACAACGAAAAAATTTGACAACTAGACAATCAATAATATTTTGAAGTTTAAGACTGTGTTTAAGACTACAAAACTTTGTTGTCAAATTTTATTAAGGTCCATTAATAGTAGATCGCACCTCTGGTAAAATGTGACATAAAATATTTTATTTTATGACATTCTAACGATATGTACTCCACTAGAAATGGAATCCAGTGAATTGCACGTTCCAGGAACGGTTTTTATTGGGATAGCGCTTTTTTTCGCTTATTTTGGAAATTTTGTTTGTTGTTATTTTTTTGTGTATGATTATTTTTTTTTTCAAAATATGTATAACTCAGTTTGGTGATTTTGTGTATGGAAGTGTATATCGATTAATAACCATTCCAAAGATAAATTATAAGAAAACCTGGATAAAAACTTTTGATGCTATCCTGATAACGCAGGTAATTGATTATTGGAAATTTCTCTTTCTAACATTGGTCACCAAATATGACTACATTCGGCTGAAATACTAGCTGCACATTTATCTGAATTTAGTTGTATTAAAGCACTTTCTTTGATTTTTCGTCTTTTATTATTGGGCTCTTTCAATATTATTTTTGTCGAATCCCATTGAATTTTATGCCCCTCTTCCCAAGCATATTTGCAAATACCTGACTTAAAGAACTCCCTATCTTTGATATACTTTTTATGTTCATTTATTCGGACTTTCAATGGTCTAGATGTTTCACCTAAATAGAATTTGTCGCATTCACAACATATCTGATATATACAGTTTTTTGAAGATTGTTCTTCATTTTTTGGCTTCGTTTTTGTTAGTATAGATCTCAATGTATTGCTAGATTTGAAGCTAGTTTGAATATTGAATTGATTACCAATTTTCTTAATTCTTTCTGATAAACCCTTAACATACGGTATTGTTTGTGTTTCATGATGAAAATGTCATTAATCTGGATAATTTGTGGTTATGTATTAAAATGGTTGAAGAATATTATTATGATTCTGACAAGGATCTAAACTAATGATTGGAGCTGAATTATTTCCATCTTTTAGAAAACAGACATTTATTACTTTTTATATTTATTGCCATATGTCAACGCGAGAAAGAAGACAAACTCAACGTCCGGAGGTTTTTTGAGTCGCTGAATCCAAATCTGGCATCGGCGAAAACCCCACGGGCACCTGGTGCGCCGGACCCTGGGCGCGGACGTCATCTCCGAGAATTTTGGTGAGAGGAGTGCCAGAAACCACTCGAAAATCATAATAGCGGCGTTGAATCCGAATTTCACGTCGAAAACGACCCCCCGAACACCTAGTGCACCAGAACCTGACCCTAAGCGTCATCTCCGGGGCGTTTCCTGACACAATCAAAAAAGGCGAACTGAAATTCGTCATGAGGGGTTTTTTTCATCTCGATAACGACCCCCGGTGCACCGGAAGGACACGCTGAACATGTTCTCCGAGGGGTTTCCATGCACGATCGAAAAAGACGAACCGAAAATCGTTATGGGGAGATTTTTGGGTCGCTGATTCCAAATATGATATTGGCGAACACCCCGCGGGCACCTGGTGCGCCGGACCCTGGGCGCGGACGTCATCTCCAGGAATTTTCCTGAGAAGAGTGACAAAAACCACCCGAAAATCGTATTAGGTGCCTTTTGAGGGGCGTTGAATCCGAATTTCACGTCGGAAACGACCCCCCGAACACCTAGTGCACCAGAACCTGACCCTAAACGTAATCTTCGTAGCTTTTCCTGACATAATAAAAAAATGCGACCCGAAAATCGTTATTGGGGTTTTTCGTTATTACGGCAGAAATCTATTTCAAATATTGTTCCAAAACTTGAACTAAATATTGCCACGAAAAATTGTCTAATCTAAAATTTTGTAGCGTACTGTTCTCTTTAGGTTAGTAAATTTGTTTGTAAAATGTCATATCAGACGTCATAACGATATTTTGAAGTTTATCCTTTTAATTATCAAAATTTGATTCAGAGAGCATGTTGAAATATGTCCAAGCTTCCAGCATGTTGTATACCCAGTAAATTTAAACCTGTAACTCACTGTATTTTCGACTTGGACGGAACAATTTTGGGTAAATTTGAACAGTTTATTAGAAACCACAATTATTAGACATACTTACGTTTTAGCAACCGAAAGCATTTATTCGAAAGCAATAAGTTCTATAGTCGAAGAACATGGTAAGGAACTAACAACAGAATACCATGCAACGCTTACAGGTTTAATAGAAAAAGATTTAGGAATCAAAGTGGTGAAAGATTTTCAACTTCCAATTACACCAGAAGAGTTCATAACATTATTCAGAGCAAAAAGCGATGAATTTCTTCCAGACGTTGATTTCATGCCCGGTATGAATTGATTTTCTTCTTTCTTATTATTCTAAAGTTTTATCTACGTAGGTATTTTATATCTTAAAGTTGAATGTTTATAGGCGCTGTGGATCTCATACGACATTTACATACACATAAAATTCCTATGGCTATAGGTACATCTTCGCCTCAAATTTCCGCTGATCTAAAATTCAGCAAAAAACGTGAAATATTTGATTTATTTCACCACGTCGTATGTGGTGGCACTGATCCAGAAGTTCTACAAGGCAAACCTGCTCCAGATGTTTTTATAGTAGCCGCCAGAAGGTGAGAATCAATAAATTCTTCTTCATCTTCTTCAGCAACGTTTGCATGAAAAGAAATCCTGTTGTTTATAGCAGAAAGGATTTTAGTTACATCAATCTTTATCCTTATATAAAGAAAAAATTGTTTACTAGATTTCCCGATCGTCCTCGCCCTACTCAATGTTTGGTATTTGAAGATGCAATAAGTGGTGTAAAGGCGGCTTTGGCAGCAAACATGCAAGTTGTTATGACTCCTGCTCCTGAAGTACCTTACGAAGGTTGGAAACTTGCAACTTTAAGACTAGACAATTTAAAATGTATGGTTCCAGAATTATTTGGTTTACCAGCTTTCAATTCACCTGTTAAAGAAGAACCAGTTGAACTAGTACCGAATGAAGACGAAAATAAAGAAAGTACTTGAGGTACAATTTGAGGAAGAAGTTGTTATCTTCTTGGAAAAATTTTTGTAATAAAAATGTTCAAAATGCTCGCCGTATACTTGCTGACAATATGCCATCCTATTACCAAATTCTTGAGTCACTCTTTCCAAGACTTCTCCACGTATTAGTTCACTTTAATCAATAATGCTTTGTCTCAATTCCTGTAAAATTGTTGGTCGTCTAACGTGAACACGTGATTTTAGATAACCCCAAAGAAAAAAATCCAACGGGCTAAGATCCGGAGAACGAGCAGGCCACTCTATGAATCCTCTACGTTCAATCAAAATTCGCATCCAGAAAATCCCTAACTCGTCTATCATAGTGGGGAAGTGCTCCATCTTGTTGAAACCAAACATTTTGTGGTAATTGCCCATTCTGTTGAAGTGCAGGAATAATTTCGTTATTTAGTAGATCCAAATACTTGTCACCATTCAAGATTCCGTCGATAAAAAATGCGCCTATAGACTTGTTTTCGACAATTCCCATCCAAACATTTAACTTCTGTGGATGCTGGGTATGTGCTTCATGAATCCAATGAGGATTCTCATTTGACCAATACCTTGAGTTATGGTGATTAACTGTTCCATTTAAACTAAAAGTTGCCTCATCGGAAAAAATTATGTTAGAAGCAAAATAGTGGTCGACATTACAGATGTCCATTAGCCGTTCGCAAAATTCCAGCCGTCGGTCAAAATCATCGTCGGACAACTCTTGATCCAACTGTACCTTATACGGATGATACTTTTCATTTTTTAATATCTTTCCTACAGAACGTCGACTGATACCATGGTTTAGTGCCAAATTTGTGGTGGAAGTTTGAGGTGATTCTTCTAAATCGATTGCAATATTTTGTTAAACAGTTTCGTTCGTTGCAGTCCGCGGTCTTCCAGGTTTTAGCAAATTTTTTACCATCCCAGTTGTATTTGGTATTTTTTTTTCCAAAATTTCTTGAATTCACGTAAAAATTATTATCATACAATTGATGAGAAACCAATATCGAAATTTATACTTCGCTATCTTTATTATAGAGAAATTCCAAAAAATAAGGATTGAGGCAATCTCTGTAAAAAGGTATTGGTTACTCGTCCTGAATAAAACATTATGAAAAGGAAAAAAAATCCTTGAATGAACATAGAGTCCTAAATCGATTAGTGTGAATAGAGCAGTTGCTTTTATTTTCAAATTTACAGTCATGTCGAGGACAAAAACAAAAAAAATATAGTCAATTAAAAAATGTACTCCTTTATTTCGGCCCACAGTGTATAAATCCAATTATTGAAAAATATATTTTCTTTCACCACTTTATTTTCCTTTTAAAATTGAGATGTTCAATATTGACAGATGAGGTGTCAAGAACCAGAATCGACTTTTCATATTTTTATATAACACCTCGTACAATCGAACATCGATTTCAGAAATGGCCTACGAATCAGGAAGAACGGGATGAAGGACGAGGACCTTGTTATGTTGGAAGTAACCCAATCTTAGAGCTGCCAATTAATCAAAAGGGTTTTTATAAACCGATGGAATCGACGACGATGCTAATACTAATAATTCTTCTAATGAAGAACCGGTATTCCTTTTCTTTGTAGCGGAATCGAATCAATTGCTTTGAAAGATTTCTAGTGTTCAATGTATTAATTATAATCATGACAAGGACCAATCTAGGAAACTTTAACAGTTACATTCACTACAAAAAAAGGATATTAAAGGATGTTCATGTTCGTCCACTTGTGCTGAGCCCCCCGATCAGTTGTGTGCAGAGGCGTTGTCCTGCAAAAACAAAATACCTTTGGATAGCTTTCCGCGTCTTTTCTCTTTAATTTTTTCCCGTAGAGTGGTCAGTAATGTCGAATAGTAATCTCCAGTTATTGTTCTACCCTTATCCAAAATATCAATCATGATTACTCCATGGCAATCCCAAAAAACTGAAGCGAGAACTTTTCCAGCAGATTTTTGGACACGAAACTTCTTAGGTCTTGGAGAACCAGAGTGTCGCCATTCCATCGACTGTTGCTTTGTTTCTGGATCGTAGAAATGTACCCAAGTCTCATCCATAGTAACAATTTGGTTTAAGAAGTCTACATCGTTTTCAAATCGAGCACAGATCGAACGCGATGCTTCTACCCTTGCACGCTTTTGGTCAACATTCAAACATTTGGGGATCCATTTTGCAGCAATTTTTCTGACACAGAAACTGGCCTTTCCGATCGGTCATCATCTTCAATGGAAAATTTACCTCTTTTGAAGCTTGCAGTCCAATTTCTCACGGTCGCATACGAAGGACATCGATCACCAAGGGTATTAAGCATATCTTCGTAAATCTGCTTACCTCTTAACCCTCTTAAATACAGGTACTTAATGATGGCTCGATACTCCAATTTTTCGATTTTCACAATTTCGGTGGACATCTTTTTACTTTTTTGACGTCAAACTTCACACTGACACTTCTAATAAGTTATTGTTCGTTGCTATGGTAACGCAATATTTTGTTTATTTATGGAACTGGTCTAGGCTAACTAGATATCAATAAATCCTCGTATTTATTATATAAATATATTAACTAATTTAGAAAGACTCATAGAAACAATTTATTATGGCATGTGACATTCAAACTACAAGCCAAAAGTAAATATTATTTTTCCAAATATTCGAACGCAATAAAATATAATAGAAACGTATGATATATTTTAAAATTTAATGAAAAACATGTCAATCCAAAACATACATTAGAAATAATATTGACGTAGGTGGACAGCTTACTGATTAATTAGCTTTTATGAATATGTTTATGGATTGTATCATGGATATATTGAATTTGTTTTAATTATGTAAATTAGGGGTCTATTTTGTAACACATAACGACGTCGTTCGTTGGCGATTATCGTTTATGAACGACTTTTTCTATTTTATAGTCAACGGTAGTCGTTGTAAGACGACAAAAAGGGCTACCAAGTTGTCGTCCACCGACGATACCTTGACAGCTCTCGTTGAGGAAGTAAAAAGTCGTTAACTAACCTTAAATAAGGTGAAGGTCATTGTGCTCGCCTTTATTTATCTAAAGTGTTCGTATTCATGAAAATTATGGCTAGATGAGTTACAAAGAAGGTAATGAATTGGTTTGTCTACATAAATATCTATTTAAATTGTTAATTTTTAATAACTTGGTATCTACATTTAGAGAAGTTACCCGAGAAAGATTACGTACACTGAGAGATACCAGTAATCCTTTTGAGCTCCCAGAGGAACTTTTTAGGTAATTATATAGACTGGATGTTGTATTGGCAAAATATTTATTTGAGGAAATTTTACCTCATCTATCTACGTATGTTTTTTTAATTGAATCATTATCCTCAATAGAACCCACAAACACTCCCAAATTATCAAAATGGACATTGGAAGTGACGGAAACACAAAACATCTAGAAAAATAATATTCGACGTACGTTTTCTGTCAAGTTTGATCACTAAAATAGACACTATAATGACAAATAAGTCGTCTGCGTAACGATATCGTCTGGAAACGACGAATTACAAAATACACCCCTTATAACGAATGAAATATATGTCAATTATTCTTCTGTATACACTGTTTTTCTAAGAGAAAATTTCTTCGAAACGTATTTAATAGTTCGAGTTTGCGTTTTATGAATAAAATACTTCAAATTCAAATTGAACAAAGTAAACAATAGAGTGATAGATGTCAGATGTCAATATTTTTGTCCTGAACAAGCTGAAACCTTCTAATGAAGGAGAAAAAAGAAGAAGCTGAAACATGGAACAGCAAATTAAGACTATCGACAACTTCAGATTTAAACTAGTGACGTATCTGTATTATAAGTTGCATAATTTTAGTATCTAAATTTAAAATAATTTTACTTAATATTACCTAATAAAACTTGGGGTCAAAATTTGTAATTGTATTGTTAAATATTTACTCCAATCCAATTTTGTATCATTTGATATTTCGGCCTACTAATAAACTAAAGTGGCTTTCTTTCTTTTTGTATAAAAAGTTCTATTAATCAAAAACGATATCCCTTACGCCGTTGTTAAGGATATTTCCAATAAAGTATCGACACGGACGATTTATTTCAAGATTTGTCCATTTTCTTTTTCCAATTGAGAAACCGGCTGCAAAGCGTTTCTGATTTTTCTGAATTAAGGCCTTCGCTAAAGATGTAAAGTCTAATCTTTTGAATTGTAGGAAATCTTTGGGCATTTGTTGAGAATAATGATTTCATTAGATAATCACATCTACGAAATAATGGTCGCGATTATCCCAACGTAGCGCGACCAGGACGATAATCATTAGGTTATGCTGTTGTTTTTATGAACGCTACCATGTTAGTAAAAGTCAGTTACAAAATGTCATTTTGACACTCATTTCACACGTTAATTTTGGCTATGTGCCTGTAGGTCCATTACGAGGATGTATTGATATCTAGTTAGCCAAGACTAGTTCCATGCATAAACAAAATATTGGTTTAACATAGCAACGAACAATAACTTATTAGAAGTGTTAGTGTGAAGTTTGACGTCAAAAAAGTAAACCAGAGCTACGCAATCAATTAAAAGAAAAAAGATGTCCACCGAAACTGTGAAAATCGAAAGATTGGAGTATCGAGCCATCGTCAAGTACCTGTATTTAAAAGGGTTAAGAGGTAAGCAGATTTACGAAGATATGCTTAATACCCTAGGTGATCAATGTCCTTCGGATGCGACCGTGAAAAATTGGAGTGCAAGCTTCAAAAGAGGTAAATTTTCCATTGAAGATGATGACCGATCGGAAGGGCCAGTTTCTGTGTCAGAAAAATTGCTGCAAAATGGATCCCCAGATGTTTGAATGTTGACCAAAAGCGTGCAAGGGTAGAAGCATCGCGTTCGATCTGTGCTCGATTTGAAAACGATGTAGACTTCTTAAACCAACCAAATTGTTACTGTGGATGAGACTTGGGTACATTTCTACGATCCAGAAACAAAGCAACAATCGATGGAATGGTGACAATCTGATTCTCCAAGACCTAAGAAGTTTCGTGTCCAAAAATCTGCTGGAAAAGTTCTTGCTTCAGTTTTTTGAGATTGCCATGAAGTAATCATGATTGATATTTTGGATAAGGGTAGAACAACAACTGGAGATTACTATTCGACATTACGGACCACTCTACGGGAAAAAATTGAAGAGAAAAGACGCGGAAAGCTATCCAAAGGTGTTTTGCTTTTGCAGGACAACGCCTCTGCACACAACTGATCGGGGGGCTCAGCACAAGTGGACGAACATGAACATCCTTTAATATCCTTTTTTTGTAGTGAATGTAACTGTTAAAGTTTCCTAGATTGGTCCTTGTCATGATTATAATTAATACATTGAACACTAGAAATCTTTCAAAGCAATTGATTCGATTCCGCTACAAAGAAAAGGAATACCGGTTCTTCATTAGAAGAATTATTAGTATTAGCATCGTCGTCGATTCCATCGGTTTATAAAAACCCTTTTGATTAATTGGCAGCTCTAAGATTGGGTTACTTCGAACATAACAAGGTCCTCGTCCTTCATCTCGTTCTTCCCGATTCGTAGGCCATTTCTGAAATCGATGTTCGAATGTACGAGGTGATATATAAAGATATGACCACGACCACGACCCTTGATTTCTTTATTAAATAAAAGTAAATAATGCGAGTATAGAACGGAAAGTAATAATTTGGTAGTATTAACAATTTAACGTCAAAATTAATAAATTTCAGGAATACGTCATATAATATATAATAGAGATGGGCAATACACCGTTCGGTTTAAAAATATTGTTTTAAAACTATCAGTATTAGAAAATATCGTTATGAAAACTATAAATACTAAAAATTTCGATATTTTAAAACGACCCTCGTATAAATTTAAATAAATAAGCTTCAACTCGCTAACAACTACTGTATTCCAATTAGATTAAATCATCGAGTTTCAGACACATCTGTACGAAGAAGGGATATTAGATAACATGATTATTATGTTGTTACAAATCTGAAATAGCAAAGCGCATCAGTTCGCATGGGTGTCCTAATCCGAAGTTTCTTGTTCCAACTTTACGACTAGGCTAATTATCAACAGATTCAACTCTAATTGTTTGTTGGCAAAACTTACATACTATACGCGACACGGACCAGATGTTCAAATTACCATTAGAAGAACATTAATTGAACATTTTGGCACGATTTTCTTTAGTTTCCCTTTTATTAGAGAACAAAATCATCATGGAATGTTTCGAGACTTTAAAAGAGATGGTAACATTTTTAAGTAGAATTTTATCGGTGATAAAAACTGTTTATATTAATCAATTGCATTTATTAAGAGCATGTTTATATACTCGTTTATAGCAAAGGTTACACTTAAAATGTCAAGGATATTTAAACGAACATACAATCATACGTTTCTCATCAAATTTCCTATCAGTCAAATTTTCTAAAATATTTATAGATCACTTGTAGGTAATAGAAGAGTAAATATTTTACAAATGCACAGCGTTATAACTATTATGTGTAGGATAAAAGTGAGTGATGACTTTGATCTGGTTGCCACATCAAACAAAATTGTGTTTTACCAAAAACCATATTTCCACTCGATACCTATCTTTATTCTTTTTGTTAGATCTATTAGCCTGGATACCGCCTCCCTTGCGTAGCTCTCTGCCCTCGGTTTTTCTTCTCCGAATAGGTGAAACCGCAAAACCTGCTAGGCCAATTGTGTGCATATGCTTCCTCAGCCTAAAATGCCCGGACAGCATTCCCACTATCATTCTCGTCTCTAGGTTTGACTCTAGACAGCAAACTCCTGTGGAACAAACACGAGAAGGAGATTACATACAAAGCAAAAATGGCTCTAATGGTGTGCAGGAATCTGGCAGGGAGAAACTGGGGTTGTAACCCAAAAATCCTGAGCTGGATGTACACTGCCATAGTGAGACCAATTATCACTTATGGAGCCATTGCGTGGAGTAGTAGAACTAGCCTCTTGACGACGAGAGAAAACCTCTCTAAAATTCAAAGACTAGCCTGTATATGCATAACAGGAGGAATGAGTACATGCCCAACGGCAGCAATGGAAGTGATTCTCAACCTCACACCATTACATATGGTGGTGGAGAGTGTTGCAGAAAGAACAAGATACAGACTAAGTAGAGAGGGAATCATTAAAAAAAAAACCACCTCTTCACTTCTTAGAAATCGGACAGCCTGGGACATGCCACAAGATGGTATGATGAAAAAGTATAATTTTTCAAAGAAATTCGTTACGGAATTAAGCAACAAGAAGGAATGGGATCCAAATACCATTTCCAGACTTGGAAAGAATGCCATTCAATGGTACACAGACGGCTCAAAAGCAATAGAAGGAACTGGGATAGGAGTGTACGGGCCAGGAACCAAACACTCTGAAAGCTTGGGAAAAACCCCAAGTATCTTTCAAGCGGAAATTCACGCAATAAGAAAGTGTGCCCAGTTCAATATTGACAAAGGATATAGAAGGCAAAGGATTATCATAATGTCTGATAGTCAAGCAGCCATTAAAGCGCTGAGTTCTTGTGTAATCAGTTCCAAAATGGTGTGGGAATGCCTAGGCAAACTTAATGAACTAGGCGAGAACAATATAGTCACCTTACTGTGGATTCCAGGACACACTGGAATAGAAGGAAACGAAATAGCAGATGAACTAGCGAAGAGGGGGACTGAAATACCCTTTTGGGGGCCGGAACCCTTTTGCGGAATCAGCTCCAATATAATATTGGAAGAAATAGGTAAAGCCGAAGAAAAGAGAAGATCTGACAATTGGAAAGATCTAGTAGGGCTTAGGCAATCAAAGATTCTTCTGGGTGACTACAACCTGTTGAGATCAAATGAATGCATAAGTCAAAGCAAAACTGCACTAAGAGTTTTAACAGGAATCCTAACGGGACATTGTCGCCTGAATGGACACCTTAAAAAGCTCAAAATAGTGGAGGAAGAAGATTGTAGATTTTGTGGAATGGAAGAAGAAACCTCCATCCACATACTTGCGAACTGCACAGTATTTCAGAATCCTAGGGCACAGTACCTGGGAGACTACTGGATAGAAGAGGGACAGTTACCTAAGTTGAGGCCTGCAGATATCCTAAAATTCCTCCGGGAAATAGGACTAAAGGAGCTACTAGTATCTGAGACTCTCCTCAGAAACTAAGTAGAAGTAAGGGGGCACAATAGATCTTTTAGGTCTCAGTGAATGTTACCCCAAAATACATACATACATACATACATACATCATTCTCGTCGTTTCTCGACATAGTAGGTCGCGTGACAGTTTGGCCGAAGGACTTTTAAGGAATAGTTTAGCGTGCCTTTGTCCTCTATTTAGAAGCTACCATAGTTTTTTTGGACGTACACTCGCTAATAAGAGCTACGTGCGTCAGATGAGAGCTAATTATAAGCAAATAATCTCATAGCTGTCTGATCACTAGCATTTTCATGATAAAATAATTACCCTGCAAACAGAATAGATGTCTCCGTCGAATATATTTAATGAAACGCAAAATGTGATATTTTCGAAAAAATCCGCCAACGTCTACTGGCAAATTACCAGGAGGCATTGCGTTAATAGCTACCACTACCTTTTTATCCTTTGTTCTTTTTTCTGGAAATATTTTCCACCTCCTCTTTCAAAACTTATCTGATTTTGTCTTACGACTATTTCAGATTAAGATGTGGTCTTCTTCTTTTCAATGGTATTTAAGGTGTTTCCACGAAACCCAGTCACCTCACCTTATTGTACTAATTCGCTTGAAAGAAGTTCTTCATTTTCTTATATATCTATTCATTTAATATACATATTGTGTAAATACAATATCCATTTTATCGATAGAATTTTCAAATGGAATTTATAATTAGGATTATACTGCAATGACTGTGTTTCAATAGAATTGGATGCGGTAACATCAATATTTGTGTAGTAACGATGTTTACTTCTTGTCTTTGGTTTGGCACGGAGCCAAAAGAGGTCAAATGTTTTCCAAAATTGATCCGTTTCACATAATTACGACAGTTCGATTATGTTAGTATGGATGAGTAGTCTGAATTTTGAACAATCTCATTTTCTGCCAAAGTTATACAGTGTGGAAACCACTTATGGAATAAAATTCTTTATGTCATTATTTTAGAAAATTATAAAAAATGCCGAGACACGTCAACTTTTAAATTGAGTTGTGCAAGCAAGTATGCCATATTTTTGAAATCCTCTTAATGAACCGATTCCAACAAACTGAATAATGTATGGACAATTATAAATTATACAGGGTGAAATTTTTATTTTTACAGTTATTAAACACATACATAAAATACCTGATGTATTTGATTTTAATACATTAAAATAAATGCTCAAAATGTTCTCCACCTAGTTGTTGGCAATAGCACAGTCTCCTATAGAACTCCTCCTTAACTTTGTTTAAAGTTTGAGGTGAAATATTCCGTATTTCTGTAGTTATCCTGTCTTTGAGGTCTACAATGCTAGTTGGTTGTGTTGCATATACTTTGTTCTTGAGATAACCCCACAGAAAAAAATCTAACGGCGTAAGGTCTAGCGATCTAGCTGGCCACTCAATAGTACCTCTTCGTCCAATCCATTTATTGTGGAATATTTCATCTAAATAAGTTCTTACCATTAAAGCATAATGGGGTGTTGCCCCGTCTTGCTGGAACCAAACATTTTCATTCGGTAAGCTAGGATCTATTGCGTTGGGATATAAGTTTGTCAACGCAGGAATAACTTAATTTCTAAGCATATTTAAATATTTTCCAGCTGTCAAATTTCCATCTATAAATATAGGACCAATAATATGGTCGCCTATGATACCGGCCCAAACGTTCACCTTTTGAGGGTACTGAGTATGTGTCTTTAGGATTCTCTGCTGACCAATATCTACAGTTATACCTAAACATTCAATGTGAATGTTGATTCGTCAGAAAAAAGAATGGAGCTATCTCATTTCTGTTCAGCTTATCCATCAATCTTTCGCAGAAATCCAATCTACGATCTGGATCGTCTTCTGTTAACTCCTGCACAAAAGTTAATTTGTGGGGATGAAGTTTTTCTTTATGAAGACATCTTAGAACAGTTGTATGACTAACATTATTTTCACGGGCAATTTGACGTGTACTTGAAGTTGGATTCTCTTCGACATTTAACAAAATATCCACTTTCACATCATCTTCAACGAAGTGTGGTTTTCTTTTAAATGGTTTGACATGTCCAAGTTCTCTGAATTGTGCATGAATTTTAGACACAGTACTTTGTGAAATATTAGGCAATTCGGGATACCTGTGATTAAATAAGTTTGCCACTTCAACTTGCTTCTGCAGTTATCTCCGTACCCGATCATCATTAAAATCTCAATTCGGTGAGTCTCAGTTAAATATTTCATTGTTATGTCGACAAGGAAAGAGTGTTTGACAAAGATTTTACTTTTTCAGTATAAACTGTCTACACATCAACTTGACCATACATTATTCAGTTTGTTGGAATCGGTTCATTAAGAGGATTTCAAAAATATGCAAATATACAGGGTGTTTCATTAAAAAAAAACAACACCGACTATGGCATACTTGCGTGAATAACCCTTTATGTTTAGATTACGCACAACTCAATTCAAAAGTTGACGTGTCTCGGCATTTTTTATAATTTTCTAAAATAATGACATAAAGAATTTTATTCCATAAGTGGTTTCCACACTGTATATTATAATACGAAAAATTTTTATTAAGAAGTTTTGAAAAACAGATTTCGAGTGCTTGTTGAAAATTTTTATAGTCATTTTCGAAATCTACGGGGTCAAATTAGTATATTTTCACTGATTTTGAAAATTAAAATTAAAAAAATGAGAGTACCAAGTTAAAAAATCGTGTAGGACATAATAATGGGAATTTTGAACTGAAATTTTAGATGCACATTCATAAATAATGACAAAATTTAGAAAAAAATCATCGTAAACGTATCTATGATATTTTGTATACAGGAGTACCAAAAACTGAGGGCATCAAAATTTCGAAAAGAAAAAATTTTAACCTTAGACTTTCCTTGAATATGAAACTGAATTTTTATAACAAAAACTTCATACGGAATAGATGAAATTTTTTTCTTCATTCAATATAAAAAAGGTCCCTTATTGAACCTTCACGTATTTTTTCTGTGTCTGTTTCAGCAATAAAAAAATCTAATTATAGAAAAACATTTTTTATGTTTGAGAAATTTTTTTTCTTCTACCTCAACATTGTTAATTCCAGACCAATTAACGCGTTTGATTTTAAAATGGAATCTGTTTAAAATTCCCCTTGTCACGTATTATCTTATTTTTTATAAAAACAAATCATCCAGGACTTAATGCCATGTATTTATGCATGGGTATTTTTTGCGAACAACGTCAGACACCTAAACAACCTAATAAATTTGTAAAAGGTCTTGGAACTGCTCTATAAAACATGTTTTTTCACAAACAAGCCCCTGCTTTCGAGGAGGGCACAAACTAGTATGGTTAAGACTAAAAACGCTACTAAAATTCGCAAAGATTCGTATGTACGTATGGGGTGATCTAAAGGATCTATTGTGCCTCCTTACTTCTACTTAGTTTCTGAGGACCGTCTAAGAGACTAGTAGCTCCTTTGGTCCTATTTAAATGAGGAGTTTTAGGATATCATAATCTCCTAGATGCTGTGCCCTATGATTCTGAATTGCGGTACACTTCGCAAGAAAATGAATGGAGGTTTCTTCTTCCATTCCACATAATCTACATTCTTCTTCCTTCTCTATTTTCAGCTCCTTTAGGTGCCCGTTCAGGCAGCAAAGTCCCTTTACGATTCCTGTTAAAACCCTTAGTACAGTTTTAGTTTGACATACGCATTCATTTGATCTCAACGAGTAAACGATTCGTGGCAAAATTTCGGCAAAAAGCATAAAGTAATAGTGAACATTAGTTACCAAAAATTCGTCGTATCCCTTTCATCGGATAAACTCCCGAAATAACCATACCCCTTCTCCATTAGCTGAGTGAATTACATGGCGAAAAATTATGACCGGTAAATCAAAAAGTTATAATTCGATGGAGCGTTGCGAAAGAAAAAAAACTCCCTGCAAAGGGGAGTTTATATTGGAAAAGTTCGAACGATAATGGTTTTATAAAAAAAAATTATCAAATAAAGTGGCGAGGTATTGAAGCTTTCTACGGTTATCGAGAATTTTTAATAACTTTGAATGGAAAAAAAATCAAAAGTAAGGATTATGGCTACGAAAAGTATGATATTATATTTTAATTCTATATAAAATAAAAGCTCTTTAAGTTGTGGTATTGTAAATTTTTAATTCTTATTAATGTAACACACAGATGGCGCTAGTTTTATTGCAATCCCCTTGTTTTTCAGTTAGTACTAACCTTAAAAATACATCTGTCAAAATTTCATGATATTTTATTCATTAGTTCGTGAGTTATTGTGCTAAGAGTGACGCTACTTTCAATATTTTCAAAACATTGGATCGAATAAATTTCGTGTTTTAATTTTACTTCGAACTGCTCCCACATCCCAGCGACCACTGGCTGTTCGCAGACCTTAAAAAAAATGCTACTTTGAGGCAAAAGATAAATCGTTCTACAAAAGTGATATTGAAATGTTAGAGCGGCGCTGGAATACCTTTAATTTCAACCTGGCACTTTTTGGGTCCTCATTTCCATGAATAATGATGCTTTATTATTAACAGCTACAAATTTCTCTAGGGCCGCCTGATGGCCCTTCTTTAGGAAATTATTCGGTGTACATAATAATCTACAGAGCGCGGCTAAATTATGGAACAAATTCATTATTTTGCAAGAAACATACATTCCTTCATTCATTCAGCCGAAACCTGTCTTTATAGTGGGTGTTATTTACACGACTATTTTACTAGAGTAAATTGATAACTGACAAAATTTGAAGGTTTTAAACTGGCAATTTTTTGACGTTTAATATATCAAATCTATATGTATAAAATTCTCTCTCCTGAAATAGTCATGTCGAATACCACTCAATTAAAAATTTTGTAAGGAAAAATTTCCCTCTCGTGGTATTATATATGACAATTTAATTCATGTATAAAAAATCGCATATGCCACAGTGCAATTGTCACTTTGACAGCGGCAAAAGTTAGCTTTAACTTTTACAGCGACAAATACACTAGTGGTTTTTTCACTTATTCATTTGTTCATCAATTATCGCGGTGTTGGTTACCAGAATAAATAGTTTGTCAACAACTTATTGAATTTTCTAGAACTAACAATGAGTCGATTCGGTGTGTCTACGAACGCCGAAATTAGTCAAATTGTTAATACCTGTGTGCCTACTAATACAGTTGCGACGCAATCTTCAATCTGGCGACAATTTTCTACGTTTTGCGATGCAAAAAGATACACATTTGAGCCAGATACTTCCATCGAGAAATTGAATGTAATATTGCAAGATTGGGCATTTAATATGCGAAAAAGTAACGGAAAAGACTACAAAGAAGCGGTAGTTAAAACAATTTGGAACACCACCGCTAAAATGCTACAAAGTAAATATTATAACGAATTTAATATTGTATTCAACCCTTTCACCGATGTTCAGTTTAATTCATCACGGGCTGCACGTAATGCTAAACGTAAAATCCTACAAGCACAACCCGAAAAGAGAAAATGTAGTTTGAACTAGCTTGGCGCGGAGGAGAAGCAGCTTACTGCAAAACCACTTATTTCGTATCTGAAATTGAAAATAATGGAAAAGAAACTGGACGTATCGAGTATAATCCTCTATTTTCGAAAACGAGACAAGGCGGCAACAATAAATTATGTGACAGCAAATGGATCACGCCTAATATTTTCGACGAAGATATTTGCCCAATACGTTTATTCAAAAAGTTAATGGAAAAACGAAACACTTTTATAACTTCGGACAGAGTATTTCTTACACCACATCCCTTTTGGAAAAAGAAAAATTCTATAGGTTGGTACAAGAATTTGCCGATTAGAATTAATGAAATTTCCAAATGGACTAAACGCTCAGCACAACGCATTGGTTTAGATGTCAAACGTGTCAAAATTACAAATCACTCAAATCGAGCGGCAGCAGTTAGCGAATTAAGTAAAAGCGGAATTGAAGAACAAGCTCTAATAAAAATAACAGGACACAGCAATTCATCATCAATAAAACCATACTTACAAGTTGACAAAGAGTATCATTCAAGCATTATTCAATCAATTCGTTTGGAAAATGAAAAAACTTCAACATCTACTACAGAAACGATTAGCTGTGGCACCCGCAGCGATATCACTGTTCCTAGTATGAATTTCAATAACTGCGTTTTTAATAATTGTACATTAAAATAAAAATGTGTTTATTTTTAATGTTTCATAAATAAAGTTTGCATTGATATGTTTCCAAATTTCTCATTCATTAAATTGTCCTGCCGAATTACACTCGAGGTTTGTATTGATATTGGGTAAATTTGTGTTGTTCAAATTCTAAACTGTTTCCTTTAGCAATTTGACTCGAATAACTGTCAACCTAAAAACACTCCACCTTCGGTGTCGTTTTTTTAATAGTTTCTCATTAAACAACCCAAATTTACCCGATAAAATACAAACCACTTGTGCAATTATAATTGACAATATGTTCACTTTTAATATCTGCTGTATAATTCATGTATAAGATGATATTAAGTATTCAGTTTGCTGATGACACGAAATTTGTTTTGAGTATTTTCCCAATTTTTTTCATTCTAGAAGAAAAGACTGCTGTTTTATTATCCCGGCAAACTAAGCAATTTCAACGTCGACTGCACCCATATATTCTGCTTACCGTCTACCTAGAATTTCGAGAAATTGCGCTTATTTTTTTATCACAACACTTGCAAATCTCTCAACACCAACTCACCGACACCGAAATTCCAATTTAATACTATTCCGTAGACGTGTGAAATGGAAAAAATATGCAGGAATTTTCTTTTTTACAAAAATATAGAATATTTCTCAACTCGAATATTTAATAAACTAAATTAGAATAAATACCACAAAACTATGAATTTTGAACTGAAATTTCAGGAGAGTATTCGCAAAAGAATAATCAAATGTGAAAAAAATTTGCAGAAGCATAACTTGAAGGGTTTCCGTCTTATGAATAATAAATGTGAAAGTAGTTAACATTGGGTCTAAAACTGTAAGTGGCATTGTGGCGGGAGTATCTTCAAAAAAACCAGGTGACAGCTATAGCTATGCACTGGGAAACTACACCTCTGTATTTCAGGCAGAAGTAAATGCAATCTTACAATGCGCGAGAGAAAACAACAGGTAAGAAGAGCAGGGGACAAAGGTGTTGGACTGTGTGCTCTGAGTAAGCTCGAGCAAAAATACAATAAGCCATTAGGCTGCAGTGTTATTGGAGACTTGTCAGACGGATAAGAGAATTTATAGGGAATCAATTTTGTTTCTATTTAAATCAAATTTTTTCTAAAATATATATTTTAAAGATAATTTTGTTCGTGAAAGAAATCGGATCAATAAAACCGTCTCAAGTGTGAAAACTTGTGACAGCTTTCTATAAAAAAAACGAGCTAATTATAAACTTGAGTTTTTACATTTCCAAGACTGGATAATTTCCCGCTATTATCTAATTACATACATTTTTCTCAAAGCAACTTCAGTTTAATTTAAAACTTTCTTGAAAAAGATTTTCTGTCTGAATTCCGCTTGAGGCTTTGGCTTTTTTCGTCGTTAAAATTGATTTAGAATGTTATACGACAAAATCGTCGATTCCAACAAACTTGATAACATTTTCTTTATACACTCTCTTTTCCTCTATACATATACACAACAACACGTAACGTCTCTAATCATATTATATTTTCTATAAACCAACCAGACTAGAAAATGTTAGGTACTATATAAGCTGGGTATACTATCTCCTTTATTATAATTAAATTTTGTTTTATCAGAGACGCGACTTGGTTAATCTTCATACATATTCTAATGAAGTTGAGCAGAATACTTAATCAGAAAATAATAACACGGAACATTTACTATAAAGAAATGGCAAATAAATTAGCAAAAAGAGAGCTAGAACCCTTTTGCGGTTTCAGTTGCAATGTTGGAAGAATAAGCAAAGAAAATCTGACCATTGGAAAGATCTAGTAGGGCTTAAACAATCAAAGATACTTCTGGGTGACTACAACCTGTTAAGATCAAAAAGTCAAAGTAAAGCTGCACTAATATGGGTTCTAATGGGAGATTGTCGCCTGAATGGGTATCTTAAGAGAGTCATAGTTACGACCGCACCGGCACCAGCTGGCCCTCGTATGATCCGAGGACACCTCTCCAACTCCGCTCATCAACTAAGCTCGGATACTAGTGTCTCCATTGCTGGAGGTCCGACACCTCAAACGCTTGCTGACGAGCATCATATGTCGGCAAACCACCCCGTGGTATGGGACAGTCGTAGATTCCAGTACTCAAACTAGGCCAGATTACAAATCCAACGCTAGCACCTCAACCATTGCCACACCGTCAATTTCAATGATTACAGCGGCATCTCACTTAAACAATTTAAACGGCGTGAGATGTTTTACAGACCCGTGAAGGTCCATCCACCCGGTGAAGTGGCTAACTTTCGAGGTTTTTCGGTTCTTTCCCGGACTACTATGAACTCGCATTACACATGAATACCCCACGTGGCAGGGACAACCATGAACTGGACTACAGATAGACCATTAGGGGCACGGCTGCTGGAATCGGTTTCCCTCGTCCGTACACCAACTAAGCTCGGATACTAGTGCCTACAGGTAACGACTCTGTAGGTCCGACACCTCAAACGCTTGCTGACATACTAAGGTCGCTAAGTTCGGATACTAGTAGCTTTCAGCTTTTGACGGCATACTAACTCCCGACACCTCAAGCACTTGCGACCAAGGCTACTCACTTACCTCTAAGGACATCATGCCACATGAACCGATTAGCACGAGATCCCAGATGTATCGCACACATGGCAGCGAAACCAACACCACCTGAGAGTCCATCACCCTCTGATGAGACACATGGGTAGCCGTCCACATGTTGGGCTGCCTCATCCCCTCAGTACCAGTATTAGGGTTTGGTGAGACTAGTCGCAGGTCGTGAATTGTGTAGGCAATCCACTACCAGGTGATACCGTACCAAGGGCTTCTTCCCGTTCAACCAGATACCTGGAATTGGTTGTCCATCCAAGGACGCCATCCGCCAACCCACCTGGTGGGACGATCAGCGGTAGACCAGGTTGCAGCCACCCCCCATAAGAGATGACTACTTAATGCCTATCCTGGCCAGGCCCGTTCAGCGAACCGAACTACCTCCTAAAGTGCATCATGGCTGGAAGCTTTCAATCTAACCTTGGGAAACTAGGAATGGCTGGAGCCATGACACACGCCGGTAAACGCCGGAGGTCCTACGTTTACCCGAAGTTTACCTACCTACGTTTACCTGAAGAATAGTGGAGAAAGAAGAATGTTTGCTCTGAATATACTTTGAGATCATAGCAAGGTTACGATAGCTCATGTTCCAAAGTAAAATGACCATAAGATCAACGAGAAGCAGATTGAATAAACAAACTAGACTTCGTTGGATTTGATCCCTTCTGCGGAGTTGCAAAAGGAGGTACGGAAAAGAGGGTGGTCCATAAATCCATGAGATCGTTTTTTTAACTTTAATACTCTTATCAACCCACTCAATTTGTCCCAGCGTTTCTTATAATACTATAAAATAATAGATACTTATGTACCAAGGACAAAAAACTGTCTGCCGAGACTGGCAAACAGGAAAGACAATAGACAGTTATTAGCCGAGGTGCATATTACATTTTTTCGGCGACCTTTACAAAAAATACGTAAAACGTCATTTTTTGTAATATTTTTGTAGAAAATTCTGGCTAGTAAATCTCATAAATCGCACGTAATTAAAAAAGAACCGCAAACATTCCATTTTACTGAAAATTAGACATCAAAAAATTATATTACCTCGTCGCCTACTCATTAAGAGCTGATTCAAATGCTTCGGCTGAGTCCTAATTCTTTCGAAACAATGCTGACATTACTTGAGTTTGGAGTGACTTTACAGGTCGTTAAAAAAACGGAGAAAAGCGAACAATAAGGTAGCGGTAAGTATTTCCATGTACAATAATTGTAGGACTCTTCTGTGTTTTTTTTTACTCTTATATACCACTTTAAAGAGGGTTTATTTCTAAGAAATTTCTTTTTATAAATTTTCTGTCTGCGAAACGTTGCCGTCTACTTAGTTTCGATCAATAAATTGTAGTTACATAGAAGGGAAGTTTTATAAACGTCACGTTTTAAATTTATTATTAAAGTTAATAAAGGAGTTTGCAAATACTGTCGGGATTTTTATTGACTTGGTGTAAAGCGAAAAACTATCAACTTTACATAAAAATATAATGACCCTTGACTGTCTGAGCAGATTAGAATGTTTTCTCTCAGACAGGAGTCAATTGCGTAGATTTCCGCTTGGAATACAGTGAATGACTAATGTCACATATGGGGGATTCACCGTATATTCCAGCACCAGTACCAGTGTCCGTTTTGGAACCGTCAGTGAACCAAACTATTTCTTGTTTGGGTGTTTCCTTGAATTCTCCTTTCCAATCTATTTCGATGTTAAAGGGTTTTTCTAGTAATGTGGTCGGCGTCATATAATCAGTACCCATAGTTTGTATGGGATTTGTGATTATATTGATAATTGTCGCTTGCCCATTAGGGTGAGGGTTCCAGTTATTGTTTAACTGGAGACGATATTGACGATTAGGTCAATTGGTGGGAGGTTTAGAATTGTTTCCATGGTTGCTGTCGGAGTACTTCTTTGTGCTCCAGAGATGCACTGACACGACAGTCTCTGGATTTCGGTTAGCTCTAGGATTGCCTGTTTCTGGTTAATCTTAGTTATCATGGGTCTTACAACCGTTGTGTACAGCCAATGCACCACTGCCGGTTTCAGTCCCATTTGCTTCCAATCGCTCTTTTTAGTGACACCAGTGTCATCTTGCTTTTGGTAATTATCTTCTTTATGTGTTTGTTCCAGGTTAGCTTCGTATCCTGGATGATTCCTAGGTATCTAGCTGGTGGCATAAAATGGGGTCGGAGGTTTCTTCTTCCAAACCCATTTCTGTATATCTTTTATCAATATTGATCTGCACACTTTCTCATGTCGTTTATTGTTAGGTTAGAGCATTGTAAATTAAACAATACTGAGTTTTAGGTGGGTTTTTCCTTTCCTTTATTAATATATAAACAGTTATAAAGCTTTTAGTAGATTGGTTTTCTATTTTCATTATATTTAAATAGTTTTTGTCAAACACAAACCACGTAACTAATTCAAAATTTGACAGTAATCTATTAATATAAAATCTAAACAGTCACATGCTTAATAAAAATTCTTGGAAACTACTTATCGTACAGCTTAAAGAAAAAAATCCCAGTCCACCGCTAGAGGGCATAGTTTACAATAATAACACGAAAACATAATTTTTCTCCGATTGACATTAAACGTTAGCTTTAGTGGAATTTAACGATCGTAGAAGTGACAATTTTACTGCCTATGCAGTAAAAATTATTTTTAATGCCTAGACATTAAAAAAATCATATATATATATATAATAAATTAACTATACAGGGTTTCCCAAGATCTGGATCGGAGATTAACCTTTATCGCCATCATAAAGTTATGATGCAAGACACTTTCAATGTGTTGAGTAAAATTTTGTGGAGTGATGAAACACGTTTCCATAATAATGGCGTCGTGAATCGCCATAGCTCTCATTTTTGGTCAGTGGAAAATCCGCGGTAGGTATGGGAAACTCGCTTTTGTTGTATCTTGCCAGCCTGTTCAAGGATTCTTTACTGTTTTTTACCAGTCTAGACCTAGTTGTTGGGTTGCTGATAGCTTTAAGCAGAGCGTGGCTGTCAGTGAATATTTTTATCTTTTGTCCAGTGTATCCTCTTCACACATTCGTATATCGACCAAGGCTAAAGATCATGGTTTGTTTGGAAACCATCAGTGAACCAGATGATATCTCCAGAATTACCTGGATGCATCACCTGTTCCCTAAATGGTCGGTTAGTAGAAATTTTCTAGAAAATGACCTACCTGCGTTACTGGAGAATATTCCTTTGAATGAAAGAAGAGATATGATATAGCAGCAAGATGGCACACCCCCACATAATAATGGTATTGTAGTAAATTATCTTAATGCTACATTTCCAAACAAAAGGATTGGAACTCATGGACCCTTTCAATGGCCTCCACGATCGCCGTGCTGTCACCCCTAGATTTTTTTTGTATATGGGGAGATTTAAAAGATCTTCTTTATAATGAGAAGCCTGTAAACACGAACGATTTAAAAAGTAAAATTAGACAAGCCTTACGCAAGAGATGATACATGCGGCATGTACTTAGACGTGAACTACTTAGACGGTTCGATGATTGTGTTGTTGTAGACGGAGGCCATTTTGTAAAGTCGAAATGTTCTGGTTATTGTTGCAAATAAACATTAAACTGAAAATTTGCTCTAATTATCTCACTGTGATACATTATTGAATTTGAAATAAAAAGCCCTTTCGTTTGAGCTAAGTTTGATCCTCCCCTTCTATTGATTTTTTTTTCATTGCGATGACATCCCTGCTTCTATGATGACGTCACAGATACCCTGTATATACCTCGGAAGAAATTACTGTAGTTCCCAAAAAGATCACCCAATTTTCAAATAAACCTATTCGTTAATTTCTGAGTTACAGCCTTTAAAAAAATCTTGGGACACCCTGTATATACGATAAATAGTTTCTAAGACACAGCGGGTTATTTCTCTTAATCAGATACTCGGCACAATTTTTGAAAAATTTGCAGTAACGGTAGAAAGATTGTTGTGTCTTTTTATTGTCTTCGTCTGTCCATAAAAACTGAAATTGAAGAAAATAATTTGGGTAATCAGAATTGATTGCAGGCTATACGAAAATAATAATACTAATTGCTTCTTTTATTAATGGGTATTTTTGCTCGACGAAATTAAGTATGAGAATAGAAGAGAAGAAGAATCGCCAGAGAAAAATGGCCGATATATAAAGTAAAGTAGACTTTTATTGAATTTTTGTCGTTACAAAATTCTTCTACATTATTAAAAATATAAATCACGCATCTATTAAGCTAATAAGACAATTATGGGAAATTTCCCGAGAGATTATAAATTATAATTTGTTGTAGGTAATTGTTAAATATACAGGGTGAAATATGTGTGGGAAGAAAAAAGCTTTCCGCGTCTTTTCTCTTTAATTTTTTCCCGTAGAGTGGTCAGTAATGTCGAATAGTAATCTCCAGTTATTGTTCTACCCTTAACCAAAAAATCAATCATGATTACTCCATGGCAATCCCAAAAAACTTAAGCAAGAACTTTTCCAACAGATTTTTGGACACGAAACTTCTTAGGTCTTGGAGAAGCAGAGTATCGCCATTCCATCGATTGCTGCTTTGTTTCTGGATCGTAGAAATGTACCCAAGTCTCATCCATAATAACAATTCGGTTTAAGAAGTCTACATCGTTTTCAAATCGAGCACAAATCGAACGCGATGCTTCTACCCTTGCACGCTTTTGGTGAACATTCAAACATTTAAGGATCCATTTTGCAGCAATTTTTCTCATGTCCAAATTGACATGAACTATATGATGAACGCGTTCGTATGAAATATTCAATGCTTCAGATATCCGCTTTAGCCAAATTCGACGGTCTGATAAAATCATGTCATGAACTGCATCGATATTTTCGGGGACTGACACAGAAACTGGCCTTCCCGATCGGTCATCATCTTCAATGGAAAATTTACCTCTTTTGAAGCTTGCAGTCCAATTTTTCACGGTCGCATACGACCAAGGGTACTAAGCATATCTTCGTAAATCTGCTTACCTCTTAACCCTTTTAAATAAAGGTACTTGAAGATGGCTCGATACTCCAATTTTTTTATTTTCACAATTTCGGTGGACATCTTTTTTCTTTTAATTTATTGCGTAACTCTGCTTCACTTTTTTGACGTCAAACTTCACACTGATACTTCTAATAAGTTATTGTTCGTTGCTATGTTGAAGCAATAAGTATTTTGTTTATGCTTAGAACTGGTCTAGACTAACTAGATATCAATACATCCTCGTAAATGCAATTTACTCATATAACTGTTATTTTGTATTATTAAGTATAAAAGCTACATTTAGAGAAGTCGTTTGCAGCTTGAAAGGTCGGGAACAAAAGTCTCCAGCTAAGCAGCTGTCATCAACAAACATTAACAACTTCTGCTGGTTGACCTTATTAAAATGCAAATTACAATTAAATTATCTGTGACAATGATTGAGTTATACTTGAAAATGAATTTTCTTATTCAAACTAAAGTTTAAAATAAATTCGTGTAGAAGCTAATCGCCTGAAATTGTTTGTATCATCCAATAAATTATTTTAACATCCCATGAAAGTTGCAGTACCTACTCCTTTTAGACTATAAAATCTAAGTTAATAGCTTCAATTTCAGTCAGATCTTGGCTGGTTGATTTGGTATTTCCTATTACTTATCCCTTAACCAAAATTTACCGTTTTATTTGTGGCCATGTAATACCTTTTAAGTATAGCTTTTTAGTTTTATTTTACTTCCATGTTTCCATTATAGGCTAGGTTGGTGGTTGCATATATTTATTTTAGTTGCATTCTCTTTCGCTATCATTAAATATGAAGCATAGATGAGCAAAAATATCAATCTTTGTTCATAAAAAAGCAACAAATAAAAGCATAACGTAACAAATGTTGGATGAATTCACAAGAGAGACTATTTGTGAAGTACTCTAACAAAAAAGCAGATAAACGTCGTTGGAAGTCAGGTATTAAGGCCGTATGACATTATGTATAATAGTTTTCGATATCGTTATCTGTACAGTTGTCAATGTCGACAAAAACTGTACAGTTGTTTGTGCAGGAAACTTTACGCCCATTAAATTGTGTAAAGCCCACTTGCACCTTATTCGCTAACTCACTGTTTAACTGTTTAAAATAACACACTGTTAAAATTTAAACAATCGATTAAATTACAATCACTAGCACCGTAATTTTAGGGTTCGTGCTTAAAATAAACTAATCAATCTGGGGATGTTTTGCTAAATTGCGATCGGTTGGTACTCTCAGTCTCAGTCAGACAAAGATATTTTGAGGTTAGAAAAATTATTTATTTTCATTTCGCATATTATTTTTTTGGCAGTCGCCGGTATTTCATATTTTTGTGAAGTTTTTGCTTCAGGTTAGCGAAATAAAGTGTTCCTAATTTCTGGAGGACAAGGGTAGGCGTAGCCCTATAAGTAATGATGGATTCAGCCTCCACCAGCGCGAAACGGGTGACCAAAACCTAGGTTTTGTAAAATTATTGTTCTGGTTTGGTGCACTTACAAATCATGAGGAAACTCCACGTCCTCCTAAATTATTTCTAATATGCCAAGAACGGTTGGTTTCAAGAGACGAAATCTCTTGAAAAAGATGAGGTTATCCATGTTGTAGAAGTGGTTGGCTCTATCATATACCCTTCATGGAAAACCCATATCAATTATATCCAATATAATATCCCTATCATCCTCAAGGAATATGTCGTCTTCCCAAAAATCCATTTTTTAGTAACTAACTCGGAATACTAGCGCACAGAGTACTTTTTTGAGGTTAGACACATCTGTTTATTTTGTTTTTAGGTTAGAATTCATACTACTATGGTTTATATACTAATTAAACCTCCAAAATCAGTGGCTTAGTTTAACAGTGGTTTAGAAGAGTTTAACCGTGGCTTAAATCGCGATGCAAGTCAAAATTCAAAATTAACTAATAGTTATAATGACGGTGCAAGTGGCTACAAGACACTTTGTAGTTTTCGATATTGAAATTTTCAAAAACAACGCCTCTGATTGGTGGTATGCTAGAATTCTATAAAATAGCAAAAAAAACCTCTCTAGACCCTAATACCTGTCAAGCACGAATAACCGATTTACATAAAATAGACAGTGACATTACATTCGAAATGGTAAAATCATGTAAGTTTTATTACATCTGCATTGTGTGCTTCATATGAATTTAGTATTGTTTAGTTCTAGAAAATTTATTGCTGTTACTAAAACTAAACGTTATTTGCGAAAGCAGTTTTCCATGAAAGCTTGTAAAATAGCAAGTGTTTTGAAAAACTTTAGTTTTATTTAATTTTATGGGGTTTCAGAACAAGCAAAAAACTTTTTATCAAGAATCACATTTTTCACTAAAACTAATATTTAAACAGACGTCAAAAAAAATAGTGTAAAGCTATTAAAACACTTTACAAATTAGAAAATTACTTTCCAAAGGATGGACCGTTCACCAGGAAGCAACATCTACTTCTCAGGCAATATGCTCTAAGTGAAGGGAATGTCAAGACGGATAATATCTACCTTGTACTGATACAATACGCAAGAGATATTGTTCCTTCTAATTATAAACCAGAAGTGTTGGTTCAATATTTTCATATACAGGGTGGACCGGATTTAATTGACATATTTTTAATTTTTTTGAACCATCTAATTTCCCTTTAATATACCAAACTTTTTCTCCATTTAATCAATATTGTATCTATTGTGGTTCACGAGATCTTTGTATACGTCAATTAAATCCGGTCCACTCTGTATACCAACCCCGTTTATCTTGGAAGTGTAATTCATTGTCTAGCCCGAGAAGTAGATGTTGCTTCCTGGGGAACTTTCCATCTTTTGGAAAGTAATTTTCTAATTTGTTTTATTTTGACGTCAATTCATAACACGCTTTACTTAAATATGACAATTGATATAGGAAACTGTAATCAAGTAACTAATATTTAAACATTTTTCACCTATAAGGATACCCCATCCGTGGACACGCTGTAGATATTAAAATATTTAAAAAGGAGTAGTACAAAAGATAATGCCCGACTTCTATATGAATCAATAGTAATATCATATATAAGTGGGTGACCCAAATATTTAGAGACATTAGTAAGGGAAATGGATTTAGAGGAAACAACCGGAAAATTCTCATGCTAAATCCAAGGATTTAAAAGAAAATCTATTACCTACTTCAAACACGTGAATAAATAATTATACTCGAACAAGTAGATATACATAGAAATGTACTGAGATTAGAAAATTGGAGGAAAATACAATTTGTGCTGTTAAATATTTCAGAAATGTTTTCCTCCGACTCGGATTTACAGTAATTGGTAAAATGGTGATATTTGAGAATCCTTTTTAATAAATTTTTGCGAATTTATTTCCACTAAATAAATTTCCTTTTCCCAGTTAACTGAAATGGAAATAGATGTACCAATAGCAGAACTCGTTATTTGTCCGTTGGCCAATTTCTAGAAAACGTTTCATTTAAAACGCCGCTTGTTCGATGGTAACTAATCCAGGATACTACTGTTCGATTTTTATTGAAAAAGTAACATTTTTATACACAGAAAATCATTCAAGCAGATATATCTATTTCAGTAACCGTTAAGCTAGTTCACTTTTCACCTGTCGGAACAGAACAGATGAAACATAATCGGAAACTTTCTCAGACACTGGGTAATGTTTTTGGTAATTTTTTTCTAGTACAAATTACATCATTTCAATTCCGCTCTTCTGGCAATGATATGGAGGTAAAGTTCAAAATTTGTCACCCATTCAAATAATACTCTATTTTTGGCAATTTTGTTTTTATAATCTCCCACATTTGGTCTCTATCGAATTTTGATAGTGGCCTGTTTATCTATTCTATACCTGCATTTTCAACAAAACAGTCCTCTCCACCTGGGGCTGTATTCTTGACTGAGGGAATAGAGCTTTTCGAGAGAATATATAATTTGTCTTTAATTTGCTTGGCTAATCTGTCACTGCAGTCAAAATATCTGTTCTCTCCGGAATCTCCACTTCCTCAGTCAAGAATATAGCACTTGCAAGCACAGGATTGAAGGAATATTGGGGTGACATGCACTGAGACCTAAAAAATCTACAGCGCCCCCTTACTTCTATTTAGTTCCAGAGGAACGTCTCAAAGGCTAGTAGCCTTTAGGCGGTGTGCGCAGCACAGTTACACTATGTTTTATGCTTTACCTAATAGTTCTTTTTTTATCAAATTATCTTCAAATTCAATACTTTTGGTGGTTAACCAGTTAATAATTTCTTGTTTTCTCTCCAAGATGAAGTTGGAGTCTTCTCTATGCGTCGAGAATGATAATTTGCGTTATCCATAACTACTACTGAATCAGCCGAAAGATATTTAATCATTTCACCAAAATAGTCTTCAAAAACATCCGAAACCATGTCCTCGTGGTAATCTCCCGTATAGTGGACTAAAAGGTTAGCAAACCTTCTTTTAAAAATCCCTCTTCGCTTACAATATGGACGATTATTAGTCTTTTCCCTTTACCTGAAGGCATCTTAATACCCGTTAACAGGCCTTCTATGAAAGCTTGGCGAGCACTGGTTATATTTTTGTCTTGCCACAATTTTGGTACTGTATAAATTTCTTTAATCCACGTCTTATCAAAATAAAAGATTTTCTTCTGCTCTGTTCTGTACTGCTTTATACTTCTTAAGTACTTTCGTCGCCTGGAAACAATTTCATTGCTTTCCAGTAAAAGTGCTTTACGGTTATGCTTTTCCCAGGCAAAATCCATATTTCTCAAAGTGGTCCATAAAAGTTTTTTAGTTATCCTGGCCAAGCTACATTAAAATCTTATCTAGGGTGGGTATTTCTTTTTTAAAATAAAAAGAGTGAACTTTTCTTCGAATTCCACTTTTGGCGTTTTCATCAAGGACTTTTACTGGTCTGACTGGACTTTTCTTGGGAGGCTTCACTTGGCCTGCTATCTTTCTGCCCCGCAATAATTTAAAAACGGTGGACTTTCCAACTCCAGTCATTCGGGAACATCGGTCGACAGTTTCTTGTACAGTAAATTTCGGGTAATCGTATTTTATGCAATCGTGTACATTTAAAATAACAAGTTTTTCATTCACTGATAGTGGAGAATTATTGGAACTTCTTTTCGTTGGTGTAAATGTCGCCAATTTATTACTAATCTTATAATACTGTGAACACTACTAATACACAATATTTCGATATTGACACTTCAGGCCAGAAAACATACTTTTCCTAATTCTCTTACGCAATTCCTTGAAATTTTAATATTACAAACAATACTATTTCAAGACCTACGCCTATGGCCGACACCGAAATTGAGCCGAACTGGACGGAATTCCCCATTTTATTACCCTATACCTTTCCGAAATAGACTATAGATTTTTCCAATGGTCAGATCTTCTCTTTTCTTCATCTTTACCTATTTTTTCCAATATTACATTGGGGCAGATACTGCCCAAAGATTCTTTCAGTCCCTCTCTTCACACACAGGGTTAATACAATTGATTAAATATCTCTGAAACGTACTGTATAATAAATATTTATGTTAAATTCCCGATTTCATGTCTATCATAAACAATTTAATGTTTTCTGATTTCATTAACTCGCTCTTATTATATTTATTTTAATGCTTTGCTTATCCTAAGCAACCGTTACGACGATTACACAGTTAAAAATAGACACAAATGTATTAAGCTGTTTATTTCACTTGATTTTGTTTAACGCACTGTTACAATTTTACTAGAATTTCGATTTTTATATGTCCGTAACTAAGTACATAGAATGTTACTCATAAAAATACAATTCTATGGCTTTTAAATCTCATGAACGTCCAAATATTCGAAAATGTTCCTTCTCACAACGAAATCGAACGCCAAAGCCTCTCTGACGTCACGGATCGTGAGAATCTATAATCATGCTAGTTTTCTATCCTCTTATTTATTCAGGAAAACATTTATTGTATCACAAAAAAGTATACAGCAAGGATAGAATTCAGTTTTTATATTGTTTTTTTTTTCGAGCTGGAATGGCTTTTAGTGACAAGTTCACAATAATTACTCAAAAACTTTAGTTTGATCAAATTACTAACAAATAATAGTTTTCATAATAGCCTAATCAAAGTACACATAAAACCTCACAAAAAACTTGAAAATTCAAAATTGGGTATTTAAAAGGGTGGTGTTTAACGTGAGCTTAAGTTTACGATGTTAGGCATGCAATTTTCCGGAAAATCGTCGAGTGAAAATTTTTGTTTTTGTTTTTTTCGCTATAATTGTTCAAATAATAAATTTACAGAAAAAATTCCAAATCGAAATTTGTAGCTGATGCATTTATCTACAAATTTTGTCTAAAAAGTTTTTCTGTAAATTAAAAAATTTACGAGATAAAATTGATTTCAGTGGTATTCAATTCGTGGTTACGCGCGAACGGCCCGTGAGCCAAATTTATTAACCGCTCCACTTAAAAGTTAATAATTTTGGGCTTATAACATTCTGAAAAAATAAATAAACTCATGTAAAACGTAAAGAAAGATCTCAACTTTTAGATAGAAATACTTTCAAATTTGAAAAAGTAGATTTTCTGACTGTAATATCAGTTTATTATAATTCCTATTTAATTAATACTTATCCAAGCGAAAATTCCTTTTGGATTTAGCATAAAACATTATTATTATAAAAGCAAAGCCATCAATATTTAGAATTTTAAACAAATGCTTCTTAAAAATCTGTTTTTTTGCATGCTTAATTTTACTTGTTTTTTTTAGACTTCATTAAATTATATCTTTTTTCGAAATTAATATAATTCAATGAAACTTTACTACTAAACACTTTGAAGCATCTACTTTCGAAACTACTATACAGTTTTTCTATAAATATCAATTTTTTTAAATAATAGACAAGTATTTAAAATAAATACTTAAATCAGAGGTCTGTCAGCAAACCTTCTATAACTTTTTATACCGTTTATGATATTATCTAAAAATTTGTGAACATTATAATGAACCTATTAAGATGTGATCACGATACAAAAGAACACGCCTATGGCTCAGATAAGAAAGAGAAGGGAGCACAAATAAAGGTGGAAAAGCAGGTGAGCAGGTGAGGTGAGGTGAGCGTGGAAAATCGTTGATAATACATTAAAAAAATTTAAAAAATAATTTTTTTTTCTCAATGTATTTGTAGATACCCCATTTTAGAACACATTTCATATGAAAAATTGTTTTCTAAATGTCATTGTTTATTTACTATCATAAAATTAAAAACATGAAAATTGATGATGTTCAAAAATACTACTATAGAAATTTCGTATATATTTTAAAAACTAATGCAGATACAAAAAAAATGTTCAGACTAATTTTGTAGATAACTGTATTAGCTACAATTTTTGATTCGAACATTTTTCTATTTATTCATTATTTAAACAATTAGAGCGAAAAAACAAAAACAAAAATTTTCACTCGACGATTTTCCGGAAAATCTCATGCCTAGCATCGTAAAATTTTTCTCATGTTAATCACAACCCTTTTAAATACTCAATTTTCAAGTTTTTTCTGTTTTTTGCGGCATTTGACGGATATTTTGTGTACTTTGACTACACTATAAGGACCTATACGGGTCATTCCATGTCAAATCGACAAATAGTTGGACGCGACCCCTACCGATTTGGATGATTTTTGGTGGAGAGTTTTGTCTCATTATAAAACGAAGTTCTGCCAAAGGAAAAAATTTTTAAAAATTTTTCCTAAGAGATATTCAATATCAAAAATTTCATTGTTTTTCCGATTTTATGAGTTTAGTTATTTAATATTTCAGAGACTACTGAATATTAAAAAAAAAACTCTGGTACATTTTCAGAGGATACTTAGAGGTATATGAAAAAAATTTTTTTGAAAAAAATTTTTGAAAATGATCAAAATTAAAAAATTTTGAATTTTTCAAAATCGTGAAAAGTACCCATCGCGGGAAAATTTTGGCCTGAAAATTTTTTATATTATACTTATAACATATCTAAAGATATTCTGAAATTTATAGAGGGGTGTTCTTTTTCGTTTCATAGATATGAATTTTTGAATTTTGACAAAATAATTTTTTTTTATTTTTATAATTTTTTTTGTTAAATATCATTATTCTACTACATGATTACTAAAATTGGGGGTCTAAAATATTTTTTTTATGTTAATGGGATGTGAAAACAAAAATATTTCAAAATATATTATATATTATAGATTCAACTTTAAATCAAAACTTAAATAAGGATCGTCTAAATGTAGAACTTAACCAACGTTGCCAAGTGTAGTCCTAAACTAAAACGTTTGTGTTTTGGAAAGTAAAAATATTTTAATAATGATATTTATCACAGTTGATTAAAAAGCAATGTGTTAAGAAATCAATATTTGTCATTTTTAAAATTATGTTTAGCAAAACGTACTGAAAATTGTTCGAGTTTACAATACAGAATTATCATACAAAAAGGAAAACATAGATACATTTTCCCTAATCGAAAAATTGAATTGTGTAATTGACAGATTATTATAATAATTTTCAATAATAACCTGACCAAAACCACCCTACCTTACCCCCTACCCTAATCCGAATCGAAAAATTGAATTGTGTAATTGACAGATTATTATAATAATTTTCAATAATAACCTAACCAAAACCACCCTACCTTACCCCCTACCCTAATCCGAATCGAAAAATTCTTCGTATTTTTAGTCAATTTTTGAAAAAAACAATAAGAAAATAAAAATAATAATAAAAATATCTTGACTCGGACACGACTCGAACCTGGTACCTCTGTGTTAGGAGCCCAGCACACTTACGCTGGGCTAATCTCTGCACACATTAATGATATCGTATAGAAGGTTAAAAACCGTGCGCGCTTCGCATGAAAGCCGAGCGCCACCGGAGATACTCGATGGCGCCCTTTCAGTTTAGGACTACACTTGGCAACGTTGGTAAAAGACTACATTTAGACGCTCCTCTTAAATAATGTTAAAAGTGTCACACTCTGCCATCTATGTTTCCATCTATGAAATCATTATTATCGATAGAGCCCATGCCAAAATTCACTAGAGCACCCTATCGCTTATGATTATTATTACTATAAAGATCAAACTTGTTGTATCTTATCGTCAACAACATAAAATAACTGAGTCTGTTCGTGAATCTGAATTTCTAAGAGAATAAACAAAATAAAATTAAAATTCATTATGGAAAAGAAAAGACAGTGTTCAATCGGTATATCTAGTAAAGAAATGTGCTCCGAAGATGGTCTCATAGACTGCAAGTCTTTTTCAGATGAAGACCGCATTACTCTAAACGCTAGAAGTGGTACCGTCGTGAATTTTATTTGTGCTAAACATAACAAGCAATTTCGTGTACATTACATTTTGAATCAAAGAGTTTGTACTGATCCTTATAAAATTCATCCAGTGCAAGTATTCAAATCGTTAAAAGTGGTTTCTTTTGAGCTCTACAATCTGAGTAAGCATAGTTTGCCTTCCATTGTTCCTGGCACTAAACTATGTATAACCTGTTTAAAAAAAATCAATAGTGATTTAAAAAAAAAACCAGAAAAGTGATCCAAGTGTAGTTAAACAAACTGTCGAAGTTGAAGAAAGTGAACTGGTTGAAGAGATTTCAGAAAATTTTGATCTTGATTCATCTGAAACATTTACAGCCAATGCAGAGGAGACTTCAGTAGTCATTCAAAGCTCACTTGAGATGCAGGAAAAAATGTCATCTAATTTATCTGAAAAATTGTTTTTATCGAATACTACAACATCAACATCTGAAGTTTACAGCTCAAATAGTGAAACTCTCACTCCACAAGATATTTACTTTGAACGTCTAAATACTGTTTCAAAAACATTGAATTTATCTCCGATTAAAAAAAAAGATTTAGATCGATCAAAACCTTATGCTCGGAGGAAATTACATGACATGAAATCTAAGATTCGATCATGCTTTGAACATGTAACAGATGTTTTCGATTCAGCTGAAGATAATAGTAATTCGATAAATGACGATGATCCAGAACTAACCGGAAAAGAAATAGTAGAAGACTTAAAAAATAAATTTGATAATACTAGTAAATGGAGTGAAAAATTACAAATTTTATCTGTTCTTCCATCGAGTTGGTCGATAGAAAAAATTGTAAATACCTTTAAAGCATCTTCTTACATGGTAAGAAAAGTGAAACAGAAAGTAAAACAAGATGGTATTCTGTTTATTCCTGACTCCAATAAAGGTCATCCACTATTGAAGACTACAGAAGAAAGAGTCCAAGAATTTTTCAGAAGTCAAGATATCAGTAGAGAATTACCTGGCAAAAAAGATTATAAATCTGTGTGTGAGAATGGTCAACGTGTACAGAAACAAAAACGTTTAATTTTAGGTAACCTTACTGAAATTTATCAACTGTTTCGAGAGAAGTACCCATTTGAAAAGATAGGTTTCTCAAAATTTGCTAGTTTAAGACCGGCTGAATGTGTTCTTGCTGGCGCATCAGGCACTCACGTTGTTTGTGTTTGTCTTATTCATGAAAATTTCAAGCTTTTATTTCACGGTGCGAAACTTGATAAATTAAAACTTCGAGATGATAGTCAACCATTATCGTCATATCGAGACTGTATGAAAATGGTTATATGCCAAGAACCTACAGAAAACTGTTATTTTGGTACCTGTACTCACTGTCCAGGCTCAACAAAATTAAGAAGAATTTTGGAAAATCTTTTCGCGGATAATTTTTTGGATGAAATCAAATGTAATCAGTGGACTCAAGTTGATAGATGTTCTTTGGAGACGATTATTAAATCAACTGAAGATTATATTGATTTTTTTATAGAATCAATTCCAAAAGTACTGCAACATGATTTTATTGCTAAACAACAAGCTGAATATTTCCAAACCGTAAAAAGTAATCTTGAAGTTGGACAAGTTCTTGTGGTTGCTGATTTTTCTGAAAACTATTCGTTCTTGCTACAAAATAGTGTTCAAGGAGTATATTGGAATAATACACAAGCAACAATTCATCCATTTGCTTGCTATTATAAATCTGTTGATGGAAATGAGAGCAAAGTAATACCCCTTAGTTTGATAATAGTTTCGGATAACTTAACGCACAACACTACTGCCGTTTACAGTTTTCAAGAGGAATTAACATCGTTTCTTAAAACTAAGGTTCCCAATATTACAAAAATTATTTATTTTTCGGATGGTGCCGCATCTCAATATAAGAATCGGTACAATTTAGTTAACTTGCTCCACCATGAAGAAGATTTTAAAATACCAGCCGAATGGCATTTCCATGCAACTTCTCACGGAAAAGGTCCAAGTGATGGGTTGGGTGGACTTATCAAGCGTTTACTTACCCGGGCGAACCTCCAAAAAGAAGCTGATCAACAAATACAAACTGCTGAGGGAATGTGTAAATGGGGCCAAGATAATCTTCCAGGAGTATATTGTCGTTTCGTTTCCAACAATCAAATTCAGCTGGCCGAAAAAAAACTCAGCAAAAGATTTAAAGATGCTTTACCGGTTCAAGGAATACGTAGCTGTCATGCTGCTGTTCCTATTTCAAGGGATGTGATAAAAATGAAAACTTTATCATCATCACGAGAAGGAAAATATTTTCGCCTAAAAAACACTGATGTTTATGATATCATCGATGAATCACCAATGAAAACCAGGTAGGAAAATCAGAATTTCGAGTTTTTTTACTTGATGGCAATTAATCTTTTATTTTAAAATTGATATCATTTCTTTCTTTCAAGATTGAGAAAAAGGTCTGAGACATCAACCTCAGAAAAGGGAGTGACCAAAAAACGTCGTACGAAATAAACTGCAGCAAACTCTGAAAGGACAAGAGGAAGTCTTAAAAATTAAATACTTCCTTTATGCTTTTAATCCTTTCATTTGATCACGGAAGCCTTAAATGTTAAATAGTATTCTAAATAAACAGATAATTACATACAATTTTGAAATATTTTTGTTTTCACATCCCATTAACATAAAAAAAATATTTTAGACCTCAAATTTTAGTAATCATGTAGTAGAATAATGATATTTAACAAAAAAAAATTATAAAAATAAAAAAAAATTATTTTGTCAAAATTCAAAAATTCATATCTATGAAACGAAAAAGAACACCCCTCTATAAATTTCAGAATATCTTTAGATATGTTATAAGTATAATATAAAAAATTTTCAGGCCAAAATTTTCCCGCGATGGGTACTTTTCACGATTTTGAAAAATTCAAAATTTTTTAATTTTGATCATTTTCAAAAATTTTTTTCAAAAAAATTTTTTTCATATACCTCTAAGTATCCTCTGAAAATGTACCAGAGTTTTTTTTTTAATATTCAGTAGTCTCTGAAATATTAAATAACTAAACTCATAAAATCGGAAAAACAATGAAATTTTTGATATTGAATATCTCTTAGGAAAAATTTTTAAAAATTTTTTCCTTTGGCAGAACTTCGTTTTATAATGAGACAAAACTCTCCACCAAAAATCATCCGAATCGGTGGGGGTCGCGTCCAACTATTTGTCGATTTGACATGGAATGACCCATACAATAAAATTTTAAACTTCAGCGACACAATCGCTGGCCCTTCCAATAGTCAGCAGCTGCTGTCGCCAGAAAAGCCTTCCAAAATAACCTCTTCCAGCCAAGTTCCTATCGCCACGGTTGCAACGATTAGTGCAGACAAAGCAATGGGAAACCGAAATCTGACTTTATTGGAAAACATTTTAGCCTCTGCAATTAATTTGCAGAATGCTACAAATTACACATTCAATATTAATTTTAATAATAAATAATTTGTTGATATGTATTTAATAATATATGTTTCTTTATGTTAACTTTTGAGTTTTTTTCCGCACGCTAGTAGAAAAAATGATGTACCTAACACGTGCGTAAAATGACTTTTCCGCACTTGTTAGGTAAACTACTATTGAATTGTGGTGTTTCAAATGATCGAATTTGACGATCTTCTTGTTAGTTGATCTGTCAAATATAAATATAGCGACTTTTATGGATGTAAAGTTTATGCCATCTCATTGAAATTGGCAATAAACTTTTATGTATGTTTTGTATATTGAAAATGGGAAAAAGTAGTACCTATACGTTAAATATAATTTCATAACATATACAGTGTAGTCAATATCTTCTTTTACCTGGAACCAACATCAAGATTGTACTAAATATACATCGAAGTCTGGAAAAAGCGAGATATTTCCTCTTTTCACGCACACCTAATGATCGATACTCGCGAACTCGAGTTTAATATTCCAAACCACAATGTCTATCAAGTGGTGTATCAATTATCCCCTTCCTCGTCGAAAATGTTTCCTTAGTTTACTAAATACTCATGTTGCTTGGTGAATCCCACTGACTGCGCCAATTATTCAATATAATTAACATTTGATAAGATCCAAATCTTGGTGGCATATAAAGTTTTTTTATTATAAGTATAAGATGAAAAAAACATTTATATTGAATTTTTATACAAATATTTGTATTTTTTTTATATGATTTGAAGTAATTAAATTAAAATTATATCAGTAAAATTACTGTAGTATAAAAAGTGAAATCATAAAAGGTATCGGTTGTGATGTTATTAATGTATAGAAGCTATTGAAATATTAATCAGATTGTGTCATTAGTGAGAAAATCAAAAGTGACAAAGTTAAATATTGGAAATAAAATAGAAGAACTTGCTATGAAAAGCAAAAAAGCCTAGTGGAAAAATCTAATGGCTTTGAGCCCTACACATTTTTCTGGAGGGGATAGTATCCTTTCAGCCCTTCTACAACAGGTCTCGGACACCTTAAATCCTTACTTAATTAATTTTTATTCCAAAAAAAATGAAGACAGGCCAGGATCTGATTTATTCATATAAAAGGTTAGCCAGTCTTTCTCTGAAAAAGTTAAGTACTACCAGTGAACAAAAGGTCGTTTGTTTTACGATTTTTGTTTGGGGTGACTGAGGTATTCAGGTATTCGGGTAGGTTATCATTAAAAACACTTCCATTTCATACAATATTTATTGGCAACTACTTACAACATTTAATAGCTTGCCAAATTGCTGTGGAATTCGCAAGTATGTGGGTGGAGGAATCTTCTTCCATGTCACAGAATCTACATTCTTCTTCCTCCACTATTTTGAATTTTTTCAAGTGCCCGTTCAGGCGACAATGTCCTGTAAGGATCCCTGTTAAAACTCTTAGTGCAGTTTTAGTTTGACTTATGCATTCATTTGTAGCCACCCATCAGAATCTTTGATTGTCTAAGCCCTACTAGATCTTTCCAATGATCAAATCTTCTCTTTTCTTCGACTTTGCCTATTTCTTCCAATATTACACAGGGGTTGATACCGCAGAAGGGTTCCGGCCCCCAAAAGGGTCTTCCAGACCCCCACTCTTCTAGTACATCTGCTATTTCATTTCTTTATATTCCAGTGTGGCCTGTAATCAACAGTAAGGTTGCTGTATTGTTCTTGCCTAGTTCATTTAGTTTAGTTTTCCTAGGCATTCCCATACCATTTTAGAGCTGATTACATGAGAGCTCATTGCTTTAATGGCTGCATCTAGAAGTAGGAATACGGGTTACTGAGTTGACACAATAGAGAAGCTTTATTAGAGGTGCTGGAGCATTTATTAGTAGCAGAGTTAAGTATATGTATATTTTTAAGTGGAATGGATTGGAAAATGTACAAAAAAACAGCAAGAGCTTTTTTTTTCGAGCCTCAAAGAAGCTCAGAATGTATACATTAAGTAAACAATTCCTTTGTTTGCTAAACCTTAATTAAAATGTATATACTTTCCACTGCAAAGAAGCTCTGCTTGATAATATTAGGATAACTTGAGAATTCAGTTAATTAATGAAATTCCAGAATGGTTATTCCTGTGCTATAAAGGTTGGCCTCTTCAGAAAATTGAGGGTTTAGGAAAAGGGTTTTTAATCCCCGACCGATATCCGTCCCGCGGCCAGATGGATACACAGGTAGAATGGGCAGGGTAGAATATTATTCCTAGAATAATTAGTATGATTCGTGTATTATCGACACCCTTCCACAGACCCTACCCTACCCTATATATAATATATAATATATAATATCTGCAATATAAATTATCATACGGATCCTCGGGACGGACTTCGGACAAACGTCTTGACCCTTTTAACCGCGGGACGGACCTCGGACGTACCTGCGTTTTACCCTGACCGCCGGGCGGACATAGGAAACACCGTTTTTTTAGAATTCCGTTATTGCCATGGTGAAACCCCATAATCTTTAAATCCTATTCAATATCAAAAAACGACAGTCTTAAATCCACTTGAACAATAATGTGCTCACGTACTAAACATAAGGTGTGAAAGGGATGTAATGATATGATAACTAACTAAAAATATTTGATCTTGAAAAACAAAGAAACCATTTTTTCTAAAATTTCAAGATTAATAAGATATTACATAATGACCATTTACCCCTTTTTTACTTTTTATCTAATTAATATTGTTTAGGGGATGAATTAGGTCAAGGCGAACAGGCAGGAAATATATATTATTGTAGACAGTTGGTTACACACGCATTATGAGAGTGCGTGATTACAATTACAGAGTTCTGCTGTTTATGTTTAGTGTCTCTAAAATTAGTTCCTTCTTTAATAAAATTTACCGATAAATGAAAAATATTCAGGTATAATTCTAACTAAAGTCAGTGTGATGACCATAAAATAAAGCAAAGTTGTCAGATATATATATATACTCCGTTTGACGTTTTTGGCAGAAAAAATTCTACGGTCTCGAGGGTGTTCTGGGGTGTTGTGTTGTGGTTCATTTCAAGAATTTAGTAAATCATTCAAACAATTAGACCAATTATTAGCTCCACTTTATTTTTTATTCTCTCGTTTATTATGTCTGCTCTCTTTCCAGAGCTACATTATCCTTTTTTTATACTCTTCTCAATTTCTCTACTTCGTGTTCTGTGACTATTTGATTTAAAGAACGATAAAAAATGTTTTCATGTACGTTAGAACCGAACGGTTTTCACTTGCACATCACAATTTCTTTCTTTCATATAAAAAAAATTGCCCACGTATCCGCCTTCCAGTCTTTCTTCTTGATTCTCAGTATTGATGACAGTCTCTATCTTAATGTTTCTTTGAAAGAGGCGGAAAGCACAAAAAATACTCTGGAGAGAAATAATCTCAGGGTAGGAATGGAACTTATCCTGAATAATGTATTCAAAAAATTCGACATTAAAATTTAATAGATAGAATTTATTTTTTCTTCTACGGCATTGGAATATCGAGTAATATTTTTCTTGGCATAAAAGAAGGTACTAAAATGAATAATAAAGGAACATAAGAAATATTTTTTGCATCAACTCTTAAATACAAACAACAAAATTTCCCATTTGATTATACAGGTTTGGGATAAAGTATGGAAACAAGTAAATATCTTTTAAACGAAAAGAACGATATTTATGAAAATTTGCAGGTATAAGTGCAATGGAACAAAATGCATCTGATGTACATTTTTTTGTTAATAATATACTTCCGGTTTAACGAGAAATGCCATTAACTTCTTTAATTTAAACCCCGTATTTTTTGTAAATTTTCAACAAATAATCACGAATAGGTGAATCCATTTCTGTCGCTGCCACTTTTGGAAGAAATAGGATTAAAAAAATTCACCCGTTCCTATATTCTCCTTCATAAAACACCTAATTTTATGGACGATTTGGAGACGTAACGTGTGCCGAATCCTTAATACTTAGTTCTACTCACACTCCCTAAAAAGGACGACTATACAATGCGTGTGACCTAGGATAAACCTTGTAAGGATCTTTCTGGTAATTTAAGCTTTCAAGCTCGGCTGGTCTCTGCTTACTTTTGTTATAAACAAAACACGGAAACTTGATGCTCTGTGGATTTTAATCAGTGACGTACGTAGGGAGTTCTTAAAATTCCAATACTTCGAAAATTAGTAGCTTTCGAGACTGAAAGGTTTTCAGTATTCCATTACTTACGGACCACACTGTATACAAGTTTTCTAACGACACTACTAGTATTTCTTGGTGAATCAAGACTTAATAATTTAAAAGATGGTTGTCTAATTTATTGGACACTGGATTTAGTAAACATTGCAGCCATATTACGTATTTACACTAATTGAAAACAGTGCTGTGATGACCATAAAATAAAGGAATGTTATCAGATATCATTTCTAAAATTGTTAGACTCGCTACACAAATGTTCCTCTTACTCCAGTAAACAGTTAGTTCGTGATGTTATAAGAAAGCTAGTTTGGAAATATTTTTTAAAAAATACATAATGTAAATTTATTAGTAAACATTAAAATAAGTCGCTTGAAATTACTAAAAGAAGAAAAAATAATTAAAACCACTTTTTAAATGTTACTATATTTAAGAAAATTTTGAAGAGTTGGCAACGTAGTAGCACGTGCAGTCAAGACTTCGAAACAACCAATCATCAACTGCAGTATTCATCGCAGTATAACGAAATAACCGAAGTATACTCCGTTTGACGTTTTTGGCAGAAAAAATTCTACGGTCTTGAGGGTGTTCGGGGGGGTTGTGTTGTGGTTCGGCTTATAATCCATTAGTATCATTCAGTGTCGGGTGTGAATTTTGTTTTAAAGAAATATTTAATATAATATCTATTTCTTGGTAGAGTGAGTTTAGTGAATTGTTATAGGTATTTATAGGAAAGTGTAGGTGATCTAGTGTAGAAAGGTTTCATTAATATAAAACCTTTTCGATGGTGTAGTGGTTAGGTCGCGTCAGTGAATTGATATTAATATAATATTCATTTGTTCGTAGACGTTAGGGTAAGTTTTATAATATAATTAATTAGAATGGCATTTTGGAGACCATTTGAAACAACAGTCCAAGATGATGCGCGGGATTATTGAATTGTGGATTTAAATATAAGAAGTTAGATAATCGAATGGTAATAATGGAATTTCGGCGTATCGCTGAACTTAGACAGGAGTATTTGCGCAAAATAAAAGGGTACCGTGATTCAAATAGAACTTTGAAAGAACTTTACTCTATATCCAGTTGTCTCCACTACAGCTTGAAATTTCGGATTAAATTTCATGTTTCCATAACATGCTAAGCTCTACCAAATTAAAAATAATATTTTAATGTATATATACATTTTTTTAAAGCTACAAGGATTTTTTTTTATTAGCAGTTCAAGGGTAAAAGGATGCTCAGATTTGAGCACAGCCTAAACATTAAAATTGAATATTTTTCGGTTGCTTTTTGTAAACCTGATAATTGTTTTTTTTTTTTCGTTAGACTGCGGATTGAAATAAATCCGCCCAAAAACAAAAAAGACGAAAAGTGTTTTCCAGCTGGATTTCAGTTCGCTTTTATAAAGACCATTCAGTCTATCACTAAATCCAATTGCCGGTATTATGTTTTCCTGGTAACTGAAACGGTAAGTAACAGAAAGGTTGAGAGAATAATATGTATCCAGTTACAACCTCAAATAAATTATTCTCTACTAGATGTCAAATTATACAGACTGCGTCTCAAGTTTTGATTGAAAACAACCAAATTGAGTTAAATTTTCAAGTGTTCTCTTAACGGTACTTGTATTCCATACTTTAATCGCACACTGTATATATGCTTTTTATTTATAAGCGGAATATCAATTTTTTGTGTTAATTGTGTTAAAATACAAATTGTTATTTCAGCCTCCGGTTATATTTGCAGCCAAACAACCAATTACAAAATATAAAAAAAGGGATTTTTAATGTTGCTTTTGTGGAATAGCATTTTCGCGTGAATTGTTTTGCAAATTAAACTGATTTAAAAATTCCTCGGATAATTTGTTTTACCTTATTTACTTTTAATTTTCGAATGAAACCGTACATTTTTAATAAATAATTAAAAATCATATCCTCAGGACGTATTTTTTGAATGTAAACCGATTTATTAGAAACAAAGATTAGAAAGCTACAATCTAAAGATCAATATTGGTTTAGATTTTCTAGAATCTATTTGTTATTCAAGCTGCTGGTGTATAGTTCATCATCATGGTTTTTCTACTTTAAGGTTTCTTAATATTCAGTCCGCAACAGCTGCTCGCATATGTCCAACTTTGGTGTGAAAATTGAGAGTTGATAGAACAAACTCTGTCTTTTTAAAAGTCTGTGTGTATATGTTGGAAAAAAAGATGTTAAGACAGACGTACACTTTTATATGAAGAACCTATTCGTAAAAGTAAATGACATTTATACAATGTTTGTTTCAAATTTTAAACTGAAAATAAGTGCGTCTATTTAAAAACTCGTGAAGAAATATATCTCTTGAACGACGAGATATGTTAAAAGTATCTCTAAGTTTTTCTAAGGTAGAGAGAGAAAAACTAAATTGACATAAAGCCCCTATATATAGAGAGAGAACAAAATACTTCCCCTCAATGAAACACTCACCACTCTAGGACTCGATTGGTCCCGATACATTCTCCGGAGAGGGGAATGCGGCATTGTCTCTCTGTTGTTCTTAGACTGCTCTCTTTCACTCACAGAAAATAATTATTTGCCGAATCTGTATAAAGCAAAAACGTGGAACTACAAAAATGTTTATTTCTTAAATTAAACTTCAAAGTGGTTTCCGCCAATTTTCAAGTCTGGTGACCTAGGAGGCCACTCGATGAAACCTCTCCTTCCAATCCATTGATTTAGATAATTATTGTCCAGCCAGGCTGCAATTGCATAATGCACAAAAGGCAACAAATCTTCTTCTATATCTGGACTTAAATGTAGGAAACCACCATATTTGACAAATGGGTCAAGCCTGGGCCAGTACAGGGAACCTAGCTTCGGTGTACCTGTATTGGCCCATGCATGGACCAGGCTGTTTAACCCAACTTCGGCCATGCCTATGAATATCCGAGCTTGGGCCAAAACTGGGTAACCCATCAGCATTGGCCTTTTATTGGGGACCCAAGCTTGGCCCAAGACTGTTTAACTCAGCCTTGGCCATGCCAATAATTAACCAAGCTTGGGCCAAGACTGGATAACCCAACCGTGGCCGATAATGATAATAATAATGATTATATCAGTACAAGTGATAACGATGCAAAAAGTAGTAGCAGGATTGTTTGAAAAATAATAATGATGACCAGCTGATGCTGCATAATAGTGAAATAGTGACAATGATAAAGACATTAAGTGAAAAACTTTGCTGTTGGACATTAAATAATCTAAATATTTTAACATTAAATTTTGTAACAGTCATAGGAGTTTACATGGTCCAGTCCTGGCATTTAAGCAACCAAGCCTGGTCCAGACTTAATAGCCGAGACTGGCCCATCGTAATCACTCCTGACTTCTACCAAGTCCGGGCCCAGAGTTCCACATATTTGGGCCAAGCTATGGGGGTGTTAATTTTTAACTACTTCTTATAGAATTTACCCTAATGTCAACTATTAAAATAAAATAGATACTAAATTTTCAAAAGGATTATCAGGATTCCGCATTCTGTTATTTGAACTTTAACTTTTCTATTTCGACGTGAATAGCATGAAAGTTTTGTCTTCCATAAGCTTTGGTTATGGCGCATTTCACATTTCAAACTTTACCTAATATAACTTTTAGTCCATTCGAATTATTCCTCATAATAATTTATTAGAACATGGAGTGAGTATCTAAAAGAATTTTGAAAACATTGATCAAAACTTCCTTTACTCAACTAAAATAGATCGTTATCGTTCTCTTTAATAATTGCTTACACCGAAAGCTATTTTTTCGGGGGTAGTTCATCCTATAAATACAGAAAAACGCTAAAAAAATAGTTTTTCCAATAAAGTATAGTTTGTCTTGGCTTTTCCCGCTATCATGTAAATACGACCATTTACGACCTTTATAAATGAACTTTACCTGAAATGAAACCTAAGAACAGTCGAGTGGCAAGGCAAGGGCGGGCCATCAGGTTTGTATCGGGTGTATGATGGCTGCATTGAATTCATTTGGCAGTAATAAATATTCCGTCTGTACAATGGCCAACATAATATAATAAGAAGAAAAATATATTCCCTTTATGAAGGCCAGATTGTTCCTACTTTGGACAATCTAAAAAGGAAACTAGAAGAAGATGACACCAATATAAATATTAACCGTATTAGAGTTATTGGTAAAATGGGATTCACATATAGTAAAATTGACAAAAAAACAAGTGGTAGTGGAATCGCAAAGATTGCGCACTTGGAGATTCTATTTTCTTCATGATATTAAGAAGTACCGATCCGAAAACAGATCTATAATCTACCTGGACGAAACATGGTTTGATACACACGATACAGTATCCAAAAGATGGGTTGATTCCAGTAAAACCTGTAAGACTAAGGCACCTTCAAACAAAGGAAAACGCATAACTATTATTCACGCTGGATCAGGAAACGGATTTGTTCCAAATTGTCTGCAAATAATATTAAGGATACCAGCTTGAAGACACAACTACAGAACTTTTTGAAAACTGGTTTCAAAATCATCTTGTGAAAAATATTCCCGACCACAGTGTACTTGTAATGGATAACAAAAAGCACCAAATCATCAAATAGAAAGACAATCACTACTACATCATAGTATAGAAATAGAACTAATAGTATAACTGGAGGAAATTCTGTTAGATCGCGCTTAAGTAGTCATTTTGAAACGTCCCAGTTGTCAAACGAGGACGTCGAAGAGCTGGTACCCACCAGATAATCTGTAGTGTGGTGATCTTCTTGTATGTTCTTTTGGTCAATCTTCATTCTTCTTTACTTGGATCCCACTTCATCTATCACTATTGCCATATTTAATAATAACTATTGCTTATACAAAAAATATAGTGTATTTACTTTAACTAAAGTCAGTGTGATGACCATAAAATAAAGCAATGTTGTCAGATATATTTTCTAAAATTGTTAGGCTCGCTACACAAATGTTCCTCTTACTTCAGTAAACTGTCAGCTCGTGATGTTATAAGAAAGCTAGTTTGGAAATATTTTAAAAAAAATACATAATGTAAATTTATTAGTAAACATTGAAATAAGTCGCTTGAAATTACTGAAAAAAGAAAAATTAATTAAAACCACTTTTTATATGTTACTATATTTAAGAAAGTTTTGAAGAGTTGGCAGCGTAGTTGCACGTGCAGTCAAGACTTCGAAACAACCAATCATCAACTGCAGTATTCATCGCAATATAACGAAATAACCGAAGTATACTCCGTTTGACGTTTTTGGCAGAAAAAATTCTACGGTCTTGAGGGTGTTCGGGGGGGTTGTGTTGTGGTTCGGCTTATAATCCACTAGTATCATTCAGTGTCGGGTGTGAATTTTGTTTTAAAGAAATATTTAATATAATATATCTATTTCTTGGTTGAGTGAGTTTAGTGAATTGTTATAGGTATTTATAGGAAAGTGTAGGTGATCTAGTGTAGAAAGGTATCATTAATATAAAACCTTTTTGATGGTGTAGTGGTTAGGTCGCGTCAGTGAATTGATATTAATATGCACGCCATTGGGCGGCTTTTTCCTTCAAAGGGATTAAAAATATGGGTCATCACATTATCTTTGGAAGAACTTTAACTAGTTATTTTAATTGGTTTATTTACAAAGTATAATATGTATGTAGAAGCAATTAAAAAAAATTCAATCAAATGTAATGTAGACACGTCAACTTCTACTTTTACTATCGAATAATTTTAAATTTTCCGTGTTTGGTTCTATTATCGATATACGTTGCATTGAATGGAATGGAATGGAAAATGCGGCATTTTCAAGCAATGCATGCAATGCTGTAGCAGTCTAAAAACAGAATACAATAGAGAATGTATTATTTTATTTATAGCAAAGGATGATTTTACTACGAAGACGGACCGGTAATAATATCACGTATTATGAATATTTTATGCAATTCGGCGTAGAAGATCTTCCTGAATCAATCGCTTTTTTTCTCAGTGCTAAAATTCCGTTTACAATATCAATATAGTAAAGTAAAAGTGACGAATGTTTCTCGTTACGTCATACTTCCATGAATGTATCAAAGACACTCTAATTTTATGTGGATATTACTGACTGTGTATGTCCAATTAAAACAAATGGAAAGGTACATAAATATGTATTTTGTGCCTGAATTAAGCTACGCCTCTACGTCTTTATCGGTTTGTCACTCTGTCTTGTGTTGTGACAAAGATTGTACTTCGAAAGACAAAAATATCATTTGTACAAATTAATCTGCGCTTCTGGCAACAGCGGTTAAAATAAGGGGTAATGAGCATTCGGCCAGTCTCGGGAAATAAGTATACACCCCTAAGGTGAAACAAAGTACACGCCTTAATGACCGCGCATAATTATTATTTCTCTCTCTTTCGGCTGTTTTCCTGTCGTACTTGTGTAATCCGGACGGTTCCGATGTAATTTACGCAATCTGTATTTAGATGTTAACAAAGCAATTTCAAAATATTGTCAATATATCGTGAGTACAATGTGCTTAGTACTTTTCGAATGCGTTTTGGTTTTTAATATCGAAATTTCACTAATCTTTGAAGGTTACTAAAATACATTACCTCTGTTCTGCCTTTCCGTTGCCTATTTTACATTTTCTACAATTTAAATTCAATGCTGTCTGGACAAAAAGTGAGTTACTCTTCTATTCGAAATCGAGACACACCTCGCTTGGAAGCATTTTAAGTTTCTCTAGAGAATTGCTAAATTTCTTTCTTGGAAGGACTAGCTCAAGGAAAACACGGTAATATATTTAAAAAGTTAATTTAACGCCCAACATCGTCAGAGACCAATTCCAGAAAACGGGTAGCTGAAAATTGTGTTAAATTCTTGACTTTTGAATTCGTTTAGGTATCTTGGTCTCAATATTAAAGATACTCTTAAATGGTCTAACAAAAAATTATCATCTCTCTGTTTTGCCGTTAAATCTGATAGACCAAGACCACCGATTTAACTAGTGAAGGACACCATAAAAAATATAACAGGGGCAAAAAACGGGAAGAGATGGAACGACAGAAACGATTGCTTCACTTCGCGACAGCTCTGGCCAAGAATAAACAAAGAAAGAACAAGAGAAATCCTGGAATATAGAAAGGACTCAATTCAGAAGATCACGATAGTGAACACTGGACACTGCGTCAGAGGTATTTGGGGAGTAGACAACTTAAGAGTCTAGTAGAGGCGGCAGACACGAACATCGGAAATTTGAAGAACTAAGACAAGAAATTAAAGGAAAGATATAGAGGACTAAGAATAGGTAAAAACAGAATGGCTCAACACCATGAGCCAAAGGGTATCACTATGGGCCTAGTGCCTCTGAGTGGACCGGGGCCGGAACGCCCACATAACCTAACCTTTGCCGTTAAACCTGTTTTCTAAACAGTTTAATTTTTGCAGCTTTTTCCTTTCCTCCACTTCCATATTCGGTTGGGGACAATTTTATTCAATTCAATTTATCACTTCACTCTCTGTGCTATAAGATGCTCTTGATCTTTGCTCTATGATTTACTCTCTAGGGAGGCCTTTGGCGCTTTGTTTAAATTTCCGCAAGTTTGTTGGTGAAGTTTGGTAGTTGAGAGTCACAGGCGATTAAACCAGAGCATCTATTATTTGGATTGATTTATTAAGTAACATGTAATTATTATGTAAACTTATTTACACACTTTTTGGATATATAATGATTATTTACTGGCTAAGTGGTAATCGAAAAAAATAGACTAACACCTCATACTTTGACATTATAGGGATAATAGCTAATTATGATATTAGTGTTAAAAGTAACAGCGAGTGGAGCAATTTCACGAACAAAATAAAATTTACTTTTTTTTACATTTGACGTCTATTGTTAGATAATTATTTTTTTGACGTTTTAACAATAATTCTCATTTCCTGCCGTCTGCAAGCTGCAGCTGCATTTCATGAACTGACTGCTAATAGTGGCCAGTTCAAAAATGCAAGGTATTAATATCAGAAGTTGTTCGAACTGTACTATTTTCACTTTTAACACCCTGCTTTGTAAACGTCTTCTTTGAACACGTTTGACAGGCATTAAAAATGTCACTTTTAATGGCAGTTGTACAAAAATACCAAACTACCAAACAAAAGAGTACATTTACTAAATATACGATATATTTCAAAATGCAATCGCAATCAAGTCGAGATGGCAAGGCGCCTCGAAAGCCGTAAAACGCGTAAAAGATACGAAGCCATTCCGTAGATTTGGATAAATTTTTAATTTGATTAAAATTTTCTTTGTGTTGTTCTTGTTTCGTTACATTGATGAAACCGAGAACTATAAAAACTTTTTAAATTGTAACAATCCACAGTCGAAATGCTTTACACGAAAAAATTAAAATTTACTCATACTTTATGATTTTTTATGGTGTGCCTTTTTCGTCTTCTTTGCGGAACAGTGACTGTAAAATATTGCTGGTATTATAAACCGTCATATTATTTTGAAAATAAAAGTTTTTATTATTAGATAAGCAGAAAAATATATATTTTCTCTTTTTATATAGACTGATGAGAGGGCTGAAAACTTTTCAATTTTATCTTGTATGAAACACGTTATGAAATGCTTTTTTGTGTAACTCGTGTCATTTTACGGGACCTCGCTCGCCCCGCTACGCGGAGCTCGCTCGTTACTCGTTACACAAAATGTAGCATTTTATAACTGGTTACATAAATTGTAGTTAGAGTCCGTTTCAATAAGGAAGAAGCCACCTGAAGTTGCAGTCGATGCGCGACCTTGATGTCAAAACCAGCGCCATATTTAAAAATTGATATTTTAATCTAAATCAGTAGCGTAACGTTTTCACATTTTGTAGGGTAACACAAAATTAGAAGTATTAGAACCATATAAATAACTGCTAAGTGCAGCAGACTATATGAATTATTAGCAGAATTCAATTATTTTTGAAGTAATGTATACTCTTCCATATATTTTACAACAATCTGAACGCCATGAGTAATATATTGGATTATTATACTTTCTTATTTGACTTACCGATGATTTTTTAAAGGAATTTGGATTCCATGTTCAGCTTCAGACTCCATAAAAGTTGCAACGTTTTCAAGAATCTGTCGGCCTTCACTGTGGATAACTTTTCTTTTAACACCAACCAGTTTTGTAGGAGGCATGGTTTTAGATCAATAAAACTCACAAATAAACTAGCAGAACGTCTTAAAATATTCAAAAATGAAAAATATTCGACAGTAAATGATTGTTTCAAACACAACCTCAAATGTCAACAATTTAATTGCTGTCGGCATGAAACATCGCTTGTAACGCCAATGGCATGGAACGATCGCTCGACAGATTTTGACTTATGCGCAGGTCGGTACGCCAACTTCAGGTGGCTTCTTCCTTATTGAAACGGACTTTACTATTGGTTGTGAAGCTGAAAACTGTCTAGAACACTTACTATGAATTTAAATGTTAGTAATATTAATAAGATTGAACAAAAAACCTTTCAATATTATATTAACATGATTATAATCTGTAGTGCAAAACTTGTTTCAACTTCAAAATCCTTTAAAGGTATCTAAGAAAAAAATAACTTGTCTATGAGCTACGATCTTCGATATAATTTCCACTTATTCAAACGAAAAAATTAATAACTTACATCACTTAATCTAAAAATAGTTTAAATAAACCCTTTTGAAATATACGCTACTGTGCGTTGTACTTGCCCTGATTTATGTTGCGACCAAAACATTGTGTAGGAAATAATGTGTGAATTTTTAATACGTCATTGGTATTGTCTATTATTTCTTTTATAGTGACACATTTCATATAAAAGAAAATTTTTATTCCAAAACATATCTTTCCAATACATTGTAATTAACGTGAAACATACCTCTGTAGAAGTTGTTTCGGTCAATATATAAACACTCGTCTAGCCTCATCATTAAAACATAAACAAAATGTATCTTAAACGGTTCGGGTACAAAAGTTCTTTCCATTGTCTATAATTAAAACTTTTACTAACGTTTCCTGGTAAGTTGTAATTAAAAACTTGAAATGAACGTCTGGCGATGGTCCAGGATTAAGCAATGGAATGAATTGCGATGCCGATGATAGCAGGTCACATTCAATTATGTCGGAACAGTAACAATACTAATCCGTATGAACTGTTTATAGCTCAAGTTATCATATTTCTGCAACTATATCATACGAGTGCTGCTATTTATATTTTGAGCCTTGGCTTTCCAAGTGTTTACAGGCGCCATCTGATGTTTCCAATTGAAAGTTTGATCTTTTTAACCATAACCTTCTTCAGAACTTTTCGTCATTAAAGTATAACTTGTGTTATCTACAGCGACTTGAAAATTTTGTCTCATCGAAAAAATGGAATTAACTCGTGAACATTTTCGTGCGATGATTTTTTACGACTTTCGACGTGGCTTATCAAGACAAGAATGCATCGATCAACTCACTTCGACTTTTGGCGATGAAGCCCCATCCTCGACCACTGTTAAACGCTGGTAGAACGAATTTAATCGTGGCTCCAGTTCGCTCGAGGACCAAAGTCGTGAAGGTCGTCCAAAATCAGTTGTTCTGCCACAAAACATCGATGCTGTGCACGAACTGATAAAACAAGATCGACATGTGACATATCGCGAGATAGAGGCATCTTTGGGCATTAGTATGACAAGCATCAATAAGATATTGCATAAACATTTAGCTGTTAAAAAGATTTGTTCGCGTTGGATCCCGCATAATTTGACAAAAGCTCAAAAGGATGCTCGTGTCAATTGGTGCAAAGAAATGCTCAAGAAATACAATCGCGCTGCATCAAAAGCTGTGTATAACATCTACACAGGTGACGAATCTTGGATCTATGCATATGAGCCCGAAACAAAACAGCAATCCACTGTATGGGTCTTCCAAGACGAACCCAATCCGACAAAAGTGGTACGTGCGCGAAGCACCTCGAAGCAAATGATCGCCTGTTTCTTCGGAATAACTGGACATGTGGCGTTAGAGCAACGTAGAACGGTGAATTCTGAATGGTACACAACCATTTGTTTGCCAGAAGTGCTTCGTGAAATACGAAAAAATAACCAGCAACGGAGGATCATTCTTCATCATGACAATGCCAGTTCTCAAACATCAGCTAAAACAACCACCTATTTGACTGGCCAAAACGTCGAATTGATGGGTCATCCTCCGTACAGCCCTGATCTGGCACCAAATGACTTCTTTTTATTTCCGCATATCAAGAATAAATTACGTGGCCAACGTTTTTCGGCTCCTGAAGAAGCTGTTGATGCATTCAAAAACCATGTTTTGGAGGTACCTCAATCGGAATGGAAAAAGTGTTACGAAAATTGGTTCGAGCGCATGCAAAAGTGTATTGATCATCATGGAGAATACTTTTTAATAATAAATTACTGTCTTTTCTTTATTAGGCTCAAAATATAAATAGCAGCCTATGTATTGACGCCAGTGTTAATTTAAGGTATTGTCTATATAGGTTACAAAAAAAAATATGCATCTTAATCTAATGTTTTGTCAAATTAAAAAAATAATAGTGGTAAAGTTTGACTAAAATCAATTGCAAAAGCTTAAACACGTGTTCTTCATTATTGCCGACTTTACGCATACATGCCGATCAAAGGGAGAGGTCGGCAAGAGTACCGAACACACGAATATTAGTGTGTCAGTAGTTATTGTCCAACGATGGCGAGTTGGACAACACGTTTAGAATTAAATGTATTGGGTTCACGAATTTATCTCCCTCTCTCATTTCCAATTAATATTCGGTACAGGTGTGGACTGCAATAATCAAAATATAATTGAGTGAGAAATTCATTAAAAAGTAATTTCCTGTTTTCAAAGAATCGGAAAATAAACGTAAAGTTTTTTAACGAGGCTATCATGTTTTGAAAACACCTACCACATACTCGTATCTGATCATGATGTTATTATTACTTGTGCGATCGTAAAAAAGTTAACGAATGTCTGTGAAATGAAACAGCTGATGAAGCGAATATAATATAGAAACGGTGGAGCTTTGCCATCACGTAACCCAATCTACGACTTATGCAAAACATATTTTCTACATACTATCCTTTTCTATCATTGTAAATCAAACATAATGTCGTACGATCGATTGTCTTGTTCACGAGACCAACTACAAGACATACGTGATAGTTTCTTTTAAATTTGCCGTAGTAATCTTAAAAAGAGACAACGATATCATTGACGATATCGTACTAAAAGTTGAGTTTGACACTACCGCATATGAGGTTATGCGAGTTGAGTTTGTCTTGTTTTTAGCGAATTTCATAACACCTAAAATGCCGTGAGACAGGAATATTACAATAAACCAGCATGGTTAATATTAAATTTGTACTTATTTGTAACTTATTCACCCAGTATATCGATAGTTTTAATAAATACGTGGATGTTAATGTTTAATTAACAATTTGTAAAAGTCCGACCTTTGGAATATTAGTCATAACAGTTATTTCTATTGAGTTGAAAGAAGTTTTGATTTGATCATATGAATATTGTTACTGACGTAAGTCACGTGAAAACAAAGCTCCACCGTTTCCACTATATCTGTCTTTTATTATTTTAAATACAGGACGCAGTTTTTATCTTCTCTCTGTCACGCTCGACGAGCTTGTGACGAACATGCGATTCGTTTATTTCATAAACTTTTTTGTTGCCTCTATATTATTTAGATAATAATAATATTGGATGAAGATATATCAAAACTTCTCTTGAAGAACAAACGTAAAAGTTTTTTGATATATACGTGATCCATAGAGAAAACATTTATATCTAATTTCACAAAAACTTATAAAAAACTGGCTCAAGGAAAACACATAGTCAAACCACACAATATTATATTGGGTTTTTAATGAAAAAGAGAAGAAAAACTGCTTTTGCTATCATTTACTTAATTACAGTTTTATGTAAAAAATTGTCTTTTTAGTGTTATCAATAAATGTCAAAGATCGATATCTACCTTGTACTGTTGAGGCGCAAAAACGCCGAAATCGGTCTACAAGTCATATGGTTGCAAACCAGAATAGTTGGTTATATCGTGAAAATATCCCAATTCCGTTTAACTTAGAAGTGTAATTCAATATCTGTCGTGGCATATAGCCAGGGGAGTAGTTGTTGCTTTTTAGTGATTTTATTAATATTAACGTTAGAATTGTCAATAATACCAAATACCAAATTATTACTTTCCGTTCTACACTCGCCTTATTTAATAAAGAAATCAAGGGTCGTGGACAAAGTATAATATTCAACTCGCAGTTTATGGCCATTATTCTCTCGGATGACTTGCGCCCCTCGCCTACGGCTCGGGGCGCAAACGTCACCCTGCATGAATAATGGAGATCATAAATTGCTCGTTTAATAATATACTATTAACTATTATCGTTGACATTTACTTGCTCACAGAAAAATGTTGGGCAGTTACTGTCAGTATGTAGATAAACTACATTATATACTCGATTTACAATATTTTCCAGTCCCCAACTCTTCTTCTTGATAACTATTTCAGATATTAAGGTCTCTTATACAATTAAACTTCTTTCCTCTATCTCATTTTTGATTTTGTTTAATTCTTAGTTGCCTCTTAATATGTTTTAATTAATTTACTTGAACGGTTCGGGCACTAAAGAAGGATATAATAAATACAAAAATGAAGATATAGGAAGGCATAAGAAAGCTTGGAACCAAAAAGTTGCAGAAATATTTGAGAAAATTTAGATATAAAAATCCACCCTTACACCGTAGGATTATGAAAAGGGTTTATATACTGTTTTTAGTCCTTGAAATTGAATACTATGATAGCTCGGAAACACTGTGGTATTATTAAATAATTTAAGAATAAATATTTGTATATATTATGGATTTTTTGTAGGGATGATGTATACAGTGTGACCCATTTTGTTTGGAAGCACCCCTATAAAATCCGCATTTTTCAAACGATTTTGATCTAGTCTTTTTTGTTCGATTCAGTATCAAAAACAGTACTTGAGAACAAATTTTCATACCATATAGCTATTTTCAAGGCCCTCTACGTTAATTTTTCTTTGCCAAAAAAGGCGAAAGTATATTAGGCATTTTTTTTTCTCAAATATGACTATACCACTGGATTCATAATTATCACAAATGTAAACTATCAAAATTTTATAAAAAAAGTTTTATTAACAACAAAGTTATCACTACATGAATTTGGAAAAAGTTGTTTTTTAATTAATTGTTTACTAAGAATGTAGACACATTTTAAAAATGGCAACATGGTAAACAAAAACTAGGACTCAAACATATTGCACTGTAAAAATTCGAAGCCGATACCTTAACCAGTTCTGGAGTTATAGCTTCTGAGAGTAACGTAAAATTGTGCTGATGTGACGAAAATACAAATTAACACCTAATAATACATTTTAATTATTAAACTACTTAATAATAATTTAATTCTACATTTTTGTAGCCTCGACTAGACCTCCGTTAATTTCCACACATTTCTCGTATCGTTTGCGACTATGTCTTAGCCCTTTTTTTATTTCATGTGGCGTTATTCCAGCACACGCCTGTCGTATTCTGTCACACAGTTCTGCTCTATTCCTTGGACGTGTCTTATACACTTTTTGTGTCAAAAGACCCCACAGGTAAAAATCCAATATAGTTAAATCGGGCGATCTAGGAGGCCATTCGATTAACTCGCTTCCGCGACCTATCCAAACATTTGGAAATTCTTCGTTAAGCCACTGCCTGACAATCCTAGAATAGTGTACAGAACAACCATCTAACTGAATATCAAATTTCTTCTTTCTGCTAGTGGCAGTTCGTCAATCACTGCGGATAACTCACCTTCCAAGAATTCCATGAAGTTATTGGCATTCATGTTACCCTCAAAAAAGAATGGACCTATTATCCTGTCTTTTAAAATTCCGGCTTCGAATTTTTACAGTGCAATATGTTTGTCATAGTTTTTGTTTACCATGTTGCCATTTTTAAAATGTGTCTACATTCTTAGTAAAAAATTAATTAAAAAACAACTTTTTCCAAATTCATGTGATAACTTTGTTGTTAATAAAAGTTTTTTTATAAAATTTTGATAGTTTACATTTGTGATGATTCCGAATCCAGTGGTGTAGTCATATTTGAGAAAAAAAAATGCCTAATATACTTTCGTCTTTTTTGGCAAAGAAAAATTAACGTAGATGGCCTTGAAAATAGCTATTATCGTATGAAAATTTGTGCTCAAATACTGTTTTTGATACTGAATCTAGCAAAAAAGACTAAATCAAAATCGGTTGAAAAATGCGGCTTTTATAGGGGTGCTTCCAAACAAAATGGGTCACACTGTATATAAATATATTGAGAAAGCTGTCCAAGTTATTGATACAGTTCCATTCAAAATAAAAAGTACAAACTGTGCTAGACTTACGTGACCACCCTGTATATTTAAAAAAATTTCGGAGAACATACAATTGAATACAAAAATGACTACTGACCTTCTGTCTTTCGAACAACCCTATATTACACGTAGGTATGTATTTCAGCAGCACTTCTTCAATAGACACCAAACAACAAGAACAAACAAAATAGTAAATTACACACCAATCCGGCAATCACACAAGACGTAGATCACTCATTTTCACTAATATCCCTTTGGTAAATAGAGCCGGTACGGTAGGTACGGCGATTTCACCGATGGGGGCGTTTCAACATTTTTTTCGTAACATCGGGGCATATTGTCGCATGAGCAACGTCAGGGACACGGTGCACGCTTTAACATGGAAAACGCCGAACTGACAACGCGAATACGTCGACGTCGAGGCGCCGACGACCGTGGCTAGGGGTGGGACGACGACGGCAGGACCGGTCTAGCTTGTTCACTAACTTTCGGTAGTGATATTGAATCAAAAAGAGCCGTCAATAATGATGAAAACAAAATACAATTCACTGAAATTAAAAATATTTTTATATATGGTTTGTTTTTAATAAGAATTAAACGACAATCTGTATATGCCTATATATATAGTTTGACCATTTTGTATAATATGTTCCCACAAGGTCCAGGGGTTGGGTTTGTAACTGGGTTCAAATGTCTCTCACCCAGTTTCAATAGTCCTAGTAGGGAGTCTTTACAGCTTTTTACCAATCTAGACTTAGTGCTCTAATTGCTGATATAATGAAATATAGTAGAGGAAGAATTAAGCACTATTATATATTTTTAACAACTTTCGTAAAAGTTGTTTCAAAAATATCAACTGCGAAATGTCCACAAATTAAACGAACACGAGAAAACATACACAAACAAGAACAAATGCTCGCTTTTTTAGTGGATACGTACCTTTAGATGCATATTATAATAAAAATAAGTGAGTTTATTTTAAAAAACCGTTAGTAAAACAGTATTAAACATAATTATAACGTTAAACTAGAAATAGAAAGCTGTAAAATATAACAAAGTTTTCAAATAAATCTCATTGTATGCATATTAAAATTTCCGCATACTCAACAAATTAATTTTAAATTAAAATTGAGTACTTGTTGTAGGTATGAACACTATTGAAGTGAATAAAATAACGGTTGCATACAGTACGTAAAATATACATGCAATAAAATTGTTTTATGCTTGTCTTAAACGTATCCACGAACGTTCCAAATGTTCTTAGTCCAGTAAATAAAGAACGAGAAACCCCCCAACCAGTTCATCTCATTATTGTCGGACTTTTTTTTTGAAGTTTTAGGTATTCACGGGTAGATTACTCTCTGAAAATATGTCCTTCGCGAAATTTGCGGAAGGGGCTGAAAAATAGCCAATAATCCCAAAAATTGAGTTTTCCGCCGATGTCTCCGGAAATATGACACTTAGAGAAGTGGGGTTTTGCTAGGAATGGAGAGCAGTTTATTATCTACAAAAATGATCCTTATCATTTTTGTCAAAAGTTCAACCGTTTTCGAGATAAACGGGCCCAAGCGTATCTTATATTTCGAGCTGCTGCGCGGCGTCTCCGGGAGCACGCAAATTGGCCCATAACTTGAGTAAAAATGAATATTTTTTCATGATTCAAAGTGCATATGAAAGGAGGGACCTGTACCTATAACATCGTGTAACTTTTTAGTTTTTTTTATTTTCCAGGAATATTGAAAAAGCTGACCAAACTTTATTTTTCCTGAATATTTGACCGCCCTTATCAATCCGTTCATATTTTTTAAATTAAGCGTAGTTTTACCGAAACCTTTTGGATAATGGGCCTTTGATAGGTGGTGAATGTATTCCGAAAGAATGAATAAATAATTTTTGTGTATTTTTATAAACAACATGTTTTTCTTGGGACATTTTTTTTTATTTCCGGAGTTTTCTGAAAATTCTCGGGTCTACCGCAAATTGATAAACAATGATTGGCAATATCGGTCTTTAATGCACACCATTGGAAAGCTGAAAATGTCCTCTTTTCGATGGTTTTTAAAATTTTTGGCTAAGTTTTTTAGTTTTCCGGAAAATTTTTGCAAGAAATATTGATCCAGGGACAAAAATGATAGGGACCATTTTTGTAGGTAATGAACTATACTTCATTTCTAGCAAAACCCCACTTTTCTAAGTAGCATATTTCGGGAGATATCGGCCAAAAACTGAATTTTTGGGATCATGGCCCATTTTCCCTCCCCTTGCGCAAATCCCGCGGAGAATATATTTTCAGAGAGTAATCTACACATGAATAACTACAAGTTGCAAAAAAAAAGTTCGACAATAATGAGATGAACCCTTTAATTACTGGACTATCTTGAGTAAGGTATCGCGTGGATTTATCTATGTTTCATACCAAAGGTATTAAATCCAAACGTCGCTGTATAGGTAATTCATCTATGTTACAAACTTCAGCTTTAGTATTATTTGCAATCATTTTAAAGGCTTTTATTATTATTTTATTCGGTGAAAAATAATTATTGCTCCGTTTATTTCAATTAAAAACTCGTCGAGAGCATTTAACTATCAACCTGTAAAAACTCAAAATATTTCTATAAAATGAATATTTAACTGTCCACTTTATCACCTCCTTTAAGTTTGTTTGTCCTTTTGCGCAATAACCTTGGTTCTAGGTCTTTCTCTTAGGCTCAAGGTTCAACTGTGGTTCTGCGTTGAACCGAGTTTAATTGCAAATTTTTGTTGCAAGTACATCAGTCACTACTGATCTGTGGTTCAAATAGAAGTTTACGTGAACGGTCCTCGAAGAGCGTTCAAAGGCGGTTCAAGAGGGTTTGACGTTGAGTTGTTAACCTCAAAAAGTGAGGTTGAATATCTGATAATTCATTATTTCAATCAAAATGAACGAATTATTAGAAGAATTAACTGACGATGAAGATTTTTTACAAATTTTAAATGGTTTTTTACATCCTAGAAGACCGCAAACCTTTAGAAATAGACCCAGTCATTTTGAAATATGGTCTGATATTGAATTTAAATGTAGATTTCGATTAGAAAAACGAACTGTGAGATTTGTCATCGATCAGGTCTCAAATATATATAGTTCCAATCCAAATAAACGAAAATGAAACACCGTATACGTTACGTATAAATAAGGTTAGGATATACGCGCCAATCAACACTGTCAACTGTCAGTCAACGATCAAGTTTGGCATGGAACATTAAAATTTCAGATGAAAAGCGTAGTTCAGTGCAACCAACGTGACCTGAACGGCGTTCAACCAAACTAATGTTGATCTTGCACTCTACAACGAAAACCAAAATGAACGTTCACCTGTGACATCTACAACCGGCCCTTAAAATTTCCAGTTGTCACGAAATAACACTTTCATTGACTTCGTCTGCAACTTCTTTCTGATGACTGATTAACTATACTTTTATGTGGTCGTTTTATTAATATCTAATATACGAAGATCATGTTCAGCATACGGATTTTTAAAATTTATTGTAGCTCTTACTATTTACACATTTTAAGTTCTCTGAAATAAACGTGAGTTTTAAATGGCAAGAAAAATATACAAATTACCTGTATTCAAAATACGGTGAATATAATCAGTCAATTTCACAGACTTTGGTTTTTGTTTTGATTATTTTGAAGGTAAATGTATTTTTGTACATTTTTTTTTATTTATTTTAAACTTATAATAACGAAACTCTCTGACACGAATACGAAAAATAAAACTGCATTTTCATACATCATACTGTTCACTATAAACACGAAACTTCATAATTTATATTCACGAACATAAAATATGTCGATGAGTTGTGCTTTTACTTACTCGGATATTAGTTTTCGTTGGAAAGTTTCACATATTTTTAAGAATTTAAATGAAAATATTTTGTACCCAGTGATGGGTTTTTATAAAAAAAATTTCTACGTGTAGTTGAATCTGTAACAAAAGCAGTCGACTATATTCTACTTGGCAAGTACTAATTTCTTTTCACGTACAAATGATTCTTTCTCAAACTCCTTGGTCTGCTCGACATGAAGCATGTTAGAAAAGTAGAAGTCTGGATTAATTTTTGAACTGAAACTACAGGATTGCAACGAAAATTACATCGTTTAGAAACAGCAATTCTAGGAAATGTTTGGAGTGAGTCCAATTAAAAGTCAGTGACTTATTATGGTTAATTTTAAGAAAAAAGTTATTTTTCACTGCTGTAGAGTTCGTTTCATTAAAGAACGGAAAGGTTGTTTACATGCGCAGAGACGAGTTTTCGACAGTTGCCGAGCAACAAGGGCGCCGTCGTCCATTTTCACCTCATTCAGTGCCGTCATGCGCTTTTTTTGGGTTGTCACTTCAGTTTGTTTGCGTGTTGGCGTTGTTTTTGTACATTTCATCTGTTATAGTCCAGTAAATAAAGACACCAACCTGTTCATCTCATTATTGTCGGACTTTTTTTTTGCAGCTTGAAGGTATTCATGTATGGCCGATATCTCCCGAAATATGCTACTTAGAGAAGTGGGGTTTTGCTAGAAATGGAGTACAGTTCATTACCTACAAAAATTGTCCCCATCATTTTTGTCCCTGGATCAATATTTCTTGCAAAAATTTTCCGGAAAACTAAAAAAACTTAGCCAAAAATTTTAAAAACCATCGAAAAGAGGACCTTTTCAGCTTTCCAATGGAGTGCATTAAAGACCGATATTGCCAATCATTGTTTATCAATTTGCGGTAGACCCGAGAATTTTCAGAAAACTCCGGAAATCAAAAAAAAACGTCCCAAGAAAAACATGTTGTTTATAAAAATACACAAAAATTATTTATTCATTCTTTCGGAATTCATTCACAACCTATCAAAGTCCCATTATCCAAAAGGTTTCGGTAAAACTACGCTTAATTTAAAAAATATGAACGGATTGATAAGGGCGGTCAAATATTCAGGAAAAATAAAGTTTTGCCAGTCTTTTCAATATTCCTGGAAAATAAAAAAAAACGAAAAAGTTACACGATGTCCCTCCTTTCATATGCACTTTGAATCATGAAAAAATATTCATTTTTACTCAAGTTATGGGCCAATTTGCCCGCCCTCCCATGCCTACATTCACAGAGCGTGCTCCCGGAGACGCCGCGCAGCAACTCGAAATCCAAGGTACCCTTTATCTCGAAAACGGTTAAACTTTTGACAAAAATGATAAGGATCATTTTTGTAGATAATAAACTGCTCTCCATTCCTAGCAAAACCCAACTTCTCTAAGTGTCATATTTCCGGAGATATCGGCGGAAAACTCAATTTTTGGGATTATTGGCCATTTTTCAGCCCCTTCCGCAAATTTCGCGGAGGACATATTTTCAGAGAGTAATCTACCCGTGAATACCTACAAGTTGCAAAAAAAAAGTCCGACAATAATGAGATGAACAGGTTGGGGGGTTTCTCGGTATTTATTTACTGGACTATTAGTGGTCCGTTAATAGCTGTAGGATATTCTCTATTTCAATAAAAGGATACACTTGTTTGAAGTTTTTGTTCTCAAACTTTAAATCATCTTTCATGGAATATTAATGGCAATAAAGTGTTATAATTTTCTGGTTGTTACATATTTTTTACAGCTTGTAAATAACCCTTTAATAAGGTCGATGCTAATAAACACCGAATTTAAACATGATTAATGACTCCTTCATTGCTATTTTAACAGGACAAAACTACCCTTTGTACTAAAGGAAACTTTTTGTCTAATTTAAACGCTTAGTATTATTAGAATTCAGTAGGTATTTGAGAATTTCAAAAAAATATGCAAAGCATAACAAAATATAATATACGAAGGATGTCTTTAGTATTCTCCACGAAAATAAATGCATTTTTGGATCCTTTGGAACCAATTCAACATTTTTATGGGGACTGGAGCCTTTGACCACGCATTTTTGGAAAAGTAAAAAAGTCGTAAGGGCTTGGATCGGGACTGTATGGAGGATGGTCCAATAATTCGATGTTTTTTTTTGGTTTAAAAAATCAATTGTTTTTGGAACAGTATGGGAACTTGCACAGTCTTGGTGGAGCATCTTTCGTCGTTGGAGGTTGTTTTTTTTTCAGCAGTATCAGTTCTTTGATCTTGAAGAGGAATTGTTGCTACTTGCCTCGCTTTTGAGACAAATGTTGCCAACATCTCTTTGTAAACACTCCGAGAACAGGTCACTTTTGTCGGTTTTTGTTCACATTTGAGTGACGCTTATTTTTTGGGTTCATAAAGTACACAAAATATCCGTAAAATGCCGCAAAAAACTTGAAAATTCAAAATTGAATATTTAAAAGGGTTGTGATTAACATGAGAAAAACTTTACAATGCTAGACATGCGATTTTCCGGAAAATCGTCGAGTGAAAATTTTTGTTTTAGTTTTTTCGCTCTAATTGTTTAAATAATGGAAACACAGAAAAATGTTCAAATCAAAAATTGTAGCTAATACATTTATCTACAAAATTTGTCTGAACATTTTTTTTGTATCTGCATTAGTTTTAAAAATATATACGAAATTTCCATAGTAGTGTTTTTAAACATCATCAATTTTCATGTTTTTAATTTTATAATAGTGAATAAACAATGACATTTAGAAAAAAAAATTCATATGAAATGTGTTCTAAAATGGGGTATCTACAAATACATTGAAAAAAAAATGTTTTTTAATGTATTATCATCGATTTTCCAGGCTCTCTCACCTTCTTTTCCACCTTTATTTGTGCTCCTTTCTCTTTCTTACCTCAGCCATAGGTGTGTTCTTTTGTATCGCGATCACTTCTTAATAGGTTCATTATGAAGTTCACAAATTTTTAGATAATATCATAAACGGTTTAAAAAGTTATAGAAGGTTTGCTAACAGACCTCTGATTTAAGTATTTATTTTAAATAATTGTCTATTATTTAAAAAATTTGATATTTATAGAAAAACTGTATATTAGTTTCGAAAGTAGATGCTTCAAAGTGTTTAGTAGTAAAGTTTCATTGAATTATATTAATTTCGAAAAAAGATATAATTGAATGAAGTCTAAAAAAAAAAACAAGTAAAATTAAGCATGCAAAAAAACATATTTTTAAGAAGCATTCGTTTAAAATTCTAAATATTTATGGCTTTGCTTTTATAATAATAATGTTTTATGCTCATTTACAATGCTAAATCTAAAAGGAATAAGTTTTAATTAAATAGGACTTATAATAAACTAATATTACAGTCAGAAAATCTACTTTTTCAAATTTGAAAGTATTTCTATCTAAAAGTTGAGATCTTTCTTTACATTTTTCATGAGTTTATTCATTTTTTCAGAATGTTATAAGCCCAAAATTATTAACTTTTAAGTCGAGCGGTTAATAAATTTGGCTCGCGAGCCGTTCGCCCGTAACCACGAATTGAATACCACTGAAATTAATTTTATCTCGTAAACTTTTTAATTTACAGAAAAACTTTTCAGACAAAATTTGTAGATAAATGCATCAGCTACAAATTTTGATTTGGAAGTTTTTCTGTATATTTATTATTTAAACAATTAGAGCGAAAAAACAAAAACAAAAATGTTCACTCGACGATTTTCCGGAAAATTGCATGCCTAACATCGTAAACTTTTTCTCATGTTAAACACCACCCTTTTAATTACCCAATTTTGAATTTTAAAGTTTTTTGTGAGGTTTTATGTGTACTTTGATTAGGCTAAGAGTAAATCATCACCAATGACAATACTGTATATATTTTGTGAGTTTTTTTTGACACCAATTGACTCTAATTTGGAGGGATTTCCAAATTTTTTGAACAATCCCTGTACTATTCGGATTGAATTGTTACCTTGTAGGTACATTTTTGCTGTATCATCAAAGCATCATGCAATTTCATTTTTTACAAATTGCCACTTATTTTTTCAATAGAAATATAATGATATCCTATCCCAAAACGCCAACGCGGGCATCAAAGGATTTTCCAGGATTAAAAAAAGGATTACTAGCTCTATTTAGAGTGATGTGATGTAACAGACGACGTTTCCCTATCGAACGTGCTCAAATATCTAAATAACTGGAGGGGGTACGAACAGGTCCGCTTTGAGTAACAAATTCACAGTTTACGCGGAAAATCACATGGATCCATTCGCAAGACGACGAAACTTCCTTTTCGGCTTTGTTGAAATTTGATGAAGGTTTGACATGTATTCCTGCTACGTTAAAACCTATAAAATATATTATTTGTTTGTGTAGAAACGGGCGGAATATGTGGTTGACAAGCAGAGTTTAAATTCCATATTTTGAGGAAGTTTAAGAAATAAAATTCTGAGAACCTACCTACTTATCAACTCATACAATATCGTTTTTTGAATGCTTTTGGTATCAATTATATCGAGCATGCTCTTTTAGCACTTTTAGTACCTTATTGCCGAACGACTTCAAAAAAGTATCACCAAATACAACCAAGGACTTCGTGGCGAAAAGGCCACACTCACATAAAACCTAACCTATCCTTGTTATCAACTACAAAGAGCCTTGAATTCTCATAAACCACCCCCAACAACTTTTTTCAATTCTCTTTTTTTTCTGTTACAGCTAGACGGAAGGATTTACCAATCGCAATTCATGTACACAGCTGGAGGTGTCGGTAGAAACGTATGCGAAGCCATGTGCAAACTTAACTGTCCTCCAAATTTCCTAACTATCGTTGGAGATGATTTCCATGGAGTACAAGTTAAGGCGTCTATTCCTAAAGCGAGCAGTCGTTTAGTAAACGTTGATAAAAGTAAAAAGACTGCACATTGCGTAATAGTTTTCGATAAGCAAGGCAATTGCAAAATGCTGATGGGAGATATGACGATACACAAGCAAATAACTCCTGAATTGGTGAGTAGGATTTGTTTCAAATATTCAAATGCTCTAATTCATTCGTTAAATAATTATGTTGTACCTATTCCATTTCCTCTCGTTAGTCACAGTCGTAAATATTTAAAGAATGCTAAGAGCTGGTCGACTGTATTTGCACTTTACCTCAATTTATACATCGGGTACTTTTTAGTCCACCGACCGTTGTTTTCCATCTTTTTTTATCCTTCATATGTCAAACTGCCTGTCCTTTTCTTCACACTCAACTGCTCTTCATTGTTTTTTAGTTCTAGTCTCATCTTGCATCTTGCAAGAGTCTGCTGTGGTTCACACAACACTTTCAGCTTCTACCTATAACCTTGTATACTAGAAGAGTGACAGCGTCCATAAATTAGACCATCAACATGCTGCATCAGGGCTCTCAATTTTTATAAAAGTTAACTAGGTAATTCTGTCTATCAACAAAGCTTCAATATTTTTAATTCGCAGATTCTCAAGCATGCTGAAACTATAAAACAGTCACCCCTTATTGTAATGGATGCAAATTTAAGTTTGGAAACAATGGACGAGATATTAAGAATCGCCTTAACACATAACATACCGGGTAAGTGATTCATATTTTTTATTTGTACCTATATTTTTATAAATGTCTCCTTGATACGGTCCTTATAAAAATATCGAATGCACAAAATGACCTGCAAGGCATTAATCAAATGGCAAACGTCACCCAAACGGCTACATTTTTATCTAATTCAAAATACCTTTTCGCTGGCTTTGAATCTGGCGAAGTCTACTATTTGCATAATTTGTATCCTTAACATTTAAGTTATGCTTCTATAACTACTGGGTATATAAAATGAATCAAAAAACTATTTTTCGTACTTCCGGGCCTAAAGTGACAACTTCACTCCCTTGTGACAGGTACTAAAGTGTCACATTTAATCCCTCCGGGATTAAATATTGACGAAACTCCCGGAACGATTAAATCACAAACAAACGAATTTAAGGGATATTTTATTGAAAAATATAATTAATTAGAATGGTAATTAACGTTAATATTCAAATTAATATTGTGACAGTTCGTCATATTGACCAGTCTTTCCTGGGTTAATGCAGCAGGTAACTGACGAGTAACAGATAGGTCCTTTTCATATTGAACTGGTGTTTGTTTCGAAGATCCTGCGGAAACAGGAAGCGAGAATGAGGACTGTGGCATAACTATAGTGGACGAATCGGCGACTTGACCAAATATTTTATCTGAAATTTTTTGTTTATTTTTAATAGACGATTCAATATATCCCTCGGCCACGTTGGAGGATTTCCATCCTCCATGTCTCTTCAGCACGTCTATTGTTGCTCCCGAATCAGCTAACAAAGACGCAGATGTGCGTCTAAAACAATGTCCCGTATAAGACGTCGCATTTTCTAATTTCAAGAAAGCTGCTATTTGCCGTGGAAATGTACCAAACATGTTTTTTCCTACTACTCGCGTAGTACATTCTTTGTTGATGTATTGAACAAAAAATTTTGAATGAGTTGTCCCTGTCTTTCGCAATGCCACATATTTCCGAAATATCGCCACAAAACTGATGGCACTGTTTTCTTAATTTTTTATCACAAAATTTCGGTCAATTTTACTTTTGGTGTTTCTAATCGCAATTAGGAAGGAATCGCCCAAATCTCTCACATCGTCGATTTCTAAATCAACCAACTCTTTTCCACGACAAGCTCCCGCAACGCCCAAAATAAGTGCAACCTACAAAAAAATTGATTTCTTAAAATTTCTGAATATAAACAAATTTCCAAATTTACCTTAAGCATTAAATATTTATCATCCGGAGCCTCCCGTAAGAACTGATCTACCTGCTCAGACGTGAGAATTATTGACTTCTTTGGCTTAAATCCCTCATTTCTTCTCTTCAAAAAAGCTAATAATTTTGGAAATTTACTTATATCAATATCTTCTCTAATGTTAATAACCGATTTCAGCATTGAGTAATGTGCCCAGAGAGTTGAGGCACAAACCGCTTTTGATTTATCATCGAAGTAGACTAACAGCGCATTTTCAGTAGGTTGTCTCACATTTTTTAAGCGGCACCACTTTTTAAAAGCATCGTACTGCTGCTCGTATAGTTTTCTAGATTTCGGTGGTAACAATTCTTCACCTACTTCGGCTGCTCTTTTATCAATATCAGATACACCTTCTTCACTCATGATACCAATAATTATCAATAACAATGTTTCTTTACAATGACACTAGTAATGACAATGTTTCTAAATTATAACTGTCACAACGCAATGTTACTATGGTAACTTATTTTAAAGACAGTTTATTAAATGAGTTGAAGAGAGAAAAAACTGATTGAAATTATTGAAATAATTAATAAAATCATACCGGAAGTACGAAAAGTATCGTATATACCTTGCGACTGAAGTACATTTAATCCTTCAGGTAAATTATGGCCCGACCGCAGGGAGGGCCATAAACTTTACCTTCAGGATTAAATGTACTACTTCAGTCCCGCGGTATATAATATACTATTAACCATCAGTCTCTGATATATTTATTCCTTCCAACTGTATTGCTCTTTCATTCTTTACTTTGTATCTTGATACCTGTCAATTTTACATGTCAAAGAAGTGTTTGTCATTTTTTAACTGTAGTTTGCCCAATACCAATTGATAAATGATAAATTACACCTTTAAATTGGATAGAGTTTCAGGATTTGGGGCCCTTCATTAACTAGAATCTAATGAATATACTTCATTTTTTATATCTTTCAACAACTAGGAGAGGATTTAAAAAAAAACAGTTAAATATGTTCCAAAAAATATATTTAACCTCAAAATGTTTACTAAATTACAAAATATATAAAATATAAATGGGACGGATACAATATATAAGTCACTCGCTTATGGAAAATATAAGCATGGTTCAAAACCACCAGTTTTTATTTACTAAATCTAGAGATTAAACTATAGAACTATCAAAATCAGATCTTTTGATAAATATGCTGCCACATTAAAGCTATAAAAGGTACATCGGTGTCTTTTTTACCATAAAACTGAATTCAGTTGAAAAGTCATGGTATAATAAGGACAAACACTTGATATGCAAAACAATGAAGTGTTTAACATTAGGAGGTAAAGTGTTAGTTAACAAAGAATAAAGACAAAAAAAATCATACAGTATTATACTAGTTTACTTTTAACAATAATTATTATTAGTAAAAGTTTATGTTAATTCAGATTTATGGAAAAAACAAAGAACGTACCCATTCGTGTGCAATACATTATGTAATTATTTAAAAAATTATTTATTGATTTGTGGTCATGAGTGTGCAAATAAAAAAGAAATGAATAACCCAATATGAAAAATAAATCTTTTCTTAAAAGTTTTATTAAAAAATTTAAGATTATTCTTATTACCAAAATTCGAGACAATTAACTCCCAATTAAATTAATTTCAGATCAACTTTACGAGAAAATGTAAAAACTAACAATTTTCTTCTCATTATTTTTATTGCTACATTGATTCAAACTAGCCAAACAAAACCCTGAACTTCAAAAATTTACAACTGAAAGACATACATACAATAAAAAACCTTTAAAAAATAAACTTGCTCCCTCTGATTCTGTAAAATATGTTTTTGACTACTACTAGCATAATATAAAGGCACTTGATGTAAATTTTGATTTTAAATTAAAATATATCAAAAATATATATGACCAGTAGTAAATTTCCCATTCCAAAAGTTGTATATACAATGCCACTTTAATTATACATAATTCCAGTGTTGATACAATAACTGATTAAAGATTTTAACAATATTGTGCTACAAATAATACTGAAAATATCAATAACATGAATAACATTTAAACAAAGTTCCCTAAACACCTACTTATTCAAAACTTGTGACATAATATAAAAAATGGCCATTATGCAGAAACAAATGTAATAATAATTTTCTTAATATAACTTTCAATTTCTGACTGTTACCTTCGATAAAATATTTATGATACATTCCATCCCAACCGATGTTGAGGGTTTGGCTGCATCTGCATAATCAAATTTTTAGATTCCCTTCTTCGTTCATAACTGAAAAGTGCTTCTTTATACATAAAGTAAGCGGCAAATCCATGGAAAAAGAAAGATAGACAAGCCATACCATAAGACCAGCACAGATAATTGAAATTTGGATACATCAACCAATCTCTACGAACATGTGATGCTCCAAATATGGTGATGGCCAGAAACATGAAAATAGCTGAAATAAAAGATATAAAATAACATGTACTTAAAAATGTATTTTAATGGAATACTTACTCACGACTGAGACACCAAGGAAATTAATTGCTGATAATATGTACTCCAACTGTAAAATAAAATGCAGAGGCCATCTCACTAACTGGAATGCCATAAAAAATTGGACACCAAAACTTAACAAAAATGCCATGGTGACAAATGCTTGAACTGTCATTAGCCAAGCTGGTAGCAGCCATTCTCTGATAACATGAAATTCTAGACTAAATACATGATGGCAACCATCAAATAGATGATCAATCTGATTGTAGGGATAGCGGAATCCATCAAAGCAATATTCCCATAAACCCATATGTTTGAATTCAGAAAATGTATCATCAAAGGATTTCACCCAGTAAGGACTAAAATACAGAAAAATATGAATTAATACAAAATACTTGATTACAAACTTCATTAAACAATATTTTAAATAAATAAAATCCTCAACATGAGCAATATAATAACGTATTTGTACTTTAAATATGATTTTCTAATGATTCTTTCCAAACACATACCTGCAAAAAGCAATCATAAGAAACATTCCTCCAATGTATGTCAAGAGAGCTCCATTGACCAAATATTCTAAAAAATAAAATCAAATTAGGAATTTGAATTTATATTATTGCACTTGACTGATTTTTTTTTTGGTGTATAAATTTAACAGGTGTTCCAAGTTGTAATAATGTATTTCTTACGTGATGCCTTGGGGTAATTATTTGGATCCACCCTCATTATGGATAATTTATTTATTCTAAAATTAAGAAATGTGGTTTTAAGAAATGAAATATTCTAATAATAATTTCATTTACAATTACTCACCTCTCCACGCCCTTTTTGTTTGTATTGTTTTGACAACTTTAAAAATTAACCCACTGACAGGTAGGATCGTCTAATCGTAGTACACTTTACCAACGTTGCCAAGTGTAGTCCTAAACTAAAACGTTTGTGTTTTGGAAAGTAAAAATATTTTAATAGTGATATTTATCACAGTTGATTAAAAAGCAATGTGTTAAGAAATCAGATTATTATAATAATTTTCAATAATAACCTAACTAAAACCACCCTACCTAACCCCCTACCCTTATCCGAATCGAAAAATTGAATTGTGTAATTGACAGATTATTATAATAATTTTCAATAATAACCTAACTAAAACCACCCTACCTAACCCCCTACCCTTATCCGAATCGAAAAATTGAATTTTGTATAATTGACAGATTATTATAATAATTTTCAATAATAACCTAACTAAAACCACCCTACCTTACCCCCTACCCTAATCCGAATCGAAAAATTCTTCGTATTTTTAGTCAATTTTTGAAAAAAACAATAAGAAAATAAAAATAAAAATAAAAATATCTTGACTCGGACACGACTCGAACCTGGTACCTCTGTGTTAGGAGCCCAGCACACTTACGCTGGGCTAATCTCTGCACACGTTAACGATATCGATAGAAGGTTAAAAGCCGTGCGCTTCGCACGAAAGCCGAGCGCCACCGGAGATACTCGATGGCGCCCTTTCAGTTTAGGACTACACTTGGCAACGTTGGTAAAGTGTACTACATTCAGACGCTCCTCTGACAGGTGCACTGCTGTCGGAGGTAAGACTTCTTCTTTTTCTTCTTTATTAGTAGAAGGAAGACCATAGATATGGGTAAGACGTCAATTCTTCTGGTTATGTTTTTGGTCTCGTCACAACGATCGTCTAGTTTAATCTCCATTTGCAATAGTTACTAGTTTGTCTTTTCATTAGTGGAGGCCTAAACTTTTTAAAAAAGAAGAATATTTTAAAAAAACTAATGGTTTTTAATTTTAAAACAGCTTTAAAGATAAAGAAAAATAGTGAGTAATCTGTGACTAGGAATTTGTAAGTTTTTCTTCCTATCTATTTATCTTTTGAAACTAGTAGATTGTCTCAATATTTAGTGATATATTCAAGTGCAGAGTAATAATAAAAACGAGATCTTTATATGGCACACGATACTGATGAATTGAATACCTATATATTAGCACTCAAAAAGTTAATTTTCAATAACACATCAATAAGTAGTGACAGTAAAAAACTTTATTTACAAAAGTACAAGTAAATACAAATATCAAAAACAAGTGTAGAACAAAATAATCTAGCAAATTATTCTTACAATATATACCTACAACTAATAATTGATAATCTGTGAATTGATACAGTTACCAACATTTGTAATATATCACAAACTTTTGTGAAACTAAAAATTTAAAACAGATAAATATAATTTTAAAAACAAGTCACATGTTTCCTTAACTATATAGTTACCTAATAACTATGTTTTTTTGGACGGATAGATAACTTCAACATTGGAAAGGCACTAAATAAGGCTTCTTATGAACTAAAAGTATTTTAAAATGGAAATTCGAATATTTAAGTAGAATTATATGATGGACAAGTTTATAATATTACAGAATACTAAAATAGGCAGTGGCTATTTAGCTCAACATTGCCATGAGATACAACAATAATTAATATTTGGAATGTAAATAATGACATATAAAATCAATAAAAACTTAGATCTAAAAGTATTTTTCAAAAGGTGACTTGTATTTGAATCACATTTCTTCCTCATTTTAAATAGACAATAAAAAATCAGAAAGCATTGCATTAAATCCCAAGGATTGTTGGCCATTTTTGGTAGCCATAATTATATATGTACATCGATCTATTCTATACATAATTTTATTCATTTTAAATGAAAACAAATTAAGTGTTTTATTGTTAACAAAATACTTATTCAATTGGTTTTACCGACGACTTTACTTACACTATTCGAGTGGCATATTTACAAGTAATTGAAAATTGATTAGATAAAATTGGGTGGTGTATTAGAAACTTTTTCGTTCAAAAATAATTGCTGGATACATTTTTTTAATATAAATTTAGGAGTAGGTACCATCTATTTTGGTAGTTCTATTCACATCATTGGTTTTAAAAAACAGTTTGTTATTCTTTTCAATTTTTGTATTTTTCCTTGGTTTGATGGTTTCCTTTAAATTTTGAAGGTTATATGTTTTGACTTTTACTGATTTCTAGTAGCCTTACGTGTAATTATTTACAGTGTGACTCATTAAAAAATTTCATACATAATACACCTTCAACAGCAATTATTTTTTGGACAAATCATCACTTGCTCGAGACACATTTACAAAAGTTATGATATGCTAGATGTGAAAAATTGTTATTTAACAAGCATTTACAAACAATTAAATGTGGTTAATTAAAATAAGGAAGCCAGGGTCAATTTCTTCAAACGTACAGAGTTGCATGTGACTTTGAACTTAATGTCATTAATTACAATTATTTTACTTGCAATCTAAACCTAATTCATTGTCATAACATATTATAAAAAAAATAATAAAAGGACGGAGTGTGTTCACGTAAAAATTAACATTAACTTACAAAATTGATAAACTCTGGTTTGTGCATTAATTACAAAACATGCATTTTTGTTTGATGATATTCTGAAAGTTTGAATTGTATCATCCCAAAATAAAACTAAAGACCTTGATTTAGTTAGACAAGGCACATTGAGAATCGGAAGACGGTTTCGGTCCGCTTTGGTACCCCACTTTGGTTTGTCAAATAGGATAACGTCAAGCTAACTTTGGTACACTTTTTGTTTACTGAAATTGGTAGCTTTTGTCTTGCTTTTTAATTGTAAACAAACAAAGTTGTTGGAACCAACCAAAGCAGGCCGAAATCGCCTCAAATATGTTTGGTTTTTGCGCATGTCATCACTCGTAGACCAATCATTGTTTCTGGAATTAATGAGATTTGTATTACTAGGTTCCATGAGCGATAGTTTGCTTACTTTTAACTTATCTTATAGTAATTTAATGTTAATTTCAAGTCATACAAAATAAAATTAATAATTTTACCAGCCTTTTTGATCAGGTTCCATTTCGAACCTGCTTTGCGACTCTGTAAGCCTTCGCTTCTTCTTTTTTTGAACATGTCCATCTACGAAAAACAACGTCGAAGCTACCAGACACGCAATCACACCGATGCAAGCTAAAGCGAATGACCAACCAAAGAAATTATTTTCATGCCCGGGCATCCAGCCATTTTTATTCCCCAATGCCGCAAATATGATTACCGCTATACCTCCAGTAATCCCCCCTAATAGCAAAATCCAAGAATTTATTATTATAAGCGTAATAAAGTGTAGTTGATCAGGTCCGCAACATAAGAAATATATCAACGTTAGAACAGCTGCAATTATAACGCATATGAAACAAACGGTAAAAAAAAATTGCGTAGCAACCATAAAATCGGGAATAAGAAATCCTCTTATTTTATCGTATCCTGTTGTAAAAGGATCGTAAATCCACCTGCACCCGACAAAAAATCGTTTGTAAGCTTGGTCTTGATGGTAAGGATCTGGTAGTGATCTGAAGCAATGGACCCATAATCCGAGTCGATCTAGTCGAGCTCCTGTTATCCTGTAGTCTGACACTAACCAACTTGGAGTGGCGAAGGCTACGAATATTGTTACAAATGCTACTACGAAAAATCCTATGGCGACATGACCTGCCAGGGAACGCTTCTTGACCTGAAAAAGAAAAAAAATATCTACATGAGAATAGACGTTTTTTGTGCTTGTAAAATAAATACGCTGCATTACATCCTTCTGCTATTATTCATGGACGTTTTTTTCTGAAATACTCAAATTATTAATGCACTGCGAACCCAGTTGGTATAAATACGTTTGGGAAAATGCCCTCATTGGTTGCTGAGTTTTTGAACCTACCGGATCCAAAAGAATATACAGGTCACTGTTATAGAAGGTCTTCTGCTTCTTTGCTGGAAGATTCAGGAGCAAATATAACGGAGATAAAAAAGAACCTTCTACCTACACAAGTTATGAAAAAAGGCAACAAATAATAATCTTGGGAGTTTAAAATAATTGATTTGAGAACTTTTTGACCTCCAAACGTTCAAGGTTGTTTTTAATTAGTAAAATTAAGTGAAAAATCTAAACAGCAAACGATCACGATTCACTAATTAGGTACTTGTACCCATTTACTGTGGTGTATCCACTTAACTTAAACATCGTGCACTAATAAAACTCACGTGTTTTATATATACTTTAATAATTATGTTTTAAGCGGTTTTACATCATATTCACTTACTTAACTATCATACTAGTATTATATATATATATATCGAGTCACCGTGGCATAGTGGACGGAGGTTGAGAGCAGACTGTCTTCACTACGTTTCCATGAGCCTGTGCTCCTTGACTTGACACCGTTGCCAACCTTCTAATATGTCCGATATTACATTTACCATAAATTGGAAATTTTAAAACTTTTACTATCACTTTTTAAACTTCGCAATATCCCTAACTGTTTATTGTACTTGTACTTTTAATTTAAATTTTTCACAAACACGAAAAAAAGATAAAACCCAGTACCTAGTTACGTTTTGACGAATTCGATCAACTTTATTGTTAAATATATTTAATCACCTCATTTGGGCTTGTCTATCGGTATTTTATGTGGGTCAACATAAAAGTAAATGAACATTTAGAACAATTATTACGATTATATTAAGTCACAACCATTATATTTATTTAAATCAAGAAAATAATTGGAATATGTACGTAATACATTAATAAGAAAAGATACCTATTATAAGTTGACTCATTACAGTATCTATTAGTCCATTTAAACACATAATATCCATGATTGTTTATGAACAACCTGTGACTCATAATACAAAACACCTATGTTTCTATTTCTGAAAGACAACTTTCATAATTTGTTTAAATATTATAATAACAAACAACAAATACTACATTTAAACCTCATGTTTACCTCTTCCATGGTGTCGCCCATTGAGTCATCAACAGTTTGCACTACTAAATTCTTCTCAACTCCTATTTAATTAGGATATCCAGAAGGTAATAAAGCAAAGAAGTTTTCAGGAAAATTGAAAACGTTGTCGTAAGATAAGCATGCAAACACAAACAAAACAAAAATCACAACGACCGAACTTTTCGTGTCAACAGGCAGGCGCACGGCGATTCATAGTTGTTGTTCATTGACCACACCTGTAAAGAGCACATAGCCACATAACACCACAATAAAAAACTTTTGCTTCGCCATAGTAGTCGCCATCGTTTACCTTATCCCCTCTAAGACGAACAGTGGCGTAGCGTATTATACTGTTGATGGATTGAAAGGGTCACATTTATTTTAAAAATTTAGGAAAAGTTATGATAGAAAAGAATTATTTTTACGGTCGTTAAGGTATAAAATCATAAAATTAAGAATAATTCCCATCGTTCTAATGCGATTCAAAAAAGAAAATATGAAAACAATATGATATAATATACCGAAGTATGAACTGATAAGATTTTTCCTAACACTGAAACGTATTGCCTTTACTATTCATTTTCTGGAAGATGCCGGGATCCACCAAACTGGACGGGCATAAAACTCGGCAGCTTTGCTCAGTTCGTTGCCGACTGTTTCTTGTTGAGAATTTCAACGTTGCTCTTTGTTACATATCCAAGGTGTTACCAAATGACACTTAACACGTTTGCATGTAGATACCTTTCGTAAAATTGGACAAAATGATATAAGGATTGAGGGTCCAGCTTATTTAATTTTCAAAATACAGGGTGTTAAAGTTATGAAAAATTAATTTGATAACTTTAGAATGAATGAATATATTGATTTGACATTTGGCAGGCTGTTTTTAAATGTAAAAGGGCAGGGCCGGCGAAAGGCTAGTTTAACGCCCGAGCAAAAGGCAAATTTTCCGCAAAATAACAGAAGAAAATTATTTATTAAATATTAAAAAAACTAATAATGACACTTAATTTTACACATTTTCTTGTGCTCTAGTTTATTATTGATATATTTTTATATTAGACACATTTAGTTCTTGCCAGTTTTATATTAACTATCTCTTGATTTGGGCGCCGGCTCTGTAAAAGGGCATATTTTTGATGGAAAAACATGTTTCAATTCTTGATCCAGAGGTGTACATTTGAAAGAATATGTCACCTTTCCCCTCACATTTTTTACGCCACTGGCATTTGAAGCTATTTTTATTTTATTTTATATTCCTCAATGGTTTTTACGTGAAAAACGCATAACCTTTACATATCAAAAAATTGGTAATTTTTAAGATATTTAATGAAGTCTGCAAGATCACTTTTTATTAATGAAATTAAAAAAATATATTTCTTAATAACTACCAAACTACTAATGGTTAGAATATGTAACAAAAACTATTCTGTGAAACAGCAATGCATCTAAAACATCGAGAGAAAATTGTTGAATATACTTTTCGAAACTTTTGTGATTTTATTAACAAAAATATTAATGAAAATAAAAAATAAGATAGTTACAAAGTTAAATAATATCATATTGAAACATAATTTCTCACTAAGCAGCCAACAAATTACAAGGTATGTTCAAAATTTTGTCCATTTACATTTATACATAATCTGCAACGTTTTCTCATTTAAAATCGCATACCTTGGAAAGACTGGCGATTTGCTGGAAATAATTTCTGTACCAGCATGTAGACAAGGGACTTCATATAACCCTGCTTCAAAAACACATCGAATATCTTGAAAACCACATATTTTTTGATATGTAAACGTCATCCATTTTAATTTTTCTTAACTTTAACACCCTGTATTTCGAAAAGTAAATAAGCTGGACCCCTCAATCCTTATATCATTTTATCCAATTTGATAAGAGGTTTATACATGCAAACGTTGTAAGTGTCATTTGAAAACACCCTGTATGTATGTGATATCTTTATGCCAACAGAAGTACCTACTTACGCCTATGTCTAATAAAGGATCTATTGTATCTTAATCATCACTCGTAGACAAACAATAAAAAAATAGAAGAAAAAAAAGTCAACTTCTCACATTTATTTTACTTTGGGAAATGTTGAGAAATACGTTATTACGTTCCAAGGTTCAGGACTCACCGGTATGTAAATATACTTGAACTACTTCGGAGAAAAAATAATAGACTTGTTAAAATATAAAAATACTTTATTTTGTACAAAAATTAACAACAAATTAGTATCTGCTCGAAAACAGATATTCAATATACACTGCTGTTGAAACAAATAATAAAAAATAATAATCTTTTTATAATATATAAAAATTGGACGGAAAGCCGCTACATATTTTTAAAAATATATTCGTAAAATATTACAACGGATTATATAAAAGGTTAACATTATTTTAAGAGAGACATCTTGAGATTCATTTCTTTCATAAAGGTATAAGTGACTGAAGTACACCAAATTATCAAAGTAGGATTCCATTTTTTTAAATGTTCCATGCAAAGTAAATTATGTATCAGTAAATAAAAGTTCTTTATCAACATGTATCTACTTGAATATACTTACTTTTATATCTTTTTCAAAAAAAGTGTGTCTTATACAAAAATAAAATTCAAACTAAAAGCAACAATGACCTAGATTCGTTTCACAATGTTGCTGTAACGTATTTTTAACAATGGCTTCATTATAGGTTGAGAAATAAAAATCCACAAAAGTGGTTTATCATAAAATATTTCTAAATGCATTCACAAGAAACAATTAAAAAGATGTAGAGTATTAGAATAAGAGATTGTGCGTATAAACTGGAACATGCTATAGAACCTCAGTGCACAACACCTAGGGCTGTATTCTTCAGTGAGGAAGTGAAGGTTCCCTAGACAAACAGATATTTTGTTTTTGTCACAGCAGTGACAGAGTAACCATGCAAAATGAAGAAAAAATGTGTTGTCTCGGGAAGCTCTCCTCACTCGGTCAATAATATAGGAAACTATTATAGATTATATAGTCTATGGATCGTGAGTGTTTTCTATAACTTAGCAAGGCAGTGTGTAATTTAAAAATAGTCTAGGTAATATAAAGCAGTGAATACGTTATTAAACAGAGTAAAATCAGATTATAAAAATTTGTACAGTTTTGGAATAAATTAGATTTAGTAAATATTTTCCATTTTTTTTTAAATGCACAATAATGTGTATGTAGGTACACAATTTTATTGGTATGTTGTGATGTGCAAAGGGCCTTTGAATCACATTCCCTTTAAAAAATTACACTCTAAAAAGGCCACTCGCAGAATTATGATAAACCCCATCATCAATTCAAGTATATGCACAATAATAAAACTTATAAAATTGGAATAAGCTACTCCAAAAAAATTAGTCTACTCGTAATTATTAATTACTGCACACACCAATAGTATTAGGCAGATATATTAACACAACTGTACTTTTGTAAAGTCAAAAATATTATTTATAAATAAAATAGCTGCTCAAGTTGAAAAATCTCTTAAAAAATCAGTCAATATAAATCTAAAATGTGTTAATAAAACTGCATAAATCTTGAGATAAATTTCAACTAACTTGATTGATCTAAATATCAGTATGATGTGGAGGAGCATTTGGCTTGTAAGGATCCATTGTATATTGAGCCGGAGGAGTCCTTTGAGAACTGCCACCAAATCTTCTATATTTAGCTTTTCTTGCTTCAATCAAAAATAAGGCACCGGAAGGAATTAATAAGAGAGATCCAATGCAACCAAATGCAAAGGACCAACTCAAGTCATTATGTTGCCAATGTGGCATCCAATCTCGATTATCACCATTAGCTCCAAAGATGCAAACCGATATGAACCCACATATTCCTGCTAAAACTAATATTGATCCGTTGCTAAGTAACAAAAGCAGGTATTTATCATGGTCTCTACTGCAGAAACAATACATCCAAGTCAAGAAGGAACCAACCAAAACTAGTGTTTGGCAAAGAGTGAAGAAAAACTGAGTTGCTATAAAGAAACCTGGTAAAAGGAAATCGAATATTATGTAGTATTCTTCTTCAAAAACCCACCAGCAACCAGTGAAACGATAATCATAATGATGTCGGAAGTCCTCAAAGTTTCTAAAGCAAACTTCCCAAAGTCCTGCAAACAAAATAAAATATTTTTGAAAATGTCACCAATATAACTGAAAAATTAAGTCTGAATTAGAAATGTAACCATCTAATGTTTCCAGACAGCAAAACATGACTTTTTAAAAGAGTTCCATTTCTTGGTGTATGGTGTTAAATACTCTGTTGATCCTCTTAGTTATATTTTTGCCTAATTTACTTCCATACTCTTGTTTGTTATTATACATTTTATTATAATGTACACAGTATATACTTGATCATATGATTGATTAAAGATTATAATGATTATTATTTTAAATAACCAAATAAATGTTTACTGATAATGACAAGCTTCTGCTGGAGTGCATAAAAATCTTGGACAGGTGTTTCTATTATTAGTCATTAATGTTTCACCATAACAAGAGCCACTCCTTTGACATAACATTTTTTTAAAACTTACCAATACGTATAAACTTTGGATCTTCAATTTTACCGTCGTTCACTAACCAATAAGGTGTACAAAAAGAAATAACGACAAAAATACAAGCTATTGTAGTTAAAATTATAGCACAAATCCCAGTTTTTGATTTTATCGCCATTTTTGTATCGCACTCTTTTTACAGGTGTCAGGTGTCACTTTTCCAACTGCCTGTTTTATTTTTTATAAAGTGCCTTTCAACTAACGTTTACTCAACCACTATATACATGGCCTTTTATTATCATAGCTCATTCGATACAGTACACTTTTTTTTAGTTTTTTTCGAACCAACAGATGTTCCAGAAGCAAAAAAACCGTTCAATTCTAAATATAGGAAAGCCATAAAGTTTATAACACCAAATCTAAATGAACTCTATGAAATAGCAGATATACTCAATATCAAATACAGTAAATCTCCATTTATAAAAGACGTCAGTTTATTGTCAAAAGAAGTAGTTAATTACGTGGATAATGTTATCGTTACTCTGGGCTCAGAAGGAATTTTAGTTGTGAGAAAAGGATTAGCATCAGATCCATTCCTGCAGAAGCCATTAAGCTCTGTCTGTTCTGCACGACATTATCTCACTTCACCAATAACAAATTTGGTAAATGTAAGCGGCGCAGGGGATTGCTTTGCAAGTGGTTTTATTACAGCACTGATATCTAATAAATCTGAAGAAGTCAGTGTATCTGTTGGATTCGCCGCCGCAAAATTGGCTCTATTTAGTAAAGCCGCAGTGCCAAAGTATATATTTGATCATTCACATATAAGCTGGAGTACTCCAGCTAAATATGTTACTGTCGTATGAAATACATTAAATTGAATTTTAAAATTATCTTATTATTTATCCTAATAATTTCGGTCAATAGGTAAATAGTGCCTTAGGTAAAGGTAAGAAGTACGCCTCCTATCGCCAAGTTAACCAGTCGATATTCCTCGACTTGTATTCCAAGCCATGAGGTAACAGTTAACCAACCACACAAACCAGCTCACCGAGATAGTTTGACAGGGTAGTTATCTTGTTAGGTGTGTTTAAATTAATATAATAATGCTTTGATTATTGATTAACTTGGAAGAGATGTTTTATTGAATAAAATATGAAACGAGTATAAGTACAAAGACATGTATAACCTAACTGCTGACGTATGTCAACTCTTCTTCTCTTACAATGTCGAGTCATAGAGTTCGTTCTCGAATACAACCTTACACTATAAACAACATATACCCTGTTCAAAGCGAGCGCCTAAAAAGAATACGCAAAAGTATTTAAGTGAACAGGGCAACTAATTTACTCGAACAAATTCCGTAAAAAGAACACATCAATTTCATATTTTTGTAAAAATGTGACGTCCATAGTTAGCACTTCTAATGAGTGACCTCTCTATCTTATTGCAGTATTCTATGATTTACATTTCCGGAACCTGAATTGTCACTGTCATTATTTCGTATTTGAAAAAACGGCGTGACGTCTTCACAGAGAAAAAAGCAGCTTATCTTTTACTATATATTTTTGTGTATATGTATTTATATTGAATAATTTCTCCGGGAATGAAACTTTTGGTTTGATTAATTACTAGGTTTTATACAATCTTTATGGTGTATTTTGGGAATTGAATTTTTTTTTATACAGTTGTTGTTTTTTTAGATATGAACATCGCCCTTTGATTGGCCTAGGAGATGAACAATAAAACGAGGAAATCACGCAACGCACTTCGACTGTTTGTCAAGATAAAACGTGAATCACGAAACCCGTTTTCGCACCCTTTTTCGTTTTTTTGAGACTCACAGCACGAAGAATAAAACTGAGAAAAGCAGGAAAATTCACAAGGCAGAAGAAATGAGATGATCGAAGAAGACCGATAGAGTGACAGAGACCAACAGAAGACAAGGTGAAACTGATAGTATACGCATGTCGAAAGTAAGTAACTGGAAAGTGTAATTAATGTGCCGCTATCTCATTGCACTCAGTCAACAATGTCAATGCAGCCAAGTTTCAATTATAAACTGACATTGTTAAGTGAAATGTAAATGGCGCCATACTAATGACACTTTCTAGGTACCTATTTTTCTCATAGAGATAATATACATAGAGTAGGCATGCCATAGGGGCTCGTGTAAGCGTATTCGTCCACCCATTAGAAAGAGATGGACAACCAGTTTGGTAGTACTTTCTCTTTCTAATATAACATACAGCTTAGGGCGCGTTGTATCTCACACCTAAACTCGGTTTAATTATAACTGATGTTTAGACTGATGTAATTAATGATAATAAATAAATCAATACGTCACAGTCTAAATATCAGTTATAATTAAACCGAGTTTAGGTGTGAGATACAACACACCATTAGTCTTCGCGCATGTGGTTCACGCGATGTTAGAGAGAGACAGCATCACCAATTTCATTCGCCATCTCTTTTTATTGCGTGGACGCTTCCGACTATAGGTTGCCTACTCTATGTTTAATATCTCTATGATTTTTCTACCTCAAAACTACTTTCGACACGCGCCGCTAGATCGCACTATAATTCGATCCATGGAGGTATGTAATGGAATCTTACGTACTTAGCTGGGAAGTATATCATTACAGTCCAGCCTTTGTTGAGAGGCCGGAGGCGCCATGTCCGTTAAAAGCCGTGGCTGTAATGATCGCTTACTTACAAGCTTTTAAGAACATTAATTTTAAGAAACTCAAAACTGTATTTATATTCTTGCTTTATAAATTTGTTTGTGCTCCTTTACGAATAAATATAATTCAAAAGGAAAATTAGCTTTTTATTATTTCCCTCGCCCCTTTCCTCTCTTTAACACTTTCTTCAATAAACGGTACTGATTGTTGATAGATTGCTCTGGGATTCACACGAAAGTGGCGCCATCTATCAAAAAACCCGTGAACTAAAAAAAAGTGGCGCCATCTATCAAAAAACCCGTGAACTAAAAAAAATTAGTTCACGGGTTTTCCGATAGATGGCGCTGTTTTTCTGGGATTCACACGAAAGTGGCGCCATCTATCGGAAAATCCGTGAACTAATTTTTTTTAGTTCACGGGTTTTCCGATAGATGGCGCTGTTTTTTCTGGGATTCACACGAAAGTGGCGCCATCTATCCAAAAACCCGTGAACTAATTTTTTTTAGTTCACGGGTTTTCCGATAGATGGCGCTGTTTTTTCTGGGATTCACACGAAAGTGGCGCCATCTATCAAAAAACCCGTGAACTAAAAAAAATTAGTTCACGGGTTTTCCGATAGATGGCGCTGTTTTTTCTGGGATTCACACGAAAGTGGCGCCATCTATCCAAAAACCCGTGAACTAATTTTTTTGAGTTCACGGGTTTTCCGATAGATGGCGCTGTTTTTTCTGGGATTCACACGAAAGTGGCGCCATCTATCCAAAAACCCGTGAACTAATTTTTTTTAGTTCACGGGTTTTCCGATAGATGGCGCTGTTTTTTCTGGGATTCACACGAAAGTGGCGCCATCTATCCAAAAACCCGTGAACTAGTCCATTTTGGAGCTTTATTGAACTAGATTCATGAATGCAATCTATCGAGTGCAAACGGAAATGTAAATAAAAATACGATAGTAAAATAAACTTTTATTGAAAGAATTACAGGTAGTTTTACAACGAGATCACACTATCTATAAAATTGATAGTTTCACATACCTTCATGTCGCCTTGGATTCTATCGTAGTGCGACGAAAACACATGCATACAATGGTCATAATAGATGAAAAGGATGAAACACACATTCATTCATTTGATTGGGTTGTGCTCAACAGCCCAGGCACTTCCATTCCAGAAGATTCTTCTATGTAGGCCACTAGTTTGACTGGAGGGATTTTCAGTACTTGTAATGATTGTACTATTTCCTCTCCGTCTGAGTCCATGTAAGTTCTCGCAGAAGCAGAGTGTGCGTTTCATCATAGAGTTCACATTTCCTGCACATAGGTTCACTAACTTCGCCCATTTTGTGCAGTTGTTTCCTCAGGATGCAGTGTCCAGTCACCAGGTCGGTAACTGTCTTCAAATGTCTCTTACCCAGTTTCAATAGCCAGGTTGAGAGTTCCTTGTCTATCTATTTGTATGGAGGTGCCCTTGTGTCGACCTGGTGTTCCCTATCTAGCCAGTTCCCGATTTCCCCTCTTATGCAATCTTTTGTGATTCCACAAAACGGTTCCGGACCTATGAAGTGCCTGGGCTATCAAGCCCAGCCCAAACATATGAATGAATGATGCTCTTTTCCAAACCCTATGTACCTTTTTGTACATACAATTCACAGAAAAATATAAATTAACATAATCAGAAGCTTCCAATTTCTAATGGTCGTAACTAATTATGACATTTCACATTTTTGTGTAATTTTCGAGTGACACGTCTTGTTGGAAAAAGGAAGGCAGAGAAAACCAACACTTACAATTATTCTTTCTCTAGGACTGTGCATTTAAAAATATATCTTTATCGATATAATTGTGAACGATAGATATACATTTTCCTATTATTAACAATACAACAATAGTTATTAAATTAGCAAAAGCAAGCATCTAAGAAAATTAAACAAATCATGAACATATCGATAAAGACATATTTTTTTGATTGTCTACAATACAATTGATGAACTATCATCAATATAGCCCAGTCCTAATATATACACCATAATTTTATGATTATGGTTTCATTTTGCTTTTTTTAAATTGCAATAACTACAATAAATATTGCAAAACAATATAAAATCAATCAAATATAATTATTCAAATCCTTTTCGTCTTCTCCATTTCTTCAAACAACTGGATTATTGCTATCGATACCATCTGGGATCCTAAAAAAAATAACATGATGAGTAAAATCCAGTAACAAGAAACTGATGTTACATGAAAAGAAGCCACTAGACTATATACACAGGATTAAAAAATGAACATAATCAGCAACTTCCACTTACTAATGGTCACTGTCAATTATGCACTTTTCCCAACCCTATGTACCTTTTCATACAAACAATTTACAGAAAAATGCAAATCAACGTAATCAGATGCTTCCAATTTCTAATAGCTATAACTAATTATGTTATTTTCTGTTCTTGTGAGTTACATTTCAATAGGACAATGGGTACCATTCATTACAGCGGTCACAACAAAACAAATATTATACATTGACAATGAACATTTACTAAAATATTATGATTATGATATTATGGTTGTATTTATTCTGCATTTTCCAATCCTTCATCCCGAATCCTTTAATCATTACCACCTATATTCAATACCTACAAAAAATTTGACCACAATTATACCCCCTCTACCTTATCTGACAATAAGTAAGGAACTTTTCCAATATTCTAATAAAGCTTGCAAGAAGTTAGACATTACTTATCTATGTCAAAAAGTTTCTCTACAACTTCATAGCAAATATCCAGACTGTATCAGCCAAATCTTTCAAGTCTCCGAAGAAGAAGCCCTTTGCCTTTATGTTCCAGTTTCAATCCATGATGTACTAATAGAAGCGATGACAACCTCTCATTATATTGGCATCTTTCCGTCATCAACGAAAATTTCAACTCAGTGTTCAACTAGCAACATTCAAGTTCTACATGGTGTTTATCTAATCGAAGTTCCACTAGGATGTGAATTTATCACCCCCTACGAAAACTACTTCAATTCCAAAGAAATAACAATAGAAGAACCCCTCACTCTTCCAAAAATTCAAACAATTGTTCATTATTCCTCTACAAAAACCAAAACAATCAAATTAGAAAAAATTCATCTAGACGAACTACAATGCATTCATCAAGAACAACAGCTTCCACAAACATTTTCTTATGAAGACAGCTCTTTCAACATCACTTACTTTTGGACGACCCCTGTATTCATCATTATAATAATTTGTATATGTATAATAATCTAAAAACACTTTAAAAGAAGCAAGAAACAAATCAAGAAAGAAGAACAAGAAGTTCCATCAACAAGCACTCAAAATTCATCAGTTTTATTCGTCCCTTATAAAACTTCCTCAGGGGATGGAAAAGTTACATTTCAATAGGACAATGGGTACCATTCATCTCAGCGGTCACATCTAGAACATTCATAGTGCAGTGTCAGCAAGATTCGAGGACAATCAAAGTTTATAAATAAGATAGGAGAGTAATTAATATTCATTCTGGCATAAGTTATTTCATAATCATAGTTGTATCATAAATATTTTATTTAATCTTTTTTACACTTATATTATATTAGTTTCATTGTATAAATATATTTAATATAATTTGTTTTTAAAAAAGCAAATTTCGAATATTAAAATATAATTTGTGTAATTTTAACATGTCAAGTTGAAAATATTGTGTATGTACACATAATAGAAGTGACACTCATTGAGGAAGCAAATCAAGAGAATACCATGCGTGACTTGAAGAGAAATCATTCTATATCATATAAAAAATAAAGCAAACATTCCATTTTAGACCTAATAGAAACATATTTGGCAAAAATTCAAGTGATAAAGTTATATTTTAATGTGAGATATATTTTCCAATAAGCAACCTCTATATGCTCCTTAAGTTAGGTTAGGATGATATTAGGATATAATAATTTCATATAGGTACTTAGTTACAGTACCATATTTTTTTAAAACATGTAGTAACTTCATTGAGGTTTTAAAGTTATTATATCACAATCTTTGAAAGTGTGTTGTTGCTTTATTTTCCAGAAAAACAAACAAATTCTAAAATTATTTCAACTAGCAGCAGTATGTTATTCTTTTGAACTATTTTAATTTACAAATAAGACTTACCAAGGACTACTAAGAATGAATCAGAAGTCTGGAGGACCTCCTTTTATTGCTTATTGTACATTATGTTGTTCTACAATACCCTACTGGTCCAATAAAAATGGTACTCTGGTTATTGAAGCAGCTTTCTCGATGATAACTTGTAGACAATCATATATCTGAAATAGAATAAAATATTTACAATTACTACACAGAAATTGAGGAGAAAGAAGAAATAGCCCATAGGCTTTTCTAAAAGCTTATCATTTTAATCGGGAATATATTTTAGCAGACGTTATTTCTCCCTATCATAATATCAAGATGAACAATTTTCACATAATGATTAAACGGTGTGAGCCGGTATAGTAGTATTTATAGATGAATAAAAAGGTATCAAATATATCAACCTCTATTTCAACATACCTATCTGTTTTTCTACAGCCTTTGGATCAAGTGTAATCTTGTACGTAAATATATTAATAGTATAGTTCTGGTCGACTTCGCGACCCTCGGAATTTTATGTTAATTTTAATTCACGGAGATATTCTTTAAAATATATAAGCGTGCACAAAAATAGTATAGCGGCTTTTTTCTTACTGGATACATCACGCCACTTTTACAAATATGAAATGACATGACAGTGACAATTCAGTTTCCGGAAATGTAAATCATAGAATACTACTATAAGATAGAGAGGTCACTCATTAGAAATATTGTTCGATGCTGTCATCCATGGATGAAAGCTTGTACCGTAAGTGACTTCTGTGTATAAAAGAAGATAGTGATTGTTGGCTGTATACTACATATAAAAGAGACCAGCAAATTATGTCACTTTTCTAACCAAATTTTAAAATATCAACCAAAAAAAAATTAATTTTTTGAAAATATTGAAAGCATGGCTATCCGTTTAGGTACTGCACTAAAGGAATTAAGAATTCATTTGTGTCAAACCGGAGCTGCCAGTAAAGGAGTCAGGTAACGTACCATTTATTAGGTTATGTAACAAAAGCGTTGACAATCATTTTCTAGAGAGTTTGTTGAAAACCACTACGTAAACCTTAAATCCAACAATCCCAAGTTTCCTATACTTATAAGAGAATGCTCTGGAGTCGAACCAAAACTTTGGGCCAGGTTTGGTAAGTGAAATTATTTATACTTGACGTGTGTCCGTATTTATTATAGATATTTTAAAAATTGCTTTTTTATTCTTACTAATTAATATACTGCATAATAGAATCCAATGCTATACTCTTTTTTAGCTATGGGAAAGGAAAAATGTGTGACATTGAAAGATTTATCTGCCAAGGATGTTCTTAATAGAATTGAAGCAGTTTCAAGAAGTCAATAAACCAAAAATGTATAAAGTAGATATTTGTATTAAGCTTTAATAAATATGCAGAGTTATTAGGTGGATATTCACTTGTTATAAATTGATTACTTTTTATTGTGAAAAGTATATAAACAGTGTGTCAGCAAATTCATATTTAATGTTATATTTTGTTAGTTCTTGAATATTTTTATAAAAAAAACAATGGGAAAAATTAATGCATCAAATAACTTTTGAAAATATCTATTAAAATTTTATTCCTTATAAAACTTAACAACTTTTAATACTCGGTAAACCAAATAGTTCCAAAGGTGCATTGTCTAATCTGTCTATAACAGCATGTGCATCTTTTCTAAGTTCTTGTGCTACATGTTCATCTGGAATCATCACAGCTTGCATACCTGCACCAATAGCAGCTTTTACTCCATTTGGAGCATCCTCAAATACTAAACACTTTTCAGGGTCAGGTGTATCCAAAAATCTACAAAAAATTTCAATGTAATATTCAACAATCATGAAGAATATAAATCTCCTTTACCTTTTTGCACACACTAAAAATATATCAGGAGCTGGTTTCCCCGATTTAACTTCAGGATCACTACCACCACAAACAATGTGATTAAATAATGAAAAGAAATCTTTATGTTTTTGGGTTTTTAATTCAAAACTTTCATGTGACGATGAGGTAGCTACTGCGATTGGAATATTTTTTGAGTGCAGATGTTTTACTAATTTAAGAGCACCTGAAAATAAAAATAAAATTAAATAATTTACAGAAAATTGTGGTTAATTGTTTTTTTTTGTATCTTTCACAGGTACCTTATAAAAACTACAGTATTTTTTCACTATCAAGATAGCTCAATCTACAACAAAAACAACTATGCTACGAAATTTTTTAAGCAACTGATTTACCTGGAATCAACTGAACATTAGCCATATATTTGTGTGCTGTTGTTCGAAATTCTTTTTGAAAACTATCAACTGAAATTGGTAGATTCATTTCTTCAACAGCAATTCTACTAGAATCCCTCTCAGGAGTTCCTATTACTTTACACTGTATTTGTGGTGAATATACCTTCCCAAATCTAGTAGCAATATTTTGTATGGCCCTTTTGTAAAAAATCTCCGTATCTAAAAATATAAACAATCATAGTTACCTGGCATTAGCTCACAATCAGGCATGAGGATTTTATATTGTTGCATTGCTTGAATGTAATATTCCTCAGGTGTCATAGGTAATTCGTAAATGTTTACAATTCTTACAGCCATTTCAGAACCATGTAACCCCATCATTTGGGTTTTTACGTCCCAGGTAAATGTTTTTCCATATTGATCTAGGATATTTTGAGTGGCTTTTGTATATAATGTCTCAGTATCTAAAAAGTGATGTGTTTCTTCAACATTCTATTTTACTTTTCCTAGTTCTTCATATTTTTAGTAATTGTAACTCTTTCAAGCATACAAATAAAGTTACACAACCTTACAAATAGTAATAAAAAATGTGTTATTACCTAAAAGAACACCATCCATGTCGAATATTACATGTGTAACTCGTTTTAACGGTCTGCAGGCACTCATTTTCTTTTAATTTAAATTCTTCTTCAATTATTTATCAACAGTTCATATCTCGAAGCAGAATACTTGCACTATCACCTAGGCTTATATGTTCAAGGTCACTCAGGACATGTCATTTTCATCTGTCAATCTATCCATTTTCCTGCCATGTTCTTTATCTTTAGTATCTACACGTATTACCATAATGATGTAAGATGTCAATTTTTACGAAGAACAAGAACGTTGAAATAATAGTGTTTCCTATTTATGAGAATCCAATAAAATCCTAACACTTTAATAGTTATTTACCCAATGATAAGGGTTATTAACAACTCAAATGTCGACTGTACAGGATGTCTGAACAGTAGTTCATTTCATATCTACAAGTTTTTGTGTATGTTTGGTTGCCTACATCATTCATCAAAAGAGCATTGATGTATAGTTTTTGGTATGTTTGGTTGCCTATACCGAAATCATGCATTTTCTTCAAGTTAAAAGCGAAGAAATTCTCAAGATTTGGCAACATCGTTGCATCAATAACAAGTATGCTCGCCCCTACTCCAGTAAATTTTCTTTTCTTCCAGCCCTCTCCAGAAATTGAGTCGACGCAAGCGCAAATTACCCCACTGCACACTATCTTAAAAATTAAAGGTACATAAAAAATAAAACAGTTTGCAAGGCTAATGTGCGCATGTAACCAGTCTTCTTTCAGTCAGTCGTATTTCAGCGTTCGAGAAGAGAATCGGTTAAAATCTGTAGATTTGTTAGTTTGCCGGTCGCCGAACTCAATAAAAGTGTGTCTAGTGCCTTAGAAATGGATTTTTAAATAGAAAGAGAAATGAATAAAGGCCTATTTTTGAATTAAATTAGTTTGTCATGGCTGTGATAAGTAGGATTGTAATACATATGCTTAAAAAAATGAACGAACAACAACGGTTAATTCCGATACTTTTGTTTTTCGTGTTATGTGGGGTTGCAACTTCACAAGAAACGAGAAATTGTGAGGCGGCCAAAAGGGCGATCGAGGAGAAATTGAAAGTACAATATACGAAAATACCCGATACACCTCAATTAGGTGAGTTTATTGAAATATACAGTTTTTTTTGTACCTACAACGAATAATAAGTCACTTTTTTTTTAATCAACCGCTAAAATTATATGTTTAATTACAAATTAAGAGTAGAAAAAATTCAAATAAATTAATTATGTATAAATTAACTCATACAACAAACGTTACTATAGGAACGAGGGATTAGAAACAAAAATATGACAGAACGACAGTGTGTTTATTATCTCTGATGTGGATATTTTTTCATATTTTAAATTTTGTATATTTTATTTTTTTCATTTTATCTAAATTTCTTATTAAATGATGTCTTAACTTTCAATCCTGTACGGAAAAGTGTCACTTACTGCACTAGTTAGGAAAATTAAACCCGTGCCTATATATTTTTAACTGTATAAGTATTTATTTGATAACTTAAGATTTTAATCATTGAGATTTTTTGTAGACATGTTTAATGGTATAATAGGTTTTGCTCCCATGTTTTTAAAATTATTTTCGAGATTTTGTTTTCGAAGTAATTCAAAAGGCACTAACCCGAAAGAGATTTGTCAAATGTTTCAATGTAGAAGCTCTAGTATAGTATGCCAGGAAGAGCCGACCCTAATTTGCCCTTCAACGTTGTGAGCATTTGAACATTATCCATCGTCTGGAAAAACGTTCTATAGGGTTATACAGCAACACAGGAAAGTTTGTCGATTCCCGATCAATTTGAAAATATCACCGATGTTAGTGAGTAATGTATACGTTTATGAGACTTCGTTATACTTAAATCTGTACCTAATATAAGTAGTAGAAAAATGTGGTATAAAAATTGAAGATATAGGTAGTTAGTTTTTGTACAAATTAAACAACAAAAATACGGGTAGTATCTAGAAAATTTCGACCACGGAACCATAGCTACTAAGAAGTATCATAAATCGACTCTAATATTTTTATTTTGTCCTAAAATTATCATTCAACACGAAATTTGAAACACCCTGTAGGATACAGAAGCTGCAATAGAAGGGGTATCAAAATGTAGCACCATGCTTTACGAACATGAAGGATATCTTTTAAAAGCGTGTAACTTCTTTAATAACGGAGATAATAGTGTGAATAAAAAACAAGATGATGTTACATTTTGACACCTCCTACTGTAGTTACTACAAGGTGTTTGAAATACCAAGTAAAAAACAAATATTGACATTTATGCACCCAGCGAAATTTCAAGCACAATATTGTTACATGAGAATTGACATAAACACAACCACGTTTGAAAATGTGTAAAATTTTTGATTGTCGTATTTTTTTTTGACGGTCAGTGTAGTTCTGGTCAACTGAAAAATAGTGTCGTTGTTTCTCTCGTGATAAATTTACTGTCGTAGGTATCTTCCGGTTTGTCTATTTGACTCCATGCCCTGAACAAATCAATCAAATAACCAACAGACCGAGGAATAAAAAAAATAAAACCTTACCGAGATATTTGTTATTTTAGTTCTCGGTCGCGAGATGTCTACCGGCTGTGACTGATGTTCAGAGACAGAACGTACTTCAATTTATCAAGGGTATTTTCTGCAAATTTATTTTTTTAGAAATTTTAAATGTTTTTTACTTCTTTAGTTGACATTATCTAACAACAAAACAAAATATAGGAAAGGAAGCTGAATTTTTGTTCTCATACGAATTCTTCAAATCAAGCTTCATTTTACTGGTTGTGAGAACAAAATCTCCTTTTAATACGCCAAATTTATGTATTTTTCAACAAAATTTGCTCTGCAATGAAAAACAATATTTATATTTTATTGGTTTAGCGAATGTCAATGAGTCAGAGATCATATGATTAAATCCCGGAGGACCGTCAATGTTTAATTTACCCTGGGTAAAATGGTATTGGCTCCTGGGTAGCTGTTGCATTCCGTTTCCGTTTTCTAAAATTGGCTTGGCACGTGTGTTTCTTAAAGTCATTTTGTTTATTTGGACTATAACACCTATGAATATTGCTCGCTTTAATTGTACATTGACGAATGGTGTGCTAAGAGACAGAGATGTGCTGTGTATTATTTCTAACTAAGGAGAAGTCGACGTTTTGTTTTTATTTAAATTCCGGAAGTCTTGTTTTCTTTTTATTTATTTGTACAATAACACGCGAGATCTTTGTAGGGATATTTTAATCACTCTATTAAGAACGAAAGTTTGATTTCATTTATCCGATATATAGTTTGTCTTAGCTTTTGCGTGAAATCACCTAAATTACGATCTTAAAAGAATTTAACCTGAAATGAAACTCAACAACAATCTGAGTTATTCCTCGTTTTTACAAATTTTTTTACACTAAACTCAGTATGTATGAATTCAAAATAGCAAGCTCTTTCAAAATCTGTGAAAATATATAGGGTGTCCCATTTAAATTAAAGAAGTTGATGGCATTTCCGGTTAAACCGGAAGTATATTATTAACAAAAAAATGTACATCAGATGTATTTTGTTCCATTGCACTTTCCTGCAAATTTTCATAAATATCGTTCTTTTCGTTTAAAAGATATTTACTTGGTTCCATACTTTATCCCAACCCTGTATATTTCCTTCTGTGAAAGCCAGAATGTTTCTAATTTGGACAATCTAAAAAGGAAGCTAGAAGAAGATGACACCAATATAAATATTAGCCCCCACTTTGGGTCTCAGTGTTATAGAATTACATAAAAATGTAGTTAATTATATACCTACCCATTCAAAGCTGGATAAATTCTGTACATAACGTTATAAAAATTGAAGATTCATACATTCATATTGAAAATAATATAGAGCCTATTGTAATTAATCTTAATGGATACGAAATAGTTCAAAATCTGACACTGACAATACCAACGCCACTGGATAATCAATGTCAGTCAATTGACAAAGTGAGAGGGAACAACACACGCACGCGCTTGCCAATAGGAAGTCAGCTGGTCGCTAAGCAACGAAGGCCTTTCGATAAATTTCACCAATTGAGTTAGTTCGGAGGGCGTGAAAATTATGGTTTTCGCACAACGCTGCCAGAGCTTTAAGAAGCCCATAACAAATTTGGAAAAGTGTTTATCTTTTAATATTCATAAATTGAAAAAATTTTGTTAATAGACAAAATCCAAGAAAACAAGCAAATTAAAGAATTAACGTTAATAATAAAAAGTCCATTTTCTAATTATTATCACTACATTCTTAGCACTTTATCTTTTTCATAGTTAAACGTGGCAATATCGAATGTTTTCGACTGCATTCCTTTCACGTCTTCAGATAAACCTGTCAAACTATATCCACTGAAATGTTAACAAAGCATGTTAAAATTAGAAAAGGACTTTATTTTTTTAATTGTTCCCTTTGCCCTAGTACGGTTCTGTTGTGAATAATTATTAGCCAATTCCGAAGGTAATTGATACCTACCATTCAATACAAACATGTTAATATTCATGTAGAAATTCAACACATCGTTTTCTTGGCTATAGATTTACAAAGGAACCTTTGTGAATACTTACAACGTTTATTATTATTCTTGGGAGTTTATAATTTGTTATTATAAACAACCGGCCATTTTGCCATTCACTGAAACGATTTGCTCGAGTACGTTAAATCTGAAGAATTATTACAACGTCACGATGTATTTTCATTTGTCCAAGTTCTCTCTTATTGTGTACCTGCTTATAGCATGAATTTCAGGACACTCAGTATAAAAGGAAACATTGATCTTTCGAAAAATTTACTAGAAGATAAAATGACGAATAGTTTACTAAAAATAGTTAGTTAGCCGGATATGATTAGTCTAGAAATCTTCATTATCACTATCTTCGGTTCCAATAATGATATTCATCAAGTGTGATGAAACATTGTATGATTAATTCCTACTACCAAAGTGCAGAATGATATTGATCTATTATTAGATCTGCAGCTGAGTCTTGACTCACAATACTTCTGAATAATGTTGGTTTGGCCAGAAATTTTAGACCAAAAGTACAAGTAATTAGCAATACGGCTGATATTTTTTTTTATGAGTACCTCAAAGTATGTAGATTAATGTAAAAAAAAGTTTACCAGTCTATCGATTTCCCAAATAAAAAAAAATAATAAACTTTTTTTTTCGAAATTCTTTGAAATTTCGCGCTGGGAGGAAGGTAGAGAAAAATAAAAAACACCACCGTGTAGGGGAAGTGTTTTTCAATAAAAAAGGTCTGTTGTGTTCTTTTCGTCCGAGCAATGGTTTGTCCGGAAAAAATTCGGTAAACTAAGTATGTGTTCCGCATCCGTGCGACTCTGCTGCACTGCGGAAGACCTACTTTCTGAATCGCGAAAAAACAATATTTAATCAGAATTTTTTTTATTTTTGGTAAGAGTCAAGTTTGTAAATAATAAATAATAGGTAATACATTAATTTTTACATATTTTTATTGGAGAAAGGTATGCAAAAAATTATATTTTAAAATTATAAATTAATCATCTGCATCTTGTGCATTATTATACCTGTTTTCATTTATAAAATATTTTATACCTGGATACTTTTATGCCTTTTCACTATATACATTCTGTTCGTTGAATATTCATCTTCATATTACAGGAGTATCAAATTTTATTTTAAAAAAATAAAGAAGGTTCTTACTCGAATCTATAAAAATTGCTATTTTCGCTTATAATACAAAAAATCATTAAATCCAAAAATGTATGTAAATTAATTAATTTTGTGATTATATATTCTTGATCTTAAAAGTTTCCCCAACATTTCTAGGCAAACCCCATTAAAATTACTTTAGTTTTATTGAAGTTACAGTACTTAATATATATATTTTCTTGTAAATTCAAAATTCCTAAAATTTACAAGATAATGAAAAGTGTCGTATTTCGTAATTAGGAAAAATTAATTATCCGTAAATTTTATTTATGGAAAAGACCTCCTAAATAACAGTTTCCATCGTTCGAAAAATTGTTTCAATTCCTCCTTTTTATATAATATATTTTTTATTGAGATACTTGGTTTTTGATTAGAATATATACAGGGTGTTTCAAAAAAAGGTAACACCGTCTCTAGGATAGGTAAAACACTGAAAAATAATTGGGGTTTGCTTAGTAAATTTTTTTTCTAACGCCATCCGTTTTCAAGATAAAGGGCGTTGAAGAAAATAAAAAATTACACATTTCTTACGATTTTGCCGAAACTACTGGCACCATTGTAATGAAATTTTATACGAATATGTTTTGGAAGCTGATATATCCCATGAATTTGTTTTTATAACTAACTCTCATAGAGGGCGCTAGTTACACGATTCATACAACGTATTATTCAACATAACTTTTTTAAGGGTAGAATTATTAGTCAAAACTCCAAGTGAACATAAACATCGTTTAATTTTACACCAAAAAGGTACTCTTGGTAAAACTCGATATTATGTACCGTTTTCGGAATATTTTGATTTGAAAATTATGAAGTAATAATCGCTCCTCGTATAAACTAATGATAAAGTTCGCTTTTCTCTAAGTTTGCCATGTAAAATTGACATTTATTGATTGTTATGACAATAAGTCAACAATAAATAGAGTTTTGAAACCTTGTTATTTGTAAAATTAGATATTGTTAAACAAAATGTACTCAAATGTTGAATACACCGACATGTTATTAACTTTAGGCGAGTGTTTAGGAAACTCTAGTGCAGCTTTTACGCGTTATGCAGAAAAGTTTCCTAGAAGAAACTTACCAAGTAAAAAAACATTTAGAGCAGTTGAACGACGTTGTCGAGAAACTGGGAATGTAAGACCAAAGAAAATAAATTCAGGTAGACCAAGAACAACAAGAACAATTAATAAAGAAAATATTATTTTAAATTTAGTTGATCAAAATCCAACATTAAGTGTAAGGAATATGGCAAGACAAACAAATACATCTTCTTCAACTACTTGGCGGATACTTAAAGAGCAGCAGCTACATCCTTACCATTACAGACAAGTTCAAGAACTCTTGCCGGACGATCTACCGGTTAGAGTCGATTTTTGTGAAACATTGCGAGAAAGGACAGCCCTCAATCCAAATTTTTTTAAATGTATTCTTTTTACGGACGAGGCCACCTTTACGCGACAAGGTATGTTTAACTCCCATAACGCACACTACTGGTGTGATGAGAATCCACAAGCCAAAAGGGTATCACATTACCAACAATCATTTAAAGTTAATGTTTGGGCAGCAACTTTAGGTAACAGATTAATAGGTTATCATATTCTACCTGGAAATTTAAGTGGTGATATGTACCTTGATTTTTTAAATAATCACTTATTTGAGATATTAGAAGATTTATCGATAAATTAGCGAACATCATTATTTTTTATGCATGATGGAGCTCCACCGCACTTTGATAGAAGGTGTCGTAATTGGTTGAGTAACAATTTTCGGAATCGATGGATTGGTAGAGGTGCAGAAGCTCCGATTCATTGGCCTCCTCGGTCATGCGATTTTAATCCTTTGGACTACACAGTCTGGTCGTATATTAAGGAAAAAGTCTATGCTGCAGAGGTAAATTCTCGTCAAGAATTAATAGACAGAATTAAACGTTACTTTAATGACCTCATAGCTGATCCCCAACCGTTAAGAAGATTAATGGATTCTTTAGAAAAAAGGATAGACTTGTGTATTCGTGAGAACGGAGGACATTTTGAACATTTACTCTAATTGAATTTTATGTTATGTTCTTTGTCTTTATTTTAATTTTCTTATTGTAAGTTTTTTTAATTAATAAATAATTTATCATTAACTTATACGAGGAGCGGTTATTACTTCATAATTTTCAAATCAAAATATTCCGAAAACGGTACATAATATCGAGTTTTACCAAGAGTACCTTTTTGGTGTAAAATTAAACGATGTTTATGTTCACTTGGAGTTTTGACTAATAATTCTACCCTTAAAAAAGTTATGTTGAATAATACGTTGTATGAATCGTGAAACTAGCGCCCTCTATGAGAGTTAGTTATAAAAACAAATTCATGGGATATATCAGCTTCCAAAACATATTCGTATAAAATTTCATTACAATGGTGCCAGTAGTTTCGGCAAAATCGTAAGAAATGTGTAATTTTTTATTTTCTTCAACGCCCTTTATCTTGAAAACGGATGGCGTTAGAAAAAAATTTTACTAAGCAAACCCCAATTATTTTTCAGTTTTTTACCTATCCTAGAGACGGTGTTACCTTTTTTTGAAACACCCTGTATATATTTATATGAGTAATTTGCTAAATGATTATGTGCTATGACAAAAAAAAATGACATCTTAAAGCTGACACTTTCCTCTTCAAAACGCCCTATTACAATTATTTATATATTACATTATAACTGTACAATAGTTTATAATGTACTTCGCCGCGTTTCAGAAAATAGGTTTTCTGTCGTGTGGCAGAGTCGCGCGGATGCGGAACACATACTTAGTTTACCGAATTTTTTCCGGACAAACCATTGCTCGGACGAAAAGAGCGCAACAGACCTTTTTTATTGCAAAACACTTCCCCTACACGGTGGTGTTTTTTATTTTTCTCTACCTTCCTCCCAGCGCGAAATATTAAAGAATTTCGAAAAAAAAAGTTTTTTGATTTTTTTTTAATTTGGGAAATCGATAGATAGGGTGGTTTGATGCTATATAAGAAACTTTCTCATTCATGTCGATTTATCGTTTAGAATCCTCGTCTAAGATGTTTCACTTAAAAAAAATCTATTACATTAATTTAAAATGTTGTCCACCCCTTGTCATTGTGTCACATTAATCCTTAAAAAAAACTACATCAGTGTTGAAACATTAATAAAAAAAAATCTACAGGAAATGTCATTCACTTCCACTCATTGAAATCTTATATAATGGTCCGTCATTTGCAATTATTCATAATTTAAAAGGCCAAAAGCCTCTCAAATACTCCATCTAAATCGTGAATGATCAATTTCGAGTCTCCAACCCCACATCTTTCGACATAATTTGATGAATGAGGGTGTGAAATGACACACGCACATCTGCTTGATGGGGAAGTAGTTTTTTTTTAAAGAAGTATCTACAAAACCGTTATCACAATAGCAGTCTCAAATTTTTGGTTTGAAATACAAAAGGAAATAGTAGTCGTTTAGTTCTACTTGGTAGATTTGTCGGTATGTTTATATGTATTGTTAATATGTTTGAAATTCTGGTTGAAATGTAATTCTTATTTCAATGTCAAGTTTTCGTTAATGAAATTTTACCGAGGGCAGTGCTATTCAAAAGTCCCCTCCCCTCCTTGTATCTTTTGAACGTCTACTCTGGCCAATAATTTTAAATAGGACCTTATGGCAAGTGATATCTCGTTTGAAAGGCATTGCCATTGACTACATAGCTATATTAATTTTGTTTGGGTTTAAACTAATTTTGACGGATAAATTGAATAAATACAAAAATTATTATTTCACATTTAAATATTGAAGATTTTTCAGTCCGCCTCTGGTTAGTTGTCAAAAAAATTGACGTTTTTAATTTAATAGTATTTGTTGCTTTGCAAAGTTTTTCTAAATAGCTTAGATATTTAATTTTATTATTGTTTAACGAGACGTTTAAGAGTTTACATAGGCAAAATGGTACGTACTCAAGCCGGCAAAGTAGCAAAAATAATTGGTGAATCTGGAAAGAATCTCCATGAAGCGGAACGTTTATTTAATGAGAGATACCCAGATCGCCCTATCTCGAGAACTTATTTGAGGGAGCTTCTTCACAAGTTTGAAGCAACAGGTAGTGTTCAAGATGCCAAACTATCTGGTCGACCAACATTTAGTGATGATAAAAAAATTGATATAGTTGCTAAAATGGTAGTAAACCCTACTTCCTCTTCAACTAAAGTTGCGTCTATCTGTGAAGTAAGTAAAAGTACAGTACAGAGAGTGTTGGCTAAAAATAAATTTCATCCATACAAGTTAAAAATGGTGCACCACCTTTCGGATGACGACCCCGACAGAATACTCGAATTCTGTGAATGTATGACAAATAAAATTAGTCAAAACCCACATTACACAAAAACAATTTGTTTTAGTGACGAAAGTACTTTTTGCCGCAATGGAAATGTGAATACACAAAATGTAAGGCATTGGATTGACACAAATCCTCACACCTTTCGTGAAAAACATACCCAATTTCCAGAAAAAATCAATGTTTGGGCAGGTATTTTGGGAAACCACATAGTTGGTCCTGTTTTCCTAAATTCAAATTTAAGAGGTGAAGTGTATCTGGAGATGTTACAAAATGCAATTGAGCCGTTAATTCTTGAAATTCTGGAAGATAATCCAGATGAATTCGGCCATCTGGAAATAACATTTCAACAAGATGGTGCTCCTGCACATTATTATGGTGCAGTAAAACGTTACCTGGATGAAGAATATCGAGGTATTTGGATCGGCCGGCGAGGTCCTATAGAATGGCCACCTCGATCACAAAATCTGATACCATTAGATTTTTTTCTATGAGGGTACTTGAAATCCAAGGTTTATACTACAGCACCAGATAGCATTGGCGTTTTGAAAGAAAGAATTATTGAAGAATGCAATGCAATTTCAGCTGACACATTCGAACGAGTACGACAAGAGTTTACTAATAGGATGTATTACAGTCAGGAAGTAGACGGAGCACATTTTGAACACTTGCTATAAGAATCCATTGTTGATATTTGATTAATTAAATTTAAAAAAATAATCTCAATAATTTTGGTATTTATTTAATTAGTTAAAAGAAAATTAATATGGCTATGTAGCCAATGTCAATGCCTTTCAAACGAGATATCACTTGCCATAAGGTCCTATTTAAAATTATTGGCCAGAGTGGCACTGTAACGTCATCTATTATTATTACGTCATCTGTTACCATTCGTAGAGAAGTTTACAACACTTTATTTTCACGTCCAAATGAGGCGGTAACACCAGAAAATAATCCACAAAATCGTTTTGAATGATAAAAACTTGCCCGTACATCACTCACTATAGTCTGGCAATTTCACCAATTTAATCTTCTAACCTTTATTTTTTTTACAAGTGCCACACGTAACAGCAGAAAATTCATTAAATTGTCCATCAGGCAATTTCATCTCTCGGTGAAAATATCTCCCTTCGAAGTTTGCTTTTCCACAGTTTTCATTAACTGAAGTTTTTCCAGTTCCGTAAGTTTTCCATTTCATTAAACTTCTACTTTAAACAACGTACGTTTGTGTTGCGGTACACTTTATACTATTTCACCTTGTATATTAAACAACTTGACTGTTAATGTCAACAATCAATAGAAAAGTAAATAGGTAGTTGTACCTCTGCAAATATACAAACATGTATTTCTTTATCGGATTTGTACAGCAATAGCTGTAAACGTCACATTCCATTCCTACCTTCCTTCTTTGCTCTTTTCAAAAAGTTTCGAACTCGAACCGACTGGGCGAGCTCCAGAGAGATGAGATACAGACTCAACTTCGATAGATAACACTGTGGGAAGTTAACTCTCGACAGTGGCGGTGTGACAAACAATGCTTATCTAAATTTTTACGTTGACGCAGTTTTTGATACCAAGAAGACATGACTGGATTTCGTGTTTTCACGTTAAGATTACGTCGATAAACAAAATTTCGAAACGTTGCCAAATTATAGATTTTTTCTTTATTTTCAGAAAACTAGAAAAGTTAATATGACAGTTCCTTTTATTAGGCTGTAACTCGTAATGCGTAAACGAAGGTATTTATTTTTGTAAGGAGGAACTAGTACGGGCAGATAGCTGTTGGTACACACTACATGTATGGCTCAAAAACACTCTCAGGATCTGGTACAGGTAACCTCAAAAAACCTGGGACTTGCCACAAGATGGTATGATGAAAAGGTATAACTTTTCAAAGAAATTTGTTACGGAATTAAACAAGAAGGAATGGGATCCAAATACCATTACCAGTTTTGGAAAGAATGCCATTCAATGGTACACAGATGGTACTATAAAAGGATCTGGGATAGGAGTGTGCTGCGGCAATCAATTGAACGATCTACAAAAAAGGTCTCTTACAATTTTTTGATATATTTATTCCTTCAAAAGTTATTCGAGTTCAAAGTTCAACTCAAAATGACTTCTTAATTGAATGTATGTATGTATGTATGTAAAAAACATCCTCAAGCTCTGGTCCAGGTAACTTCAATAAGAAGACTCTTTGCTTAAGGCTTGCTCTAGCGCATTTGGTGACTTGTGACTTATTCAGAATTGCTTCTGCCGAAATAGCTATCATACCATGACAACAAAAGCTTGAAGATAAATACAGTATCAACTTTCAGCTTTTTAACATCGTTGAACTTGTTTCACTTGTGCTTTCATGCTTTTTTTTTATTGTGTAACTTTTGTTTGTAAAGTTTGGCAAAAGTAGTGTTTCGTCAATTAATAAAGAAGCTGTCTGTATACCTTAAAAAATGAGACTTTGTATTTATTGAATTGAACTGCGGATTGTAGATTCATCCCGCCTGCACTGTTCACGAATAAACATTACATTGTTGGCTTATTTACGGTTCTAATGAGTCGGAGAAAAATATACAGGACGATGACCGTGTACGGGATGCTTCCGATGGTATCCATACAAAATTGAAAATTTCATACCTCCACTGGTAGTAGGTATGCTTCAACGATTTACATAATATTGAAATTATATTGATGAAAGCGACCACCAGAGTGCTATACATTATTTACAAATAAATTTGATAGTTTTTTTAAAAATTTTCGGAAAGCAAGTTGTACCTCCAGGAGTTCGTGAATCACGATAAGATTTATATAAAATAATTTTGTGAAAGTGTACAGCACAAACTATGACACACAAAAAATCATTCTGGCAGTTTATTGATTCGAAACCTCTCAGCTGGTGCATTTAACACAAAGCAACGCCTCTACAAATTTACATGAATACCGATATCGATGTTCACTTTCCACTTCAGCTGAAGAACTTTCCATCTTTGCTAGTCTGCCAACTGAGAGGGATTTGGTTTACTAAAATTCATGTCAGTCAGCTCAAAGAATGAATTTTTATTTTAGTTGTATTTAGAGTCTGCTGCAAAAACTGATAGCGCACCCCAATTCCAGATCATACAATCTAAAATTATAGTATTATTTTTACTGTTTTCAATAGATACAATAATTGCATCCTCCCAGACATGTTTTTTAAGTAAGTACCGTTTTGCAATCCGCTGCCGCAGCGCTACGGTCAGCGTTCCGCGCATGCGCGCTGTTTACCCACATGTTTTGTCTATGCAGTGACGTCATAACAGCCTGATTCTTCGTTGTATACGTTGTTTACTGAGTATTTAAGATGCCTCCGACAATCGTTAGGCACGCCGATTGTGAAGTACGGGCTGTTATACGATTTCTTAGTGCTAAAGGCGTGAAACCGATCGATATTCATCGTGAGATCTGTGAAGTTTACGGACAAAATATTATGAGTGATGGAATGGTAAGGAAATGGGTGAGAGCATTTAAAGATGGCCGCACAAATGTGCATGATGAAGAACGGAGTTTCTAGAGTTTCAATGGGAAACTCTAGATCATCCTCGCGACTACCATTTGTTCCTGCACTTGAAGAAACACCTGGGCGACTTCAAGACGATAACGAAGTCAAAACATTTGTGATACAGTGGTTAGAAGTCAGGCGGTAGAATTTTATGAGGAGGGTATTCAAAAACTGGTGCCACGTTATGAAAAGTGCCTCAATATTCACGGAAATTATGTAGAAAAGTAGATTAAGGTACAGGCTTTCATGTAAAAATAAAATTATTGCGATATCTTTGCAAGTCTTTTTTTTAATTCCAAAACGGTGCTTACTTAAAAAACATGCCCCGTATATTAGAATATTTGTGTCAGTTTTACTGGTGGAATGACATCTGTTTAGCTTCTTGGCTAATATGGTCGGCTTTTTAAGGAAAAAAAAGAGACTGTATTGACTGTAATGGGTATGTGTGGAAATGTGGGTCTAGGACGATTTATTGATGACACTTAAGTTTACCGTATTTTTCTTTTGTTTGAAAATAAACAATTGTGAAGACTAATCATTATTAATGAACTTCACATCGATAAATTTATTTTGTATAGGTGGCAACAAAATGGCAATTTCCATAAGAATATGTATGCAGTCAAACCTGTAGATTTGAAACTCCCAATAGAATGACCAGGAATACAAAAATGAGGTTTCAAACCCATCCACCTGAAGCGCTAGTTGCAATCGAGTTGTCAAAATAGTACGACTGATGTTTAGTTTGAGTCCACAGAGATATACAACCACGTGCAACAGTTTTAGATATCCCAAATACCAGTGAATGCAGTCTCAGACCCTAGCTTTGCCTTTTCATTTCCTACAATGCCCTTGTGCCCCGGGACCCACTTACGAGTAACTCTATTATGGTTAGCCAGGGTTTAGACAGTACCAGACCAGTCTAGATCTTATCTAAGGACATGCATTCTATCAGAAATAAGTATAAGGATCCTTTGGCCTCTACATAGGCTGCTATTTATATTTTGAGCCTAATAATGAAAAGACAGTAATTTATTATTAAAAATGGCTTTATTGTTTTTCGAAGTATTCTCCATAATGATCAATACACTTTTTCATGTGCTCGAACCAATTTTCGTAACACTTTTTCCATTCCGATTGAGGTGCCTCCAAAACATGGTTTTTGAATGCATCAACAGCTTCTTCAGGCGCCGAAAAACGTTGGCCACGTAATTTATTGTTGATATGCGGAAATAAAAAGAGGTCATTTGGTGCCAAATCAGGGCTGTACGGAGGATGACCCATCAATTCGACGTTTTGGCCAGTCAAATAGGTGGTTGTTTTAGCCGATGTGTGAGAACTGACATTGTCATGATGAAGAATGATTCTTCGTTGCCGGTTGTTTTTTCGTATTTCACGAAGCACTTCTGGCAAACAAATGGTTGTGTACCTTTCAGAATTCACCGTTCTACGTTGCTCTATTGCCACATGTCCAGTTATTCCGAAGAAACAGGCGATCATTTGCTTCGAGGTGCTTCGCGCACGTATCACTTTTGTCGGATTGGGTTCGTCTTGGAAGACCCATACAGTGGATTGCTGTTTTGTTTCGGGCTCATATACATAGATTCAATATTCGTCTCCTGTGTAGATGTTATACACAGCTTTTGATGCACCGCGATTGTATTTCTTGAGCATTTCTTTGCACCAATTGACACGAGCATCCTTTTGAGCTTTTGTCAAATTATGCGGGATCCAACGCGAACAAATCTTTTTAACAGCTAAATGTTCATGCAATATCTTATTGATGCTTGTCATACTAATGCCTAAAGATGCCTCTATCTCGCGATATGTCACATGTCGATCTTGCTTTATCAGTTCGTGCACAGCATCGATGTTTTGTTGCAGAACAACTGATTTTGGACGACCTTCACGACTTTGGTCCCCGAGCGAACTGCGGTCACGATTAAATTCATTATACCAGCGTTTAACAGTGGCCGAGGATGTGGCTTCATCGCCAAAAGTCGAAGTGAGTTGATCGATGCATTCTTGTCTTGATAAGCCATGTCGAAAGTCGTAAAAAATCATCGCACGAAAATGTTCACGAGTTAATTCCATTTTTTCGTTGAGACAAAATTTTCAAGTTGCTGTAGATAACACAAGTTGTACTTTAATTACAAAAAGTTCTGAAGAAGGTTATGGTTAAAAAGATCAAAGTTTCGCTTGGAAACATCAGATGGCGCCTGTAAACACTTGGTAAGCCAAGGCTCAAAATATAAATAGCAACCCTTGTATTCCCCCTTTCGATATTCAATTGCAAACACATATCGATAGCGTAGATTTCTGTCTGGAATACAGAAGCAAGATTCCTCAACGATGCGTGGATATTGCACCTGGGTCTAGCGCCATGGACTCCAGCTCTTGTTCCAATGTCAGTCTTAGATCCTTCCTGCCTGCATGCTTCCGACCCATCTCAGTTTTGCTGACAAACGATAAGTGTTTATATTTTTAAAAATTAAATTGGAAACATGTGTATAGACGGTATTGAAACTCTCGTTACATTATTCATTATTTTTGTACAAAATAAATGGAAATTAGGTAAATCTGCACGTTTACAGCTTTTGTTAAACAATCACGTTTCAATTTGATTATCCAACTGAATAAACAATGAAAGAAATGAGTGGCAATTGAATGATCTCACTGAAATTATACGTTGTACGTTATTTTTCAATCATTCGTTCGGTTAATAATTCATATAAACCTGATATGACTACCAAATCATTCATTATTATTACGTATTGTTCTTTCCAATGGTTTGTCCAAAATACTACTACTTATTTATACACATACCTATTGCCTTATCTTGTCGATTATTTTGTCTTTTCTTCGTTAATATGTAACCCTCTTTTCCCTGCCTTTCTGATGAGAGTTAACAGTGCGTTTTTCATGCTTCTCTTTTCTGTTGCCATTAACGCTATATCATCGGCGTTGAAGCTTGCGCAATTGTTCGACTTATTTCAGTCTGCCTTACTGCTCCGTCCAAGGCAATGTTGAAGAGTTTGGTGGATAAGGCGTCTTCTTGCCTTGCTCCTGTTTCAATCGAGATTTCTTCCGTGACTCCTTCTCTTGTTATTACTCTTGCCTTTGATTGTTCCATCGACATTTTTGTTAATCTGATCAGTTTTGATGGTATTGCCTAATCTTTCATATCCTGTAATACAAGATAGTTCAATTGAAACCCATCTTTGGTCCAGGAAAAATTTATTGACAAGCACAGTTACAAATAACTACCACTACAATTGAGGCACATATCCCACTGTTTCACCAACCGATGTATACCCTGCTTATACAATTCTTGTGGCTGCTGCTGGAAGAATTCTTTCACAGCGTTTTGTACTTCTGCGTCCGACTGAAAACGGTTACCTTTTAACGCCTTTTTTAGTGGCCCAAAGATGTGAAAATCGCAAGGCGATAAATCGGGACTATAAGGTGGATGCTCTAATATCCTCCATTTCTTTCGTTGCAGATTTTCTTTCACTACGTTGGCAACATGAGGCCGAGCATTATCGTGAAGCAGAATAACACCACGTGAAAGCTTCCCTGGACGTTTTCTTCTTATTGCTTGATGGAGCTTGTTCAAAGTTTCATTATACAGGTTTGCGTTGATATGCACTCTAGGTTTTGTAAACTCTATCAGCAAGGGTCCTTCATGGTCGAAAAAAAATGTCAACATCACCTTGCCTGCAGAAGGTTGAACTTTAAACTTCTTTGGTGGCGGAGAATTTGCGTGTTTCCATTGCATCGATGACAGCTTACTGGATGGTTCAAAATAATGACACCAAGATTCATCGCCAGCAACTATTGACGAGAGAAAGCCATTACCATTTTGACTGTATTCCGTGAGGTGTTGCAAAGACAAGCCCATTCGCAAGCTTTTTTGGTCCTCAGACAAAAGACGAGGAACCCATTGCGCACAAACTTTGCTGTAACCTAGTTTGTGTACGATACTATGGACAGATCCTATACTCACACCAACATTTTCTGAAATTGCTCTGATTGAAATTCGACGATTTTCTCTAATCAGGCCTTCCACACATGCCACATTCCTGTCTGTTGATGCAGTAATCAATGCACCTGGTCGTGGCTTATCATTCGTCCTCTCTTCTCCATTCTTAAAGTTTCGACACCATTCCTTCACAGTTGGATATGCAAAACATGCGTTTCCATACACTGCTTGCATTCGCGTATAAATTTGCAACGGTTGCACACCTTCAGCACACAAAAATTGAATGACCGCACGCTTATCACATTTGGACGGATTGTTAACAAACGCCATTTCAAAGTCACAATACTTAAAATCGCTGTCAAATATAAACGAAATAAACAGATCAGTGTGACGTTTGCATACACGACGGAAAACGTCAGTTGAATGATTACAATTGTTTCCAAGGCTAACCTGACCAAATATGGGTTTCAGTTGAACAAGCCTAGTAGTTTACTTCGGGAGACACTGTCAAATGCTTGTTTGAAATCTATAAATATTAATATTTATAGATTATTTTGCCTTGAATGTTTGAAAATTTCGGAAAAGGTTGTATCTCGACGAATCTACTTATTTTCATATTACAAAATTTCAACTATTCCCGCTCTATATATATTTTGAAATCTCTGGATTTGGTTCGAAAACACATTCACAATTTAAATGAAAAATCGATTTTAACAAATATTTTCCGTTACAAAGTAATTTCAGTAATTTTGTTTTCGTCACTCGGTATTTTTACCTTCAAAGAGGTTTTTTCTTTGATCTAAAATTATATGGTGTACGTATTTACTGGTATATAATCTCAAAGATCTAAAAAGATAATATACGTTCGGGAATCTCCAATAAGCTATACTTAAAAAAAAATTAAAAGAAATCTTTACTTTGCGACAGAATATTGTTAAAATTTAACATATATATAATAGAATTCCTATTACACCTTGGAACTAAAAAGCTTTCGGGCTTCAATCCAAAAGGACGAATTCATTCTAAAATACAATTGAAATCTTCTGGTTTTTATTTAAAAAGAACATGTATTTTTATTAATTGATATAGAAATTAAATAGTTAAGTACACTAAATATTATATTACAATTTTAACGGAACTTTCTCTTATTAACGTATTCTGACAATAGGTTAAAGGTTCAACATAGAAAGCTATACGTGATTGTAGATAACGAACCAAATCTAACCGCATTCGTTTATTTAATGAAATTTTTTTTAACAATTTCCATTTTTTTTTCTTTCGACCAAAAATAACAGCACTATTAATTTGTATTGGTTCGTGTTGTTTATCGATATGTATACAAATTTTATTGATTAAAATGGAACAAATTACAGTTGTAACTAAATTTATTAGTTTGATTTAGAAAAAAGTGGGATAATGGTACTATTAAAAGATATATAAATTTGTGTAGGCAGTGATTTCAACAGAATTTTTTATTAAAATGGTCCAAATACACTAAAAAATAATTAACGTATGCATATATTATCTAAATATTAAGTAACACTGCTCTACAAAACTCGGGAGGTTTACTTTGGACTTCCTTGGTATTCCATACCCGTTAGGTTATAGGTTATATGGGCGACCAGGTCCGTTCCGGCCCCGGTCCACTAAAAGGCACTAGGACCTTTTGGCTCATGGTGTTAAGCCAACCTGTTTTTACCTATCCTTAGTCCTTTATATCTTTCTTCTAATTCCTTGTCTTAGGCATTTCCATCCTCCTATAAAGCTCTTCAAATTTCTGATGTTCATGTCAGCCGCCTCTACTAGACTCTCAAGTTGTCTACTCCCCAAATACCTCTGGCGCTTATTTGCCAGGGCAGGGCAGGGCATAGACACATGAGACGTTTCACCGTCATCATCCAGTTTTCTTTTTGCTCTGCAAACCAGACCTCCACAGCTTTTATTACCTCCTCGTTGGAAGAAAATTTTCGACCTTTCAAACTTTTTTTCAGTTGAGGAAAGAGATGATAGTCGAATGGAGCCAAATCTGGTGAATAAGGGGGGTGTTCTATTAATTCAAACCCTAAATCATGAATTTTTTGCATGGCAACATGAGATTTGTGTGCAGGGGCGTTGTCCTGCAAAAACTCCTTTAAATAGCTTTCCGCGTCTTTTCTCTTTAATTTTTTCCCGTAGAGCGGTCAGTAATGTCGAAAAATGATCTCCAGTTATTGTTCTACCCTTATCCAAAAAATCAATCATGATTACTCTATGGCAATCCCAAAAAACTGAAGCAAGAACTTTTCCAGCAGATTTTTGGTCACGAAACTTCTTAGGTCTTGGAGAACCAGAGTCTCGCCATTCCATCGATTGTTGCTTCGTTTCTGGATCGTAGAAATGTACCCGAGTCGCATCCATAGTAACAATTCGGTTTAAGAAGTCTACATCGTTTTCTAATCGAACACAAATCGAACGCGATGCTTCTACCCTTGCACGCTTTTGGTCAACATTCAAACATTTGGGGATCCATTTTGCAATATGTTTCTCATGTCCAAATTGACGTGAACTATATGATGAACGCGTTCGTATGAAATATTCAGTGCTTCAGATATTCGTTTTAGCCCAATTGGACGGTCTGATAAAATCATGTCATGAACTGCATCGATATTTTCGGGGACTGACACAGAAACTGACCTTCCCGATCGGTCATCATCTTCAATGGAGAATTTACCTCTTTTGAAGCTTGCAGTCCAATTTTTCACGATCGCATACGAAGGACATTGATCACCAAGGGTATTAAGCATATCTTCGTAAATCTGCTTACCTCTTAATCCTTTTAAATACAGGTACATGATGATGGCTCGATACTCGTCCACAATTTCGGTGGACATCTTTACTCTTTTAATTTATTGCGTAACTCTGGTTTACTTTTTTAACGTCAAACTTCACACTGACACTTCTAATAAGTTATTGTTGGTTGCTATGGTAACGCAATATTTTGTTTATGCATGGAACTGGTCTAGGCTAACAGTGTTCAGTGATCACTCCCGTGATCTTCTGAATTGAGTCCTTTCTATATTCTAGGATCTCTCTTGTTCTTTCCTTGTTTATCAATACTCGTTATTTATGATAATTCATCGAGCATTAATTATATTAGAATAATATGTTTTTTCTTTTAAGAATTATCATACAAAAGAAAAAGAAACTAATTTCACAGCGAGAATTCGAAAAGGGGTCATACAATTAGCTTAATTTTTATTTAAATTTTACGGTTCACGTAAAAAAATCAGCAATAAACAACAAAATTACGAAGCAGTTATACTTTTCCAATATCTTTTTGGAAAAAAAAAAATGGTAGTCGTTAAAACTTCTGGTGTTCAAAATACAATTTTCACCGGCCATAATTTTTTTTTATTATCAATTAACTGAAAGCGTCTTTTTACACCTTTCAGACTAGTGTACAACTAAATGATGTTTGCATTGATGACTTTGTGGGAATGAGGGAATACCATATAAACTATTAGACGAACAAAATTAACACTTTTTTCAAAAACTAATCATAAAAACCGTATCTTACCCAGCGTAATCGTACGGAGGCAATGTTTTTACCCATACTCGGTACAAATTAAATCCATGCAATCAACAATTAACGGCTGCGGTAGTAACCTAAAGGTGCCTCCTCTCCGAGTCGACACTGTCGATCGACTGTCGGTAAACATGAAAGAACAGTCGATCGACTTTAATGTGTGGACGTGTTTTCGACATTCGACAAATTGAGTACACAGTGACGTCTTGACGTTTACTTTGACATCGTAGTCGTGTATTTTCTTAGACAATTTAATTCATGTATACAAAATCGCATATGTCACAGTGCAATTGTCACTTTGACAGCGGCAAAAGATAGCTTTAACTTTTACAGCGACAAATACACTAGTAAGTGGTTTTTTCACTTATTCATTTGTTCATCAATTATCGCGGTGTTGGTTACCAGAATAAATAGTTTGGCATGTTTGTCAACAACTTATTGAATTTTCAAGAACTAACAATGAGTCGATTCGGTGTGTCTACGAACGCCGATATTAGTCAAATTGTTAATACCTGTGTGCCTACTAATACAGTTGCGACGCAATCATCAATCTGGCGACAATTTTCTATGTTTTGCGATGTAAAAAGATACACATTTGAGACAGATACTTCCATCGAGAAATTGAATGTAATATTGCAAGATTGGACATTTAATATGCGAAAAAGTAACGGAGAAGACTACAAAGAAGCGGTAGTTAAAACAATTTGGAACACCACCGCTAAAATGCTACAAAGTAAATATTATAACGAATTTAATATTGTATTCAACCCTTTCACCGATGTTCAGTTTAATTCATCACGAGCTGCACGTAATGCTAAACGTAAAATCCTACAAGCACAACCCGAAAAGAGAAAATGTAGTGCATTAGCTCTTAATAAATCTGAAGTATTTGCAATGGCCAGATTATATAACGAAAATGAACCGGAAGGACTTCAAAAGAAATTATATCACATTTTGGCGTTTGAACTAGCTTGGCGCGGAGGAGAAGCAGCTTACTGCAAAACCATTTATTTCGTATATAAAATTGAAAATAATGGAAAAGAAACTGGACGTATCGAGTATAATCCTCTATTTTCGAAAACGTGACAAGGCGGCAACAATAAATTATGTGACAGCAAATGGATCACGCCTAATATTTTCGACGAAGATATTTGCTCAATACGTTTATTCAAAAAGTTGTAGGAAAAACGAAACACTTTTATAACGTCGGACAGAGTATTTCTTACACCAAATCCCTTTGGGAAAAAGAGAAATTCTAAAGGTTGGTACAAGAATTTGTTGATTGGAATTAATGAAATTTCCAAATGGACTAAACGCTCAGCACAACGCATTGGTTTAGATGTCAAACGTGTCAAAATTACAAATCACCCAACTCGAGCGGCAGCAGTTAGCGAATTAAGTAAAAGCGGAATTGAAGAACAAGCTCTAATAAAAATAACAGGACACAGCAATTCATCATCAATAAAACCATACTTACAAGTTGACGAAGAGTATCATTCAAGCATTATTCAATCAATTCGTTTGGAAAATGAAAAAACTTCAACATCTACTACAGAAACGATTAGCTGTGGCACCCGCAGCGATATCACTGTTCCTAGTATGAATTTCAATAACTGGGTTTTTAATAATTGTACATTAAAATAAAAATGTGTTTATTTTTAATGTTTCATAAATAAAGTTTGCATTGATATGTTTCCAAATTTCTCATTCATTAAATTGTCCTGCCGAATTACACTCGAGGTTTGTATTGATATTGGGTAAATTTGTGTTGTTCAAATTCTAAACTGTTTCTTTTAGCAATTTGACTCGAATAACTGTCAACAATTAAACAATTAATAGTTGACAGTTATTCTCGTCAAATTGCTAGGAAACAGTTTCTCATTACACAACCCAAATTTACCCGATAAAATACAAACCAATTATAAGTGAAAATGGAATCAGAACAAGACAAAGTCATAGCTTTTATTGAGGCATACAAATTGAAGTCAAATCTATGGGATTCCAAAGCTAAAAACTACAAAACAGGAACATGAGGCACAAGCAACTATGACATGTTGATGATGATGTTGATTAGACTGATCGACAACATTTCTATCAACTCTGGTGTGGACGGATGCAGTTTTGTCGACTTGTTGATCGACAGTGTCGATTCGGTGAGGACGCAGCTTTAAATGCAACTCTGCTTCCTTCAATAAACTGTGTACTGTCAAATTTTGAACAAGCTGCGAAAATTTTTCAACACCAGTTACACAATATTTTTCATTATGTAACTGATTACGAAAAATGTGACGTTTGCTAACGGAAGTCAGTTTTGAAAAATGTTACTTTATATGTCAAAATTAGATAAAAAAATTATTTCGTCCTTTTAGAGCTAATACTCGTATAATAAGTGAATTATTTTTCATTTTTCACTTTGCCGTCATCGCACCCATGACCATATTTTTAATACCCAATAAACGTGGTCGCCGTTTCGTTAAAAAAAAAGTTGAAGGAACTCTCTGAACTGAATTTGCATGTGCACAGGATATCGATGCCGAAAATAAAACATTAATATTTTCACAGAATTTCAATTGTGGATAAATTTAACTTTAAGCTGCAACTCAATCAATTTCATTTTAAATTTTGATTGTCGGATACGGAAGAAAGAGAAGAGGAATGCTTGTACAGGGTGTTTTATTTTATAACAAAAATATCTGGAATTTATTTTTTGGTTGTATAATTTTGCAATTTGCTTAAAAATCCCGATAAATCAAATAAGGTTGGCGGAATAGGCGCCAGCTCTAGAAAGAATTCCCATTGTAGTATAGAAAATCATAAGGATTCCGTTTAAAAAATATATATTAAAATTTAAGAGTCGTAAAGAATCTAACAAATTATTTTAGACACTTTCTACCTGTGAAATGTGATAGGTAACTAGAACGGTTGGTAGAAACAAACCACAAAGAATAGTCAGCAACAGTGGCGCTACGCTGTTTTTGGACCATTTTTTTTTTCGTATTTCAGCAACAAAGCCTTTTGTCTCAGAACAAATATGTTAATTGCAGTCGCAGTTCGTTGAATCCAAATAGAAATTTTTTTTTGTATTGATCAATGTTAATTATCGTCAAACGTATTTGGAAAATAAAATAAAAATCAATTTAATGAACGGTTTAGTATTTACTTACGTTTGTACGAGGATATATTGAAAAATTCTTAGCCTACTCTAGAACCAAACAAAATTTCAATGTCAAATATTTTATTACCCAACATATTCTCCTCTTAATTGGATACATTTATTACAGCGAACCTGCAACGTCTCTAGACATTTCAAAATAAATGTAACCTAACCTAACCTCCACAGCTTTTATTACCTCCTCGTTGGAAGAAAATTTACGACCTTTTAAACTTTTTTTCAGTTGAGGAAAGAAATGATAGTCGGACGGAGCCAAATCTGGTGAATAAGGGGGGTGTTCTAGTAATTCAAACCCTAAATCACGAATTTTTTGCATGGCAACATGAGATTTGTGTGCAGGGGCGTTGTCCTGCAAAAACAAAACACCTTTGGATAGCTTTCCGCGTCTTTTCTCTTTAATTTTTTCCCGTAGAGTGGTCAGTAATGTCGAATAGTAATCTCCAGTTATTGTTCTACCCTTATCCAAAAAATCAATCATGATTACTCCATGGCAATCCCAAAAAACTGAAGCAAGAACTTTTCCAGCAGATTTTTGGACACGAAACTTCTTAGGTCTTGGAGAACCAGAGTCTCGCCATTCCATCGATCGTTGCTTTGTTTCTGGATCGTAGAAATGTACCCAAGTCTCTTCCATAGTAACAATTCGGTTTAAGAAGTCTACATCGTTTTCAAATCGAGCACAGATCGAACGCGATGCTTCTACCCTTGCACGCTTTTGGTAAACATTCAAACATTTGGGTATCCATTTTGCAGCAATTTTTCTCATGTCCAAATTGACGTAAACTATATGATGAACGCGTTCGTATGAAATATTCAGTGCTTCAGATATCCGTTTTAGCCCAATTCGACGGTCTGATAAAATCATGTCATGAACTGCATCGATCTTTTCGGGAAACTGGCCTTCCCGATCGGTCATCATCTTCAATGGAAAATTTACCTCTTTTGAAGCTTGCAGTCCAATTTTTCACAGTCGCATGCGAAGGACATTGTTCACCAAGGGTATTAAGCATATCTTCGTAAATCTGCTCACCTCTTAACCCTTTTAAATACAGGTACTTGATGATGGCTCGATACTCCAATTTTTCGATTTTCACAATTTCGGTGGATATCTTTTTTCTTTTAATTTATTGCGTAACTCTGGTTTACTTTTTTGACGTCAAACTTCACATTGACACTTCTAATAAGTTATTGTTCCCTAGGATAGCTTTCATCGTCTTTTCACTTTAATTTTTTCTCGTAGAGTAGTCAGTAATGTCGAATCTCCAGTTATTGTTAATCAAATTTTTCGAGCCAACACACACACACACGGAACAACTATTCCGATCCTATCATTTCTCATTCTATATGCATAATGGAATCGAAAAAATATTGTCTGCGAGATGATATGATAGAATGTAGTTAGTTGATGTATGTTATGAAGTGTATAATGAAGCTTTGAGAGTGGAAGCCATCATTAGGTTTTTAAATGAGAAATTTGATTCATCAGGAGTTCATTTAAATATTATATGATATCTATTAGTATTCCTACTGTTTATAATATAACTAAATTATTAATAATAATATATAGCCAGGATATATGACAAAAATAGAGCACGAAAATTAGTTTGTGGTATTGGGGTGGAATAAAATGTCTTGGTACAAAAGACGTAACCGATGGTGTGGTGATAAATATGGAATTTTAAGTCAAAAACCTTAATAGCTACTCTGTATCAACGAGTATGTATCTCTTGCCTCATTTCTGCTACTGCAAGCACTAAACGTGATGGCGAGCCCGCCCCCATGCGCACAAACTCATTTTCAATGTTACCTCCCACTACAGCTCTTGCAAGACATATAAATGCTCTATACAGAGGCGTATCATTTAGTTTTCCTCCAATTCTGTTGGCGTTTGGTATTGTCTGAATAATTACAAAGAAATCATAATTATAGGTACAACACTGACCGGCAAGGGGCTTATCGTAATCCAATAGATTTGTTCGTAGAGCGATCCCAAACGGTTGGAAACTGCACGACTCACGCGCACTGATTAAAAACTGGTCACAGTTGGGCTCTGCGCATGAGTCATCCAATTTCCAACCATTTGTGACAGCTCTACGAACAAACTTAATAACAATTTAGTTGGGAGAGTCTATACCTGCGCGATCGCACGCTATCACGTTTGATGCTTGCTGTACTTACCTTTGATGAGACATGAAATAATATACCAGTTGTTTATTATTATGGTCTTTAGCTTTGAACTGAACCACCCAAACCGGGTTAATTATAAGTTAACCAGTCAATATTCCTCGACTTGTATTCCAAACCATGACGGAACAGTTAACCTAACCATACAAACCAGCTCACTGAGATAGTTTGACAGAGTAGTTCCCTTTTGGAGGTTAGGTGTTTGCTTATTTCTGAGTTTTCACAAACTGTTACGTCGGTAGATGTCATGGTATTATGTGGTTAAGTTCAACGAAAATTGGCTTTTATCTATTAGGAATCAATGAATTGTATTTATTTTATTTTTGGATTTTCTCTGTGTGAAGAGTCGATGATGCTGTAGTAACAAAATATTATTATATAAATAAGTGTTCCTTTATTGTGTTTACCCAATAAAAGTTCAATCAAGATAAGACAACCCCTGACATAAAATATTTTATCAAAAACAGAAGTTGAAGTATTTGCATAACTCAAAGTCCCATGTATTGACATTGTCTGCATTCAACAATCGAAACTGATAGATAGGCTATCTCGTGAAGATTAATAAAGCTACAGCTTGATAAGAGACGAAATCGATTATAAGCATTGTCGGAACAAAAATAATTTTTAAATAAAATCAATGGTCGCGTTTATCTCAACGTAGCGCTACCGGAGCGATAATCAATTTAATGTGAACGCGTGTTATGTTAACCGATTGATGTGAGCGCTGTGGTAGCAGTCGCCATTTTTCCCATCAGATCAGTGATGCGTTCTCTGTCATTTATGACAAATATCATGTGAATAAACATATAAAATGACGTTTGTTTGAATATATTTTAGACCTTTGCATCTTGAAAATGAATTAACAAAACTGGGAACTATTAAACTAATTATTGCGGATTTGTAGCAGAATAGCGCTAGTCAAAAAAAGCGCTGGACGAAATAGCGCTGGATAAAATAGCGCTGGACATAAATAGCGCTGGACAAAATAGCGCTGGTCAAAATAGCGCTGGACAAATTCAGCGCAGAACAAAATAGCGCCGCCAAAAGATAATTATGCGTCTTTATTTTACCATTACCTCATACATAAAAATAGTAGTATAGTACCGAATTAGTATAATTAGGAATAACATATTTTTCATAAATTACAGTCATAAAAATAGTTTTCCTAATTCAATTCGTCAATTCAACATCGCTTCCCGACCAGCTAACAGTGATCAAAGTGTTGGTAACTGTCTATAACAATATCAGAATATAAGGAACGGAAAACAAGTAAGAACAACAATCAAAATTTTTCATCATACTTCAACACATATCGCTTCCCGACCAACTGACACAGATCAAAGTGTAAACAACTACTTGTCAGTGTCATATTTATTTAAAGTCTAAAAAAATGCAATTTGGCAAGTCTCGGAAAGGAGGTGATACATTATTCCACGAAGGATATAATTACCGAAATGACAAGCAACGTGAAATTGGCATTTTTTTAGAATTTAAATAGATATGACACTGACAAGTAATTGTTTACACTTTGATCAGTGTCAGTTGGTCGGGAAGCGATATGTGTTGAAGTATGATGAAAAATATTGATTGTTGCTCTTACTTGTTTTCCGTTCCTTATATTCTGATATTGTTTGTTGTAAAGGAAGGTTGATGCTTAGCGATGAAACTTGATTTTTCAATCACATCCTACTGTAATAGTTGATTTTGTAAGGATATTTCAACCGGCGCTATTTTATGGAGCGCTGTTTTTATCCTGCGCTGTTTTTGTCCAGCGCTATTTTGTCCTGCGCTGTTTTTGGCCTGCGCTGTTTTTGACCTGCGCTGTTTTTGACCAGCGCTATTTTGACCAGCGCTATTTATGTCCAGCGCTATTTTGTCCAGCGCTTTTTTTGACCAGCGCTATTTATGTCCAGCGCTATTCTGCTACAGAGCCAATTATTGCAGTCATATGTCAAAAAAAAAATTAGGTTATAGTGTTATATCAAGATTAGAACGTTCAGCAGAATTAAGAAATTATCTTCTAAAAATTAATTTATTACCTTTTATTTATTATTTACCAAAAATAAAAAAAAATTCTGATTAAATATTTTTTTTTCGCGATTCAGAAAGTAGGTCTTCCGCAGTGCAGCAGAGTCGCGCGGATGCGGAACACATACTTAGTTTACCGAATTTTTTCCGGACAAACCATTGCTCGAACGAAAAGAACGCAACAGACCTTTTTTATTGCAAAACACTTCCCCTACACGGTGGTGTTTTTATTTTTCTTCTACCTTCCTCCCAGCGCGAAATATTAAAGAATTTCGAAAAAAAAAAGTTTTTTGATTTTTTTTTTAATTTGGGAAATCGATAGACTGGTAAACTTTTTTTATATTAATCTACATACTTTAAGGTACTTATAAAAAAAAATCAATTCTAAAATTTCATATCTATACAATATATATTTTTGTGGATCATGTTGATCCCATCGAATCTCCATATTATATCCGCCTCTGATAACAGTTTCGATACACATTTAACATATCCGATGTAGGTGTTTAAATATTATTTATTTTACCATGTACCATCAATCACAAATGACAGACCAGTCCATGCTGGTTATTTTTCAAACGACAATCTAAAAACCTTTTCAACTCTACCGATGAATGACATAAAGACATATATATACGTAGGTGATTAATCAAAGTTTTTGGTTGAAATGTGGGTTTTAGATTTATCACAGATTCCACCAAAAACTCCAAATATTTGTGTATGCCTCTTAGCCCATATATATATATATATATTTTAAAGTTTTATGTTTAAAAAATGTATATCATCATTAATCCTCAGACAGGAAATTTAAATATTTGAATTTTTTTCTCCCAAAATATGTATAAAATGTTACATTATTGGGAAAATTACCCTTATATGAGTATTGTCTTTTATATTTTCCATATAGAGGTAGTGTAATGGTAGTAGTAATGGTAATTATATTATAATAAAAACTGTATGAGGATATACACCCACCTTTAAAATATGGTTGGGTTGACGATACAAAAAAAACTGTTCTTTAGATACTCCGTGTTCTAGAGGAAAGCGCTTTATTATTGTATTACAAATTTTATGAATTTTGTATGCAGGTTAATTTTTTTCATTCAAATTGATATAGTAGATTAACATTATTTCACAATATTCGAATTTATAAAAAATTTATATGCACGCCATTAGGCGGCTTTTTCCTTCAAAGGGATTAAAAATATGGGTCATCACATTAACTTTGGTTAAGAGTTTTTTGACACCGATTGCTTTCTGTTCTTCCGTCAACAGTTGCGGTATCCAAAAGGGAAACAAATTTTTTTACAGATAAATTTGGGAAATCTTAAACCGTTGTCGATACTCGACCCTGAACACAATTTACACTACCACTACACCAACACTATCTTACGCGGGTTTCGATAAGCAAGTTGCTAAGAATATTCTTGGCTAAATTCCATTTTTCAACTGACAACTTTACATATTCAATTTAGTCTGCTTTTTGTCTAATAAATTCAATCCTATAATAAAAAATTGAAAAAAAAAACCAAATTGGTTCTCAATATTTAACAATAATTCCAACTTTTCTAAAATAACCGCAATAGCCGCAGAGCGGCAGGCTTCCAGTGTGTTTTCTACCTACATCGAAGTCAACTCTTTCAAGTCGGTGGGAAGCAAAACCAAGTCCTCTTCTTCTTCTTTTAGTGTAAGTGTAAGAGTAACGTGGCCCACAAATATGCGACAGCAATTCTTGTACTCTTCTGTTCTCTATTACCGACCAAAAGTAAGGTAACGAAATCGGAAGGGTTACGACTGGTCAACGTACATTTTTGATAAATTATATTCAGTATTAATACATGATAATTATTACCATTGACCACGTTTGGAATTATAGTTGACGTAAAAGATATAGTGCCAGCTTATATCCCCTTTAAGTTATATTGCGGAGCAAAACTGTGAAAGGTATTTATATTATTTTCGTCTACTTACCAAACATAAATCTATATTGTATTTTGACTCATCAGTCCATCCTTTCTTAACCGCATCGTGTGTATCATACCGAGTTTCGTCCAAATAGATAATTGCTAATAAATATATGTATACTTACTTACAATTTCCACACAAAAACACTCACACTTTCTTGATGTCAGACCACCGACTAAAGAGAACACCTGCAACCATCCCTCAAAAATAGTTATAGTTCAGTCAAACTATTAAAGGCACTCGCTCGCTATCGCTCGTTCGCCTTCATTAACAAACTAGTTTATTAAATTATTATTACTTTCCTTTCTCTATAATTATCTCTTTTTGACAGCAACAAACGAATGAACTGAGACAAACGAACAAAGTGATTTCTTCACGTTTTAACCTCATTTTAGTTCATTTTAGTAACAATCCTACAGTTTCACTTTATTTTACTTTATTTTCAATCCCTATCCAGAAATATAAATTTCTTCTTTTCGGCAATTGTGTCAGTATATTTAATACCATATTATTTATTATATTGGAAAAAAAGGTGGTTTAGGTCTTATCCCTTCGAAGGATATAATCTCCAGAAAAATGCAGTTCTATACCGAGTGAGCTGCGACATAAATAATTGCAAGAGCACACAGCCGTTACGTTTTCAGAGACGGCCCGTGGGCGAGAAATTTCACCTTGCAACATTCCCTTTGGGAATACGATCGTCTTATGAAAGTAATTTATGTGTTGAGAAAACTATTTTATTAATTTTATGAAATAGTATGATGTAGTTTAGCAGGAGAGTTTCTGGACAACCAGTACAATAAGTAGTAAATGTTTTTTTTTATCGATATTTAATTACGTGGAGGGCTTACGGCTTAACTGTCAGTTTGACGTCAAAAAAGTAAACCGGTGTTACGCAATAAATTAAAAGAAAAAAGATGTCCACCGAAATTGTGAAAATCGAACAATTGGAGTATCGAGCCATCATCAAGTACCTGTATTTAAAAGGGTTAAGAGGTAAGCAGATTTACGAAGATATGCTTAATACCCTTGGTGATCAATGTCCTTCGTATGCGACCGTGAAAAATTGGACTGCAAGCTTCAAAAGAGGTAAATTTTCTATTGAAGATTAAAAAGAAGGCCAGTTTTTGTGACAGTCCCCGAAAATATCGATGCAGTTCAAGACATGACTGTATCAGACCGTCGAACGCGTTCATCATAGTTCACGTCAATTTGGACATGAGAAAAATTGCTGCAAAATGGATCCCCAAATGTTTGAATGTTGACCAAAAGCGTGCAAGGGTAGAAGCATCGCGTTCGATCTGTGCTCGATTTGAAAACGATGTAGACTTCTTAAACCGAATTGTTACTATGGATGAGACTTGGGTCAATTTCTATGATCCAGAAACAAAGCAGCAATCGATGGAATGGCGACACTCCAAGACCTAAAAGTTTCGTGTCCAAAAATCTGCTGGAAAAGTTCTTGCTTCTGTTTTTTGGGATTGACATGGAGTAATCATGATTGATTTTTTGGATAAGGGTAGAACAATAACTGGAGATTACTATTCGACATTACTGACCACTCTACGGGAAAAAATTAAAGAGAAAATACGCGGAAAGCTATCCAAAAGTGTTTTGTTTTTGCAGGACAACGCCCCTGCACACAAATCTCATGATGCCATGCCAAAAATTCGTGATTTAGGGTTTGAATTACTAGAACACCCCCCTTATTCACCAGATTTGAACTATCATCTCTTTCCTCAACTGAAAAAAAGTTTAAAAGGTCGTAAAAATTTTTTCCAACGAGGAGGTAATAAAAGCTGTGGAGGTCTGGTTTGCAGAGCAAGAAGAAACATTTTTTTTGAAAGGTCTAGAGACGTTGCAGGTTCGCTGTAATAAATGTACTTATCCAATTAATAGGAGAACAGTAGGCTAAGAATTTTTCAATATATCCTTGTATATTTCAAACAAAATTAAATTGTTTCAATCCTTTTTATATGATGAGCAGCTCTCACGTCCTCTAAATTTAATGATGATATTTAAAAAATGTTTTAGTTCAAATTTTCATTAATTCGTAAGTAAATTGTATCTTTTAGAGTACCTATAATTTATCTGTTGCTTCATAAATGAAATGGTAGCATTATTATTCAGTATTTTCTTGTCATGCTATGCTGCAGTAAAATTATGGCAACATCAATAAATATAATTTTAATTCACCGGTCACATCAGATTTACTAGGAGTTTGTTTGTGAAACTATGGGGAATGAAACGCGTTGAATGAAAAAAAAAACACCCCTACATGAAAAAATCAATGGTGGAGATTGGATCTTGATATATGTCCTGCATAAAAGAAACATTCATCATTTGGAGTCGCTTTACATAAGTGATAATGCCTTAGTCACGCTATACCGAAAGGAATTCTCAAAATTTAATAAATTATGACACTGAATTATTCGAAATTAATGCAAATGTGATTGTTTTATTTGAAGTAAACAAACAATTCTAATTTAATAATGATTATGAATGATTACAAAAAATGTTTTTGATTTTCTTTTAAATATCAACAGATACTAACCGATAAAAGATATTGCATTATTATTTAGGTGTTAGTACTTTCTATAAAAATGAATTTAGCAAGTACCTACTATACACTGTGTCCGTAAAGTATGGAACAAATTCAATTTTAGCTAAACAGACCATTTTTATTAATCTAAAAATGTAACAAACTACAGGGTGTTACATATAAACCAATTGCCGCTAGACAATAAGTATTTTTGATAATATTGTTAATTTAACTAATAAAGAATGTTACGCTATTCATCATGAACCTGATTAAGAAATAAATACATTCGAAATTATACAAAAACGTGATAAAGTCAAGTTCAACGCTGAATAAGCAGTATGTGATTTATTAACGTTACACGACAATAAATAACAATAATATTACATCAGTTTGAACTTGAAGTAAAATATATATGTGGTATTATATTGGTTGGGATTCGTTCTTATTTGATTCTTATTATGATTTAGTTGTTATTAAGTTAATATTAATAGTATTATAATCTTTAAGTTGTGTATAGTAATCAATAAATATAAGTACAGTTTCCCAGTGAACCAGAGAGTTTTATTAAACATAAATGGGCACCCAGGACCGGTGTTTCGGAATTCGGTCCGGGTACCTAGCAAAAGGGCTACCTGCTCACAGGGACCTTGTCCAAATCCGAAAGGGTGATTTCGTAATTCGGTCCGCTGTCGAAGCAGGTAGATTTCATGTGGGTATTAAAAGATTATTTTTAGCAATTGTTCTTCTGAAGTGCAGAGTGTAAGACGTGTTTATTTGTGTCCGTTATTGTGATTTTGTTTGTTTGTTTGACATGGAAAATATTAATTTCACCTCTATGACGAGTGAAAAGCGTTTATTAATAATAGATGGGTTTAAATTTTGTTTTCAAAAATCATTATCTCAAAAATACGAAGGTGGTTTGGTAGGGGTAGGTTTGGTTGGGTTATTATTGAAAATTATTATAATTTATTCTTCAAAAATTGACTAGAAATACGAAGGTGGTTTGGTAGGGGTAGGTTTGGTTGGGTTATTATTGAAAATTAATTCATTCTACAAAAAAATTGAATAAAAATACGAAGGTGGTTTGGTAGGGGTAGGTTTGGTTGGGTTATTATTTCAAGTACTGTTTTTATTTTTGACGATACGCATTCAGCGTAAATTTTTAAACATGCCAGTACAACAACAATAAGTATGTACTGTTGATCCTAAGCCCAAAAAAATGTGAAGGAAAATAAAAGTCAAATTAAACAAATAGTAGGTACATGGGACCCAATTCCGAAATCGCATTTTCGCTGGTGTGACCACACTTCGAATTTAATCCGTTACAGGTAGTCCCTTCCGCAGGTAGCGGGACCGAATTCCGGTGCGTCCCCCAGGACCAAAGGGCGTCCACACACCCAATTAATACAAAACATTTTTATTTTTCCACTCTGTATATATGCATTCAAACAATATCGCATAATTTGAATGAATCAAATAACGATTCTTTTATATCTAGCCGTGACTTTTGTTAAAATTCACATATTTATAGATGAAAATGTTTTTTGGCGTGATTTCAAAAGGATGTTTAGTTTCACGGATTGTAAAAATGTTTTACAACTTTTTGATTTCATTCGATTTAAACTCATCATTAAATTTGTATGAATGCTTTGACCGTTTTCCAAATCCATGAACTGTTCAGGACGACCTCATAAAAAATCTCGATGTTTCAATTTAAAATCCATTATGGGTTATTATCTGAAATTTTATATCATTGTGAAAAGTATATTCTAGGTATGGAAAAATAAATGATAAATATGTCAATCCGCTTACGCTTAGGATACAGAGTGTACCAAAGAAATGGAATGCGTCACGACGAGTTTGAAAACTACCTACACGATTTTCATACAAATTGAAGACATAACAATTCCGGTTATACCGGAAATGAACAGAAACTTTTTAATTTAAATAAATATTATATATTTTTGGGATCCTACGTTGAATTTTAATGCGTAAAATATTTACCTTATACCTTTGAGAAATTGACAGGTGTACAAATACTAAAAAAAAATTAATTGTAGAATTAATTAGTTGGAAAGACAATGACAAGGCTTTGTTATATACAGGGTTAATAAAAAAGTGATGAAATGTTCAACTCTCCTAATTGCATGTTTTTTATAATAAATACAACGGAAATTCAAAACAAAAATAATCAATTATGAGAAAACCTGGTGTGCTTACAAAAGATGATTCCCACAACAGTGTATTATTTATCCATCAGATTATACCAGTAATAATGTTAATTTTACTGGTATGTTAAAGAACCGGAATATATATGCAAGTTCATTTGATATTGAAAAACCTGATTTGAATGTTCCATTTTTTTCACATCTCTTCCTTCTCGCTCCCACTCGTCCACATTATAACGAACCAACAACTCAATCGTGTCAAAAACCAGTGGCGTTACCAATTTTAATTCAAAATTCAATTTATTGAGGTTTTAATTAAAAAAAATTTTAAAATTAAATGTTCTTCAAGAGAATTTATGAAATAACAGGATAAATCATCCTTTGTAAGGATGTTACTACTACTACTAAGTTTGCAGGCGAACCTTGTCCTGGACAAACTCAAGCCAAGGTTCCGGCACTGAGGCCACTGGCGGGCCCATTGTGCCATTCCTGCTACCTAGACATCCATAAAGCCGAGCCCTTCAATAAAGGCCACAACCTTTTTCAATGGATGCCTGCTTGTGTCTCCAGGGGCCAAAACAGGGACTCCGAAGATTCGCCTGCGTAGTACAGCCCAGTGTGGACACTCTAGGAGAACATGGACTGACGTTTCGTCAGTCATGCCGCAACCCCTGCATAGGGAACTTCCCTCTACTCCTAAGTTGTGGAGGTGTTTCATCATACAGCAGTGCCCCGTTAGGAGTCCTGCTATCTTCCTTAGCCTACTTCTTGGTAGTTCAGTAGCTGCTCTAGCGTGTCCATCAGTCCATCCCTTCAGTAAAAGTTTGGATTGCCTAGGACCCTGCAGAGCATTCCAATGAGCGAGGTGCTGATTCTTCAGCCACTTCTTCGTCTCCTTGCGTATTCTTTGTTTTGTTAGGCCCAAGGTCGGGCCCGGGCCGTAGAAGGGAGCTGCCGCCCCTTCCGCAGCCAGTGCATCCGCCATCTCGTTGCCTTCAAAACCAGAGTGGGCTGGAATCCATTCTAGCCGCACCACGTTGTGCCTTGCAAGATTAGCAAGTCGTTCTCGACATTCATTAGCATTAGCATTCATTGTAAGGATGTTAAATAAATTACTCACTAATTCAGGAATTTTTTGACAGAATTTATAAGGTTTAATATTTCGTAAACGACCTGTGTTCTTGCTTTGGCACGTGGCACTTGCTTACGTCTGATGTTTTGTTTGAATTCTCTCCGAAATGTACACTCTCTCGTGTTATAGTTTTTGATCTTCCAAAAGCTGTTTCAGGACCAATGTGAATACAATTTCAGGGTATCTGCCGTTCCATAATCTACCAATACCTTTGTGCCTCGAGACTCACTCAAGTTATACCCTATTGCCAGGAAGTCCCTGATCAGTCTGAACATTCTAAAGGATTTCAGTGGTGCTTTGACTATCGGTTATTGGAACCAACTTCTTATTCCAAAATCTTTTTATCGCTTGGGTATTCTGTAATGGATGTTATTATCCTTTGATACTTTTGTAGATTATAGGTGTGGAAGGGCCTCTGACTAGGTGGTGTTGCTGGTCCCTCGGAGGGTCATCTTACAGGAATAAAACAACTACCTGTAGCACTGGGATACGTTCTATTTATTACTTAAACTTACTACTATACATTATACTACTTATTACTTATGAATTGTGATATTCATATTCTAACATAATATTAATAGTCCTATCGTTTGCATATTTATACGACAAGTCAAGTTCATCATAAGTAAATATAAATAATACTATTTATGTTTATTTCACGCTCTGAACTTGACTTCGTACGTGCGACCTTCCTACTTCTATTTATGTAACGATTCAACGTTCCTATGATTTATTGAAATTGGCTTCAAGGGAGTTTATGTCTTTTATTTAAATATTATTATATTGACCAAAAGGCATCACAATTCCTTTGATTCAAAATTTTTATTACCCACTTTGAAACTTGTGATCCGCCCATGAAAGAATTGCACATCGATGACCGCGTGTGTCTCCTGCCCTGCAGCTTGGTAACCTGCAACGTCTCTGCACAACGGATTTTTCACAGCGGACGACCTGCATAGGGATCAATTTATCGATAATAACTAATAAGGTAGCGTTAAGACATTCGCATTCTTCGAATGCCTTTAGCTGGATTTCTCTCCCACGATGAGAGGACGTCCTCGTTGCCAAATTTACGAACTTGTTCACGTTTTGACAGAAACAAATTCTTAATTGCATTTGAATAACTTAAAATTATTGTTATAGGGCTTAAAGGGTTTAAAAAATGTATCAAAGTATAGGAATTGATATTTGAAACAATAATTGAACTGAACAAAATAATTCTGTGATAAATAATAATAAATTGTATACGGGGATTCTCCAGTATAACAATACACGATGTTTTCAAAGATTTCAAGAAGGTACTGAAACTGAATAATACATTTTTATTTAATATTTTTTTATTGTAATGTACATCTACTTGAAGGGTTTAATATTAAGATGAGAAATACCTGAAGAATATATAATAGCGTAGTCAAAGTACACAAAATATCCGTAAAATGCCGCAAAAAACACAAAAAACTTGAAAATTCAAAATTGAGTATTTAAAAGGGTTGTGATTAACATGAGAAAAACTTTACGATGCTAGGCATGCGATTTTCCGGAAAATCGGCGAGTGAAAATTTTTGTTTTTGTTTTTTCGCTCTAATTGTTTAAATAATGAAAGCACAGAAAAATGTTTGAATAAAAAGTTGTAGCTAATACATTTATCTACAAAATTTGTCTGAACATTTTTTTTGTATCTGCTTTAGTTTTTAAAATATACGAAATTTTTTTAGTAGTATTTTTGAACATCATCAATTTTCATGTTTTTAATTTTATGATAGTAAATAAACAATGACATTTAGAAAAAAAAATTCATATGAAATGTGTTCTAAAATGGGGTATCTACAAATACATTGAAAAAAAAAATTTAAATTTTTTAATGTATTATCATCGATTCTCACCTGTTACATTTATTTGTGCTACCTTCTCTTTCTTACCTGAGCCATAGGTGTGTTCTTTTGTATCGCGATCACTTCTTAATGGGTTCATTATAAAGTTCACAAATTTTTAGATAATATCATAAACGGTATAAAAAGTTATAGAAGGTTTGCCGACAGACCTCTGATTTAAGTATTTATTTTAAATAATTGTCTATTATTTAAAAAATTTGATATTTATAGAAAAACTGTATAGTAGTTTCGAAAGTAGATGCTTTAAAGTGCTTAGTAGTAAAGTCTCATTGAATTATATTAATTTCGAAAAAAGATATAATTGAATGAAATCTAAAAAAAACAAGTAAAATTAAGCATGCAAAAAAACAGATTTTTAAGAAGCCTTCGTTTAAAATTCTAAATATTAATGGCTTTGCTTTTATAATAATAATGTTTTATGCTCATTTGCAATGCTAAATCCAAAAGGAATTTTCGCTGGGATACGTATTAATTAAATAGGAATTATAATAAACTGATATTACAGTCAGAAAATCTACTTTTTCAAATTTGAAAGTATTTCTATCTAAAAGTTGAGATCTTTCTTTACATTTTACATGAGTTTATTTATTTTTCAGAATGTTCTAAGCCCAAAATTATTAACTTTTAAGTCGAGCGGTTAATAAATTTGGCTCACGGGCCGTTCGAGCGTAACCACGAATTGAATACCACTGAAATTAATTTTATCTCGTAAACTTTTTAATTTACAGAAAAACTTTTCAGACAAAATTTGTAGATAAATGCCTCAGCTACAAATTTTGATTTTGAAGTTTTTCTGTGTATTTATTATTTGAACAATTAGAGCGAAAAAACAAAAACAAAAATTTTCACTCGACGATTTTCCGGAAAATTGCATGCCTAACGTTAAACACCACCCTTTTAAATACCCATTTTTGAATTTTAAAGTTTTTTGTATATTTTGTGAGGTTTAATGTGGACTTTGATTAGGCTGTAAATAAATATAATTTATATAAATTTGACAACGTTGTATACAAGTTCAGACAACTTTACCTGAATGGCGCTACTATTTCAGGGTATGGGATCTTATATATAAGCCTACCTTTTAACGGCTGTTATCTTTTAAGTACCACTTTACGAGTCATTCATAAAGGGCACCGTACTTGCTCATTTTTTGTGCAAGAAAGTTTTGTGAATATGTAATGACCTAAGTACTTCGATTGTGCATAGTAAGTTTTTTTTGCCACATAAAATCCGTGCATACAAAACGGAATTTCAAGCATTTAAATGAAAGTACATTACATTCAAAAAACCTTGTACATTCTTGTTTGACAGGTGTCTTATTATTCATTATTTCAAAATGCCTCTACCAGCTAAGCTGTTCAGGGCTTCTCTTGTTTCTGTGTCACTGATTTTGTCTCTTTTCATGACACCCGTTACTCGTCTCTCTACCGCTTGAATTTGTTACATTTTAATGTCTTAAACATGGAGACTATATAAGGAGAACTAACTCAAACTGCACCCATGTTTTGCCAATAATTAAACTACACTGAACGTCAAAAAAAATCGCCCTCCAAAAAGTTGACACATTTTTAAAATTATTATCTCTCGAATTACTCATTTTTTACACGAAATTTGAAGCACCCTGTAGGATGCAGAAGCTGCAATAGAAGGTGTCAAAATGTAGCCATGCTTTATGAACATTTTGAACATAGAGACTATACACTGTGTCCGTAAAGTGTCCAAAAATCTGCTGGAAAGGTTCTTGCTTCAGTTTTTTGGGATTGCCATGGAGTAATCGTGATGGATTTTTTGGATAAGGGTGGAACAATAACCGGAGATTACTATTCGACATTACTGACCACTCTACGGGAAAAAATTAAAGAGAAAAGACGCGGAAAGCTATCAAAAATGGTTTTGTTTTTGCAGGACAACGCCCCTGCACACAAATCTCATGTTGCCATGCAAAAAATTCGTGATTTAGGGTTTGAATTACTAGCACACCCCCCTTATTCACCAGATTTGGCTCCGTCCGACTATCATCTCTTTCCTCAACTGAAAAAAAGTTTAAAAGGTCGTAAATTTTCTTCCAACGAGGAGGTAATAAAAGCTGCAGAGGTCTGGTTTGCAGAGCAAGAAGAAACATTTTTTCTGAAAGGTCTAGAGACGTTTCAGGTTCGCTGTAATAAATGTATCCAATTAAGAGGAGAATATGTTGGGTAATAAAATATTTTTACATTGAAATTTTGTTTGGTTCTATAGTAGGCTAAAAATTTTTCAATATATCCTCGTACACGGAGTTCCATCTTCTTATATACCTAGTCTCCATGGTCTAAATATAGTTTTCCAAACATTCATTTTGATATTTCTTTCTCGTTTTGTTTTTTGTATACCTTTATTAATTTCAATTCTAAATTCATTCGAAACCGAATGAAAATTTAAAAAAATACTGTACGGCCATGTTTATAAATTGCATTATAGACAATAAATTGCCTCAATCTCACTAATTACCCTATAAAAATACTACATATTTATCTATTTCTCTTCTTACTGACTGAAGATATCCCTAATTGAACAATTATACTTTATCGACTATCTTTTCTAAGAAGCGATATTTTTTTAAATACATTATAAAACAAGTCAATTAATTCTTAATACATCACACGACACACATATATAGATCTGTAACCTCCGTTAATTCATTCGTTGTAAAACAATGGCATTCTGACCTACTGCTATCGATCATCTCTTCACTGAATAAAATTTTAATGATGTTTATCGGACCGAATATATTCTTTTGTTGTGATAATCAAAGTTCCCCTATTTTCACTTGATTTAGAATAAATAAATAAAAGAGTTATTTATAAACTAAACAAAAACATTCTATACTTATTATATATTCAGAGAAAAGAGCAGAAAGACAGAAGAAGAAGAAGAGAGAGGGAGTAGGGAGTGAAAAGGAATACAAGAAGGAAGAGATAGCGAGAGTGGAAAAATGAGAAGAGAGAAAGAATTGAAAGAAAGAGAGACAAAGCAAGAAAGACCATTGGAACAGACAGATATAGGCAAGGGGAAAGAACAAGCAGGTGGACAGTGTGCGAGAAGGGAAGGAGAGCGAAACGGGAGAGAAATAGTGAAAAGTTATAAAAAATGAGTATAGAAAAAGGACGTGGAGAAAAATAGAGAATGGGGAGATACGAAAAAGGAAGCAGAGCTAAAAGGGAATGAGTCTCTTGTAGAAAAGAGATTCCATGAAGTAGGTCGAGAACAGAGGGAGAATTAGAAAGGAAAGGAGAAGGGAAAATAAAGCGACATTAGGGAAAGAATAACTAGAAAGAGATATCTTGTTGAAGATGTATAATCTACAAATGACCAAGAGCTTTATTAAAATATCATTGTTTCTGATGATCCCTTTAGTTCCGTACGGCTATGTGAAAGACAGGTGTTAACTAGTCAAGGGGTGAACACCTAAAACGAAATGCATTTTGTTTGACGTTTATTTCTTTTTTATTATTCTCATGCACCATGAATGTCTTAATGGATATTACCCAATACCGATGGTAATAATTGCTGTATCAATTAATAAATTTATTTATATATGAGGGGAACTTTAATTTATGGCCCACCTGTGTGAGCGACCGACTGTCTAAAAACCTCTTTGTAGGCCGGTCATACGAATATTGGTATAATAGTTTTATTTATAACGTTATAGTTGACGTAAAAGATATAGTGCGAAGTTAAAGTTGCCAGATTTTTGTTTGACTTTAAGGCTAAGAGTATACCGACATAGCCCTGTCAATATTATAATTTAAAATGTTGACGATACATTCATTTAATGTTATAATTTCATTTACCTACTAGTTATTTAATAAACTAGTTTGTTAATGATGGCGATTCATAAACGAAACTATTTAAAGCACGAACGAGTGCCTTTAATAGTTTGACTGAACTATAACTATTTTTGAGAGAGGGTTTGCAGGTGTTCTCTTTAGTCGGTGGTCTGACATCAAGAAAGTGTGTGTGTTTTTGTGTGGAAATTGTAAGTAAGTATACATATATTTATTAGCAATTATCTATTTGGACGAAACTTGATATGATACACACGATACGGTTAAGAAAGGACGGACTGATGGGTCAAAATACAAATACAATATAGAATTGTTTGGTAAGTGGACGAAAATAATATAAATACCTTTCAGAGTTTAGCTCCGCAACATTAGATAGCTGCACTATATCTTTTACGTCAACTATACCAAGATTAATTTGTTAAATTGCTTACATAGGGTATTTCACCTTTTTGATGAAACACCCTATATTAAAATAGAAAATACTGTTTCTAGCAGGTATTATTTTTGACTGGCCTATTCGCATACCAGAAATTGAAGTGCTCTAATAATAATATTTTATATATAACCAGTTTTTATTGATATGTTGTGTCCATCATCAGATGTTGTGGGAGGTCTTTATGATACTGTTTCGTAAATTATGCGTTAGTAATTGACAGAAGCATTTTTTATTGAGAGTCTGGAACAGGTAAATTTTCAGGTGGTTCATTAAGAATAATCAATCTATTATACCAATCAAAAAGAATAAAATATATTTTGTATAATAAGTGGAATATTATTTTTAAAAATATACCATCCCTATTCCTGTTGGAATATTGGGGCACCCTGTATACTAAATAAAAGTAAATCCAGGAAGTATTATTACTCTTGTTTTGACTCGCATTCGGATGTCTTTTTGTTTTCAAATAACAGTAGGTACCAATAACTTCATTCTCAGAATACTCGACAAATACCTACCACTTTTATAGTGTTGTAAATATCCATTCCCTATTTTAATAGTAGCTACATTCTAAGGTCAGGTAACTAATATTCCCATGTTAGCGCCTCCGCCATGAGTTAGAACTCTTGCATCCCCTTTACTTACTTGTACTTTTCGCATTACTTTTCCAATAGTTATCAGAAGAATTAAGAAAAGGCCTGCTTTGCGTATAAAAATTTGTGTAGAAAAGCGTGTTTTGCATAGTGGTTGTAGAAAAACAAACATACCTGTAAATATATTGCCTGTTTTTCCTGTACACGCAAATATTCTTTAGTTTAGTAATAAGGTATAAACAATACCAAACTAAGAACTGTTTAAAAATTCATGCATATATTTTACAAAAATGTTTAAAAATATATTTACGAGCATTTTTGTGTCTTATCTTCATTTTGTCAGTAAAAATTTTTATCACTAAAGACGTTTCTCCTTGGATATTTTTTAAACGCGTGTAGCGTCAGTGATACGAAATTAGATAGCAAGTTAATTTTTATCTCCAATGTGGTTAGAATCCAAAAAAAGGTTCAATTAAAGTCAAACCACAATATATATATATATATTTATTCCTGTGGGAACACTCAACTTGCTACTAGTTTCGGCATTACAATACCCTCTTCAGGCTATAAAAATGGAAAATATATATATTGTGGTTGGACTTTGAGTTTCATTGAACCTTTTTTTTTTTAATTTCTTATATTATAGTTGATATAGTGAAGCGGAAAACAATCACTTCGCGATTATAATTTTAATCTCAAGGATTATTAAATTTTATAAATTAATTATATTAAGATGATAATTCCCTAGTTTACACGCATTGTTGATTTTACCGATGTTAAATAGTCAGGTAGGTATTTACCGTTTTAATCTTTTTTTATTTGAAGACGACGTTAATTTTCATTGTACTCTCCTTTACCTGTTCCAAACTTCTCTGATTATCCTTATTGTATGTTTGCAATAAAAGCAAAGAACTTCCTGTTATAATTTTTACAGTACCACTGTAAATTTTTGAAAGATTAATATTTATTTGCCCTAACAAATAATATTATTAACCCGAGTTCGAACTTCAAAAGGCAACCGCGAGAAAATTGCTAACAATTTAGAAAGCGATGTTCTTTAATAAGCAAGCGAATATTCTCACGGGTATTCTAATTAAGTACCTATAGTTTAACTGTCAAAAATTAGCGTTGAGGGGCAAATTATATTTAAATATGAATCGAAACTATTTATTTTTAATACAGGGTGTTTCACGGAATACACGTTTTCTTATTAAATTATCAAAAATGATGAGTGGTACACTCCGTTTCATATGAGAAGAAGCCGCGTAAAGTTTGCCAAGTGTCTTGCGCAAAAATCATGTTTGTCTATGTCGTTAATTATTTTAACGATACCAAATATTTTCATATATACCTAAGATAAATATATTTTCAATGTTCTAATTTTGGGTTAACCTACAAAAACGTTACGCCACTGATTTGAAGTCGAATGTCAATTTGACAATATGGCGCTGGTTTTGACACCCCTACAAACGACTGCAACTTCAAGTTGGCTCTTCTTAGGTCAATTTTTTTGTAGGTAGTAATATTAAACATTCTATAGGATGTGATGTTGGAAAGTCCACTAAGCATGCCCGCTGGAAGCACTCAACTTGAAGTAAAACTAGGGTATCACGGGGAGACTGTTTTATTAACACTAACTAATTATAACTATATCTTAACATTAATAGTATAACTTAACTAATACTAATAATAATGAATTGAATAATCGAACGATCTATTTCGTCTGGTTCCTAACTATATAATATGTATGTCCTAGGTCAAGTACGTATAAACACTACGTGAAAGTTGCTTAACCTTTCCGACATCACATAGTGTTGTAGAACGTGTAAACTTGAACATGATATATTAAACGTATTGTTTAATTAATAGTAAATCAATTTCAATGAATTTACTTCTTGCTTTTATGTAATGCATCTACAACAAAAGCTGTTAATTGGTGTCAAAATGTAGCACCCCAGTTGATACCTCCTGTTGCAGTTGCTGCATCTTACAGAATGTTTCGGGTAAAAACAATCTTGACATTTACTTTCACTTGCCATAGTTCACTATTTTCATTATTTCTTTTTGACAATATTTTCAATTATTTCTTATTTTAAATAAAACTGCAAAATTTGATAGCCTCCGTTGATCGTTTTCGACGGCGCGCCCATGGTCGCATACGCAGTAGGAACCCGTTTAGACACCTCGCATTCCATTGAATGGGTATGGGGGATGGGTATGGGCCCGTCTTCTTCGTCGGTATTTAGTCGACCAGACTATGTAGCCTCTTTTGCCCATTCATCTTCAGGATCATCATTCTTTTCGAGGTTGGCGCAGTGTTAAGGAATTCGTAGTTCTTAGAAAGTGGTTACCATTTTTGTGTAATACGATGAGTTCGCTACATTTCGTTGATGATATATTAGGAGTTTTTGTTATCGTCCTTGATTGTGACGTTTATGATTCATAACGGTCTGGGTTTCTCTTTAAATATATAATAAAATTGTTAACATAATAATGCTAGAGAAATTCCAAATGAAGGCACTACGTTTTTGGTTTATTTTCTACGATCTAATAATAGCAGCTAGCAGTATTGAGGATTTAATTTTCTTCCACCCAGTACCTTTTCAGAATGTCCGTTAACCATCCGGTTTCTAAATTTCTTTGACAATCAATTGTTTTTCTAATTCAATCTAAATTTAATTTATCTCAATATTAATTATTCTTTTCGAGCCGGAAATTCCAATAGACCAGACACAAAATTAACATTCTTTTTAAGCATCGTTAATCAAAGAAAACCACACTACTATTTTACAACAAATTAATAATAAATATTTCGTCATCCTACATTATCGAATGTATTAGCGTTAATTAATTAAAAGGATTCACGGAACGGTCGAGTTCGGAGAGACTAAAAAATGGTTGAAATTAACTCGGGGTCAGTGGCGTGCTTAATTCGATAATATTAAACAACAAAGATTGGTCTTAAATTTACACCACATGTTCTTTGGTGAAATGTACAGTGCTATTCAAAAGTCCCCTCCACCCCTCGTATCTTTTGAACGGCTACACTTACATTAATAAAATTTGGAGGGTGAAAATAAAGTGTTGTAAACTTCTCTACGAATGGTAACAGGTGACGTAATAGTAATAGATGACGTTACAGTGCCACTCTGGCCAATAATTTTAAATAGAACCTTATGTCAAGTGATATCTCGTTTGAAAGGCATTGACATTGGCTACATAGCCATATTAATTTTGTTTGGATTTAAACTAATTTTGACGAATAAATTAAATAAATACAAAAATTATTTTTTTAAATTTAATTAATCAAATATCAACAATGGATTCTTATAGCAAGTGTTCGAAATGTGCTCCGTCTACTTCCTGACAGTAATACATCCTATTAGTAAACTCTTGTCGTACTTGTTCGAATGTGTCAGCTGAAATTGCATTGCATTCTTCAATAAATCTTTCTTTCAAAACGCCAATGCTATCTGGTGCCGTAGTATAAACCTTGGATTTCAAGTACCACCATAGAAAAAAATCTAATGGTGTCAGATCTGGTGACCGAGGTGGCCATTCTATAGGACCTCGCCGGCCCATCCATTTACCTCGATATTCTTCATCCAGGTAACGTCTTACTGCACCATAATAATGTGCAGGAGCACCATCTTGTTGAAATGTTATTTCCAGATGGCCGAATTCATCTGGATTATCTTCCAGAATTTCAATAATTAACGGCTCAATTGCATTTTGTAACATCTCCAGATACACTTCACCGCTTAAATTTGAATTTAGGAAAACAGGACCAACTATGTGGTTTCCCAAAATACATGCCCAAACATTGACTTTTTCTGGAAATTGGGTATGTTGTTCACGAAAGGTGTGAGGATTTGTGTCACTCCAATACCTTACATTTTGTGTATTCACATTTCCATTGAGGCTAAAAGTACTTTCGTCACTAAAACAAATTGTTTTTGTGTAATGTGGGTTTAGAGTAATTTTATTTGTCATACATTCACAGAATTCGAGTCTTCTGTCGGGGTCGTCATCCGAAAGGTGGTGCACCATTTTTAACTTGTATGGATGAAATTTATTTTTAGCCAACACTCTCTGTACTGTACTTTTACTTACTTCACAGATAGACGCAACTTTAGTTGAAGAGGAAGTAGGGTTTACTACCATTTCAGCAACTATATAAATTTTTTTATCATCACTAAATATTGGTCGACCAGATCGTTTGGCATCTTGAACACTACCTGTTGCTTCAAACTTGTGAAGAAGCTCCCTCAAATAAGTTCTCGAGATAGGGCGATCTGGGTATCTCTCATTAAATAAACGTTCCGCTTCATGGAGATTCTTTCCAGATTCTCCAATTATTAAGATAGCTGCTACTTTGTCGGCTTGAGTACGTACCATTTTGCCTTATAGATAAAAGAGAGCTAGTAGCTATTGTTGGTAACTGAGTGATTCAGCGTCATCTAACATGGTAAGTTCCCAGGAAATGAGACTTATTGTAAAAACGTCAAAAAAAATAATTAACTGACAATAGACGTCAAAATATGATTTTCTTGAAATACTTTTATTTTATTATCAAAATAGGAGTTGTATGTATGATATTATAGTTAAAATTAAATTTTATTTATAAAATGTTACTTTCAACACTAATATCATAAACATCTATTACAGTGACTATAAAAATGTTGTTAGTTTTTTATTTATTACATTCGATCCAATTATTGAATAAGTACCCCCTTGTGCAAGCCGCTGTCTAACACTAAATACCATTCGAAATGGATAAACGTAATTCTATCTATATTTCTTAAATTGATAAAAGTTAATCCCCGGATATTTATGACTAGAAATAATTTGACAGCTATTGATAGATAACATTTCAATTTCGGAAGCATGTTGTATACTGAGCGTTTGATCAATAAAATTGGTTTTTATGATCTCGATTGTTTTGGAACATGTGATTCGTCGTTATATGCGTGTCTGGTTTAAACCTTCATAAAGGATATTTTTGAACATTTATGTATCCGAAGATAAATTTGAATGAAATTCGTCTTGCTTGTATAAACCATATATGGATGTTAAGAAAAAAACGTTTAAACATTTTATGTGTTTAACCATATATTCTTTAATTGCTCCACGAAAGTTTACAAATATTGAAAAATAATTAACTGATCTAGAACCTGGAAGTATACGACCCTCGCAAAAATCAGTAGATAACCTCCGAGTACTGAACACCACATTTTTCAAATTAGTTACCTTATTATATGAAACAAGTGTTCAAAGGCCAACCATTTACGTGGCTTCACTAAAATAATGCCGGAATCATACCGGCAAAACTTAAATACACGTGGCTATTTATTTAAATCAGGACAATTGGGTGTCCACTCACTTTTGGCAATCAAGTTATAGCTATGAAAGTGACAGTATTTTATAAACATGATGCAATTGTAATTTGAACTTTGTTGCTGTACAAATTCCGATTGAAAATAGAAAGAATAAGCATACTTGAAATTTAAATTACAAAACTAATTTTAAATTATACACCCAAACTTGTTCCAACCTGATTTCAGATACAAAATCGTACTTTTATGGCGAAATCGTTTACGTAATCAAAACCATGTTCATTATAAGAAATAACTCGGTATGAAATTATCTTTAAAAGGCAGCATTTGTTCATAAACGCTACAATTTTCTGTAATTCGATGCTCTGTACCGCATCTAATGCAAAATGATGTGGGTGAGAAAATTGTGTTTCATTTAACTCGATTTTATTTAGTTGATACTAATAACTTTAAAATGTTAAATTTGCAATATGTACTTCGATCTAGAAACAACAAAAACCTACAGGATTGTAGTATACTATAATCTATGTACTATATATATTTATACGTATTAGAGCGTTATACTCTAACTAAAGTCAGTGTGATGACCATAAAATAAAACAATGTTGTCAGATATATTTTCTAAAATTGTTAGGCTCGCTACACAAATGTTTCTCTTACTTCAGTAAACTGTTAGTTCGTGATGTTATAAGAAAGCTAGTTCTAGCTAGTACTATATTTAAGAAAATTTTGAAGAGATGGCAACGTAGTTGCACGTGCAGTCAAGACTTCGAAACAAATAATCATCAACTGCAGTATTCATCGCAATATAACGAAATAACCGAAGTATACTCCGTTTGACTTTTTGGCAGAAAAAATTCTACGGTCTTGAGGGTGTTCGGGGGGTTGTGTTGTGGTTCGGCTTATAATCCATTAGTATCATTCAGTGTCGGGTGTGAAAGTCAGTATATTATCACAAATGTTGCTTCTTTGGAGGAACACTACCGTGAAAAGAAGAAGATCCATCATAGACAAAAATATAAATACAGGCACTATTTTTTAGCAAATCTCACACTTTAGATCTGCATAATTTTGTTGTAAAAGCAGATAAAAGCTACACCCTATTAAATCTCGCTCATACTAACATAACTCCAAAAATCTTGACTCATTTTTTGATATCATTTTTCTTATTAAAAACACGCGCGTCTAATAATATTATTATATTTTTTGCAGTACAAGTAATTCAATAGAAGGTAGTGCCCAATTCTCATCACCGTTCTCGATGACGCCCCTAAAGTTTGGGACACACTGTACTAAATAATTATGGTCTAAAAGTGATTTAACTAAAAGTACAATCACCTTATTTTTTTTCGAATATTTAAAAAAAAGATCTGTGCCGTCTCGCTAACCAAATATTTTGGATTCGAATCAAAAATAAACTAATAAATATTTATAGTGTACCCTTTGGTATCGTCGTGAAAACAATGGCTACCAATACGTTATTCGAGTTGGTTTGTTTTGCATATTATACATGTTAGTTTTGGAAAAAATTCTTCTGGCGTGAAGTGTTTGACTTTGACATGAACCATTCCAAGAACCAGATCACAGGAATGTTTAGAAGTTCCATGAAGACTGTTCAGAATTAATCGTTTAGGTTATAAGTTGTTTGAAAGTAAAATTAATAGTTGGTAATTACTTCCATATTATGATACGAGGATGTATTGATTATCTAGTTAGCCTAAACCAGTTCCATGCATAAACAAAATATTGCGTTACCATAGCAACGAACAATAACTTATTAGAAGTGTCAGTGTGAAGTTTGACGTCAAAAAAGTAAAGCAGAAAAATTGGAGTATCGAGCCATCATCAAAAGGGTTAAGAGGTAAGCAGATTTACGAAGATATGCTTAATACCCTTGGTGATCAATGTCCATCGTATGCGACCGTGAAACATTGAACTGCAAGCTTCAAAAGAGGTAAATTTTCCATTGAAGATGATGACCGATCACGAAGGCCAGTTTCTGTGTCAGTCCCCGAAAATATCGATGCAGTTCATGACATGATTTTATCAGACCGTCGAATTGGGCTAAAACAATTATCTGAAACACTGAATATTTCATACGAACGCGTTTATCATATAGTTCACGTCAATTTGGACATGAGAAAAATTGCTGCAAAATGGATCCCCAAATGTTTGAATGTTAACCAAAATCGTGCAAGGGTAGAAGCATCGCGTTCGATCTGTGCTAGATTTGAAAACGATGTAGACTTCTTAAACCGAATTGTTACTATACATGAGACTTGGGTACATTTCCACGATCCAGAAACAAAGCAACAATCGATGGAATGGCGACACTCTGGTTCTCCAAGACCTAAGAAGTTTCGTGTCCAAAAATCTGCTGGAAAAGTTCTTGCTTCAGTTTTTTGGGATTGCCATGGAGTAATCATGATTGATTTTTTGGATAAGGGTAGAACAATAACTGGAGATTACTATTCGACATTACTGACCACTCTACGGGAAAAAATTGAAGAGAAAAGACGCGGAAAGCTATCCAAAGTTGTTTTGTTTTAGCAGGATAACGCCCCTGCACACAAATCTCATGTTGCTATGCAAAAAATTCGTGATTTAGGGTTTGAATTACTAGAACACCCCCTTATTCACCAGATTTTTCTCCGTCTGACTATCATCTCTTTCCTCAACTGAAAAAAAGTTTAAAAGGTCGTAAATTTTCTTCCAACGAGGAGGTAATAAAAGCTGTGGAGGTCTGGTTTGCAGAGCTAGAAGAAACATCTTTTTCTAGAGACGTTGCAGGTTCGCTGTAATAAATGTATCCAATTAAGAGGAGAATATGTTGGTTAATAAAATATTTTATTTGGTTCTATAGTAGGCTAAGAATTTTTCAATATATCCTCGTATAGTTTAATTAAATATAAAAAATCGCCAAGGGCGACAACCACGTAGTTTACCTTCTGCAATTCGTTTTGGAGACAAACTTCATACTGAAGACGAAAAACTGTCCATTATAGTCGAGCCTGCAAACAGACAGTTTTTCGCCGAGTTGCATATTAAATTTTTTCATCGACCTTTACAAGAAATTACATCTTTGAACTTTTGTATTTATGTCGAATCATATAATTTAGTTATTGTTAATTTCATAAGACCACCTATTAAATAAACTTATACTTTTATTGGAAAACATGAACATAATTTTTAATGCAGGCAGTTCTCCATTAGCACTTTATTAATAAACGGTAAATCCACTCCCATAAACATCTTTCGTAACTTGGATAACTTTTATCGTATCCCGTGGAGAATCTCGTTTGTTTCAGTTTTACTTTTTATTTTCGCGAATGTAACATAAAATCTACGGACACACCTTCATTGCATTATATTATACTTCAGTGCTGATTTTAAACCAGCTTGACTGGAACATTATTATTTAAATAACAATATTCTCAGTGACGGCGCAATCTTTCCGAGATTTGGTCTATAATTTGATGGAGGAAGTGATATTGGCAATCTAATAGACACACTTCAATAACGAGTATGGTTTCATATCAATTACAGCCATACTTTCAATAAGATGATTGAAGTAACCTTGATCGATTTGTCTCCAAAGCTGGGGTAAAAGCAGTCCAGGAGTGTTTGTGAAGGTGGTTCAAGAGAATTCAACGCTGTTTGTAGCCAGTCCCAAGCGTGATCGATCGATGTAGTGCATATAAAACTATTGAAAATACAAACGCTTTAAATTTATCAACTAGGAAATAAAAATAAGAAAGTTTACAACCATTCTATAATATTTTACAGCTCTTTAACTTTTGTGGAAAATAGTTTACTGACAATTTGCGATGTCCCATACTCGTAGCTACATTGTTTTAAGCGATAGCGATTCGAAGAAAACTACAGTTCAACTTGTTTAATTAAAAGCTATAATTAAATTCCATCTCTCATAAATCTATTTTGTAAGAAGCAACGTTCTTAGTGATGTAATAGTTTCCGTTGACGCCGCCAAAAGAAAAATTAAATATTGACAAAAGCAGTTTTCCGAGTAATTCTGTGTGATAAAAGCACTGAAAGGCGGTCTCTCCAAACAACACAGAGATTAACACAAAAACAAACGTTTCTGATAATATGAATGCACCTACCTGAAGATAATATACTCTCGATTTAAATGTGTCGCTATAAAAAAGAACGGTATTTAATAACTTTATTTTTAAACAACGGAGATAATTTTAATCTCTTTGGTCGTTGGCTATAAAGTCCCCGGTAGTTGGGATAGATATTTACAGGTAGAAAAAGTTTACTTAAACACTTGTATTTGCAAATTTAAAATAGGTACATTTCCCACTATAAATAAAGTAACACATTTTGACGGCTTATTCCACGAGAATGGAAAAAGATATCGACGTGCAGTTTTCGCTAAACTTCTTATAATTCCTTCAAATTTTTATTGACATAGTTGCCAAATGTATATTTTACCCGAAAGCGCCGAGAAAAAAAGACTATTTTTGAAACGAAATTATCGGTTTATTCTAAATACAACACCCTATATTTTTCAATACCAATTTTTTATGACACCGTTTGCAAGTCTCAAAAGTCGTCTAAAATTTTCGTAAGAAAGTTACTTTTGTTCATTAATAAAAGTGACCAGGATAAGATTCAGAGCCATTTTTGACAGAAACACGCTTATACACAGAAATCGATTAATACATTTGGCAACTATGTCAATAAAAATTTGAAGGAAATATGAGAAGTTTAGCGAAAACTGCACGTCGATATCTTTTTCCATCCTCGAGTAATAAGCCGTCAAAATGTGTTACTTTATAGTGGGACACCCTGTATTTCGTTGACTCGGTATCCGGTCTAAGGGATTTAAGTAAACAGTAACAAATCCGTTGTTGGTAAAATTTATGCTATTAGGCAATATCCTATCGAAAAAAATCATGTAAGTTAAAACGAAATATCTTGGAATGTATTATACTGTTTTATTATTTTCAAATAATTAAATTTAGTTATGTAATAAGTTTCTTTTAGTCAATATTTGACGTACTGCGGACATTACTCTAAGCTAACAAATTGTTGACTGATGGTAACTTTACAACAAAATGTGAAAAAGAGCAAATTGAGATTATAATGTTTATTAAAGCGGAACCCAGGCCACTATAGCACTCTTATATTATTTTAATTTTATTACCAAGTTAATCTGTAGAAAATTGAAGTGTAGACTACCGTCATCTGTAAAATAATGTAGACTATATTGACGGTGGTCGGCGGCAAATCATAATTTCTGAACAGAATAGCTGTAAAATATTTAAATCCCTCAATAAAAGTACGTTATTCGTTGTACACTGAAGCATAGTTATTACTGTGGTTACAGGATGTCTATCAGTGCGAGTATCTAAATTTCTTTTTCATATTTATGTTAATAATATATGTGGAATTTATTTAATAAATAATCATGTTTCTATTAATCGTAAATATACTATACTCTAACTATTGTCAGTGTAATGATCATAAAATAAAGCAATGTTGTCAGATATATTTTCTAAAATTGCTAGGCTCGCTACACAAATGTTCCTCTTACTTCAGTAAACTGTTAGTTCGTGATGTTATAAGAAAGCTAGTTTGGAAATAACCGAAGTATACTCCGTTTGACTTTTTGGCAGAAAAAATTCTACGGTCTTGAGGGTGTTCGGGGGGTTGTGTTTCTCGCGATCAAACGTGGCGTTGTTGTTGGAGTCAAATTACAACAAGTTTCAGTAGAACGATCGTTAAACATTAGTTGACGCGGCGAAGAACTTAGAAGACTCGGAACAGTGTAACACTGGAGTAGGTCCCAGGTCAAAGAAACTGGATCACAGGAGGCAAAAACTATATGGAAGACCCCAAATGACTCCACAAGACTTCTACAACCAACCAGTGAAGAACCTGTATGAGCTAATACAGGGAACGGATTGGCTGAATAGGCTGTAGACAGAACACTAGTAGGACCCACAATAAGCACAAGAGGCTGAGGTGGTGCCGGCGAAGGGACGGCTGCTTTTTTAAAAAAAAACTTTTTTAAATATGCGTGTACATAGTTTTTTAATCCATATATCAAATATATGTTTGTAAATCTACAAAAAACAAATTGAATTTTAAATGAATATAAATTATCAATATACGTACATGTCATGAATACTAAAATACTTGAAAAGCGAGAAAAAAAAATGAATATCTGAGTGGTGGTATTGGTTTAACAGTTCAAGTCCTTCGTGTAGTGTGTTATCGACACATTTTGTACCATCCATTTTATACCAGAACTACTTTACATAATTGCGGATTCAAGTGTCAACGCATCAGCAAAATGTTGTTCGGTGCTTTACTGTGAGTAATTAAAGAGATGATGAAAGTCTAGACAGATCGTGTGAAGTGCAGAACCGACTCTAGCCTTTGAAAAAAAAAATAATACGTAAATGTGGACTATTTATTCACAGTATCAAAAGATACAATTTCTGCAACCAATGAGGGTATTTTCCTAAACGTATTTATACCAACTGGGTTCGCAGAACATTTTTATAATTTGAGTATTTCAGAAAAATGTTCAAAAATTGCTTATTTCTATATTTTATTTCAAAAATTAAATAGGTAACAGTAAAAGCAGACATTTAACATTCCAAAAACTAATAGTAGGTATTTAAAAATGATGGTGGTGCGTTCTTCCTATATAATATATATATACATTTCTTTCTTCTTTCTCATTGTTATTGAGATTCGGTCTCTTGATATGGGGGTATGAGATACGGGGATATATAACGTTTCGGTTTCAGGTATTTCAGAATGAGTCATTATGAAAATATTTACCTACGAAAAGACACCAGACAAGTCGAGACTTCTTCGCTATCCGGATTTCAAGAATAAACTTGTAGAAACAGAGATAATTCTACTGAGTGGTCCAAACAAAAAATATATTCGAGATAAAAATTGAATGGTTGCAGGTAGTGGCTACCATACCTGTCAAGGGTTAAGCCGGACGGCGTCAGATTAAGTAGTATTAAGGGTTGTTGTAAAATTATCTTCAGAATTACCAAAAATCCTTATTTTTATGAATGGGTGTAAAGTGATTTTAGCTTACAAGCACCAATAAATACAGGGTGTCCAGAAACTCTTCTGCCAAACGGAAACTACAGTTATTAGAAGTGATTTTAAGTCGATTTAGCTCAGATTACCTTAATTCGAAAATGCTTCCTAAGGGAGAAGACGAAGACGACCTAATATGAGTTTTCTTCAAATTATTCAAAAATACTATCTACACTATCAAGTTGGCTTTAAAAAATCAACAAAATCTGACAATGTGTCAAATTATTTTGACTCTAAACAGTTATTACTGTTATTAGGTGTGTTTTTTTTTACTGAGATCTCAGTTAATCTCAGCTCACATCGGTAATGTGAGCGTTCTTTTTGATTTACTCACTTCGAAGTGAGCTGAGATTTTTCCTCCCCCTTCAGTTGGACTTGAGTCGGAAATAAAGTGGTGGGGATGTAGAATTATTTGATTTCGTTTACATATAAACACACATAACCTAATTTTCTTTCTAATAATGGATTATTAGCCATAATAAAACTATTTTCCTTGAAACCTTTTTATACCAAAATCAAAATAAAACGTGCTTAACGGAGATATTCAGATTCCAGATGTTTATATGTTTTATGTCACTTATTCACGCATGCGTCGGCAGATCGCGCGTTTCAATTGAGTAGTTCGTTCTTTTTGGTCCTTACTCACATCACTTTATCTCAGATCGCTTTAACTTAAGTGAGCTGAGATCTCAGTCAAAAAGAACACACCTCACGTGTGTGAAAGGTAAAAATTAATAGTTAATTTGATCAAAATGGTTTATTTTTTTTTAAATGAAGAATACGCTGATATACATTTAGTTTAAGGGGAAGTACAGTGTAACGCTCGTGCAGCAGAGCGAAGATATGCGGAAAAATTTCCAAACAGAAGGAATCCTGCTCGCGCAACATTTGTAGCCGTACACCAAAGATTAAGAGAAAGTGGCTCAGTAGTACCTAAAAATACTGAAACTGGTAGACGACGAAATTATCTTGAATTTTACAAATTTGGTGTTGGATTCATAAAAAACTTGAAAATAAAATTTTTTTAATAAAAATACCTTTTGGTCCCCCCGACTGACACGCTTGTGATGGATCTGAAAAAATTTATTTACAGCGAACGATTGGTTTGAAACTGTTTATTGATTATACCAAATTTGAATATTTTAAGTAACGCTATTTTTGAATAATTTGAAGAAAACTCATATAAGGACGTTTTCTTCAAAGGGATGTAGCTCCCTTAGGAAGCATTTTCGGATTAAGGTAATTATTTATGAAAATGTTAAAAAGTTAACGACAGTTTACCCTAAATAATGGGAAAATTTTTTAAAACAATTTTAAATTAAATCAGAAGTAGGTAGAAAAACTTGTGAAATGGTTACATCAAATGAACTGTTAAGGTTAACTTATAAGGCTAAGAAGAAACTTGAAGCCCATTAAGAACGTAAGTGCTGATGAAAAAAAAACAATTCTCATTAAAACAGATAAATGTTTTACGTAAAAAGAAAACGTATGTATTTTATATAGCAACAACTGCCCATTAAGATACCCATCTTGTTAAAAGTCTTTATATGGATTTTTTATAGTTATCTACTTCAAGTTAGAAACGAGAGCTTCCGTTGGCCCACCCTATTAAATGAGCAATACCGATGTCCGTCCCGCGGTCAGAAAATTGAGGGTTTAGGAAAAGGGTTTTTAATCCCCGACCGATGTCCGTCCCGCGGTCAGGTGGATACACAGGTAGAATGGGCAGGGTAGAATATTATTCCTAGAATGATTAGTATGATTCGTGTATTATCGACACCCTTCCACAGACCCTACCCTACCCTATATATAATATATAATATCTGCAATATAAATTATCATACGGATCCACGGGACGGACTTCGGACAAACGTCAAACGCCATTGCAGGGTTATCGAAGACGGGCTCAAGAAAAAAAAAAAAAATTTTTAAATGTAAATATACATCAAGAGTGTCCTTTATTATATCTTGTAGAATAAAGAATTTGTTTTAATAATATAAGTGACATAATTTCGGAAAATACGATTCGATAAACATCTTAAAGTTATTGACATGTTAGAACAGGTTATGGCATCTTTAGTATGTTAATAATAATTATCTCGTTTTCTAGTATTAATTAATTTTGATTAATGTCAAAATTTTTAATAATACCGATAATAAAATCAAAGCAAACCGGTTTTTTATTATAACGTTTACTAATTGTAGTAAAGAATGGGTTCCAAAATAAACAATATATATTCCAACCGAGTTATATAAATATAAAATCAACAGTTTAGATCATTTAAAGAGATAATCAAAATAAATCTAGTGTTTTCAAGTTTAAAAAGTGAGTTGTAAAAGATAAAGAACATCCTTTTTACAAATACCGAGAGGAGATGAAAGTTGTAAAGCTCCGCATACCACAGGTTGTAAATATCGGTGTTCTTTGGTGTAATCCGTAATCTGGGATTATGTCTAATACGGGTGAGCAGCTCCATGAGTGGGTTTTTCAAAGGGGCATCAACAAGAACATCTTTTATCCACGACTATATAATATATTTATTAAAAACAAAAATTATTTTTACATATTTACCTTGAAGTTCCTGGGTCGAAAACGTCCTCTATTTTTCGAAATCATGAAAAAAAATTTCCAGTATAGCTGTTCAGATGACAGTAAATATTTTTCCAATTTGTAAATTAATTTTAATGCTGAAATTATAAGCCGGCACCCCCTCAGCCTCCTGTGCTTATTGTGGATTCTCCTAATGTTCTGACTACAACCTATTCAGCCTATCCTGCTCTTGCAAGTTCGTCAGCTTTTTCATTGCCAGCGATTCCTTTGTGACCTGGGATCCACTCCACTGTTCTAAGTCGCCAGTATTGCATAAACCTCTGCTTGAAATACCGAGGCATATTTACCAAGCGAGACGATTCCTTCATATTTGCTCGACTTGCTGTATATACTCGCTCCGGTGCCGAGCTCATTCCTTGATCCGTCTGTATACCAGATCAGTTCATTTACTCTGCTAAGTGGTGGTGCGTCCTCTTCCTCAAGCTTTCGATCTTTGATGACAATCTTGCGAAATATATATCTGGCACTCATGTGGTCTGTTGGCATTTTAAAAATGTCATCCACGTGCCTTATTTCTGTGTGTCCTCTTTCATGTGCCACGTCATGGTCTGATGCTTTTTTCCAGTCGGGTTATAGCTGTCCTAGCTTCGCACATTATGACACAATGTAGCGCAGGAAGGTCTAGCATTATTTCCAGCGCCGCTTTAGGAGTAGTTTTCATTTCCCCTGTAATGTCTATGCATGCAAGTCTTTGGACGTTGCTTAATTTTAGCATCGCAGAAGTTTGTCTAATCTTTGGCCACCAGACCAGAGATGCGTATGTCATTTTACATCGTATAACTGTTATGTTCGATATTGAATTGAGATTATTAAAAACGGTGATATAGTTTTAGATTTGAGACTTTTTTTATTGTAAATTTATACCTATTTAAGAATAATATTATGTAAATTCTTGAATATTGATAATTATTTACGGTTTGTTGTTAACATAAACGTCTTTGCGTCCAATGGGTGGTCAATATTTTTATGACACCAAGCAGGTCTGCCCCTCGGCAGGATATTTCCGTTGGCTTTTGGGTGCGGTGAGTTATATACATACATTTATTATTTGTCTTATATACATTCTCTCTTCCGCGTAACATTCTATTGACATTTCAGTGAAAATATAACATTTGGGTCTAAAAGTACACCAATAATTATTCTCTTCGGTCTATATGAGCATTTCTTTTCATTACTTTTATCTCCCGTTTTCCCATGATCTGAGACGCCTATGTAGGAATCACAGGTATTTATACTTGAAGAAAAATGCCAAATAATATTACCTGGTATGTAAGGTACGAAAGGCAAGGTGAGGTGAGGTGAGGTGCTTGCCTCTTACAAATATAAACAGTTTTCGAGTCTAATCGTCATTGTAGAGGCTACAAAGAAAACAGCTTATTTCGTATTAATCCGTATAAAGAATTTTAGTCAAGCATGCGTCTCTTGAGGAATGATTCAATTTACAATGTGATTGAATGGAGCAGCTGATTAGTCACAATGTAACGTTTTGTCAAAAAAAAAGCTCGGAGGTAAACTACGGGTGGTCTTCTTAATGAGGGCATGGACTATAAATTGGAGTATTCATACAGTGTGACCCATTTTGTTTGGAAGCACCCCTATAAAATCCGCATTTTTCAACCGATTTTGATTTAGTCTTTTTTGTTAGATTCAGTATCAAAAACAGTATTTGGGCACAAATTTTCATACCATAATAGCTATTTTCAAGGCCCTCTACGTTAATTTTTCTTTGCCAAAAAAGACGAAAGTATATTAGGCATTTTTTTTTCTCAAATATGACTACACCACTGGATTCAGAATCATCACAAATGTAAACTATCGAAATTTTATAAAAAAAGTTTTATTAACAACAAAGTTATCACTACATGAATTTGGAAAAAGTTGTTTTTTAATTAATTTTTTACTAAGAATGTAGACACATTAAACAAAAACAAAAACTAAATAACTTCATGGAATTCTTGGAAGGAGAGTTATCCGCAGTGATTGACGAACTGCCACTAGCAGAAAGAAGAAATTTGATATTTCAGTAAGATGGTTGTTCTGTACACTATTCTAGGATTGTCAGGCAGCGGCTTAACGAAAAATTTCCAAATGGTTGGATAGGTCGTGGTAGCGAGTTAATCGAATGGCCTCCTAGATCGCCCGATTTAACTATATTGGATTTTTATCTGTGGGGGTTTTTGACACAAAAAGTGTATAAGACACGTCCAAGGAATAGAGCAGAACTGTGTGACAGAATACGACAGGCGTGTGCTGGAATAACGCCACATGAAATAAAAAAAGCGCTAAGACATAGTCGCAAACGATACGAGAAATGTGTGGATATTAACGGAGATCTAGTCGAGGTTACAAAAAATTAAAATCAAATTATTATTAAGTAGTTTAATAATCAAAATGTATTATTTGGTGTTAATTTGTATTTTCGTCACATCAGCACAATTTTACATTACTCTCAGAAGCTATAACTCCAGAACCGGTTAAGGTATCGGCTTCGAATTTTTACAGTGCAATATGTTTGAGTCCTAGTTTTTGTTTACCATGTTGCCATTTTTAAAATGTGTCTACATTCTTAGTAAAAAATTAATTAAAAAACAACTTTTTCCAAATTCATGTAGTGATAACTTTGTTGTTAATAAAACTTTTTTTATAAAATTTTGATAGTTTACATTTGTGATGATTCTGAATCCATATTTGAGAAAAAAAATTCCTAATATACTTTCGTCTTTTTTGGCAAAGAAAAATTAACATAGAGGGCCTTGAAAATAGCTATTATGGTATGAAAATTTGTGCTCAAATACTGATTTTGATACTGAATCTAACAAAAACGACTAAATCAAAATCGGTTGAAAAATGCGGATTTTATAGGGGTGCTTCCAAACAAAATGGGTCACACTGTATATATTGTAGAGAAATTATTATTATTATTAGAGGGGTCTTTGTTGTAAGGGTTTTAGATAAAGCAATTTTTATTAGTTTCTTCGGTATAAATAAAAACTGAGATTGTACAATACTTACTATATTGAAGCCTACGATATTGTATAGTTGTGAGACGTCTGTTTTAAACAAAAAACAAAAGTGTAATTAGATGGGAATGGAAAATTCTGGGAGGAAAAATCAAGAAGACTTCAGTGGTTAGGGCACACAGAAAGGAAAGAACGTCGAATTGGGCTAAAACGGATATCTGAAGCATTGAATATTTCATACGAACGCGTTCATCATAAATAGTTCACGTCAATTTGGACATGAGAAAAATTGCTGCAAAATGAATCCCCAAATTTTTGAATGTTGACCAAAAGCGTGCAAGGGTAGAAGCATCGCGTTCGATCTGTGCTAGATTTGAAAACGATGTAGACTTCTTAAACCGAATTGTTACTATGGATGAGACTTGGGTACATTTCTACGATCCAGAAACAAAGCAACAATCGATGGAATGGCGACACTCTGGTTCTCCAAGACCTAACAAGTTACGTGTCCAAAAATCTGCTGGAAAAGTTCTTGCTTCAGTTTTTTGGGATTGCCATGGAGTAATCATGATTGATTTTTTGGATAAGAGTAGAACAATAACTGGAGATTATTATTCGACATTACTAACCACTCTACAGGAAAAAATTAAAAAGAAAAGACGCGGAAAGCTATCCACAGGTGTTTTGTTTTTGCAGGACATCCCCCTGCACACAAATCTCATGTTGCCATGCAAAAAATTCGTGATTTAGGGTTTGAATTACTAGAACACCCCTCTTATTTACCAGATTTGGCTCCGTCCGACTATCATCTCTTTCCTCAACTTAAAAAAAGTTTAAAAGGTCGTAAATTTTTTTTCCAACGAGAAGGTAATAAAAGCTGTGGAGGTCTGGGTTGCAGAGCAAGAAAAAACATTTTTTTTTTGAAAGGTCTAGATACGTTGCAGGTTCGCTGTAATAAACATATCCAATTAAGAGGAGAATATGTTGGGTAATAAAATATTTTGACATTGAAATTTTGTTTGGTTCTACAGTAGGCTAAGAATTTTTCAATATATCCTCGTATTGTTATTAATTTTGTCTGATTAACGAACAGAAAAACATATTTGAAAGCGAGTTGATAAGTAGAATTTTTTATAATTTTTATAAGGCAAAAAGAAACGAGAAGGTCGGCATTACTGGGTGTTATTGATTCATCGGTTTGCACCCAAGTTTTTCCTCCTTCAACATCACCAAGAATTCTTTTAAATTTTAACTTTTTTGTTTTGTTACAGGTGACTTATGCGGTGAATCCTGTTGTACAAAAGACGTGGAACGAGAAGCATACAAATTTAATCAATTGTTCATAGATAAAGATTTAAAAAATTCCATTTCGAAAATTTCATCCATTATTGAAACGAGAGCTAGAAAATTCGACGGTAAGTATTTCTAATTATTTGGAATTTCCAATATCCAAGCGCATTCACCAAATATTATTATTTATATTTTAAATTTTGGCGGATGATAAAGATGCTCGAAAATGCTGGAAAAATTCCGTACAGCACGTTATAAAAATTGAAGATTCTGTGACACTGTTCTCTCCTCAAGAGACAGATCTCTCAAGGGTGGATCGACTTTATGTTTATAACACACTAGGTATGACAGAGGGTTGACAGACTATAAGTAGATAGTATCGATAGTTTTAAGTTTTAATTTACTATCGATACTATCGATAGTCACATTCGATAGTTTTTGTCATACGTCAACTGTCAAAGTCATCATATATAACGCATAACCTAACCAAACTGAGACCCAAAAATGTAGATATGGTATTATTTATAAATGCGAATAATATTTTACTAGAAAAATAGATTATTTTAAATGTTAAATGTTCCTTAAATGCTGGTATATAATGTTGAAAATGTGTTTACTATTTTATATTGCATTATAACTTATTCTGTAACTGTTGATACAATTCTGTTAATATGTTATGTTGGAATACTAAATAAACATTTTTTATGTATTTTGAGGTTAGGTGTTTGTTTGGAATGTTAGATGATTTTCCATTTACTACTAAACCGATAGTGCCATCGATAGTATCGATAGTTGTCAATAACACTATCGGAACTATCGATAGTCGTGACTATCGATATTTGGCTAACGGTAACGTAAAGAAAGGGCGATCGTTTTCAAAATGGAATCGGCCGTTGACATAATATGTCAGTTGTCTTAACGAACAACGAGAGTAGGAGAAATATAGATCACAGAACTATAATTGTTGGAAGTGGTTACTATGACGGCGAGCGGTAATTATGGAATTTATTTGGTAAAATCGCCATTGGCCATACGATTTATTGGAATTTGGCTCATTAATGTTATGAACTATACTCGAAGTTTTAACTTTTATTTAGCAGCATCTGTATACTAAATTTGTTATTGTTTTCAGACCAATTTCAAGGGATGATGAAAACCTCGAAAAAAGAATTCCACGAAATGTTCGAACGTACCTACGGCAAAATTTATCTAAAAAATTCGGACGTCTTCAGCGATTTTTTCAACGAATTAGAAACGTATTACAAAAAAGGTTCGGTGCGACTTTCAGACACCATGGACACCTTCTTCGGCATCTTATACCAGAGAATGTTTACAGTTATCAATGCACAGTATACATTCGATGACAGTTATCTCGACTGCGTATCCAGTCACATGCAGGAAATGAAACCGTTCGGAGATGTACCCAATAAACTCGGAGTGCAACTTAGACGATCGTTTGTAGCGACTAGAACGTTTTTTAAATCGTTGATGAAAGCTGGTGAAGTGGCTGAAAGACTGGGAGAATTGAAAGTCGGAGAAGATTGTTACAAAGAGAGTGCCAAGATGAGATATTGTGGTATATGCAAGGGTGAAGATGGAGGTGTTCCTTGTTCGATGTTTTGTATATCAACAATGCAAAATTGTTTGAGGTATCATACAGAAATATCCAATCATTGGGATAATTTGATTGGTAAGTTATTTTATTGTTTTCCAGCAATTTATGGTATGCGAGTGTGTAATATACATACAGCGAGTTACCTATCGACAATTTTTTTTTATAGATGCTATTGACAAAGTGGGAGATCGACTTTTGGGTCCGTACAACATAGAAATAGTCGTAGAACCACTGAATATAAAAATTTCTGAAGCAATTATGAACTTTCAAGAAAGCGGAACTGAAGTGTCGCAAAAAATTTACAACCTTTGCGGAACACCAACGTTCAGCAGACCCAAAAGAGATGCCGATTACACCGATTCGACGCAAGATACTAACCCTACGACTGAGATAAAAATTGAACCAATGAAAAATACTGGTAGAAAGAAACACAAGAAAACGATGAGTACTGTGGAAAATCAACCTTCGCCTCTGGACAAGATCATCGCTGATATTAAACAGGTGAGTGTACATATTATAAAAGTATATTCGAGCAAACGCCCAACCAGTGGCGGATTTAGGTCCGAGGTCCGTCCCGCGGTTAAAAGGGTCAAGACGTTTGTCCGAAGTCCGTCCCGTGGATCCGTATGATAATTTATATTGCAGATATTATATATTATATATAGGGTAGGGTGGGGTCTGTGGAAGGGTGTCGATAATACACGAATCATACTAATTATTCTAGGAATAATATTCTACCCTGCCCATTCTACCTGTGTATCCACCTGACCGCGGGACGGACATCGGTCGGGGATTAGAAACCCTTTTCCTAAACCCTCAATTTTCTGACCGCGGGACGGACATCGGTATTGCCCCTTTTTATCATCTGAGCTCAAGTGACCCTCCTCTGAAATCTGCCGCTCTATACGGCCTATTTATAAGTCCAGGACTGCGCCCAACCATTGTAAAACACTCGGTAGCGTGCAAGGTTTATAAGATGTGTGATCAAAGTAGACAAAATATGAAAAAAAAGGTTTCTCGGCAATACAAAAATTGTGAATATGATGGGGTGACATCACAGACCTATAAAAAACAATAGACAGCTATTCATTCATAAAATACGAAATGTTTATACTCCAACATTGTTAGGATCAGGGGCGGTGAGGAGGCAAAGCATATGACTATTTTTGGAATATGGCGGCCGACAGATCAACACCATAGACGGAGAAATAAGGGGGGCGAATGATTGAATAGTCTCAATTCGGGAATTCCTTCACAATATTTTCAATTTTTAAAATTAAAACTTAATAAACAACTGTGCAACAAAAAATAGTAGTTTGTACAACAAGTGCGCAAAGCGTTACTTTTCCCACGAGCGCAGAAGTTTGTGCGCAAATCTAGCGAGTGGAAAAGTGATTTGCGTACAAGTTGTACACAATATTTTTTCTACAACCACAATGAAATAAAAACATAAATTTATATAGGTATTTTATTAAAACTTTGAACAGAAAGAATATACAACAAGAAAATTTAATATAGAAAAATCAGTTGAGTGTATGTTTAGTAGTGAATAATGAATAAATAAATAATCAAATAAATAGTTTACTTATTTTTGTAGCCGCCCATAAGAATTTTTGATTGTCTAAGCCCTACTAGATCTTTCCAATGGTCAGATCTTCTCGTTCCTTTGGCTTTGCCCATTTCTTCCAATAACTCATACAGCAAAAGGGTTCCGGCTACCAAAAGGTTCTTTCATTTCCCCTTTTTGCTAGTCCATCTGCTATTTCATTTCCTTCTATTTTCGTGTGTGCTGGAATCCAAAGTAAGGTTACTGTATTGTTCTCGCCTAGTTCATTAAGTTTGCCTAGGCATTCCCACACCATTTTCGAACTGATTACAAAAAAGCTCAGTGCTTTAATGGTTCCTTGACTATTCGACATTATGATAATCTTTTGCCTTCTATATCCTTTGCCAATATTGAACTGGGCACGCTTTCTTATCCAGAGTCTTTGGTTCCTGGCCCGTACACTCCTATCCCAGTTCCTTCTCTTGCTTTTGAGCAGTCTATGTACAATTGAATGGCATTCTTTCCAAGTCTGGTAATGGTATTTGGATCCCATTCCTTCTTGTTGTAACGAATTACTTTGAAAAGTTATACCTTTTCTTCATACTTTCTTGTGGCTTGTCCCTGGTTTTTTTTATTTTTAAGAAGTAAGGAGGTGGTTTTTTTTTAATGATTCCCTCTCTACTTAATCTGTATCTCTCAATAGTGTATATCTTTTGCAGATGGACCTCTCAGTAAGTTAGTACATTTATTATTAATGACAGTAATGTCCATAATAATTTATTCGTTTGACGAATGATTCTCGGTCGGGCGGCGTCATAATCTTCCTAGGATACATCTAAACTACAGAAAGATTCCGAACAGTATCTCAACTGCATCTAGTCCAAGAGCTAGCTACATAAAACAGTATCGATAAGATACACGACAGTTGAGTTAATAAATGATTGTAAAAACATTAACCCATCGCGAAATGACTATTCTGCCAGTTTCGATAGGCCGGATATGTAAATGGCAGCCAGTTTTTCACGCCGGAAAAACTTGCCTGAAAAACCGATAAGGCATTTTCTGCGAAAGGTTTTCCGTCCTGAAAAACGTCTGCCATTATAACAGTGTTTCAAGTTGATGGCTAAGAAATGCCTGGAAAAAAGTACCTCATTAAATTTCCCGTAGACGCTACAGGCTGTTTTCCATGACTTTTAGTTCCTTCTGCCGAGGATTTTTCGACCTGCTACTTTTCTGCCACTATCGCACCGCTTTTCCTTGGGGCACAAAGAATGTACGGAAAAAAGTTTTTCACGCAAGTTTTTCCGACGTGGAAAACTGGCAGAATAGCCATTTCGTGATGAGTTAATGTTTTTACAATCATTTATTAACTCATCTGTCGTGTACCTTATCGATACTGTTTTATGTAGCCAGCTCTCCGACTAATCTCTCGCTATAATCATCACAGTATTTCTTTTTATGTGTAAAATATAACCTAACCAACGTTTGTTAGTTTTAAGCCAATTAAGAATTTTAAAAAATCGCCTTGAAAATATCATTGGCACCAATTAACATTAGTAAATTCAACGTGGTAGGACTTATTTATAGTGTAAACATAATTTCTCCACCAACACTATAATCATCGTCTGCTTATCATTTAGAAGACTAAAGTATAAACAAAATATTTAAAAGTAAGTTTGTAAAAACAAACATTAACGCATCTTTTTATAGGCAGTTTATTGAACCACATAATTTTAGATCAAAGTTTTGGATGGTGAGAAAATAATTAGAAAAAAAAAACTCGCGAAAACTTGCGCTTGAAAGAAAAAAAAATGGTTTACTTTGAGATAAAATATTTATAAAATACTTATATATAAAGTTACCACTGCATAAAGAAATACCTATATGAGAGAGGAAGAGTTGGGAATCGTTGGGCGCAATTTACATAGAACAGATCCATCCTTAAGTGATTACTGTAATAGATGCCCAGGACCTAGAGATATGAATGGATAGAAGACACGTTCCCAGAGAAGGAGTCCTTAAGAGCATCCCTCTACATAGACTACAATGGGCTTATCAAGCAGGAAAACCGGGAGAAGCTGCCCTGCATAATTTGGTCTTAGATCTCGAAAGGAGTCTGAATCACAAAGAACCCTTGCAGCATTTCGAGACATCGAAGGTGCTTTTGACAACTCATCATCATGTCATCAATAAACAGATCCAATAAAAATAAAGGGAATAACAGCACAAGATACGAATGCACGGTACAACCTACAGACATACACTGTTAGGACAACTAAAGGATGTCTTCAAGGTGGAGTACTTTCACCTAACCTACAGACCTACACTGTTAGGACAACTAAAGAATGTCTTCAAGGTGGAGTACTTTCACCACTTTTATGGAACCTAATTGTGGATGACTTGATCTTCAGGTTGAATGATCAAGGCATATGTCACCGATGGGAAATGAATGTCCTACAAGAAGCACTAGGTACGCATTGTGGAGGAATGGTGCCTTAAAGAGAACATTTCAGTTAATCTAAAAAAAAACCAAACTACTTGGTTTCACGAATAGAAGAGTTATCCCGTTGGGTAGAATACTGATGTTCGGAGAAGAACTAGAGATATCCAAAGAAGTTGAATATCTTGGAGTGACCCTTGATTCCAAACTGAATTGGAATACACACCTGGAAAAAATCACTACCGGGGCGACAGAGCTTTTCTGGCAATGCAGAAGAGTTAAGGGCAAAACCTGGGAAATACGACCTGAGGTGGTTCACTGGCTTTACACAACTGTGATAAGGCCGCCTATGGTTCAATAGTCTGGTGGAGGCGGACAGAAGTATCCTTTGTAGACAAGTATTACCGGGACTTGCTCCTTTGGACATTTGTACAGGAAATGTGAACTCTATTATGAAACACATACTCTGCTTCTGCGAGAGTCAGACGGAAACACTTTGGAGAGGAAATAATGTAACCATTACAACTACTGAAAATGCCTCCAGTCAAATTAGTGGCCTACATAGAAGACACAAATCTTCTGGAATGTTCAAGTTCAAGTGCCTGGGCTGTTGAGCAGAACCTAATCGAATGAATGAATGAATGACGTTCCCAATTCTGTTTTTACTAATGATAGATACAAATGTAATAATACCATTCATAACATACTTTCGATATTCCCGTTTACCTACTGTTTTCTCCAAACTCTATCTATCCATCACCTAACCTTAAATTTATTGATTTATTTTTGTTTTCAGAAAATCAAAGAAACCAAACTGTTCTGGATGAACCTTCCATATCAATACTGCAATAATTTATCGATATTAAACTCCATCAACACCACGGCTACCTCTCAATGTTGGAACGGTACTAATACCAACAGTACATCGTATCAAATTAAATTAAGTGTAGGCGATCGTCCCATTGTCAATGAACAAACGTACGTTCTTCAAGGACTCACGGATAAACTGAGAAAAGCCCATCAAGGACAAGAAGTTGAAATGGTGGATGACACCGAAGAAATCTTAGATGGTAGTGGTTCGGGATCTGGAGATGGTCCTGAGGAAGATGACGACGATGAAACAAAGGTAATATAATGTATTATTTTAACAACTGATTTCCCTATTGAACTGCAACCTTTTGTGGTCCTCTGAATCAGACTTAAGATTGAACTATTCATATAGTTTCTTGTCGGTAGCTTCCCCTCATCCTCTAGTTCTAGTACAAGAAACCACACATTGGCATAAGAAGTCCTATGCCGTTTCCTCCTATGGGTGACAGACTTTGCACATAGTTTCATCTGTCAATCCCAACAGCTTTGCGTATAACTTACAATGCCTGTGAACATATACCTTTCCAGGGCTTTGACAGTTTGTCATTGAATCAACTGTATCGCCTATCTTTGTACTGGTAAAATTACCCACCCACTTTCTAGTGTCCAAGTTTTTTGTCAAATTTCACTCGCCTTTTTATTGTCCTTGTACCCAGGCTACTGTAACCTTGGAACTGTTTACAACTCCCAAACCAGCTTAAAATTGACCTCTATGAAGTGCTTTCAGTGCTTGGCTGTTTGTGAATCGTACTCAATTCCTTTGGGAAAGTTACGACGTCCCTAGAGCGTTATCCTTTATTTTAGCCCGACAAATTTTGCTCCTTCACCTACTTATTTACACCGTGACCAGTTAGAGGTGATGAAAAAAAATGTTTCAACAATCTCCTATCAAAAACTTATAATTACTAACTAATTTATCTTTGTGTTTCAGTTGGAAGACGATAAAGGACTTACATTTATCGATACGAATAGAGCTGACGAAGAAGAAAGTAGGGCGTTGCCAACTTCAACGCCTAGCAGTAGTACGCGAGTGCCCGAAGTAGTTCGGACATCGAGTGGCAATTCGAATACGAATAGTATGACGCTTACTAGAGCGTTGATAACGTACCTTTTGCCGATGATTATGGCTTGGTTCGGTGGTGCCATATCAAATTTGCTGTGATAGGCTATATATGTAAAAAGAATGTGATCGAGAGAGGGATGTTTTTACTGTAAATGTCTCTGTTAATTTTTTATTCGATTGAGTTCAAACTCAGCATCTTATTGGCATTTTTCTGTGTATTACTGTCTTGTAATTACTATTGAAAAAGTGGATGGAAGTCTGTCATATAATACTGAGGATTAAACAGAGATAGTACAGATAGAGGCAACAAGCCAGCTCTAAACCCGTCAGCATGTAAGAGAGAGAGATTCAAGCTGTCTTTCTTTAATGGCGTGTATACTGTAGACACTGATCGTCTGCCTCTTGCTCTTTCACCGGAGTTCATACGGACATTCCCACTTTCACAGCAGCCTATGGCTTGTTGTCTCTATCTGTAGCATCTCTATGGGATTAACTGCTCATAAGTACTCGATGCTCCTAACTTCCAGATAATATCATCTTTATCCAATCATCACTTACAAATAATTTTGTTGGATATACAGTTTCTTTTTATAACTTTTATTGGACATTATTCTTATGCATTAGCTCTTAACTCTGATAAAAATATCTCAACGGTACGTCTATGTTTAAACTAGTTTATATTGTTGTATATATATTTTTGATATTTCAAATTGTACTGGGTGAATACAGAAAACATCTCGGAACTTTTCTCGTCTCTATTGTATATAGTCAACCATATTTTGTACATAAAAGTGTTGAATGTGAATTAATTAAAAACGGAGGGACCCAATTTACGTTTTTTTAAAGAACAGTATCAATGTGGCATTCGTGTTAGAAAGAGGGAAAGACTTTTCTGATGTCGGCTATTCACTTATAGCCAGATATGCACTGAGTGAAATGATATTTTTTAATATTTATGTAATATTGTGATAGTATTTATGAGTAAAACGATACTCGTGGTAATTGTGTTTTGATTTTATTACCTGTTTATCCTATATCCAATAAATTTACGTATTTGATGTACCTAATAATGACCAAATCGAATTTTGTAGTGAAACAGTACCAAATTTTGTCCAATCACAAGACTATAAGCTGAAGGATATTCATTTTTTAAATCGTCAATGTAATCAAAGGAAAATCATTGAAAACACCCCAAAAAAAACAAATTCTAACGACTAACTCCTACAATTCAACAGAACGTTTTAATGATTAATGATAATGGATTCATGGGAAAATTTTACATACAAAGATATAGATTATTAAATGAAAAAAAAACCTGTTTTGTGTAATAAACTTTAATACTTTTAAAAATAAACTTAATATTTACATCTTTCGGGCCTTGTTTGTATCAGTCTACATAACCATTTTTTGGTCTTGTTTTCAAATAAACAAAGACAATAATTATCAAAGCAATTGCTGTCAGTCCAGGAAATACTACGGTTTTAAGTTGTTTGTAACTTTCTTGGGAATCTTTTCTTCTCTCCCTCTTTTCCTTTGAAGTTTCTTTTGTTCTTCCTTTCTTGTAACGCATTTTTACTGACCTACAACAATTCCAATTCAACTGAAAGCAGTCTTCAACATCCAAGATTAATAACCAAAAATTTATTTTATCACAAACAACTTTATTATATTAAAAATAATTATTTTTTTAAATCTATTCAAATAGTTGGGATTGATAAGAAATTGTTTTAGACAAAAATAGATTCTTTGAAATGATTTTTTAAAATTATCTACTCACAATAAGGTACTTATAATCTCAAGAGATTATTATAACCACCAGATAAATAACTATGTTTGTTGACAGATTTATATTTTTGATTATTTGGATTTTGTGAAGTTTTATTTAAGAAAACTGAATCTGATAATTATTATTCCCTTATTATTACAATAAGTAACAGAAATTCTACACTTTGAATGTAAATCGAACCACAATATAGAACAATAATTCTTATAATTCATAACAACCATATAATTTTATTTATCAGTTTATCTTCAAAGTTAAGAGTGATCTATTTATTATTAGTAGGTCAAATCAAAATACGTCAACATAGGTACCACGCTTGTGATATATAGTACCCATACGGAATAATCAATATTGATTTTTTTTCTTATATTAACTTAAGAAACTTTTACTTTTATAAAATTTAATATAAAAATAAAAATGATTAATTTGGATTTAAAAATTTAATTATCATCTCAATTAATATCCATTTGAATTACTTAAATATTCTGAAACAATATGTTTCATTAAACAAAACTATTTACCTACTAAAATATTTTTTAACAAAATAAATGTGTGAAGATTCTAACGGAATTTACAAAAAAAATGTGACAAATTAATAATTCACTCACCTGTTCCAAGATTTATATTAAAAATAATTGATATAAATGATTATCTTCGAGTTTAAATATCAAATCTTCAATATTTGCTGACGTCTTCACTTCACTGAACAGATCATCAAACGCGTGTTTGTTTGGTTACAGTTTGATTCAAAACTAACAGGTGGTTATATTTAAAAAAATAAATAATAAATATTTGGCTATTTGAATGTCTTAATCTTTAAATATATAGTAAGATATATTTAACAAATTCAGTATGGATTTCGTTTCCAATTAATATATAAATTCGTTATGTTTTGAACTGTACAATATCAATGTCAAGGCATTCTTCTTCTTCTTTATTTATTTCTAAAATCAATTTGACAATTGACGTTTATGTGACCTTGACACGTATGTTTATTTTTTTATTTGTTTACAGCTTTATTTTCAACAAAATATTTTATAAAATGGAAGACGAATATTCATATAAACAGCTATATGGAGTAGGTGACCATGTAATATTAAAATTATATTCAGAAGATATTTTTGAAGGAGATATATCCGATCTCGGAGAAAGCAGGATTGATTTAATAAACATAAAACAACATAATAATGATAATAATAGGTTAACTGGGCAGTATTCCTATTATCGAAATGAAATAGAAACAATTCAACGATTCAGGGTGCAAGAAACAAAGAAGTCGGAAATTTCCCAACAAAATGTAGCAGAAAAAGACTTTAATCAAATTTTATTAACAAATGATGAATACGATAGATTAAAGACTATGTCACAAGAGTTTATTTATATTGATAAACCAGATTCACGATACTTTCAAGCAATAGAATTACTAAATCGAGCAGAAAGTTTGGGTGTTGCTGGACTTGGTGTGGAAAAAAGCAGAACAGGAACAATAAAATTACTAGCAGTAAGTCTATGGGATAAGACATATCTATTTGATTTTGCAAATCAAAAAGAAAGTCATTTCTACCCTGAATTGAAAGTTATATTAGAAGCCGAATATACTTGCAAAGTGATACATGAAGCCGGGCCATTCTTGGATATTTTGTACAGAAAATATAAAGTTTTTGCTAGAAACATTTTTGACACACAAGTTATTGATATGATCATCCAGAAGAAAGAAACTGGCAATGTACCAGTTAGTTTAAGTACTATATCAGATCTATTAACTCATCATTTACACTTTCCTTCGGGTTATTTAGATAAAGCATTGGAAACATCAAATTCCAAATGGGCGGAGAGACCACTAAGTGATAGAAGAAAAGGATATGCTGCACAGTTAGTTACATACTTAATTGTACTTAAAGAACATATGCAGAAAAACTTGTTTAAAGAAGTTTATGATGCTATTAATAACATTCATGATCAGTATTATTACATGGACTGCTTCAATTTTTCAACCACCTGGAAGTCGAGGAGTATTCCTAAAGAAATTGAAGAACTTGTTCCTAATTTAGCATCAACAAGCTTGAAATGAACTGTTTGTAATTGCTCACTTTGGAAACTGTCAAAAGTGATTTGATTGTGTGCAACAATTCAAAGTACCTGTCAGTGATAAAGATTATCAAGAGTTCTAACCATCTGGTGATACATTAATTAGAAGAAATTCCACACAGACAATTGAAATTAACAAAATATATAATGAATTGTGCAATATTTTGATAATTTCGGATATCCTAGATACTTTATTTGTTGATTTTGTTTTTATTAGTATTTAAATAAATTGTATTTAACTTCCTTTTTTATTCTAAAAAAAGTGTGCCTGATAACTTGTATCGTATTAGACCACATCAATAAAAGAAGAAATTTCGATTTCTGTGGTACGTATAAAGTGGCTGTTGTAAGAGACGTCATAGCAAATAGGACGTTTAATAGCACAAACCACATAAAGTAGGTGGTTTGTGCTTAATAGTTGACACTGACAGTAAGGATGTCTACAATATTCATATTTTTGTTTACAATCTTAAGATGTAATACTATACACTCGGAATATATTTAAAAATCATAAATTAGATAAGTATTCGTTCTCGTAAACAATATGGATTCGAGGTGCCGCCTTTGTGCTGAATGTCCATCTGGTCAAATATCTATTCTCCAAGATGTTGTCTTTTGCTCAAAAATATTTCAATTATTTCAAATCAAAGTATCTGTTGGTGATAATTTTCCAACATGTGTATGCCAAGAATGTTACGAAATGGTGGAAAAAACGTGGACTTTCAATGATAGGATTCAAAAGGCACAGGCAAGTGTCTCGTCACACTATATATTATAATAATAATAACGGCTATTATATTCACATATATTTTAGGATATTTTGGCAGATATTCTGAATACAATTCAAGACATTGTTTCAATACCTACCAATAATGAATTAGATCATTCCAATGTTCATTCAGATATCGGATCCATGGTAGAATTAGACTACATGGAAGAAAATAATAAAGGTCATTTTTTAAACGAAGATAGTTTGGACATATTTGATGTAGCTTCAGTTAAATCTGAAAATGGTTCAACAATAAAAAATACAACTGGATGGAAGAAACGGAAAGTCAGAAATTCAAGGAATGAGGTCAGTAGAAGGTGATCATTTATGCACCAATACTAGCATTTTTTTTTCAGATTCGAAAAGGCTTAAGAAAAAAACTGAACTCTTCCAATCCTCAGTTAGAAAACATAGAATTCGAGGTAAAAATCGATGGTACGATGTTTCCTAACGAAGACAGTGGATGGAATAATTACCCTTTTAATTGTGCTGAGTGTCAGCAAATTTGCGGCAATCCTGATGATCTCAAAGACCATTATGCAACTGCCCACAATTTACCGCCTCGATACTCTTGTGCAGATTGTTCAAAGGGGTACTCCAAATACAGTGTATTTCTAGCTCACGCTCGATTACACAGAAGTAAATTAAAGCTTTGCTGTGATCTATGTTACAAATGGTTTCCGACAGTTGCTGAACAAGACCAGCACAGATCTCAACACGGAGAAGAAAAACCACATAATTGTAATACTTGTGGAAAGAAATTTAGGATTCAATCATCACTAGTGGTAATATTTTAAAATATAATTTTACTTCACTATAATAACTTTTGGTGATATAGGTACATTCTCGATCTCACTTGCCTGCAGAAATAAAGAATCAGTATCAATGTGATCAATGTCCAAAGAGATTCGGTACCAAACCCAACTTAATGGCTCATAAAAGGATACACAGTGGGATTAGAGATTATACTTGTGATCAGTGTGGCAAAAGTTTTGTACAGAAAGGTAATGTAGTGTAATTATAGCCCAGCTTGAAATAAATATGTTGACACTCATTACAGGTAATCTAGACAACCATCTTCTAACGCACACAGCTGCGCGACCATTTACTTGCATTATTTGCGAAAAGACTTTCAAGACGTTGGTGCGACTGCGTAAACATAGTTCTGTACATTCCGGCCTCAAACCTCATAGATGCGACATTTGTGGTCGGCAATTTCGAGAACGAGGAACCCTCAAAGAACATCACAGAATACACACGGGCGCGATGCCTTTCACTTGCGAATTTTGCGGAAAATGTTTTAGATTTAAGGGCGTATTAACTACACATAGAAGACAACATACAGGTTTGTAATAATTTATCTTTCTGTTGTCATTTTTTTTTAAATTTACATGCACACTAAGGTTATGTTGACACTTGACAGATAAGTATTATCGTAGAGCCGTTAAGGTATCGGTTCAACGGATATGGGTACAATGGGAATTTTATCTTAACTTCAAATGTCTACTGAGGGTAGATAACTGCAGAGAGAAAGATTTGACAGCAGCAGATGAGGTAAAGGTGTGATAAGGTTGGGAGAAAACTTCCGGATAACTTTGTGGATCATTTGACAAACATGTATGCTTGGTTGCATAGTTTATTTCACAATAGGCATGATGACTGATTTTGAAAAACTACTCCACGATGTTTTCACATAAATACTTTATCTACAATAAATGTTATTTCTCTGAGAAAAAAAGTTTTTAAAGGAGAAATTTATCTTTTAAAAATGCATATTAAATTCTGCGCCAAAACGCAAGAATAGTAATGGCGTCTGTCTGTGACATCATCAATTCGTAAATACCATTTATACGTGATCTGTGTCATTCTTAGAACATAAAACAGACTGTTTTATGTCATTGCTAATATCGTCAAACTTCAAACACTTGACAGCTTGCAGGTTAGAAGTTTATTTTGATACATAATTTGAATCACACAAAGGAAATTAGGAGCGTCTAAATGTAGTACTCTTTACCAACGTTGCCAAGTGTAGTCCTAAACTGAAAGGGCGCCATCGAGTATCTCCGGTGGCGCTCGGCTTTCATGCGAAGCGCGCACGGTTCTAAAGCTTTTAACCTTCTATACCTTGTTTTTAAACTAAGAGGAGCGATTTGAATTTAAGTTGGCATTTCTGCTGCCTTGTGATTGGTCAGATTGCCACCAGTTTCACACAGCTCTTTTGATATCACTGACACTGACATTTGTCAGTTTTGTGTTTATTTATATAAAAATAGTTATTAGTTCAATCATTACTACCACGTTTGTTGTTTATTGTTTATTTTTAACGAAGTATTATATTTTACCCAAGGTATTTGCTATTTTAATTATTTATTCCCTTTCATGAAAAAAATCCATGCTTCTTTCTTCTTGTTAATAATATAAGTTTCACATCAAGTTTTACATACATTGCAGTACTATATTATGGTATTTTTCGATAACAAACCTTCTGTTCGCTTTTAGTTTTACTACACCAAAGCCTCAAATGTTGAAAAACAATTAAATCATACAATTGCATTTCTATATTCTCATTAATCCTCAAATTCTTAAAACATTTTACATAAACTTACCATCTTTTCACAATAATGTGATATTTGGTCACTACTCTCGCAATGACCTGTGGCCAATCATCATTCGATATTTAGACATGCCTTGATCCCTCATTGGCCACGACAACAGCGAGCAGTACAATACATATTTCACGTAATTTTCATTTAGATCAAAAAGTCTGAACACGACCCTTTCGGAACACACTCCCAATCTAGTAACTTTTAGTGGTGTGGTTGAGGTTTCCTAAAATGCTCCTCCTAGTTTAAAAACAAGGTATATACGATATCATTAATGTGTGCAGAGATTAGCCCAGCGTAAGTGTGCTGGGCTCCTAACACAGAGGTACCAGGTTCGAGTCGTGTCCGAGTCGAGATATTTTTATTTTTATTTTCTTATTGTTTTTTTCAAAAATTGACTAAAAATACGAATAATTTTTCGATTCGGATTAGGGTAGGGGGTAAGGTAGGGTGGTTTTGGTTAGGTTATTATTGAAAATTATTATAATAATCTGTCAATTACACAATTCAATTTTTCGATTCGGATTAGGGTAGGGGGTAAGGTAGGGTGGTTTTGGTTAGGTTATTATTGAAAATTATTATAATAATCTGTCAATTACACAATTCAATTTTTCGATTAGGGAAAATGTATCTATGCATTCGTGAGTTTTCCTTTTTGTATGATAATTCTGTATTGTAAACTCGAACAATTTTCAGTACGTTTTGCTAAACATAATTTTAAAAATGACAAATATTGATTTCTTAACACATTGCTTTTTAATCAACTGTGATAAATATCATTATTAAAATATTTTTACTTTCCAAAACACAAACGTTTTAGTTTAGGACTACACTTGGCAACGTTGGTAAAGAGTACTACATTTAGACGATCCTAAGGAAATTCAATAGAGAACAGATGTTTGGACCATAGATAGTTCGGACTTATCTATGGTTCGGACGAAAAACAAAATATCAAGGTCAAATTTGCGAAAATACGACGTCACTCTCTTCTGATTGGCGTTTGAGCTAAGATGGCGGATTGTTAAATTTTGTGCTTATATTTTTACTAAAATATTGATCATCACACATGTAAAATAAAAATAGGTAATTTTTTTAGAATCTCTGGATCATATATAATTATATCAAATCAATATTTTAGTGATTCTTAGTGACTGTCATCATGCCTATTTTGCCGATTTTGTACTAAATGATGGTTATTTAACTTTTAGGAGAACGGCCATATTCCTGCAATGAATGCCAACACCATTTCACAAACTGGCCTAATTACAATAAACATATGAAACGAAGACACGGTATTAATACGAGCGTTACTTGTAGGACAAGACAAGACATTCCGCCTACGGGGATGCCTCATCGCAATCCTCCTGGGATGGTTTTAGCGCAACCTCAACCAGTTGTAGTTCCAGAAAATTTCGTAGAGCAGCCTCCAACTTTTTATCCGGTTCTAAATTTGTATAACATTCCCGAAGAATTGTTACAACGAGATTAAAAGTGTTTTTTTTTACCAAAAACTTTTGTCGTTTTACAAGTTTTTATGAAGAATTTTTGATTGAGAGATTCCGAAAGTTAGTAGTAGTTGATCATTACTTTTACATTTTGAGAAACTTCGACTTTTTTAGTTTATGTAGATGCATTTTGAACTTTTTTTTTCATCGCAAGACCAATATGTACTATAAACAATCTAATTGATCAAGAAATTGTAATTTTATTACTGCAAATATACAAATTGAACATTGTTTAAAATTATACAAAATGCAGTTTTATTAGATAATTAATTCGGTATTAAAAATACAGTACATGACACTTTTCTATTGTCTGGATGTTGAAAAACTGGCAAGAAACCAATGAAACAAAAAATAATCCCGAGTTGGGGTCTTTAAGATTTTTTCTTTCATTAAATTTACACTATACACAAATTTAATTTCACAATTTCCACTAAGTTACCAGTACATTCTGTTTTTCAACTAAAACCATATCAACTTGACTTTGATGATATTCAATTTCATTAGTTAGGAACTTTGCTAAAACTTCTGGATTCGGTGGTACTTGCAAGAATTCTGTAACCAAATCTCTGGGATTTTTTCCTCCGCCATGACTGAGGCATTTTTCTCTATACTTTTCACCGTTTATTCTAACAAAAGGATCAGCTTCAAAATACTTCTTCCAGATCGAATATGCTAAAGCTCTGGATACTAAATATGAATAATACTTTGCTCCATAACCTACAAGATGGCTAAATCGTAGTTGCCAAGCTGTATTCGGTATATATGGTAAATTGTAAAAGTCTTTTTGAGTGTTTGCTAAAACTTCAGTTGTGGAACCTTCTAATGGATGTCTACTATGGTATTTTTGATCAATTGCAGCATAAAAAACTTGTAATTGAGTCTCACTCGCAGTGAACAATCGTTTGGAAGCACATAATCTATAAACGAGAGATCTTACATTTTTTTTTCTAGATTTTAACTGGTATTTACGTACCTCTGCAACATATCTTCTGACATTGGTTGTTGTGTTTGAAAATGTCTTGCAAATTTTCTAAGAACCCTGTGATCCGAAGCAAAATATTCCATTAAAATAGAAGGTACTTCAGCGAAATCAGTACTACACCTGGTGCCGCTGACATGTTGATATTTAGTTCTAGCCAACATGGAATGCATTGCATGACCCATCTCGTGGAATAAATTGTCCACCATATTAGGACTCAGTAAAGATGGACTAGACCAGCGAGGCGTTGGTAAATTTAACATAAGCACCACAATTGGTTGTTGATAGTCACCGTTAAGTTGTCTACCTCCTCTAATAGTGAAATGGCAGTCTTGGTTAGGTTTGCCAGTACGTTCATAAAAATCGCAGTAAATATAACCTAGAAGTCCTTCTTTATCATGAATTACTGATAATTTATAAACATCTGGTGACCAAGACTCTCCTAAAATAACAAATTATTATCAGATTACAATAAAATCCACATTTCCACAATACGTGCCTGGGGAGAGTTCAGATATGACTAGTTGTACTCCATATAAAGCAGTAAATACTGTATTCAATCCATCCATACAAGCTCCCAAGGAGAAATAAGGAGAATATTCCTTCATGGAAATTCTAAACCAATCTTTTTTAGCTTTTTGAGTGAAATAAGGTACATCCCAGGACATTAGAGGTCCGTTTTGAGCATTTTCAATTGATTTCATCTTGTTCATAATATTAAAATCAATTTGAGTTTTTTGCCATATATCTTGAGAAAGTTTATTTAAAAACTCCATCACTTGATCTGGTCCTTCTGAAATTGAACCTCTTAAAGCACGATGAGCATATGTTTCAAATCCACAAGTATTTGCTAGATCATGTCTGGCTGTCAACATTTCATTTAAAATTTGGTCCTGATTTTCATCGGGGTGTAAGAATATCCTGTAGGCCATTTCCCTTGCAATTGGATCTGTTGAATCTGTATACAGTCCTGATACTAAAATAGAGTCACCATCACTAGCTAAAATACCTCTAACATTGTGAGGCAAAGCAGATTTTTTAATCATTCTGGGTCTAGTAGAATTCGCTACAAACTGTTGGCCTAGACTAAGTATGCTGTTAGTTAAATTGACTACTTTATTCCTTTCTTTTTCTGGAAGATGTATTCCACATTGTTCAAAATCTATTAGAAAGAGTTCTCCTACATGTTTGTCTGTGCCAGTGTTTTCAACATCCGAGAGTACAGCTTTTTTTAAAGCATTGTATAAATTAACATTCGTATTTAATTTTTCCACAACACCACTTACACCACAACAAGCATTTTCTGCTGCTAATCTGAAACTTTGGTCAGGATGGGCCAATCTGATGAATTCGGCTAAATCAGCAACTTTGCATAAAGAATCGGACATATCATCGAAAATTTCAACCATTTTTCTATTTCTTTTGTTGCTTAATGCTTCCTCTATCAGATTATCCGTTTTGCTGATGCACATATCTTCCACTGTGTTAAAACCTTCAGCTGATGTTAATTCAGGAACACCAAACAAGCCTACATTATGCTTATGATACTTTAATTTATAGGAAGGTCTTGAATTGAATGCCTCAGCCAGGGGAGACCAAATAGAAACTCCAAGTCTCTGTTGATATCCTATTTTGATTACCGATTTTACGTTTCTTCGCCATATTAATGTATTCATTGTTCATATTTTATAAGATACTTATTCTTGCATCTTTTATTTAGAGTTTTTAAGGAAAAAAATTATAATTTTGCACCTGCAATTTTTTTACCTAACCCTACTTTTTTGTTTTGATTGTTGACTTTAAATGTCAAATTGATTAATAGAAATTCATACAATTATATGACATATTTTTAGCTACTAAACTTAAATTATATTTTTAATTAATAAAAATATTACAATTTAATAATATAATACAAATCCAGCAACTATTGTTTGTATGGATGTCAGCTTGACGAGGCCAACATATTTCTTCAACCACTAGAACGAGGCCACACATACCTCTGTGGTTTGTGATATTGTTGCTAAAAGAAGTAACCTAAAATTGTATCAAAACAAAACGTTTTTATGACAGGTAGTTGACAAATCATTACAATTTAAATTAAGTGGCGAAAGGAAATGATACTGGATAATGGATACGTTGTACAATCAAACCAACAAACTAATTCAACAGACTCAAGCCAGCTTTCAACTGCTAGAAGGTAACGCCAAAAATGCTGTGGAAGTTGAAGAAAGTATCCAACAAAATCTTGGTATTATAAACAGGTAATATTTTCCATCTGTTGCTTCCCAATTAAAATATTTTGAGATGTTGTTTGTTGCAGTAATTGTAGTAAATTGGATCTGTATGTATTAAAATTGCCTTTTGACCAAAGGCAAAATGTTAAAATGAGATGTGATCAATTAAAATACGATAGTAGACATTTACAAGCTGGCCTAGTGGCAGCTCAACAAAAAAGAGCTCGAAGAGAGGCAGTTGCTAACGAAAGAGAACAATTATTAAATAGGAGGTTTGCACCTAATCCAGATGTTACTGCTATTAACATAGATTATGCAGTGCAACATCAAAATTCACTACAAAACTCCCACAGAGGAATAGACGAGATGCTTTACACTGGAAATAACACACTGGAGACATTAAGATCCCAGAGAATTACATTGAAAGGTGCTCAACGAAAAATAATGGACATGGCCAACACCCTTGGCTTAAGTAATCACACAATGAGGTTGATTGAAAAAAGAGTGCAAGAAGATAAAGTGATATTGATTTTAGGAGTTGTAATTACTATAATCGTAATACTTTTAGTTATTATTTATTTCACTTAATTAATCGTGTAGTAATTAATTTATGGTAAAGCATTTAAAAAAATTAGGAAATTCACATAATTTTCATGTATTTTAAGTTTAAGAAGTTTGTTATTGGAGGATAATTAGTATTATTGTTCAGTTACCAATTATTTTAAATTGTTACTATGACCATTCCTTTTACTTTGAAAATATATAGTTTGTCGGGAACTAAAAAAGGTTTTTCTATAATTACTTTTGCTTAAGATCCATTTATATTGATTATAATAATTACTATATACACTTTGGCACTTGAAACTACAACAACCCGTTCTCAGATATACCTCCAAATATTTTTATTATTGGCAAAAAAAATGTAAACTATTTAAAAAGTTTTTTATTAAGACAACTTTCATGATTCGGAATATGTGAATAATATTGCATTAGCTATCTTACAGGTTAAAGATCATCAAGCATACTTGTTATAGATAAGCAGGCTTCATTTTATATGTCCTCTTCCAAATTTCACAAAGACACACAGTCGAATGGAACCTATAAAATATTGCCAACGGCATAGACACATGTGTAATAATAGTCCAAGCCCACAATCCATAAAAATGTAATTGAATCGGATGAGATTCAGCTCTAGATTTTTCTAAAGTATTAATAGCCCACATAGCCAAATTAGTAATAAGCAGAAACGTAACAATCTGTCTTCCAGGCTTCCTTTTCATTTGATCAGGAGTATAGCACGTTCTTCTAGAAGCGTCTAGTATAAAAATTGTTTGACATGTCGTTTGTAATAAAGAACTTAAAGCTGTTATTAGTACTAACACCGTACTTCTTTGAATGGTAAATTGCCCTCCTATTATGGTAAATGTACTGTAAATAAACATACCAGTCTGGGCGCCTACTAATAAAATGTTATCGAGATGTAAATTTTTGCTTGAATTATATTTTAAATTTCTCATTTGCCACATGCCTATAATCGAAGCTAACGTCGTCATTCCATATAAAGTAAGTTCACATATATTTACTTCTATTACCGCTAAACCTACAAATTCGGCGCGCGATATTAAGACAAAAAATAATATTAACGATATAATAGTGAGAACAAGTAAAAGGATTCCTAAGAATAATCCTTTGTGGGCTCTGTCGCAGTCCACCGAGTAAAGATGTGGACTTCGTTTTACTTTATTGATTTCTGCTAATTTAAGTTTTGCTGCTGTGGATCCGACTGGTGGTAGCTTCGATGTGCTTTTCCACATAACGTAAAGAATAGCTGCGCAAATCAAGCTGTATTCTATAGTACAGGGGAATAAAAATGGTGAGGCATCTTGAACTAAGGATCCTATTATATTTGTTCTTCTGCATTCGTACAAATGATGAGGACCTTTTAGACCTCTTGTTGATATGTGGTGTGAGTTATTATGACCATGACCTGCAACAAACTACATTTCAAAATTTTTTTTAATATTATGAAAAACTTACCTAAAACGCTACTTTTATATGGTATACGGTGTGATATCTTTAAAGTATTATTTTCAGGATTGTAAAAGGTTAAAATTTCATGTTTAGTTTCTTGAACTAAAACGTTTAACCAGACAGACAAATTTGTACCGATCATGTGCATCAAACCAAATCTCGCTGCTAATTTTTGTTTGTAAACACTTATTTGCTAAAAAAAAAAAATATTAAATTCAAATTAAAAGTTTATAAAAAATGTTGGTAATATTATTACCTCGTTGTTTAAGAATATAAAATACATCTGTATAAAAATGAAGGCCATTCTGGTGGCGGGAGTTAGTGCTAGCAAAACGTTATGACATTTTGTATCGATTTCCAGTTCGAAATATTGACCAAATTCCAAGCCCGAGTAAATCATACTTCCTATTCCGAAAGCTACAAAATAGTTTTAATTTCGGTGGACACGATATCTCAGAAATTATGTACTAGATGTCAGAACCAATTCATGCTGAATATAATTCTATAATACATATATTGTACAGTCGCCCCTACCCACCTTCATCTCCTAGATACGCCACTGTATCAGAGATACTGGAGAGATCTCTGAGGCCAATCAATTGGAAGAAAAAGAGAAAACCCAAGCAGAGGTAGCAAACAAACAAAAAAGGTTCTACAGAGAAGCAGGAGCAAGAAATTGAGCAAAAGCAGTGGTAGCAAATAAAAAAAGGATCTATTAAGAAGCAGAGCAACAAATTGTTCAAAACCAGTGGTAGCAAACAAAAAAAAGGTTCTATCAAGAAGCAGGAGCAACCAAATGATCAAAAGCCAGTGGTAGCAAATAAAAAAAGGATCTATTAAGAAGCAGGTGCAAGAAATTGAGCAAAAGCAGTGGTAGCAAATAAAAAAAGGATCTATTAAGAAGCAGAGCAACAAATTGTTCAAAACCAGTGGTAGCAAACAAAAAAAAGGTTCTATCAAGAAGCAGGAGCAAACAAATGATCAAAAGCCAGTGGTAGCAAATAAAAAAAGGATCTATTAAGAAGCAGGTGCAAGAAATTGAGCAAAAGCAGTGGTAGCAAATAAAAAAAGGATCTATTAAGAAGCAGGAGCAAACAAATGATCAAAAGCCAGTGGTAGCAAATAAAAAAAGGATCTATTAAGAAGCAGGTGCAACAAATTGTTCAAAACCAGTGGTAGCAAACAAAAAAAAGGTTCTATCAAGAAGCAGGAGCAAACAAATGATCAAAAGCCAGTGGTAGCAAATAAAAAAATGATCTATTAAGAAGCAGAGCAACAAATTGTTCAAAACCAGTGGTAGCAAACAAAAAAAAGGTTCTATCAAGAAGCAGGAGCAACCAAATGATCAAAAGCCAGTGGTAGCAAATAAAAAAAAGATCTATTAAGAAGCAGGTGCAACAAATTGTTCAAAACCAGTGGTAGCAAACAAAAAAAAGGTTCTATCAAGAAGCAGGAGCAACCAAATGATCAAAAGCCAGTGGTAGCAAATAAAAAAAGGATCTATTAAGAAGCAGGTGCAAAAAATTGAGCAAAAGCAGTGGTAGCAAATAAAAAAAGGATCTATTAAGAAGCAGGTGCAACAAATTGTTCAAAACCAGTGGTAGCAAACAAAAAAAGGTTCTATCAAGAAGCAGGAGCAAACAAATGATCAAAAGCCAGTGGTAGCAAATAAAAAAAGGATCTATTAAGAAGCAGGTGCAACAAATTGTTCAAAACCAGTGGTAGCAAACAAAAAAAAGGTTCTATCAAGAAGCAGGAGCAAACAAATGATCAAAAGCCAGTGGTAGCAAATAAAAAAATGATCTATTAAGAAGCAGGTGTAACAAATTGTTCAAAACCAGAGGTAGCAAACAGAAAAAAAGGTTCTATTAAAAAGCAGATTGGTGGAAATCGATGGCTTACCTACTGCACCCATTCTCAAATAAAAACTACCATAATGATTTTGTTTATTATTAATGGTGGACATGGAAACCTTTCGAGATCTGTATGGACCTAGATTGGGTGAACAAGTTGTATCATTTGAATCGTTCTCATCGTCGTCATCTTCATCTGAATGAGATTCTTCACAATCAATACCGTTCGTTACTAAAATACACAGTTCAAATTATATTTCCCGATAGATAATCACAAATTTAAATTATTTTCTACTTGTGCAATCATGGGATGAGAAAATAAATTACCTGGAACTAACTTAATTTGTTTTTTGATTCTTCGTTTATCGTTAGCCAGAACAACGTACATATAAAGAAGAAAAACCATACTGCCGATATAAAGATATAAATAATATGCTTCGTAAAATGACGGTGGGACGTATGTGGAAATTACCTCCGCCATTGGAAATGCTGTTCCCATTACTACCAAAAGCTTTCCATAGAGGGCTGATAATGCGGTTGCTAAAGCTTCGCTAAAAAAATCGGAAGAATTTGAATAGTGCATGAGAATATCGTTAATGAAGCTTGGACTAGAAATAAAAGCAATCATAGTATGAAGACCAATTCCTGGAATGAACCTGATTGGACAGATATTTATTTGTAGGTAATTCTAATTGCACTTGCTTGTTAATTTACGGATACTAGGTTGACTAGCCAGAAACCCTATATCTTAATTAATAGTACAAGTAAATTAAGACAAAAAAGAAATTTTTTCTTAACACTTACGATCCCATTTGCTTCCATTCTTCCTGCTTTTCAGCTCTGGAAAGTCTTCTAGCAAAAGGTTGTGTTTGTTGATAATAACATTGATGTCGATAATCCGTTAGTGCAGTCGAAAATAACCTTAAAAAAAATGTCGATTCAGTGACGTTTTAAAATGAAGAATTTTTAGATATTTACTTACCCAGGTGGATATTTAACTTTTTCTTTTCTTGGATAATTCACTTCGGATTCAGAATTTTTATTTTCCTTTGCGGAAGTAGGTATTAATTCCATTGTATTGATATCTACACCGGTTCCGAATTTCACATAAAACGATTCTTTTGATTCTGTAGAAGACGTTAAGTCTTTCGAAATATTATTTGATGACATTTTCGAATATTTGTCTGTATCTAATTGTTTATACAGTCATCAGATGTTCTTTATTGTGAGTACAGACATTGTTTAAAATTTATTAAACGTTGTTAATGGGTCTATTAAGCTCCCCTAAATATTTAATGTCTTTCCCCTCATTATATATTTAGGTTCGCTGAAAGGAGTACGAACTATCGAGTTTGCCTAATGCAAATCTTTACGAGTACATAATATTAGATATATCTTTTTCGAAATTAATAGGAGAAATAGCTTAAGTCGAGAAGAAGTAAGAGAGTCTGCAAATGCTGCAGTGGGTAGTTTAATACCTGAAAAATCAAGTAGATACGCCCTGGTCAACCAAAAATTTGAAAAATGTTGGGAACTGAACTCACTGTGCTCAAAAATGTCGATATCAAGAAGTACACTATTAGTCCAGTAAATAAAGGCACCAACCTGTTCATCTCATTATTGTCGGACTTTTTTTTTGCAACTTGTAGGTATTCATGTGTAGATTACTCTCTGAAAATATGTCCTCCGCGGGATTTGCGGAAGGGGCTGGAAAATGGCCCATGATCCCGAAAATTCAGTTTTTGGCCGATATCTCCAGAAATATGCTACTTAGAGAAGTGGGGTTTTGCTAGAAATGAAGTACAGCTCATTACCTACAAAAGTGGTCCCCATCATTTTTGTCCCTGGATCAATATTTCTTGCAAAAATTTTCCGGAAAACTAAAAAACTTAGCCAAAAATTTTAAAAACCATCGAAAAGAGGACATTTTCAGCCTTCCAATAAAAACATGTTGTTTATAAAAATACACAAAAATTATTTATTCATTCTTTCGGAATACATTCACCACCTATCAAAGTCCCATTATCCAAAAGGTTTCGGTAAAACTACGCTTAATTTAAAAAATATGAACGGATTGATAAGGGCGGTCAAATATTCAGGAAAAATAAAGTTTGGCCAGTTTTTTCAATATTCCTGGAAAATAAAAAAACGAAAAAGTTACACGATGTTATAGGTACAGGTCCCTCCATTCATATGCACTTTGAATCATGAAAAAAGATTCATTTTTACTCAAGTTATGGGCCAATTTGCCCGCCCTCCCATGCCTACATTCACGGAACGTGCTCCCGGTCCCCGGAGACGCCGCGCAGCAGATCGAAATCCAAGGTACGCTTGGGCCCGTTTATCTCGAAAACGGTTAAGCTTTTGACAAAAATGATAAGGATCACTTTTGCAGATAATAAACTGCTCTCCATTCCTAGCTAAACCCCACTTCTCTAAGTGTCATATTTCCGGAGATATCTAAACTAAATTTTTGTGATTATTGGCCATTTTTCAGCGCCTTCCGCAAATGTTTATAATTTATTATTAAATTAATCTGTTCCATAAGGCGTAATGATAATAAGGATTTCGGGAGCCTGCAGGAAGGCTGAACCGACGTTCCTACGAGAAGATGTATTTGATGAAGGAACCTTTGTTAAAATTACAATTCCAGAAAGCAAAACACACGTTATTCGCGAATTTGTGGTCACTGCTGGACATATTGCTGGTTGAACTCCTCAAAAAGTATAGAAATATTAGACCTCCTGCTGTAAAGCACCTGTCAATTTTCCCGTCAATTAATTTGCCTAGCCCAACCGCAGTTGTTCAGAAATTAAAAACAATAACATTCTCGTGTATTTATCTTCATGTGTAATTTAAAATAAAATAATTCGAAATACTTTTCTCATCTTATAAAAGAATTTTAAACTTTGGCACTTGGACAAAGCAGGTAGAAAACCATACATTACACAATTCACATATTTCGCACTTAACGACGACAAACATTGCTTCGCCAAGTCTTCATTTTTTGGAAATCCATAGTATTTTATACCGTTTCTTTCGTATTGCGATTGGTATTTTTGTATGTAGCCACGGCACAGCCCGGCATTATGGTCTTATAATTAAAGTAAAATAAAGTTAAACACTTGGATCAACTCTATAATAATTTTAAACACTGGCTTTAGCATAAAACAATATCAATTAACGCAGGAAAAACACGTACAACTCCATCCAACAATTTCTGATTCCAAGGTGACGTCATGCGCAGAGCGTGCACAATTTTAGTAAGCATACCGTGTATTTTTACCGTGGTTCAGTCGTATCAGACATTCGCCTATGGCCTCCCCTCTCAAAGTGTATATGACCGCCACTGGTCCCTATGTGATAAAACTATAACTGTGTTCCATATTTTAATAGATTGTCCAGCATACGCAACTAAAAGAAAAATATTCAAAATAGGAAGAACCCTTCAAGACATAATTGGAAAAAACTGCAATCCTAGAAACATTATTTTTTGTAACAAACTTTTTATCGAAAGCCAATTTGTAAACTCCGCCGCTAATTACCATAGAAGTAGAAGCGTTTATTGTTAATAAAAAAAAATATCGACGAAGGAAAGATGTTCAAACGGAAAGCCAAAGTTTTTTTTTAAATTTTTCAAAAAGCTTAATTAAGTCAGGATAAATTCGATAAGTGAATGATGGTTGATCTGAAACATCTCGTCTTGAAATCCGGTTATCAATATTTCCAGCACGACCGAATAGTAAGTGAACTGACACAAAACTACTATCCTCAATTAAAGTGGGGCAATATCCATCAACCTTTTTTTTATCGATGATGATGATTTTGTTGCAACAACCGCATGATAATAAATAATATTCGTCAACCGGAAAATTATTATCGCTCAGGTATTAGGCCAGTCGATGAGTAAAATTATTGGAGTAGTTCAAATAAGTAATCGTCTCACAGATAAGCAACAAGCTCTGATGCTAACAGTGTAGTATTATTTGATATACAGTGTGGAAACCACTTGTGGAATAAAATTCTTTATGTCATTATTTTAGAAAATTATAAAAAATGTCGAGACACGTCAATTTTTGAATTGAGTTGTGCGTTAAGTAAACATAAATTTAAATGTTCACTTTTTTGGAAATCATCTCGACGATACCCCATCGGCAAACCCATTTAATATCTATTTCGACGGCAGTTTTTTTGTTGGGGGGGGAGGGGTAACGAAACGTTTTGTTTCCGAAACGCTGGTTAGTCCTCTATCCGCCCATACCGATTTCATTACGATCCGTCGATTACTTTTCGAAAAATTAATTATTAAACGACATCGTGTTTTTCGTTTTTTCCAAAACATGGTGTCATTCGATCGAATCTACGTCCGAAACCGTCCATCCGATCCGAACCAAATATAGCCTAAGGAACGTAGGAAGGTTGGAGCTTTCTCGACGTTCAACTTTTTTTTCATTTCCTCGTCGCCGAAAGCCGTAGGAGGTACACAAAAATTGCCATTTTTTTTTCGAAAAAAACGGTTTTTCGCCAAAAAAAAACAAAAGCCTAACTCAAAATTCTGTCGGAATAAAAAGTTGCGTTTTTAGGTCGGCCAATTTCATGCAAAAAATCGCGTTCGTGGGAAAGTCGCGCCCCGACCGATAATGTACGATTTTCGGCCGCCATTTTGTTTGTTACCATGGAAAAAAAATGTACCATTTTTTTTAAAATGCGTATTCGGTAGTTATACATCCTTGCCAAATTTCATTAAATTTCTTCCATTACTTTTCGAGATATTAATTTTTTTCACAATTTTCGGTGCAATAAAAGAAAAATTTTTATATGTATAATTCATAATTGACCATACATTATTTAGTTTGTTGAAATCGGTTCATTAAGGGGATTTCAAAAATATGCAAATATACAGGGTGTTTCTTTAAAAAAAAAACACCGGCTATAGCATACTTGCGTGAATCAACCTGTACATTTAAATTTATGTTTACATAACGCACAACTCAATTCAAAAGTTGACGTGTCTCGGCATTTTTTATAATTTTCTAAAATAATGACATAAAATTTTATTCCATAAGTGGTTTCCACACTGTATAAATAATATTTACCAATTATAATAAGAATACAGTAAGTTTTGTATGGTATTGATATTTGGGTAGACTATGTCAGGTGGAAAAAATTTAAAATAAGTATTTCTATTATTTCTCTATGAATATTTAGTCAATTTAAATCCATCGTCACACAGCACGGCACTGTTGTTAGAAACTGCGACCTTTGCTGTGTGTATTTCTATCTTTGTGAGTTGTCAGTATTTAGCGGTTTAATAATAAATTTTAAATTAATATAATTGTGATAAATGATGATTATTTAACAAACTTACCAATCACAGAAGAGTAGATATTATCTGCAACAAAACGTGTTAAAGAATTAATTCAAATTCACAAATATATTAAATAAAAATAGTTATTTATGTACAAAGGACTTTATTATAGTCGATCCTGCAAATTGAAGAGAAAGCAGGCGGGACACTAGACGATGAAAAATCGAGTGTCCACAGTATCCTCATACCCATACTCATACCATATAGTTACTTTACTTGTATTCTTTAAATTTGTGCAATTGTAGAAAAAGTATAGTGTGCAACATGTGGGGAAAGTAGTTTTACCACTTGTTGCACAATATACTATATTTTATCCGAAGATCAGTACGTAAAATGCCATTTTTTGTAAAGATCGACGAAAAACATTATTAATTAAATAATATACAGATTGCGAAAAGTCTATTTGCGCCATACGATTCACACAAGTACGACAAGGAAAATGTGAACGAAACTACTTGAAAGAGAGAGAAGAATAATTGCGCGGTCAGTGATGGGCGTGTACGTTTAAATGTGTGTTGCCGGATGAAAGTGTTTAGTTTTACCTAATAGTGCGTGAGCTCGAAAATAAGTTAACGATAACGAGACAAAAATATCATTTGTACAAATTAATCTGTCTGGCAACAGCGGTTAAAATAAGAGGGCACTGAACACACCCCAACTGTTATTTTCTCTCTTTCAAGTAGCTTTGCTCATATTTTCTTGTCGTACTTGTGTAAACCGTATGGTGGGAATAGACTTTTCGCAATCTGTATATCCAATAATTCAAGGTGCAATTTTTCAATATTTTCTAAACCCTTTGTTGAATAGTTAAAATTGTCGTTAAATATTTATTAAATAATGACAATTTGAAAATTATTTATAAAAGTTGACAGTTACTTGGTACATCGTATATTTTTTACGTATATTAGCAAAGCATGTAATCAAAACTGCTTTCTCGTGTTGTGAAGTGAATTCCACCTTCAGTGAGTGGTTCACTCAACCTCAACCGGTACCCGTATGTTTAGTTTTAGTTGTCAGCTACAGTCTCCAGTGTTAAGTGTTAACGCAACGTCCCAACAATTTCATATAAATTAGATTCGCTGATAAAATCTATATGTTATATTATAGTCGCGCGTGTGTTAGTTGGTTTTAATATGTGTAAATGAAGGTTTAAAGAGAAAAATGTTTAAAAGACAGAAATCGAAAAGTAGCTCTACTACTGTTCAAAACGGAGAATCTCAACTTTCCCAAATGGAAAATAATGTGCCTGTGAATCCAGTTTCCAAAAACAGTTTGCAGTTTTATTGTCAGTTGGCTCATGGTAGTCCTACAGCTTTCGTATCGGGATTTTCCAATGTTAAGGAGTTGTATGAGAAAATTGGGGAGTGTTTTGATATGCCTCCAGCTGAGGTAAGTCGTTTTCGAAATATTTTTATTTTATTTTAAGATAGAGCTTTTTATATTATTTCTTGGGACATGTTCTTATCATAACAGCTGTTTATCTTTCATACATATAACTTTAAAGAGCCGGATTTACTCTTAGTACCTCCCTGCTCTGTAAAAAATTACCCATATCTTACCCAAATTAGATGATGGTTTAGAATTGATTCATTCAACATTTGCCCAAATACAGAACAATCGCAACAATTTAAAACTTGAAAATTTATTAATGTCTAATATCCCAAGATCGTAATTCTTATGGTGTTATGGAATTACCTATAGTAAAATCGCAATCAGGGCGGGGTAATAAATCAAAATTTTATAGGACTTGCTCAGCACAAGTGGACCAAACAAAATATGTAATTTTACACTATCTGTTGTAATGAATGTGGTGAAAACAAGAAATTTATTTGTAGAAAGATAACAATGACCAGAGTCAGGAAACAAAACGATTCGTAATATTGTTATGACGAACACATTGAAGGAACAAAATAGAAATTGTATGGGTAAGATGTTTCTATATGAATAGGTATGTGTCCGGACGACGCGTTGTAGAATCAATGAAGAAAATCTATGTTTTAAATGTACCCAAATGGAAATTATTGTGTCTACTCAACTCATTTCAGTAACATAATAGTAACATCTTGTTAAGAAACAAATTAGACAAACTTGAGTCTATTTAGTGTCGACTCGCCTGTGTCTAAATATATTTGAAGAGTCCAAACTGACACAAAGTATAGACATGTGTTTGAAATGTTGCTATTGTGACAGAAGTGCTCCGAAAAGAGGCGACACAATCCAGGCACAAGTAAATTGTGTCCGAGATTTGCCAAAAATTGCTACTTGGGATAACCTACAGAGTGTCCATTTTATAAATTGACATAGTAAAAATATTGAAAACCCCCCAAGTCACCAAATAAACACCAATTAAAGGACGAATATATCAAAGCACCTTTGTCCAACATTAACAACAACAAAAATTAAAAATTTAGATGTTTTCCTGTCCAAAATTACTGAAAAAAATTTCAAAAATTCCATTCTCTGTTTGAGAAGACTCTTTATTTGTTATGTAGTGATTTTTACCATGGAACATAAACATGGTCGTTAAGTATGTACTTACTTACAGTATGTGTCGTTCGAACTGTAAATAAAATGTTTAACGAGTATTACACGTATGTGGTTCGTGTAAAATTATACTCTTATTAATCACGAGATAATAACATTCGAGTATATACGAATTTTAAAAGAATTTCTTAGCAAAAGATTAAAACGTGACTTTATTGTTTCCGGTATGGTTAAATTATGATGCACAACCGCAAGAAAACTGAAGATAATATAAGACAAATCACTTGGAAGATTCTGAGAAAGTCACAATAAGTAATATACAGGGAAAATAAAAATGCAAAAATAGCCTTAGTATACATACACAGAACAAGTTTATTTAGACAGAAAATTAAGAATTATAGAAGTCAGTCGACACTTTATTATCTTAAACTGTTATTTAAGTAATAAACAGATGCTTTCCATCTTTAATGTTGTAGTAAAATCGCAAAACTGTCCGAATAGGTCATTTCAGAGGTGGGTAAAGTCTAACTAAAGTCAGTGTGATGACCATAAAATAAAAGCAATGTTGTCAGATATATTTTATAAAATTGTTGGGCTCACTATACAAATGTTTCCCATTACTTCAGTAAACTGTTAGCTCGTGATGTTCTCAGAAAGCTAGTTTGGAAATATTTAAAAAAAAATACATAATATAAATTTATTAGTAAGCATTAAAAAAAGTCGCTCGAAATTGCTGTAAAAAGAGAAATTAATTAAAACAACTTTTTGTATGCCTACTATATTTAAGAAAATTTTGTATATCTGGCAACGCATTGCAGGTGTTCAGCGTTATACAATCATCAAGTACATTATTGTTTATATTATAATGGAGTAACGGGTCACTTACTAAGGCGGACTAACTGTAACTAAAAAAAATTAAACTCCGAGGGTGGCCTGCGATATTAGAGAGATATTAGTATTGTGTGTCGATTCAGGGGCGTGTGTGAATTTTGTTTTAAAGAAATATTTAAAATAATAGTAGTAAATATCTAGAATCTATTTCTTGGTAGAGTGAGTTTAGTGAATTGATATCAATATAATATTTATTTGTTCGTAGACGTTAGGGTGAGTTTTATGATTATAATTTATTTGTAATTAATTAGAATAGCATTTTGGAGAAACGACAGTCCAAGATGATGCGCGGGAATCTAATAATTTGGCGCCACAAACAAATGCAAATGACTTAGCAATAAATGATACCGATGATAGGGCCGAATTTAAGAACAAAGATTTACATGTTCAGTGTCAACGCGTTGTTTTAAATATATACGCGTGTTTGAAAAAAGAAAATTCTGAAATTTCTGATAATGCGGTTATCGCGAGAATTCACGAATTAACGTTAATCGGGTTTACAACGATTTATAAAGTAATAGTACCAACTTTAGAACTGATTCGTGATAAATTGCGGGATATTCCTGAATATACCTATCAATGTTTTATTGAATTGTGGATTCAAATATAAGAAGTTAAATAATCAAATGGTGATAATGGAATCTCGGCGTATCGTTGTACTAAGACAGGACTATTTTCGCAAAATAAAAGGGTATCGTGATTCAAATAGAACTAGGTATAATTTATTTAGACGAAACTTGGTTTGATACGCATGATGTTGTCAAGTATGGTTGGGTTGACGATACAAAAAACTGTTCTTTAGATACTCCGTGTTCTACATGCACGCCATTGGGCGGCTTTTTCCTTCAAAGGGATTAAAAATATGGTTCATCACACTGACTTTAGTTAGACTTTTACCTAAATGAAGAAAATCCATATTTTTTAATAAAAATATACAAACAGTACATCACTGCTACTGGAGGTATTAGATGAACCGGTTTTCAAGCTTCAGTTCTTTTACACACTTTTTAAATTAATAACACTAATGTATGGCACGAGATATAAACAATTAGTTATTATTAATTAATGCTTACTAAAGTATAAAGGTTTCTTCGCTTGTATTGAATAAATATAAATATTCACTGACAGCCAGACTCTGCTTAAAGCTAAAAGTAATTCAACAACTAGGTCTAGACTGGTAAAAAACTGTAAAGAATCCCTCAACAGGCTGATAAGAGACAACAAAGTGTCTAAAGAAGGGTCTAAAGGAGAATTCATAGGTCCGGAACGGTTTTGTAGAATCACAAAAGATTGCTAGATATAAAACATCAACTCAAATGGAGGGCGATACAAGGGCACCTCAAAAGGGTTTACTGAACAAAGTAGACAAGGAACTCTCAACCAGGCTATTAAAACTGGATAAGAGACATTTGAAGACACAACCCAATCGAATTAATGAATCAATAAATGTTTGAATTTGTTTTTTTTTACCAGACTATAACTTGAACAAAAAAGTGTGGGTTGTCTAGGAGTGTAAATTGCTGATAAAAATAGAATAATTGACATTTAAAAAAGTAGAAAGTTTACAATTGTTGCAATCTATAACAATAGATAAAAGGAAAGTTGAAAAAAAGTATATCTACTTGCACGCACTTTGTAAAAAAAAATTATACTAAAATAATTATCCTGTTTCCTCTAAAACAATCCATCACACTAGGGGGGGGGTATATACGAGTATATTTTGAATTTCCATTTTATAGCAAAATTCTTACTTTTTGTCATTGGCGGGAAAAAAAATGCATTTTTTAAAACCTCAAAAAAATAATATTTCTTATTGGGTACACTTGTACCCCCCCCTAGTGTGGCACCAAGTGTTTCATAAAAGAAGTCTACATCGTCATGATGACAAATGAAATGACAGAATCGTATTATATTTAAAAATAGCATTATGTTCTTTCGGAATGTTCAAGCAATTTTCCCAATTTGTTCTTTTTCAAAACCGGTTTGAGCTGCTTCAAAACAAGTATCCTAAAGTAATCTCGTCAGTGAAGTTCTTAGAAGCCGGAGCCTCTCTGATGACATTATACAGAAACAATAAACAGCCCCCACAAAATAAACCCCTAAAGGCGAACGATGCGGCACAAATTTCTTTGCCTCCATGACAAATTTTTATCTGAATGCGTCCACCTAACAACTTTGTGTCGCAGATTTACAAACTGTTTTGTGATCTGATGTTTTAAATAAAAAAATAATTAAAATAACCTGCCCACTAGCGTTAAATTTCGTCACAATCAACAGGTGTTTAAAGGATGTATCTAGTTTCTATGACAACGCCATCGATGTAAAGAATTTTATAACAATGTGAGTATAACGGTGTACGTTATAGTGCGGTGATTTTGAATTAATGAACATTAGTTGAAATAATTAGTTAGTTTTAAACACGTACAAAACATTGGTTAATATTTTAGAACGCTATATATAGGTATTTCGGTAGTAAAGATAAGACCATATTTTATTGTTTATAGGTAGGTACCCAAAAGCATTCAATACACCACAGGCGTTATGATAAAATACCTGAAAAAAAAACCGGCTAATAGGATATCCTGTGGTCCCCCAGCAAATGGCCTTCAAAACTTATCCGCCCCCCGAAGCACACAACGGCATGTTATATGAAAAGTGTCCAATGTATGGAGGAATACAACTTTTAAACGAGCTACCAGATTATACAGTGTGACCCATTTTGTTTGGAAGCACCCCTATAAAATCCGCATTATTCAACCGATTTTGATTTAGTCTTTTTTGTTAGATTCAGTATCAAAAACAGAATTTGAGCACAAATTTTCATACCATAATAGCTATTTTCAAGGCCCTCTACGTTAATTTTTCTTTGCCAAAAAAGACGAAAGTATATTAGGCATTTTTTTTTCTCAAATATGACTACACCACTGGATTCAGAATCATCACAAATGTAAACTATCAAAATTTTATAAAAAAAGTTTTATTAACAACAAAGTTATCACTACATGAATTTGGAAAAAGTTGTTTTTTAATTAATTTTTAACTAAGAATGTAGACACATTTTAAAAATGGCAACATGGTAAAGAAAAACTAGGACTCAAACATATTGCACTGTAAAAATTCGAAGACGAAATTTTAAGAGACAGAATAATAGGTCCATTATTTTTTGAGGGTAACATGAATGCCAATAACTTCATGGAATTCTTGGAAGGTGTATCCGCAGTGATTGGCGAACTGCCACTAGCAGGAAGAAGAAATTTGATATTTCAGTTAGATGGTTGTTCTGTACACTATTCTAGGATTGTCAGGCAGTGGCTTAACGAAAAATTTCCAAATGGTTGGATAGGTCGCGGTAGCGAGTTAATCGAATGGCCTCCTAGATCGCCCGATTTAACTATATTGGATTTTTATCTGTGGGGTCTTTTGACACAAAAAGTGTATAAGACACGTCCAAGGAATAGAGCAGAACTGTGTGACAGAATACGACAGGCGTGTGCTGGAATAACGCCACATGAAGTAAAAAAAGCGCTAAGACATAGTCGCAAACGATACGAGAAATGTGTGTAGTCGAGGCTACAAAAATGTAGAATTAAATTATTATTAAGTAGTTTAATAATCAAAATATATTATTTGGTGTTAATTTGTATTTTCGTCACATCAGCACAATTTTACATTACTCTCAGAAGCTATAACTCCAGAACGGGTTAAGGTATCGGCTTCGAATTTTTACAGTGCAATATGTTCGAGTCCTAGTTTTTGTTTACCATGTTGACATTTTTAAAATGTGTCTACATTCTTAGTAAAAAATTAATTAAAAAACAACTTTTTCCAAATTCATGTAGTGATAACTTTGTTGTTAATAAAACTTTTTTTATAAAATTTTGATAGTTTACATTTGTGATGATTCCGAATCCAGTGGTGTAGTCATATTTGAGAAAAAAAAATGCCTAATATACTTTCGTCTTTTTTGGCAAAGAAAAATTAACGTAGAGGGCCTTGAAAATAGCTATTATGGTATGAAAATTTGTACTCAAATACTGTTTTTGATACTAAATCAAACAAAAAAGACTAAATCAAAATCGGTTGAAAAATGCGGATTTTATAGGGGTGCTTCCAAACAAAATGGGTCACACTGTATAAGAGAAGATAATAATTAAAATGTGTTCAAGCAAAAAGTAAAAAAAAATCTAATCAGTACTGTACGTTGTATGCAACTAGATAAACCGACATATACTATATCATATTGTGAAACTTCTATAGTAAAATCGCAATCGGTGCGGGGTAATAAAACTGTCCGAACAGGTCATTTCAGGGGTAGGTATCTATTATTTTTTTTAAGGTATAGAGACATTCGGATAAAGGCACAAGTGAAAAGTTTTATAGGTCGACATAATAGGTACTCTCGGTCATTTTTATGTTTCTACAATATCCGTCGGCACAAATAAATTTCTTGTTTTCACAACATTCATTACAGCAGATAGTGTAAAAATTACATATTTTGTTTGGTCCACTATTCCTCACCGATTGCGATTTTACTATAGATCATTAAACTTCCCTCGTAGTTAGATAAGCAACCCTTTTTAATTCCATTACTATTCTTGGTATAATACGATTATCGACACAACAAACAGTGGATTTCCAATAAAAATAGATAAAAAAAGAAAGCTTCCTAAAGCATTATTTATATCCATTATCTATATCCAGTAAAAAATGTTATGTACTAACAACCTTGCTCTTTTTTTATATAATATATTATTAAAGTTCATTCGCCTTGTATTAATATGCAATTAATATCACTTTATAATTAATAAAACATATTTTCTGTCTATGTAACATCATCTCTTGTTTCAGATATTATTTTGTACTTTAAATACATACAAAGTGGATATGAAAAAGCTGTTGGGTGGACAGATAGGATTAGAAGACTTTATATTTGCCCATCGCAAAGGTAAATTAATATTTTTTTTCCTTGCTCTCGCCAATAAAGCTGTTTGGAAAAATAAGCAACAAAATTTCACCTCCGTTTCAATTACTATATCAATGTCAAAGAAATATAGCTTGAAGTTGTTCAAATATTTATTAACACCGCTCTTTAAGAGTTTTAAAATTGTTCGTTTCCGGTTTTTACAGATAGTATCTATTATTTAACTAGTTTTAATCTTCTTGTTGCACGTGTTTACTTCTTGAATTAAATCAAACAATCAAATGATTTAAAAAGTAAACTGTCGTTTCTATCAACTGGTTTAATATTTGACAATTCGTCAATTCGTGCAATAATTGTAGATACAGGGCGACAACCAAAAAATCTCTGGACTACTCGTTTGCTTTTGATGATTTTTTTGTAAATAGGGTGTTCAATTTCAAATTTTGACCTCAAATTTTTTAAATCTAGTCTAGATGAAAAGAAAAAGATGAAAACAAAAATTTACTAAAATTATGCAACTTATAATACACATACGTCACTAGTTTAAATCTGGAGTTGTCGATAACCTTAATTTGCTGTTCCATGTTTCAGCTTCTTCTTTTTTCTCCTTCATTGGAAGGTTTGAGCTTGTTCAGGACAAAAAAAATGTTGACATCTGACATATATCACTTTGTTGTTTACCTTTTTCAATTTGAATTTGAAGCATTTTATTAATAAAAGGCATAAAATCTAATTAATTTGTAGCCGGATTTTTTTAACGGTCAGTTCATATGATTATTTATTTTTCAAAGGTCGACCGAAAGAAGTGGAATTAACAAAAACGGAAGAAGCTTTAGGACTCACAATTACAGATAATGGAGCAGGATATGCATTCATAAAACGAATAAAAGATGGATCAGTCGTATATAATATTCCTCATATACAGGTAAGGTATGTAAAATAGAACAACAAATCAGTAGCGTACAGTTTTCGGACACAGTTCAATTGATAGAGTTAAAATTACTAATATTTTATAACACATCTATTGACAATATTTCTCAAATATAAATTTTGTTTTTAGGTAGGAGATCATATAGAAAAGTTAGATGGTGAAAATATGATTGGAAAACGTCATTTCGAAGTAGCGAAGGCTTTAAAGGAAATTCCAAAAGGAGCTACGTTTACAATTCGATTAGTTGAACCCATGAAAAGTGGATTTACCAGTATAGCTCCCAAAATGAGTAAAGTCAATGGAAGTAAAAAGGGATATGGAAGTGGTAAAGAAACTTTGAGGTTCAAGGCAGGGGGGAAAGCGGAAATTCAAGAACAGGTAATCATTATTTACTTTTAAATAATGAAAAATAATTGTGTATGTTCTATTTTAATGACATTGCATATACTTACAAGGTCATTTTTTCCAATTTGATTTAAAATGAACAAAAGATAGACTGTTTCTATTTTAATTAAAAATAAAATAAATGTCTATTGGTAACCTTGGAATAAAAAGGAAATTGCAGAACCTACAAATATATAATGTAGCAGTCACGGTTTTGCATTAATTTTGAGTGGGTTTTTTACAGCACACTGTTACATTTTTTATAGAACATCCTTGTAATTGTTATAATACTTAGGAAGTATTTCGCAACACTATTATAATATCAACAGTAATTTAGGTATAGACAACCAAACATACACAAAATCATTATAGTAAAAGAAAGATTTTGCTATATGCAACCAAACATACAAAAATCATTCGTTTTTCTAACTCCAATCTTCTTCTTCTTTAATCAATGCTCCAATCAAACATATAAAAATCACATGTTCAGCTTCAAATTTTGACCATACCTAATCGTATGACATATTATGACGATTAATTCGAAAGATGGCTTCCGCTTATTCGTTTTTGCTTCTTGTCAGCTGATGTATTCGTTGCTCCAATCGATTGTGATTGTTCTGCGAATAAACTATTTTGATATAGGCAACCAAATATACACAAATAATTCATTTTTAGGATTCTGTTATGGACGCAGGAGTTGATAAAATAAATAACATTCTAGAATCATTTATGGGAATTAACGATTCTGAATTAGCGACGCAAATATGGGAAATTTCAGTTGAAAAACAAAATTCGATGGATTTTGCTGAATCGATAGATGATTCCGACCTTTCGACTTTCGAATTCACCGATGAAATTATTATTGAACTTTGGGGAGCCATTACTGATGCAAGAGATGGAAGATTAAAATGATCATGTGCCAGGATTAAAATTTGTTGCAATTCAAAAAGTATTATTTACATTTTAGATTAGTCGATAAACAAATTGACTGAATAGAAAAAGAGTTTCTACAACATAATAAATAATATAAAAATTATATAAACAGCAACAATATATGAAATTATCATAATTGTTTTTCGACTGATTTAAAAATGGTTTTAATATTAGTTTTAATATTTTATATATATATATTTCGTAATTAAAAGTGTGAAGATTTAATAAATGTTATGTATAATTAGTAAAGAGTTTTGAAATTTTATTTTACACCCTTTTAAAAAGAAAATAACACTAAACTGCGATGTAGGAAGAATAGCTAACAAGACTTACACCTCTGTAATACTGGTTGCATAATAAACATCAAGCCACTATTTTTTTTATAGTAATTTCATTCAATTGCCCGAACAATATTTATTAGTTTCCATATTTTGCTTTATTCTGATATTAAAATAACCCTCATCACAGCCGTTAATTTATAAAATAGATTTCTTCTTGTTCCCAAAACATATGACAAGCCACATACATATTTCTGTGGTTTAACAGAATGACAACTTATTTATCTTCTGGCTAATATTCCATTCACTGGGGACTAGGTATACATGTCATCATTATTAAATAGTAACAATGCCAATATTTTCTGATTATATAAGTAAGATTAAAATGTCTGTATGATATAAATAAATATGTATTTATCAATTATATTCTTAATGCTATAAACACCCAAGAGCGTAAATTACATCTAGTATTATTTCCGTTGGTATAACAATTAGACATTTTCAAAACTAAAAAATAACCATACTAACAAAAAATGATAATTTTTTATTGTGATACCGATAACCTTTATGATTTATAAATTTTTTAATGTATAATTAAGTAGATAAACAGTACAGAAAATTAGTTATTGTTGCAATTCTGGTACTATCTGCATACTTAACCTCTTACTGCACATAGCTAGATAAGCGGCAAAATCCAAAATGTTAAAATCTCGATTGCTTACTAAAGCCTTTGGAATACAAATTTTAAAAAGTTCTTATGTACCACAAGATTTTACAAAGGTGAGATATAATACTAAAGGTGAATTTCATTCAAATTGTTTGTGCTATAGGTTGCAATTTGTTGTTTTGCAACAAAATGCCCCAACAGAAGAAAAATATTTACTTTAGAAGAAGCAGTAAAAGATATACCGAATGGATCTACATTACTTGTTGGAGGTAAGTTCGAAGAGACTATAAGACATTCAAATTGATAAAATATTTTAAAATATTTGTTAGGTTTTGGCCTTTGTGGTATACCTGAAAATATTATAGCAGCCTTATTAAAACTAGAATCCAAGGATTATACAGTTGTCTCAAATAATGCAGGGACTGATAAGTTTGGATTGGGTTTACTATTAAAACAAAAAAAGATTAAAAGAATGATAGCTTCTTATGTAGGTGAAAATCCAGAATTTGAGAAACAATTCTTACAAGGAGAATTGGAAGTAGAGCTCACTCCACAGGTATTTAGAAATAAGCTTGATTTGATTAATTTTATACCAAGTTGCTTTGTTCAGTTTGGTTCAAGGTGACCTACATAACATTAGTGATAACAATTAACATAATTATTGTATTTAAGCAGCTGTTTTAATACTTTTAACATTGTAAATTTAATTCAACAAAAGTCTCAGTCAAAATAAACTCATTTATGTTCATTATACTACCAACATTATGTATAATCTACACTATATGATGATTAATTTGGTTGATGTTCAATTGAAGAATATAAATATAACCATTTCTTTCCTTCCAATTGTAGGGAACATTAGCTGAAAGAGTAAGAGCCGGTGGTGCAGGTATTCCAGCTTTTTATACCCCAACAGCTTACGGAACTCTTGTACACGAAGGAGGAGCTCCTATTAAATATGGTCAAGAAGGTAAAGTAGAATTAGCAAGCAAACAAAGAGAATCTCAGATGTTTAATGGTAAACCATATATTATGGAAGAAGCCATTACTGGTGATTACGCACTTATCAAAGCTTGGAAAGCTGATCCTGTAGGAAACCTATTATTCAGGTAATATTTTTGGCCTGGAATGTGGTAAAAAAAAATATCGAAATGTATTTTATAGGAAATCTGCTAGGAATTTTAACGATCCAATGGCTAAAGCTGCTAAAACGACAATAGTAGAAGTCGAAGAAATAGTAGAATTAGGTGAAATTAAACCAGATGAAGTACATTTGCCTGGTATATACGTCGATAGGATTATACAAGGTGAAAAATATGAAAAGAGAATAGAAAAAGTATCTGTAAGAAAGACTGCAAGTAATATGGACTCCGTTATAAAAAAGAACCCTGCAGCAGCTAGCAGAGAAAGGATAGCAAGGAGAGCAGCCATGGAATTCAAAGATGGAATGTATGGTATCCTTTGTAAATAACATCTTAATTCAATATTCCTTTTCCGCTTGTTGAAAATAATGTTTTCTTAACGTTTTTCACAGTTAATTTAGGTATAGGTATGCCAATGCTGGCCTCCAATTACATTCCACCAAATATGGAAGTATTTTTACAATCAGAAAATGGAATTTTAGGACTTGGTCCCTTTCCAGATCCTTGTGAAGTAGATGCAGACCTTATAAATGCTGGAAAAGAAACTGTTACAGTCGTACCTGGTGCTTCATTTTTCAGCAGTGACGAAAGTTTTGCTATGATCAGAGGGTAAGTCAGACTAATAAATATTGTGGGGCAAATTGATGATTTTATTTAACTCTTAGGGGACACATTGATTTGACTATTCTAGGAGCAATGGAAGTTTCACAGTATGGAGATCTTGCAAATTGGATGATACCTGTGAGTGCAGTGTATATATTTTTTATTTTTTATTCGAGTTTTATTTTTTTTTTAAATAATGTGTGTGTTTTTAGGGGAAATTGGTGAAAGGTATGGGAGGTGCGATGGATTTAGTAGCTGCTCCTGGAAGTAAAGTTATAATTTGCATGGAACATTGTGCCAAAGACGGCAGTCACAAAATCTTGGAAAATTGCACCTTGCCTCTTACTGGTGAACAAGTAGTGGATATGATTATTACGGAAAAAGCAGTTTTTAATGTAGATCGCGAAGCTGGATTAACGCTCATCGAAATTGCTGAAGGCGTAGGTGTAGAAGATATTTTGACTTCTACGGGCTGTAACTTTGGAGTTGCTGAACATCTTAAAACAATGGGTCAAATATCAATGTGTTGATTGTGTTTAAAGTGATTTATGTTTTTAAAAATAAACGTTTACTATTGTTATATCCATTTATTTCGTAATAAAAATGAGATATTTTTCCGATATACCGGGTGTCCCAGAAGTTTCTGACCCATTTTAACTGTAAAAATCTCGGAACTCGGAAACGATAGGAAGGTGCGGGTTTCGAGGACCAATTTCTTTTTTTATAAAGTTTTTTCAGTATAAATGTTTAATTAGTGAAATCTTACAGTGTGACCCATTTTGTTTGGAAGCACCCCTATAAAATCCGCATTTTTCAACCGATTTTGATTTAGTATTTTTTGTTAGATTTAGTATCAAAAACAGTATTTGAGCACAAATTTTCATACCATAATAGCTATTTTCAAGGCCCTCTATGTTAATTTTTCTTTGCCAAAAAAGACAAAAGTATATTAGGCATTCTTTTTTCTCAAATATGACTACACTACTGGATTCAGAATCATCACAAATGTAAACTATCAAAATTTTATAAAAAAAGTTTTATTAACAACAAAGTTATCACTACATGAATTTGGAAAAAGTTGTTTTTTAATTAATTTTTTACTAAGAATGTCGACACATTTTAAAAATGGCAACATGGTAAACAAAAACTAGGACTCAAACATATTGCACTGTAAGAATTCGAAGCCGGAATTTTAAAAGACAGGATAATAGGTCCATTCTTTTTAGAGGGTAACATGAATGCCAATAACTTTATGGAATTCTTGGAAGGTGAGTTATCCGCAGTGATTGACGAACTGCCACTAGCAGAAAGAAGAAATTTGATATTTCAGTTAGATGGTTGTTCTGTACACTATTCTATGATTATCAGGCAGTGGATTAACGAAAAATTTCCAAATGGTTTGATAGGTCGCGGTAGCGAATTAATCGAATGGCCTCCTAGATCGCCCGATTTAACTATATTCGATTTTTATCTGTGGGGGTCTTTTGACACAAAAAGTGTATAAGACACGTCCAAGGAATAGAGCAGAACTGTGTTACAGAATACGACAGGCGTGTGCTGGAATAACACTACATGAAATAAAAAAAGCGCTAAGACATAGTCGCAAACGATACGAGAAATGTGTGGAAATTAACGGAGGTCTAGTCGAGGCTACAAAAATGTAGAATTAAATTATTATTAAGAAGTTTAATAATTAAAATGTATTATTAGGTGTTAATTTGTATTTTCATCACATCAGCACAATTTTACATTACTCTCAGAAGCTATAACTCCAGAACGGGTTAAGGTGTCGGCTTCGAATTTTTACAGTGCAATATGTTTGAGTCCTAGTTTTTGTTTACCATGTTGCCATTTTTAAAATGTGTCTACATTCTTAGTAAAAAATTAATTAAAAAACAACTTTTTCCAAATTCATGTAGTGATAACTTTGTTGTTAATAAAACTTTTTTTATAAAATTTTGATAGTTTACATTTGTGACGATTCTGAATCCTGTGGTGTAGTCATATTCAAGAAAAAAAAATGCCTAATATACTTTCATGTTTTTTGGCAAAGAAAAATTAACATAGTGGGCCTTGAAAATAGCTATTATGGTATGAAAATTTGTGCTCAAATACTGTTTTTGATACTGAATCTAACAAAAAAGACTAAATCAAAATCGGTTGAAAAATGCGGCTTTTATAGGGGTGCTTCCAAACAAAATGGGTCACACTGTATATAGGGTGTTTTTAAAAAAATGGTATTTTTAAATACAAATATCGTCTATTTTTCTAATGAAACACCATACATATTTTTATTCTATCTGAAAGCTGAACTCTTCCCCTTTCTGAAAATGTTTAATTTGTTGAAGTTTAGATGAAAAATGAGTAAGTTATTTGGTAAGTGGTTAGTTGGCAAAATAGAACCAATCAGACACAAATCACCTGTTCCATGGTGGAGCTCAAGCTGCCAGATAGCCATAAGATACTCAAAAAGTGCATTATACAGATATAAAAGACACAAAACTGTTGAAAACCTTTTAAACTTTAAGCGATTGAAAGCGAAAACTAGATGGACTGTTAAAAAAGCAAAAAGAGAGTACTGGAAGGAGTATATATCCACAATTAACAGCTCCACCCCACTGACATATATCTGGAATAAAATCAAAAGGATTAACGGATCAAACATAAACGCTGAGATCCCGTACATAACATATAATTGATTCACGTCTTCTCCGCCTCATGAGATCTACTAATCAAATTATCGAGTTCTTTGGGTTAAATCAGACCTGACAGACATTGCCCCACCCAGAGGATGAAACTAGGGACTCTCACTGTTCACAAGAAAAAATCTGTTCAGAAGGAATTTAGTGTGAACCCGATTGTGGAGACAGTTATGAATATAAACCAGAATCATTCTAACAAAAAAATATCAGAATTGTTTAGGTGGATGTGCATTACAAATATAGAATAATGGGGTGTTAAGCCGATATCCGGCTTTTGGTATTTTATTAAAGTATTTGGTACTATTTTGCAAAAATTAATTTAAAAATTCCTTAAACCGAATATTTTGGGAGAAATTCCTAAATGTTTGCAACTTTCACTACAGGTACGTCACCTCACAAAATATGAATAGCAACTTTCTGATTTAGATGTTTTATGAATCAATATTCAGTTACAAAAAGGCCATTCGAATTTGAAGTTTGAAGAACTGTCAAAATCTATAGTATATATGAGTGTTTTGGTTTTGTTTATTCGAGTTTGACGTTTAAATATTATACAAAAATTATGTTAACATTTTTTTGGATGAGTTTAGTTAGTTTTTCTCCATAATTTTTAAAGTTGGAATAATGTCAATATCGTATAAATCTTGTTTTGTATCATATACTGCAATAACACAATAGTTGCAACGCCTGGTAAAAAGTTTGTAACTGTGTAACGGTTAAAAGAAAATTATGGTTTGAGGCTGCTAGAAGAAATTATAGACAGACTAAAACTAATTACTATTACTATGAAGATCATTTTGATGTAAGAATCTTCTTCAATCAAAAAGCTAAAATTAGATGAGCTGGTATATAGTCCCAAATGAACCTGTTTTAATAGGAGATTCTCATAATTATGATGTTGGTACTCAAACCTCCTCGGCAATTATCAATCAATACCAACAACAAGTTGCTTAGAAGTAAAGTGTTAATTGTCGGTTAACATTTCAGAATACTGTTAAATTGGATACTTTAGATCTGACTATTACAAAAGAACTATTAACATTGAGAAAACATCATATTTTTGTTAAGTTTAACCCCCATTATATACATAAAGACTAAAGAACTTTGCAGATGGACATGGGTTCTGAAACTCCCAATTAATATATCAAGTTAACCTGTAGGTTTGACAGTTGCACAAAACGATTATTATTAAAATGTCTTATTTTCAAAAATATCCATTTGCTTGACACCACAGTATAATCAAACTAAGTAACTTTTTTCTCAATCGATTACTACTAAACAATGTCTTTATTAGAGGACAACCAAGTTAACTGATTTCATGTTTTACATTAAGAAGTAAAGGCATTTAATTATTCCACATTTTTAATAATTTTATAATATAACATATATCAAAATTAATTTTTAGGCACACCTTCCATATTAATTGTATTTGTCAGTAAACTATCTTCAGGCTTGTACTTAATAAAAGACAAAAATACGTTGTACAACATCGTTATGGCGTTTATGTATAAAACTTGATACTTAACTGGTACAAAATAAAAATTTATGTATTGCGTAGGTGGCCAAATAGCCCAATCTATCTAAAATAAAATAAATATATAAAGAACATTTAATTCAGCTTGTAGAGGATAGTATACCATCTAATCCAATTTAATTTGTACTCGTTCAAATTTAATAAAAGTATATTTTAAAATACTTACTAAATAAACTGTGTAAAATTTAGTTTTTAATTCAGTAACAACTTGCGTTATTGGTTTCATTTCAAGTGCATTTAATCCTAAAAAGAAGGCCGCAATGCAGATTGGTGACATTATGAATTGATCTAGCAAAATTTTCCATAATATAATCTTTGTTGTTCGTTGAGGCCATTTTTTGGCAATTCCAATGTAATAGTAATGATGTAGAGGACCTAAGCCTAATCCAACTATGAACATATGAGCTATAATAAAAAAGTTAACAATAAAAATTCAATTAATTAGCAGGTATTAGTTTTTGTCTACTTACTCAATCGCTTGTAATCGTATCGTTCTTTCAGCAATTTCTGTCTAAACTCGATCTCTTGCTGACATAGATCTCCAATTAACATCAACAAACCAGAGGTGACAGTATTTGAAGCTAATAAATACTTTGTACTAAACAGTAGATTAACCCCAGCTCGTATCGGACTGTATTTCGTACTATTTTTTGCTACATATCTTTGACTAGTATTAAATTTACACATACATTTTGTACTTCTTAAAACTTTTGTTAAAATTGTGTACATGATTTTTTTTAGGTTATGTAGCCTATCATCACATGTAGTATTGTTGTATCATCAAGCAACGCAAGATTTATTTAAAGCGCGTATATCGGCATTTTAATAAAAATGATTTATTATCACATGAGATTTTAGTTCTCGTTTTTTTTTTATCTTAAATGATTCAATATTCTATCATCTGTTATGTTTTGTGCATAGATAAGAGATATATATATGTTTTGTGGCTGTGGCAAGGCTTTATACGTTGTCATAGCAACCAATAATTTTATCTTCGATTCAGGGGTGGCTTAGCCTAATTGCATATTTACTTTTAATTTTAAAATGTATCAACGAACACAAGGTATATATTTTTCCTTAAAAAAGCTCCAGAAACCTTGGCAAGATCAACTCACGGACTTAATTGAAACATCCTCATTTTATTGCACATGAAACATTAAGGACTCTCAATTTATAGCTAGACAAATAAACTGTTTAGTACCGCGTCTTCCAATAATTAAACTTCGTGTACGACTAAACTTTTTAGATGCAATAGAGGCTATTTTTAGCAGCGAGTTTATTATACTTACTCTATTAAAAAAGGGACAACATCCGAGTGTAGTAAAATTGTCCCTATCGTGATAAATGTAGATTTGACATTCGCAAAGGGTTAGGGTTTGAGCGTGAATTATTGACCGCTCTTCTAATCAGTAATCCCCACACAAGATCCTGTCACTACTTATAGTTATACACAAAAATACGAGTGAAGTTGAACACTACTGGTTATAGATAAATTCCATAAAAAATGCTTTAAACAGATTAAAAACCATATAATTCATTAAAAATCATATTTTTATGCTATTTCTGAACGATTAATTTCGTTGGCAAGCGATTTGAATATTCACTACAAAGTATTTCTTCGGACAAATATATCCGCAATCACCATCTAAATTCTAATTTAGGGAACTGGAAATTTTAATATATTCAGCCGGATGAATCATACACATGTACCGTTAGATTGTATTAGGTTAACTGCAATAGGAAATGCACAGTTTCTTTCGAACGATAAACAATAATATTTTAATCACCTTCCTTTAAAATATCAAACTATGTATGTATGTATTTTGGGGTAACATTCACTGAGACCTAAAAGATCTATTGTGCCCCCTTTCTTCTACTTAGTTTCTGAGGAGAGTCTCAGATACTAGTAGCTCCTTTAGTCCTATTTCCCGGAGGAATTTTAGGATATCTGCAGGCCTCAACTTAGGTAACTGTCCCTCTTCTATCCAGTAGTCTCCCAGGTACTGTGCCCTAGGATTCTGAAATACTGTGCAGTTCGCAAGTATGTGGATGGAGGTTTCTTCTTCCATTCCACAAAATCTACAATCTTCTTCCTCCACTATTTTGAGCTTTTTAAGGTGTCCATTCAGGCGACAATGTCCCGTTAGGATTCCTGTTAAAACTCTTAGTGCAGTTTTGCTTTGACTTATGCATTCATTTGATCTCAACAGGTTGTAGTCACCCAGAAGAATCTTTGATTGCCTAAGCCCTACTAGATCTTTCCAATTGTCAGATCTTCTCTTTTCTTCGGCTTTACCTATTTCTTCCAATATTACATTGGAGCTGATTCCGCAAAAAGGTTCCGGCCCCCAAAAGGGTATTTCACTCCCCCTCTTTGCTAGTTCATCTGCTATTTCGTTTCCTTCTATTCCAGTGTGTCCTGGAATCCACAGTACGGTTCTCGCCTAGTTCATTAAGTTTGCCTAGACATTCCCACACCATTTTGGAACTGATTACACAAGAACTCAGCGCTCTCAATGGTTGCTTGACTATCAGACGTTATGATAATCCTTTGCCTTCTATATCCTTTGTCAATATTGATCTGGGCACACCTTATTGCGTGAATTTCCGCTTGAAAGATACTTGGGGTTTTTCCCAAGCTTTCAGAGTGTTTGGTTCCTGTCCCGTACACTCCTATCCCAGAAATGTAAGCAAAAGTAATATTCCTTTTAAAATTAATTTTGAAAATTGTACAAACGTAACATTTCATTTAAATGTCAATAAATAATTTCAATGTTATCTTTTTTTTGCACAAAAAACGTTCTCCGTAATGTAAACTCCCTTGGGAATAATCGACTACTTCTTTTTTAATTTTGATGTCATTGCACCAATGAGAATCAATTGTTCGCTTGTGGGTAGGTGAAGACTAGAAATGTTTTTTTATTGTGAAACAGTGCAAACTAATTCTACTCACAACCAGAGCTGGGTAAAGCATTTTTGGAAAGTGCTTCAATTACCAAGCACAAAGCACTTCAATCGAGTGCTTTAGTGTTGAACATACCAAATACTTTTTATTTTAAAAGTGCTTTTACTGTCAACCACCAAGCATCAAATACTCATAAAGTATTTGAAGCCCTTGAAACGTTAAAAATATTTGATAAAGCTCCAAGCTTAAAGCGCTTAATTGAAGCACATGGCAAACACTTTATTAAAGCACTTTCCAAAAGTGCTTTACCCAGCTCTGCTCACAACTATACAAATAATAAAATAGCGTGCCCTCCCCTAAATAGATAAATGCCAATTGGAAAAAATAGTTCCTGTCTATGCTACTTTTTTAACAATGTATCCTACAGCTCTAAAACGAGTAAGTGAAGGAAGCAACAACATCCAGTCATAATAATAAGATCAGCAAGCGAAATGCATATTTTCCCTCCTTAGTTTAGTAGCAGATCGTTCGTAGCTCGTTGTGGATCACAGATAGGTCGCGCTTTTAATATTAATCAACACTACATTGTATTGTTTGGACGATCGTATCGCGTTTTAGTTTTTGAATCTCGTATCCGGTACACAACAAATTAATATTTGAATTTCGTATTTGTAGCAGGCACGTTGTCGTGCATTGTGGCATTTTTCCGCGTTTCTACCTGTCTTAATTTCCATTGTTTAGTTTTTTTTTTATATATAGATGGTTTGAGTGACCTTGCGGCGTATTTTCTCATGGATGTACAAAGTTTTCGTGAGGTTGGAATAAAAGTGAGTAATAAATTTACATTTTTATGGGCTTCCCCCAATTATATAAATTATTTACGTGATTATATCTTCACTAAAATGAATACAAATACTTTTTTGTTTATACAGGATAAAATAAAATTATTCAACTTGAATTTCTTAATACAGGGTGATTCATTGGAAAATGCGTTTACAGTAAACTACAGTACTTTTTCAGTTTCCATCCGTAAAATCATTGAGTATTTCTTATTTTCTGGATCCCAACCTTATTGAAAAAAACGAGAGCACAGGTCTGTATTTAGTACAAATTGTTATTATCAATGGCTAACTTTCCAACGAACTGTATGCGTTAAAAAATTATCATATAACGTTGGTTCCTTTCTTTAATATTATTGCAAAACATTATTTTTAAAATTCAGAATTAATGGGTTAACAAATTTTACATTTTTCGAGGTGAGAACACTTTTTTTTCACTTATAATTGCACAAGTGGTTTGTATTTTATCGGGTAAATTTGGGTTGTTTAATGAGAAACTGTTTCCTAGCAATTTGACGAGAATAACTGTCAGCTATTAAAAACACGACACCGAAGGTGGAGTGTTTTTAGGTTGACAATTATTCGAGTCAAATTGCTAAAAGAAACAGTTTAGAATTTGAACAACACAAATTTACCCAATATCAAAACAAACCTCGAGTGTAATTCGGCAGGACAATTTAATGAATGAGAAATTTGGAAACATATCAATGCAAACTTTATTTATGAAACATTAAAAATAAACACATTTTTATTTTAATGTACAATTATTAAAAACGCAGTTATTGAAATTCATACTAGGAACAGTGATATCGCTGCGGGTGCCACAGCTAATCGTTTCTGTAGTAGATGTTGAAGTTTTTTCATTTTCCAAACGAATTGATTGAATAATGCTTGAATGATACTCTTTGTCAACTTGTAAGTATGGTTTTATTGATGATGAATTGCTGTGTCCTGTTATTTTTATTAGAGCTTGTTCTTCAATTCCGCTTTTACTTAATTCGCTAACTGCTGCTGCTCGATTTGAGTGATTTGTAATTTTGACACGTTTGACATCTAAACCAATGCGTTGTGCTGAGCGTTTAGTCCATTTGGAAATTTCATTAATTCCAATCGGCAAATTCTTGTACCAACCTTTAGAATTTTTCTTTTTCCAAAAGGGATTTGATGTAAGAAATACTCTGTCCGAAGTTATAAAAGTGTTTCGTTTTTCCATTAACTTTTTGAATAAACGTATTGGGCAAATATCTTCGTCGAAAATATTAAGCGTGATCCATTTGCTGTCACATAATTTATTGTTGCCACCCTGTCTCGTTTTCGAAATTATAGGATTATACTCGATACGTCCAGTTTCTTTTCAATTATTTTCAATTTCAGATACGAAATAAGTGGTTTTGCAGTAAGCTGCTTCTCCTCCGCGCCAAGCTAGTTCAAACGCCAAAATGTGATATAATTTCTTTTGAAGTCCTTCCGGTTCATTTTCGTTATATAATCTGGCCATTGCAAATACTTCAGATTTATTAAGAGCTGATGCACTACATTTTCTCTTTTCGGGTTGTGCTTGTAGGATTTTACGTTTAGCATTACGTGCAGCTAGTGATGAATTAAACTGAACATCGGTGAAAGGGTTGAATACAATATTAAATTCGTTATAATATTTACTTTGTAGCATTTTAGCGGTGGTGTTCCAAATTGTTTTAACTACCGCTTCTTTGTAGTCTTCTCCGTTACTTTTTCGCATATTAAATGCCCAATCTTGCAATATTACATTCAATTTCTCGATGGAAGTATCTGGCTGAAATGTGTATCTTTTTGCATCGCAAAACGTAGAAAATTGTCGCCACGCACACAGGTATTAACAAATTGACTAATTTCGGCGTTCGTAGACACACCGAATCGACTCATTGTTAGTTCTTGAAAATTCAATAAGTTGTTGACAAACATGCCAAACTATTTATTCTGGTAACCAACACCGCGATAATTGATGAACAAATGAATAAGTGGAAAAACCACTAGTGTATTTGTCACTGTAAAAGTTAAAGCTAACTTTTGCCGCTGTCAAAGTGACAATTGCACTGTGGCATATGCGATTTTTAAATTGTTAAACAAACAAGAGTGCAAAGCGCGATATAACTGTGCGAAATTGAAGTAATATTAAGATTTTCACATTGACAGCGGTTGTTGAAATTCTAGAGATTCTAAGACATTTCTCTTTGTCTTTTGACAGCTTTCTTTCGCACACAGTGCTGCTGTACGTGACAAAATCCAACAACTTTAGCAATATTTGATCTTCATTGTTTCCATTATTCAAAGCTTGCCCGTATACTTATCTAATGATTAAGAAAAAACCATAATGAATTATTAACACTTTTATTTGAGTCAGATTCAAACCACACATCTTGAATACTTGAGTCACCTGATTAGGCAGTATTCTATTGAAGACACAATTTATACCCGTATGACTATCTTGGTAATCTTTTCTACCCGCATATTTCACTTGAATTAACATTTTGTATTATCGGCGATGATATCATGTTTATTTACATTGATTGACGTGAAACAACATATGTATATTTATTTCATTACAGTCTGATAATAAATGGTTTCATATTTCTGGTTTGATTAACGTTTGATTGACTATTAATGTTAAGCTTCGCGTACAGACACATTACGAAAAACAACAAACAGCAAACGGAGCGTTGTGTTCCCATAAGTTTACAACACTTTATTTTCACCCTCCAAATTTGGTATGTTCTAGTCGCTATCTACGCAAAAAATGATACAAAATATGTACAGGCAGCTGAAATAAGAAAATATTGGGTCAAAGCGAGGAGCTGCTGCTAAAAGAATCCATTATTACAGTTATCCGTAAAACAACTGCTATTCATCGGGAAAATAGAGTACAAAAATCGCTAGTGCGTCGGGATCCTGCAACCGGTTCTGCTTACAGATTTCTTTATGTCGCCGACAAATTGTGAAACGGTACAAATTAATTCTACTCACAACTATACTCATTGTATTATGAAAATACTACGCACTGATAGCAGTAGTAATTTTCCAGAAAACACTCCTCATCAGTCATCGATGTTTCAATGTTATTATTACCGACGTTATCTATAATATTATTTTTTAAATTTGGTTGGTTATCAAGCAAAAGCAAAACAAACAGGTGTGTACATATTATGAATTATTGTTTATTAAAGATTTTATACACTATACAAACGATTTTTTTCGATAATTTACGTCTTTATTAAAGTCTTTCTAAAGTAGTTTCAAATGTGCTATGTATGTATGTATGTATTTTGGGGTAACATTCACTGAGACCTAAAAGATCTATTGTGCCCCCTTTCTTCTACTTAGTTTCTGAGGAGAGTCTCAGATACTAGTAGCTCCTTTAGTCCTATTTCCCGGAGGAATTTTAGGATATCTGCAGGCCTCAACTTAGGTAACTGTCCCTCTTCTATCCAGTAGTCTCCCAGGTACTGTGCCCTAGGATTCTGAAATACTGTGCAGTTCGCAAGTATGTGGATGGAGGTTTCTTCTTCCATTCCACAAAATCTACAATCTTCTTCCTCCACTATTTTGAGCTTTTTAAGGTGTCCATTCAGGCGACAATGTCCCGTTAGGATTCCTGTTAAAACTCTTAGTGCAGTTTTGCTTTGACTTATGCATTCATTTGATCTCAACAGGTTGTAGTCACCCAGAAGAATCTTTGATTGCCTAAGCCCTACCAGATCTTTCCAATTGTCAGATCTTCTCTTTTCTTCGGCTTTACCTATTTCTTCCAATATTACATTGGAGCTGATTCCGCAAAAAGGTTCCGGCCCCCAAAAGGGTATTTCACTCCCCCTCTTTGCTAGTTCATCTGCTATTTCGTTTCCTTCTATTCCAGTGTGTCCTGGAATCCACAGTAAGGTGACTATATTGTTCTCGCCTAGTTCATTAAGTTTGCCTAGGCATTCCCACACCATTTTGGAACTGATTACACAGGAACTCAGCGCTTTAATGGCTGCTTGACTATCAGACATTATGATAATCCTTTGCCTTCTATATCCTTTGTCAATATTGAACTGGGCACACTTTCTTATTGCGTGAATTTCCGCTTGAAAGATACTTGGGGTTTTTCCCAAGCTTTCAGAGTGTTTGGTTCCTGGCCCGTACACTCCTATCCCAGTTCCTTCTATTGCTTTTGAGCCGTGCTATACAAACCTCTATACATTTAAACCCACGACGCCACTGGCGGAAAAAATTAATGTTGTAAATCATATTAATGACACAACGGACCCCATAAAAAGCTAAATCGCCTTTACAAAATGTATCTTTGGCACTTCAATATTTTCTTAAATTATATTTTCACTCAAAAGTAAGAAAGAAAGGAATTGAAATAATAACAATGTAGGTTAATTGGAGATATGAACATGTATTCAGTACCGTGAAATTTGAAAAGTCAAAATACAATAAAAGTATTCTGACAATTAAATTTCCTCGAATTGGTCATAAATTGATTGGATGATGATTATAATTTGTTATATAATGAATTTATTAAATAATCAGTATTTATAATACTTTTCACAAGATGATTATTTGCAATTATCTAGGAAATACATTCGATTTTAATTAAAGACCAGTTTAATAACGATTCAATGTGGAACTGTAATTTAATGATAGGAAATATTGCGGCGACTATATAATATTTAATATTTTCTATGAATGATGGAAAAGGAAGTAGTAATTATTTTTTTAATCTGTCCGAGATAGTGGAGAGCAAAACCAAATTCTAGAAATAATTATAAAGAAATTCCATTTTTTGATAAAATCATTCTTTCGCATTCAAATATTGTAATGAAATTTTCAAAAAAACGCATTTTCAACATAAAAAGTCTTATAAATACCGCAAAACTATGAATTTTGAACTAAAATTTCAGGAGAGTATTCGCAAAAGAATAATCGAATATGAAAAAAAAAATTTCAAAAGCATAACTTGAATGGGTTTCCGTCTTCTGAATAATAAATGTAAAAGTAGTGAAAATTTTCGAAAATCCACTTTCTGAAACTTCAAGTATCCATAACTCAAACTAATTGGAGAGATAGAACGTGCTACTCTCTTCCATTGGATTCAGTGGAACATTTTACATACAGATATGAATTTTGAGTCCATATTTCCAAGCATTAAGGGAGATAGGAGGGAGCAATTTAAATCGCGAAATATTTCCATACCTACCCCTTGCTTCTAAACTTCCAAAGAAAAATAAATTTTGCGTCATGAAAATGGCCTAAAATTCGTAACTAGGGGTTTTTTGAAACGGAAAAATAGATGCCACAGTCAGTTTTTAATGAAATTTTCGAAAATTCACTTTCTGGAACCAAAAATACTCTTAACTCGACTAATTGAAGAGATACAACGTTCTAGTCTTCACCAATCGATTCAGGGCAACATTTTACGTATAGAAGTGAATTTTGAGTTGATATTTCCAAGCATTAAGGGAGATAGCAGAAAGAAAATTAAATCCCGAAATATTTCCATACCTACCCCTTGCTTCAAAATTTCCTACAAAAAAAAAATTTGCGACATGAAATTGGCTATAAATTGGTAACCGGGGGTTTTTTGTGACGAAAAATCGACTGGCACAGTCTGTTTTTTAATAAAATCATTATTTCACCTCCAAATAGCGTAATGAAATTTTCGAAAATTCACTTTCTGGAACCAAAAATACTCATAACTCGACTAATTGAAGAGATAGAACGTTCTAGTCTTCACCAATCGATTCAGGGCAACATTTTACATATAGAAGTGAATTTTGAGTTGATATTTCCAAGCATTAAGGGAGATAGCAGAAAGCAAATTAAATCGTGAAAATATTCGAAAATCTACTTTTTGAAATTTTATGTATCCATAACTCGACTAATTGGAGAGATAGAACGTTCTAGTCTTCACCAATCGATTCAGGGCAATATTTTACATATAGAAGTGAATTTTGAGTTGATATTTCCAAGCATTAAGGGAGATAGCAGAAAGCAAATTAAATCGTGAAAATATTCGAAAATCCACTTTTTGAAATTTTATGTATCCATAACTCGACTAATTGGAGAGATAGAACGTTCTAGTCTCCGCCATTCGATTCAGGGGAACATTTTACTTATAAATGTGAATTTTGAGTTGATATTTCCAAGCATTAAGGGAGATAGCAGAGAGCAAATTAAATCGCGAAATATTTCCATACCCACCCCTTGCTTCAAAATTTCCTACAAAAAAAAAAAATTTGCGACATGAAATTGGCTATAAATTGGTAACCGGGGGTTTTTTGGGACGAAAAATCGACTGGCACAGTCTGTTTTTGAATGAAATCATTATTTCACCTCCAAATAGCGTAATGGAATTTTCGAAAATTCACTTTCTGGAACCAAAAATACTCATAACTCGACTAATTGAAGAGATAGAACGTTCTAGTCTTCACCAATCGATTCAGGGCAATATTTTACATATAGAAGTGAATTTTGAGTTGATATTTCCAAGCATTAAGGGAGATAGCAGAAAGCAAATCAAATCGTGAAAATATTCGAAAATCCACTTTCTGAAATTTTAGGTATCCATAACTCGACTAATTGAAGGGATAGAACGTTCTAGTCTTCACCAATCGATTCAGGGCAACATTTTACATATAGAAGTGAATTTTGAGTTGATATTTTCAAGCATTAAGGGAGATAGCAGAAAGCAAATTAAATCGTAAAAATATTCGAAAATCCACTTTTTGAAATTTTATGTATCCATAACTCCACTAATTGGGGAGATAGAACGTTCTAGTCTTCACCAATCGATTCAGGGCAACATTTTACATATGGAAGTGAATTTTGAGTTGATATTTCCAAGCATTAAGGGAGATAGCAGAAAGCAAATTAAATCGTGAAAATATTCGAAAATCCACTTTCTGAAATTTTATGTATCCATAACTCGACTAATTGGAGAGATAGTACGTTCTAGTCTCCTCCATTGGATTCAGGGAAACATTTTACATATAGATATGAATTTTGAGTTCATATTTCCAAGCATTAAGGGAGATAACAGAGAGCAAACTAAATCGCGAAATATTTCCATACCCTCCCCTTGCTTCAAAATTTCCAACAAAAAAAAAATTTTGCGACATGAAATTGGCTATAAATTGGTAACCGGGGGTTTTTTGTGACGAAAAATCGACTGGCACAGTCTGTTTTTTAATAAAATCATTATTTCACCTCCAAATAGCGTAATGAAATTTTCGAAAATTCACTTTCTGGAACCAAAAATACTCATAACTCGACTAATTGAAGAGATAGAACGTTCTAGTCTTCACCAATCGATTCAGGGCAACATTTTACAAATAGAAGTGAATTTTGAGTTGATATTTCCAAGCATTAAGGGAGATAGCAGAAAGCAAATTAAATCGTGAAAATATTCGAAAATCTACTTTTTGAAATTTTATGTATCCATAACTCGACTAATTGGAGAGATAGAACGTTCTAGTCTTCACCAATCGATTCAGGGCAATATTTTACATATAGAAGTGAATTTTGAGTTGATATTTCCAAGCATTAAGGGAGATAGCAGAAAGCAAATTAAATCGTGAAAATATTCGAAAATCCACTTTTTGAAATTTTATGTATCCATAACTCGACTAATTGGAGAGATAGAACGTTCTAGTCTCCGCCATTCGATTCAGGGGAACATTTTACATATAAATGTGAATTTTGAGTTGATATTTCCAAGCATTAAGGGAGATAGCAGAGAGCAAATTAAATCGCGAAATATTTCCATACTCACCCCTTGCTTCAAAATTTCCTACAAAAAAAAAATTTGCGACATGAAATTGGCTATAAATTGGTAACCGGGGGTTTTTTGGGACGAAAAATCGACTGGCACAGTCTGTTTTTGAATGAAATCATTATTTCACCTCCAAATAGCGTAATGGAATTTTCGAAAATTCACTTTCTGGAACCAAAAATACTCATAACTCGACTAATTGAAGAGATAGAACGTTCTAGTCTTCACCAATCGATTCAGGGCAATATTTTACATATAGAAGTGAATTTTGAGTTGATATTTCCAAGCATTAAGGGAGATAGCAGAAAGCAAATCAAATCGTGAAAATATTCGAAAATCCACTTTCTGAAATTTTAGGTATCCATAACTCGACTAATTGAAGGGATAGAACGTTCTAGTCTTCACCAATCGATTCAGGGCAACATTTTACATATAGAAGTGAATTTTGAGTTGATATTTTCAAGCATTAAGGGAGATAGCAGAAAGCAAATTAACTCGTAAAAATATTCGAAAATCCACTTTTTGAAATTTTATGTATCCATAACTCCACTAATTGGGGAGATAGAACGTTCTAGTCTTCACCAATCGATTCAGGGCAACATTTTACATATGGAAGTGAATTTTGAGTTGATATTTCCAAGCATTAAGGGAGATAGCAGAAAGCAAATTAAATCGTGAAAATATTCGAAAATCCACTTTCTGAAATTTTATGTATCCATAACTCGACTAATTGGAGAGATAGAACGTTCTAGTCTCCGTCATTCGATTCAGGGAAACATTTTACATATAAATGTGAATTTTGAGTTGATATTTCCAAGCATTAAGGGAGATAGCAGAAAGCAAATCAAATCGTGAAAATATTCGAAAATCCACTTTCTGAAATTTTAGGTATCCATAACTCGACTAATTGGAGAGATAGAACGTTTTAGTCTCCGCCATTCGATTCAGGGGAACATTTTACATATAAATGTGAATTTTGAGTTGATATTTCCAAGCATTAAGGGAGATAGCAGAGAGCAAATTAAATCGCGAAATATTTCCATACCCACCCCTTGCTTCAAAATTTCCTACAAAAAAAAAAATTTTGCGACATGAAATTGGCTATAAATTGGTAACCGGGGGTTTTTTGGGACGAAAAATCGACTGGCACAGTCTGTTTTTTAATAAAATCATTATTTCACCTCCAAATAGCGTAATGGAATTTTCGAAAATTCACTTTCTGGAACCAAAAATACTCATAACTCGACTAATTGAATAGATAGAACGTTCTAGTCTTCACCAATCGATTCAGGGCGACATTTTACATATAGAAGTGAATTTTGAGTCGATATTTCCAAGCATTAAGGAAGATAGCAGAAAGCAAATTAAATCGTGAAAATATTCGAAAATCCACTTTTTGAAATTTTATGTATCCATAACTCGACTAATTGGAGAGATAGAACGTTCTAGTCTCCGCCATTCGATTCAGGGGAACATTTTACATATAAATGTGAATTTTGAGTTGATATTTCCAAGCATTAAGGGAGATAGCAGAGAGCAAATTAAATCGCGAAATATTTCCATACCCACCCGTTGCTTCAAAATTTCCTACAAAAAAAAAATGTTGCGACATGAAATTGGCTATAAATTGGTAACCGGGGGTTTTTTGGGACGAAAAATCGACTGGCACAGTCTGTTTTTTAATAAAATCATTATTTTACCTCCAAATAGCGTAATGGAATTTTCGAAAATTCACTTTCTGGAACCAAAAATACTCATAACTCGACTAATTGAAGAGATAGAACGTTCTAGTCTTCACCAATCGATTCAGGGCAATATTTTACATATAGAAGTGAATTTTGAGTTGATATTTCCAAGCATTAAGGGAGATAGCAGAAAGCAAATCAAATCGTGAAAATATTCGAAAATCCACTTTCTGAAATTTTAGGTATCCATAACTCGACTAATTGAAGGGATAGAACGTTCCAGTCTTCACCAATCGATTCAGGGCAACATTTTACATATAGAAGTGAATTTTAAGTTGATATTTCCAAGCATCTAGGGAAATAGCAGCAGCAAATTAAATCGTGAAAATATTCGAAAATCCACTTTCTGAAATTTTATGTATCCATAACTCGACTAATTGGAGAGATAGAACGTTCTAGTCTCCGCCATTCGATTCAGGGGAACATTTTACATATAAATGTGAATTTTGAATTGATATTTCCAAGCATTAAGGGAGATAGCAGAGAGCAAATTAAATCGCGAAATATTTCCATACCCCTTGCTTCAAAATTTCCTACAAAAAAAAATTTTGAAATCTGAATATCTGAATATTTTCTTAAAACCACCTTCATATTTATTTCTGTATTAAACCACTTTAATTCAAGCCATCTTTTCCAGTTCAAAGTTCAGTAATTATTCGTATAATTTTAAAGTAACAACGGAAAGATCAGTGAACGTGACCGATAGCTGTTTTCCCGTGTATACCCTTAAATATTTCAGGTAAAGTGCCTTCTTCAGAACTGCAAAATGCGGCGAATTTCTACGCTTCCCTGAATAAAGCACATCTTCATTAAAAAATAATAAATTACCAGTGGCGTTACATAAAAGAAAAGATATCCAGGTGTAAGTTATGACACAATAAACAATTTCATTTAACTTTCATTAGTGGATAGGTATATTTTTTGCATTTAGACATATTTACGACCATAACATAATTATTAAAACTAATAAATTCAACAATTATGTCCAATCAATCTTATTGCAATAATTTTAATGATAAAATTGCACTTTTGCGTATGTTCCCAATAAAACAAGTGTAATAATTATAATCATTTATATAGGAAATTCCACTTTCACCTTCAATCAATTGAGAAATTTGTTTATAACAAGTATCTAATAAAAAGTCAATTGTTTTTATTAATATCCTTTGTATGAACGTGTACTGTATACATTTTTCTGTGTCTAAAAATAATTATTATACCCACCAGTGTTCTAACACGATGTTTAAACCAAGTATATATTATACCGAATACTTTTGAGTCCGACCCTGTTGGATTGTTGATGTATTGTCGCGAAGAGCATCATCGGCAGCCAGCAGGTCGTTTCGTTCGTAGTAATTGGTAATGTTTGTACAGTGTTTGTCGCTGTAGTGAAATGAAAGTCGTTCAAACGGAGCATATACTTTTATTTTAGTATTATGTGAAACGCGTTTCGTAGTTGTAGATTATAATTTCAGTGTTTTAAGTTCAAAGGAATACGAAAATTGGTCTCATGTTGGTGAGTTAACCTCAAAATATTTTTGCATTGTTCTTTTGCGTCCAAGCCACTCGGCAATTTTTGAAAATGTCTACTTCGTCGACAGCTGTATTATGTGTTAGTTTGGGCTTACTTAAATAAGAATCAGTTATGATTTTTAAGGCAATTCTCTAAATCTAACTAGTGAATGTGCAATAAAATCAACCCAAGGGGTATCTATTTAAAAAATAGGTTAATGTGATCTCAATGTCAAGTAAAACGTTTGAAAATAAATATAATTGTAGACATTTATTTATACATTTGATATTTTATAGTTTCACGATGACTGATAATAGTTAATGAATTGCTTTGTTAAAATACATTTAACGAAAAACAACTACAATTTAAGTGTTATCAGAATTTGTTAATATTACCTAAAATAATATAAATTATATTTCTTATTTCTCCTAGTTTTGTTAATTGTTTTTTTTTAAATATCTCAGACAATAAAAGTTTTAAAAATATCTATAGAATTGTGGAAATGTGTTTGACGTTTTCTGGGCTGTTTTGAAGTTTTTCTTCCATTATTTTACGTAAGTTTGCTCCCGTAGGAGTGAGTGGGAATGTTGACTCAATAAAATTGTTATAGCTTTTGTTCGGCTCTATAAATTTTGACAAACTTAGTAGGTACTATTTGAAAGAAAATTAAATGGCTAATAAAATATTATATCACCGTGATTTTTTAACGGTCGCTAGGTAGTGGTGGTTGGTTTTGTTTTCAACTTTTTTTGTGAAACTTAGAAAACTATGCTATATTTTTTAATAATGTGAATGGAATTTTGAAAAAATAAATGGTAAAAACCACATCCCAATGTGTATACTTTCTGCAAAAAGTTGTTGCATCGGATATCTTAATACCTAATATTCTCTTTGCTGCAATCGGAGCATTCCAAAAACATTCAAAATCACTAACTGTAACAATACCCGAAATCAAATTTAATAAAAACCACTATATTGCTCAATGATGTTTTAATATCTAATCTGAAGTTTGGTCACTGATCTGATTCATAGTGTACCAGTACGAATCGGAAACAAAAATTTAGTTTAAAAACGTATTTCCTGAAGTTGTCTCATCATTGACGCCCAAAAAATATCAGTAGATGACGGGTTGATTATCGCATTGCAAAGAAGGTAAAGTACATTTCACAATATTTCGATGACTCGGTATCTGGTCTTAAGGGGGTTTAATAATAAAAGTTTATAAATTCCGCATTGTACAGTAAACAGTAACAGTACTAAACCTAAATATTATTTTACCAGATATTATCTTTTCGGATAATTGGATTAACGACTATCTGATATGGGGTTTTCTATTGAATCAATCTAAGTTAAAACGAAATATCTTGGAATGGAGTTTACCTAGTATTTCAGAAATATGATTGAAGATATTCATTCGCTTTGAGTCAAAAGCCTTATTGGCATTCTCCATCACTTAGAACAGGTTCTTCAGGTTTGGAAACAGAAAATAGTCATAGGAGGCTAAATCTGGAGAATATACATATCACCAATTGAAACTTGCTGTTCAGACTATAAAATTAACGTTATACTATTACCAGTAGGTTCAGGAGTGTCACCTGTTGAAATCTGGAAACGATTTGTAAGAATTTTAAAAAATGAGTATTTGGCAACGTTGCTGCTTCTCTTAATGATTACGGCTTTATATATCACCTGGTAGGTATGTAGAGAGACCGGATCTATATATACTTTTAAGTAATTACAAACGAGTTTTACGAGTATGTTTTACCTAGTGTGCTAATATTTGATTTTATAAATATAGAAATAAATTCCGAGATGCGTTCAAAAGATACAGAGTACTTTAAAAGGTGTGGGAAATGGCTTCTTTTTTTCGGCATTTTAAAGGTTTTTACAGGTTGAAACGCGCGAAAATACCGATAATTTAGGTTTTTTCCTTAAACCGTTAGGCATTCTTGAGTGCCTAGGCTTCGGGGAAAGAATTCTAGGTTTCCGTTTTGGGATTGACAAGGTTTTTACAGGTTAAAACGCGCAACAATAACGATAATTTAGGTTTTTCTTTAGGCAGCTAGGCATTTTTGGGTTCCTAGGCTTCAAAAAAAAATTCTAAGCTTCGGGGAAAGAATTCTTGGCTTCAGTTTTGGGATTTTAAGGTTTTTACAGGTTAAAACGCGCGAAAAACCGTGTTTTTAGGTTTTTCCGTAGACCGCTAGGCATTTTTGGGTGTCAAGGTTTCAGAAAAAAATTCTAAGCTTCGGGGAAAGAATTCTAGGCTTCCGTTTTGGGATTGCTAAAGTTTTTACAGGTTAAAACGCGCGAAAAAACCGAAAATTTAGGTTTTTCTTTAGACCGCTAGGCATTTTTGGGTGCCTAGGCTTCAGAAAAAAATTCTAAGCTTCGGTGAAATAATTCTAGGATTCCGTTTTGGGATTGCTAGGGTTTTTACAGGTTAAAACGCGCGAAAAAAAACCGCGAATTTAGGTTTTTCTTTAGGCAGCTAGGCATTTTTGGGTTCCTAAGCTTCAAAAAAAAATTCTAAGCTTCGGGGAAATAACTCTAGGCTTCCGTTTTGAGATTGCTAAGGTTTTTACAGGTTAAAACGCGCAACAATAATTTAGGTTTTTCCTTAGACCGCTAGGCATTTTTGGGTGCCTATGCTTCAGAAAAATATTCTAAGCTTCAGGGAAAGACTTCTAGGATTCCGTTTTGGGATTGCTAAGGTTTCTACAGGTTAAAATGCGCGAAAAAACCGTGAATTTAGGTTTTTCCGTAGACCGCTAGGCATTTTTGGGTGTCTAGGCTTCAGAAAAAAATTCTAAGCTTCGGTGAAATAATTCTAGGATTCCGTTTTGGGATTGCTAAGGTTTTTACAGGTTAAAACGCGCGAAAATACCGATAGTTCAGGTTTTTCGCCAAGCCGCCAAGCTTGTTCCGACGCCTAGGCTTCAAGAAAAAATTCAAGGCTTCTTTTTTCACGATTGTTAAAAGTTTTCCGAATATTTTTTTCAAAAAGTTTTCGATACACATTTTTTGAAAAGTTTTCATTACACTTTTCTTAAAAAGTTTTCGGTACACTTTTTGTCCAAGTTTTCGGCTAATTATCGATCAAAAATCGACGTGAAAATCGTAGGTAACTTAACGCTCTGTAGCTTACCGCGCGTTAAAGTTTTTCATACAGGGTGGACGGAAACTAAAACCTTTCATTTTCTCTCATTTTCAACATTTTTGTGTAACTAATTTTTGTTAACCAGTCTTGAGCACAAAAATCTATTATATCATATCATATCTTTACCACGGCATTATTAATTAATTCCAACACCTACGTCATTAAGATACATAATGTGTGTACTTATCTATTAAAAAGTATGTACCAGAAATTAATTACCCATTCATTCACATAGAAACAGGCCCCTATTAAAAACCTTTTTTAATATTTACACTCAGCATATGCGATTGTTTATATAAGGCTTTATCATTTTTTAAACACCAATTATTAAATTACATTATATTATCTAAGAAAAATATTAAACGCTACTGTCGCATACCTTCATTCGTTCAGAGTTTAACGAGTGTTGAATCTGTGCGATAGAAGTTTTTTTTATATTCCGTTTACTATTTTTGGTGATGGCCAAATGGTATGACTGGTTATTTATTATTAGATTTTTTTTTAGAATAAGTTTTTTAAAGATCCAAAGTCAAACTGGGTTTTCTATGATTTAATATTTTAAGTGAACGTCTCCTATAATACTAAATTTACGATTTACACAAGCACGAATGAGAAAAACAGCTTGAAAAGGAGAGAAAGAACAACTGTGCGTGGCCATTTCAACCGCTGTTGCCAGAAACGCAGACTAATTTGACTCCTTTTCGAGCTCATGCACTATTAGGCAAAACCAAACACCTCCATCTGACAACAGTGTCATTTTCAAATACAATGGCATGCGCTTCCAACGTGATCAACGTTTGAAGCGAAAAGACCTAGGAGTAGCAATTTAAATGTGAATTCTCTCTGTAAAAGACACTGTTGCCGGATGGAGGTGTTTGGTTTTGCCTAATAGTGCATGAGCTCGAAAAGGAGTCAACGATGACGAGACAAAAATATCATTTGTACAAATTAGTCTGCTGTGGACATTCGGCCGGCCTCTGGAACTAAACTGGCCACGCACAGTTGTTCTTTCTCTCTCTTTCAAGCTGTTTTTCTCATATTTTCCTTGTCGTGCTTGTGTAAATCGTTCGGTTCGAAAAGCCCTTTCGCAATCTGTATGAAGTATCATCTCCAAAAGTCTGGGACACCCTGTATTTGTTCAGTGAGCTAAATCTAGACTAGAACATGTGGTATATGCAACTGATTTGATTAAATTTCGTGGTTTGCATTCATTTGCATATATTTTCTTACATCAGATATTCAGTGATCCATGACCGTTTGCTTTGTGCCCGAGGTTATATTTATGTACAAGTGAAAACCTGTTATTTCTTACCTGGTGAAATTAACCGTAAAAAAATTCAACTATCACCTGCTATATAGTCTTCCTAACTGAATATGTCAACATTACAAAACGCAAGGAATTTTTTAGAAAACTGATGTATTAGTCCGGTCAATTTAGACCAAAAAATGAGAGTGAAGTTACATAAAGTCCCAACAAGCTGAATTTCTGTGAAATTGTTCAAAACATAATTATAAACAATGTCTAGAAGTTCCCCATCATTCCCGTGTATGGAAAAAATTTTATTCAAGATCAAAGGTCAAAAAAATGAGTTTTTCGCGATTTTCAGCAAAACGGTAAGTGTTAGCATAAAAGTACTTCGGACAAAAATTGTAGATCATAAAATTATCTATAAAAAATGTATCAATACTTTTTTTCTTACGAGCCACCGTTTCTGAGATATAACGATTCAAAAAGTTATAAAAGTTGTTATCGTCATAATATGCATGAGTACGCCACGTATATACTATTTTTACACGCAATAACTGGCTGTGATACGATATCTGCATTTTACAGGAGGGGTAAAACAGCAGTTTTCAAAATGTTTGAAAAACAAGATTTAATTCAATGTGCTGAAGTTTTTAAAAAGAGTAATTCAACTCAACAAGAAGTTATTACCAACGGCATCCGCTTTCTTCTTTCTATGTACGGAGCTCCTAAAAAAACTACCTGTTTAGATAAGCATCGATATGCATGTTTTGTTAAAAATACTAAAAATAAAAAACAAGTTCAATTAGCTTGTCTTCCTCCAACCTCAGTTGCTGCTCATCAACATCTTTTTCGAGTATATTACCAAGTTCTAGTGTGGCTTGGTTATCAGCTAGACCCTACAGACTGGGGTTGGAAGTTGGTCAACAATATATTAGAGCCAGTTCAAACGTTACTTCCACCTGCGCCACACTATTTTTTGCAACTGCAAAAAGGGATTCAGTGCTAAATGTGCTAAATCTTGTTTATCAAACATTTTGAAAACTGCTGTTTAACCCCTCCTGTAAAATGCAGATATCGTATCACAGCCAGTTATTGAGTGTAAAAATAGTATATTATGCATATTATGACGATAACAACTTTTATAACTTTTTGAATCGTTATATCTCAGAAACGGCGGCTCGTAAGAAAAAAAGTATTGATACATTTTTTATAGATAATTTTATGATCTACAATTTTTGTCCGAAGTACTTTTATGATAAAACTTACCGTTTTGCTGAAAATCGCGAAAAACTCATTTTTTTGACCTTTGACCTTGAGTAAAAATTTTTCCATACACGGGAATGATGGGGAACTTCTAGACATTGTTTATAATTATGTTTTGAACAATTTCACAGAAATTCAGCTTGTTGGGACTTTCTGTAACTTCGAATGTCTAAATTGACCGGACTATATAAGCAATTTTTATAAAATACAAGGGTTGGGTAAAAACGAATTACCATATTTTTTACAATCAAAAATAAAGTGTTGACTTTAATTGAAGCCTGTAAAAGTGAATTTCAGATCATTTACTCAAGTAATCCAATTCAATATTTTATTAGAATCTACCACGCTGCAATCTAAACATTAACTATTTTTAGTAAATCCCATAAAATATTCAGTACGGCTTCTAAGCCAAGCCGATTAATAACAAACTCGCATATACAAGGTGTCTCAGTATATTCTGGCCTTTTCTTTAAAGCTCATATGTTCGAGTTCATATAATAGCCTTGCTATTTTGACATATAGCTAACCTTAAATTTGATAAATAAAATGATCAGGATCGTATTCAGCCAAATTCGAAAAGACTATGAAATTAATAATACTTGGGATATGAAAACACTGCAAAATAAAACAAATTTCATATTCAATTTACATATTAAAATAATTTTACATTAGTAAATATAGTCCTGCAAAATAATTATATTCTCTGTGTTATACTGTTTAGTGTTAGGCTCTTAATTCCATTAAATTTTTTGATCCAAAACTTTCAAAAACATGTATTGTCACCTAAAATGTGATCGTGTGCTCCTTTAGAGCCTTTTTTAGCTAACTGTTTAGCCATTTCATCATTTCATGTGCCGGCACCCATATTAGAGCCACTTTGTTGTTTCTTGCCAGTATTGAGAGATTCTTTACAGTTTTTTACCATTCTATACCTAGTTGTTGGATTAAGGCACATATTTTTAATTTAACCTCGAAATAATGAAATTAGGAGTAAATTACAAAATAATAAAATTTATTTCTTCACATTTTCAGAGTTACTCATCAACTGCGAAATATCAAATGAGTAATGTCATAGTTTGTTAAAAAAAATAGCACGATTGCTAATGACTAGCTAATTAATGTTAGTTAATGAGGCGTCAGTCGAGTACACGAGATTTTGCTTTGTCTATATTTCACGAAAGAAAAACAAGGTCACAGAAGTATCAAGTATTAGTTTGGTTACGTTTGGATAAATTAACAAATTTAATTTTAGAATTTTTTTCAAGGCATGTAAATTCCTTTATTAGCTAATTAAATAAAAATAAAAAGCCTTCTGGTAGATTGCGAAAATGTTCAACAGGTAAAATGAAGATAATTCAAACAACATTATTCGAAATAAATAGGTTTCGTTAAAATCCAGAATCTCATTAAAAAGTCTTTCGTTATAACAAAGTTTTTATACCGAAGATACCAGACGTAGCGATCTTTCTTGTACAAGTAATTATTAATATTTATGTCTGCCGGTATTTTTAATATTATTAATAGTCAGTGAGCGTGTGCTTAAAGTTCTAAACTTTGTCATATTTGAATCAGTTTTTTAAATAAATCAAAATAATTCCATTAATATTATCCGACATTCTAAAAGGACGAAAATAATTTTTATCTTTCCTAATAAACTTTTTCAATTCAATAGACAGTAAATGATGATGACGACTTACAAATTTTGTTTTCTTTTCAGGATTTAACAAAGGACGAACTTGATATAAAAGCGAATACCATTAACCATCTGAGGTCCAAATTGGAAAATCATGATATAGGCAAGTTATTATTTTTTATTTACATTTTTTTTTTGTTAATTAGTCTATTTTTTCGAGCAGGTCAGGATTCTATAATGATATATTGATTTTATTACGTGAAACTCAAGATGTGATAAAAACTCTATCTCAGAATAGAGTCAGAATGTTTAGGTATCAATCTTAGGTTCACCAGTTTCTGATGAAACAGCAGACCATAAACACTCTGTTAGCCATTGTCAACATACGAGGATGTATTGATATCTAGTTAGCTTAGACCAGTCCCATGCATAAACAAAATATTGCGTTACCATAGCAACGAACAATAACTTAGTAGAAGTGTCAGTGTGAAGTTTGACGTCAAAAAAGTAAACCAGTGTTCGCAATAAATTAAAAGAAAAAAGATGTCCACCGAAATTGTGAAAATCGAAAAATTGGAGTATCGAGCCATCATTAAGTACCTGTATTTAAAAGGGTTAAGTTGTAAGCAGATTTACGAAAATATGGTTAATATCCTTGGTGATCAATGTCCTTCGTATGCGACCGTTGAATGTTGACCAAAAACGTGCAAGGGTAGAAGCATCGCGTTCGATCTGTGCTCGATTTGAAAACGATGTAGACTTCTTAAACCGAATTGTTACTGTGGATGAGACTTGGGTACATTTCTACGATCCAGAAACAAAGCAACAATCGATGGAATGACGACACTCTGGTTCTCCAAGACCTAAGAAGTTTCGTGTCCAAAAATCTGCTGGAAAAGTTCTTGTTTCAGTTTTTTGGGATTGCCATGGAGTAATCATGATTGATTTTTTGGGAGAAGGATAGAACAATAACTGGAGATTACCAATTTTTGTCAATGTCAAGGTGTAATAAAAACTATCTCAGAATAGAGCCAGAATGTTTAGGTCTCAATCTTAGGTTCAGCAGTTTCTGATGAAACAGCAGACCATAAACACTCTGTTAGCCATTGTCAACATATACCTTTACGAATTTTTGCCGATGTCGAAAGGTTGGTGGCGTCCAAAAAATATTCAGTCAGTTGAGTTACAACGTTTTGGACGTAAAATTTTGACGATTTTAATTAAATATTTTATTTTTAATTACAAATATTGACACAATTTCTTATAATTATAGTCGACGAACGAGACAAAGAAACAAATTGTATTCAAAGCGACTTAAATTTGAAGAAAAACTTACATAATATAGTAGAATTCTCATGCATTTCATGTATCGTTAATCCAATTTGCATACGGTGTCCTAGAATCACGTTATAATGAAGCCTAGTTAGTGGAAGATCATCGTTATATATTTTGTAACTGCAACGTTTGTGGTTTCATTGAAATTATTCTTTTTATCCGATTTAATGTAAAGGGTCCCACGACATTTTCACACTACAATATCTCGAATTCTGTTCACATGACATGTATGAAATTTGACCCCCAAATGATTTTGATGATTTTAAGAACTTTTAACAAGTATTAACATTGTGTCAATATACATGGTGTAATATAAAAGTTGAAGTCGTCGAAGATATAAAATTAAAACCATATGTTGACTTGATTAAAGTCTGTCCCATTGGGGGCAATACCGATGTCCGTCCCGCGGTCAGGTGGATCCACAGGTAGAATGGGCAGGGTAGAATATTATTCCTAGAATAATTAGTATGATTCGTGTATTATCGACACCCTTCCACAGACCCTTACCTATAAATAGAGGAATATTTTAAATAATAGCTAGTAGTGCTTCTCGTTGTTTCGCGTGTGATACCGTTCGACTTTTGGCTTAAAAACGCATCACTTTAATTGGTTACTGCTTTCGGTGTGCTCCAGAGAAATGGATGTCATGGTAAGTCAGAAATGTAAAACCCTTATCAAAATTGATGGTTTTAAGTTTTATTTTCATAAAAATTTATGTAATAACATTACACGTTGGGCATACACAAATAAATTATCTACTACATATTATATCTTATATGTATATATAATATATAATATCTGCAATATAAATTATCATACGGATCCACGGGACGGACTTCGGACAAACGTCTTGACCCCTTTTAACCGCGGGACGGACCTCGGACGTACCTGCGTTTTACCCTGACCGCCGGACGGACATCAAAAACACCGCCCAATGGAGTTAATAGCACGGATCGGGGGTTCGGACCATAAAACAGTTGTAAACCATAGGCGCGACGGAACTACCTGCCTTAGTATTCGGCAACTAGCCCAAGTAACAATTTCTGACTCATTTTGGGCGAAGTGTCGACACTGTTATTTGGACACGACACATTTTCAAGACACATTGTCGACTTCTGGACCATCAAAAGTGGGAAATGTGACCAAAATGGTGATTGAAATGTGCACTGATTATGGTCTGAAATTCATCTAATAGTGAGTCTGAAATGTAACAATTTTGTTTCGAAAATGTGTCTGGATTGTGTCTTTCGTTACCAATATATACGTGAAATTGAACCTTGATGAGTCAACAATCTGTCTATTTTGTTTCTAACTTGAGCAAAATGTGTACAAAATGTACTTTGCATGTGCCTGGTAGTAATACAGATCACGTGACCTAATATGGTCGTCCAGGGAAAAATTTTTGAACAGCTGGTCAGTTTTGAATTGTCTATTCAGTGTTCAAGATTTTTTTTAGTTGAATTCTTTCGTTGTGGGAGGCGGGGATTCCAAGGTTCAGTTAGTTGCCGAGATGCAGACTGCCCACAAACGTTGTTCCAGCTCCTTCAACTTGTTTTAAAACCTCTCTAATCAGTTCTCTATGGTCTTAACGACGTGGGACCTAAAGTTTTATACAGTGTGTGTGTTTGTTAGATTTAGTATCAAAAACAGAATTTGGGCACAAATTTTCATACCATAATAGCTATTTTCAAGGCCCTCTACGTTAATTTTTCTTTGCCAAAAAAGACGAAAGTATATTAGGCATTTTTTTTTCTCAAATATTACTACACCACTGGATTCGGAATCATCACAAATGTAAACTATCAAAATTTTATAAAAAAAAGTTTTATTAACAACAAAGTTATCACTACATGAATTTGGAAAAAGTTGTTTTTTAATGAATTTTTTACTAAGAATGTAGACACATTTTAAAAATGGCAACATGGTAAACAAAAACTATGACTCAAACATACTGCACTGTAAAAATTCGAAGCCGAAATTTTAAAAGACAGGATAATAGGTCCATTCTTTTTTGAGGGTAATTCTTGGAAGGTGAGTTATCCGCTGTGATTAACGAACTGCTACTAGCAGAAAGAAGAAATTTGATATTTCAGTAAGATGGTTGTTCTGTACACTATTCTAGGATTATCAGGCAGCGGCTTAACGAAAAATTTCCAAATGGTTGGATAGGGCGCGGTAGCGAGTTAATCGAATGGCCTCCTAGATCGCCTGATTTAACTATATTGGATTTTTATCTGTGGGGGCTTTTGACACAAAAGGTGTATAAGACACGTCCAAGGAATAGAGCAGAACTGTGTGACAGAATACGACAGGCGTGTGCTGGAATAACGCCACATGAAATAAAAAAGCGCTAAGACATAGTCGCAAACGATACGAAAAATTTGTGGAAATCAAACGGAGGTCTAGTCGAGGCTACAAAAATGTAGAATTAAATTATTATTAAGTAGTTTAATAATTAAAATGTATTATTTGGTGTTAATTTGTATTTTCGTCACATCAGCACAATTTTACATTACTCTCAGAAGCTATAACTCCAGAACGGGTTAAGGTATCGGCTTCGAATTTTTACAGTGCAATATGTTTGAGTCCTAGTTTTTGTTTACCATGTTGCCATTTTTAAAATGTGTCTACATTCTTAGTAAAAAATTAATTAAAAAACCACTTTTTCCAAATTCATCTAGTGATAACTTTGTTGTTAATAAAACTCTTTTTATAAAATTTTGATAGTTTACATTTGTGATGATTCTGAATCCAGTGGTGTAGTCATATTTGAGAAAAAAAAATGCCTAATATACTTTCGTCTTTTTTGACAAAGAAAAATTAACGTAGAGGGCCTTGAAAATAGCTATTATGGTATGAAAATTTGTGCTCAAATACTGTTTTTGATACTGAATCTAACAAAAAAGACTAAATCAAAATCGGTTGAAAAATGCGGATTTTATAGGGGTGCTTCCAAACAAAATGGGTCACACTGTATGTATGTATATATGATGACTGAGACCTTAAAGATCTATTGTGCCCCATAAATCTCAAAGACCATAGTAGCAGACCTAAAGTTTTAGTTGTAGTATATTTAAAATTACCCAAACTCTTTTCCGGTACAATACGTATTATTCGACCACCCGGTAGCAAAAAATAAAAATTTAATTTGGTTTTCAATTCAATTTCTATTAATAATAAAATGTTCCTTCCTACTTTGTATGTTTAAACGTTTATAGATTCATCAACACACACGCAGTGTCAATGCTTAGTTAATAAGTTGAAGCATTTTAAAATAGATTTCTACTAAGAAAACTGTTTATACCTATAAAGACTAAAATCAGTTTGAATATTTACAATTTGTGTACGGAAGCGGCGTAGATTCATGGTATAACACAAACGAGTTGTATTTTAAATAAACAGTTTAACACAAACCAATGAGGTCAGCAAAGTAGTTTATATTATACAACGTATATATATGTATGTACTGTAAACGCAGTATGCGGTGTAATAAGTAGAAATTACTCACGTTTTTATTAAAATTTGAGAATTGTTACGGCAAAATTATGGGAAATATTTTGCAGGCATGCCAGTTTTTTTAACTCCAACCTAGTGGCGTAGCCAAGGGGGGGTCCGGGGGTCTGGTCCAACCCCTAAATTCCCCAAAATTAAAAAGGTCTTTAGAATTAAACTACTATACCCTTACTTGTATCATATATTTGTAAAAATTTCACCCCTCTCCCAAACCCAAAACAACCAATCAACTATACTCAATCCTAACACTCACCAAACTCACGGTCCTGGACCACCAGACCTCCACAGCTTTTATTACCTCCTCGTTGGAAGAAAATTTACGACCTTTTAAACTATTTTTCAGTTGAGGAAAGAGATGATAGTCGAACGGAGCCAAATCTGGTGAATAAAGGGGGTGTTCTAGTAATTCAAACCCTAAATCACGAATTTTTTGCATGGCAACATGAGATTTGTGTGCAAGTGCGTTGTCCTGCAAAAACAAAACACCTTTGGATAGCTTTCCGCGTCTTTTCTCTTTAATTTTTTCCCGTAGAATGGTCAGTAATGTCGAATAGTAATCTGCAGTTATTGTTCTACCCTTATCCACAAAATCAATCATGATTACTCCATGGCAATCTCAAAAAACTGAAGCAAGAACTTTTCCAGCAGATTTTTGGACACGAAACTTCTTAGGTCTTGGAGAACCAGAGTGTCGCTATTCCATCGATTGTTGCTTTGTTTCTGGATCGTAGAAATGTACCCAAGTCTCATCCATAGTAACAATTCGGTTTAAGAAGTCTACATCGTTTTCTAATCGAGCACAGATCGAACGCGATGCTTCTACCCTTGCACGCTTTTGGTTAACATTCAAACATTTGGGAATCCATTTTGCAGCAATTTTTCTCATGTCCAAATTGACGTGAACTATATGATGAACGCGTTCGTATGAAATATTCAGAGCTTCAGATATCCGTTTTAGCCCAATTAGACGGTCTGATAAAATCATGTCATGAACTGCATCGATATTTTCGGAGACTGTCACAGAAACTTGCCTTCCCGATCGGTCATCATCTTCAATGGAAAATTTACCTCTTTTGAAGCTTGCAGTCCAATTTTTCACGGTCGCATACGAAGGACATTGATCACCAATGGTATTAAGCATATCTTCGTAAATCTGCTTACCTCTTAACCCTTTTAAATACAGGTACTTGATGATGGCTCGATACTCCAATTTTTCGATTTCCACAATTTCGGTGGACATCTTTTTTCTTTTAATTTATTGCGTAACTCTGGTTTACTTTTTTGACGTCAAACTTCACACTGACACTTCTAATAAGTTATTGTTCGTAGATATCAATACATCCTCGTATACACTACTTGATCCTTACTCCCCAAACTCACGGTGTCAACACCCCCCCCCCAAATTATTTTCTGGCTACGCCACTGCTAATTAGAAGACTTCGTTTTTAATGTAATTATAACAATTTATTATACTGATTGTCTCACCGAAAAATATTTCAAAATATCGTTACAACATATAATGAAAGAATAAATATTTTCAATATATTTTTATTTTCAGTGAATATCCGAAGAACAGACATGATGATACCTGAAACGATAAGGAATGCAGACCGGACTTCGGAACCCATATCAAACGGAGTTGGATTAATTATACCCAAAAAACCTGCAAATCCCGTCAAAGAAAATATCGATAGACAGAATCTTCATAGAGAGTTATTATTTAATCAAAAAATGTGAGTTTTTTTTTATAACGTTCATTATTTTACACAAAATTACTATCTTTTATTAGATCATAAAATATCTCGAAAAGTATTCGCATTCAATAATTATTTCTAGATGTGAAATTGTAAAATGTTTGACGTCATATTAGGGAGGTGGGGGTCTCACAATTGTGACAAGGACGGGGTAGTCAAAAATCATGAAATTCGTGTGACGTAATCTAATTAATACCCTAAATTCAATAATTATTTTTTTTCATTTTTATTATTATTTATTTTTCACTTGTTACCTAGGCTAATAACAATTTATTATACAGTTGTCACATCAGTAATAATTATAAAACATATCTACCTAATTAATTTACGCCTATAATGAGTTCGCGTCATAAGAAGCTTTGAAATTTATTTAAAACGCAATACATGTTGTTTAATATAAACAATATCCAACAATAATTACCTCATTGATATTCTAAACAATTATAAAATATATACCTAACCTGCTATCCGTAGGGATAGCAGAATTTTCGAAAATATATCTGACAACATTGATTTTTTTTATTAATAATCCTTAAAGGGTAAAGTCAAAATTGGTGATTTTGAGAAAAGAGCGAGAACTAGAAAAAAAATTAAAAGCAAAATATTTTTCATAAAAATGGGACTCTGATTTATTTCCTATCATAAAAATTAACACAACTAGAGCGACTTCGTAAAGTCTAACTAAAGTCAGTGTGATTACCATAAAATAAAGCAATGTTGTCAGATATATTTTATAAAATTGTTGAGCTCACTATACAAATGTTTCCCATTACTTCAGTAAACTGTTAGTTCGTGATGTTATAAGAAAGCATAATATAAATTTATTAGTAAGCATTAAAAAAAGTCGCTCGAAATTTCTGTAAATTAATTAAAACAACTTTTTGTATGCCTACTATATTTAAGAAAATTTTGTATATCTGGCAACGTATTGCAGGTGTTCAGCGTTATACAATCATCAAGTACATTATTGTTTATATTATAATGGAGTAACGGGTCACTTACTAAGGCGGACTAACTGTAACTAAAAAAAATTAAACTCCGAGGGTGGCCTGCGATATTAGAGAGATATTAGTATTGTGTGTCGATTCAGGGGCGTGTGTGAATTTTGTTTTAAAGAAATATTTAAAATAATAGTAGTAAATATCTAGTATCTATTTCTTGGTCGAGTGAGTTTAGTGAATTGATATCAATATAATATTTATTTGTTCGTAGACGTTAGGGTGAGTTTTATGATTATAATTTATTTGTAATTAATTAGAATAGCATTTTGGAGAAACGACAGTCCAAGATGTTGCGCGGGAATCTAATAATTTGGCGCCACAAACAAATGCAAATGACTTAGCAATAAACTTTAGCTAAAGTAGTGAAATTCGACTTCTAACTCAATTTATTGCAAATTAATTTTAAAAAAAATTGTTAAACTCTATTTACATACATCCTAAATACAGCCAGAATAATAACACCATTTTACCAGACATATTAACTTCTACTATTTCAAGATATATCGAGTTTCTTGTATTATGACGGATAAAATCTTGTAAACGGATGCAATTCCATCTGTTGCAGAAGGAAGTATTATTATTAATTCGTTCTAGAAGCGGAAACATCCAGTGAATATGATTCAGTGTGGGTAATTATAAAAATATTATGATAACTATATTCTTATCCAAAATTAAACTTTTATCGCTTTTTATTGGATGCCTGTAAATGAGATTGTATGAAATAATAAACGACTTCAGCAGAAGTGTGGAACAATAGAAAAATTGAGAACAAATATCAACCACTTAAATCTCTATTTTTGTTTGTTGTTCATGTATCTACGCCACTGCACAAATGTACTTTCTCTATGATATCTAATTATAATTGCACAGTATTCACTTGAAAAGGAAGAGTTTAATATTCTAAATACGGTAGTCAATTCATTTAATGGGTAATGAAGAGAACTGCAGTGTTACAGATGTTTGAAAAAAAAAATTAAATTAAAAAGTGGTGAACCATGACAACCATTGATTATAGAATTAATTATATAACGTTTTAATAAATAAATTCTATTGTCTTCTGTCATAACAAATCTTACAATAATTTTAAACCTAGCTGTATCTTACTATTTAGAACCGTTTATAAGATATAAAACATATAATGAGCCAACCTATATTACAAACAAACCTCTCTGAACGTTAAACTATCATGAAACAATATCATAACTACTAAGAAACTGAGATAACTTTTAATTTTCATATCCAACCTACCCTTAAGCCAGACCTGTCCATCCCCAACAAATATTTAGAAAATATTTAAAGTTTCCAACTAAAATTAACTTAATAGCCCGCCTAATCATTAAAAATTAGCATTTTCAATTACCACAAACATATTTTTTTAGCTTTTTTTAAAAACAAAAACAGATAAAGAATGTTTATTTTAAATTATTTTCTATTTCACATGAACGGAAGAAGTTAATTACTGTTTGTAAACACATCCACATTGCTGTTAATATCTTCCAGGAAAAAAATAAGTTCATCAAGTCCCCTTGTCAGAACAGATGTTGGAATTAAGACAATTAAAATTAAGCACATGCAAGACATTATCTTGTGTATTGTGTAATAGTCGTTAATTTGGACTAAATACTGTTAATAGAAAAAATACAGAGTGTAAATTAAGTTAGTCAACTCACTTACATCGGTGTATGTTTAGTTGCCTATACTAAAAACCTAACATCGTATCATAAACCACAGAACTTCTGTTGTGTGAGTTACACCTATCGCCGACATTCATCATATGGCTATCTCTGTTTGTTATATTATGTTGTAATTGAACAAACGGTTTCATTTCGAGGGTTTAGATTCTGTGAGTAGAAAAGAGACGTACTATAAAAAGTAGTATGTGAATAATTTCATACATGGGGAAAAGATTCACCGAACCAACTGTAATAAATATTTTGGTTTTCTATTGTTTAAAATAATTAATTATTACTTTTATTTTCAGAGGTAAAAATGTTTTAAACCAAAAAACTGAACTACAACGAGCCTTAGAAAAACAAAAAGAAAATCTTGCTAAAAAGCAACTCGTGGACCATATAGCAGCTCAAACGCCAGAATTTGAAAAAGTAATCGCCGATAGGGCAAAACGTCTTCAAAGCTCTCATGAAGATAAAGTAAGTAATTTATTTTTGTAACGTTTTTTGTTTTTTAAAAAAAGAGACGTAAACGTCATCCTATTTGTAAAAAAACCAGCTGGAATTTGAGGTTATGTGATTCTTTTTGGATGGGTCTACCTTTATTTGCAAAGATATTCTATCATGGGTGTACGATTCAATGTTTAAAAAGGGCTCATAATTTCCGTTTTCACTTCTGTGGGACTACAACCTTGATTTTTAATTTTTTTTGTTACAGAATGAAGATGACAAAGTCATAAACAAAGATCTACTCCAAATTCGAATGAACCTCAAGACTCGAACTGACGCTAATAAGTAGCTAACGAATTATAATTAAACGTATTATCAATTAGTATTTCTGTATTACTTAGTTTAACATAATATGAAAACGAAACTTACAATGTACTAGAACCCCCCCAACCTATAATAGATCTAGGAATACTTCGAGAATTGTCAGACAAATTATTTATAATTTGAAAATTAAATTAGAATAAGAAACTTCATCAATTTGACCGAGCAGCTTATTATTACCATTGTAATCTGTAGCTTTTTAATTTAATGATGTATATTGTTCTTATGACCATATTGATGTTTGCAGATCACATTTAAATTAAATAAAAACTGTACTGAAAGTACAGAAGCATTTTTTATTGAATAAGTTGAAAAAAAATCTATGATTGTTTCTAATAATAGGATAATTCTGTCAGATAGGTAGCCATTTAAAAATGTCCACACGTTGAATACTGACAGGCCCGGACTGTTATTATTGCAAACAAAACTTCAAAGGATCAGGCTTGGGTTATCCTACTAGTTCTATTTCTATACTATGATTTCTAGGTTATAATATAAGAAGTGATATTGAAATAAAAATATATATTTAGATCAGAAATTACGATTTGCTTTGTTTTATTTAAAATTAAATTTTATCGATAAATAATATTGTAGTACAGTGTGTTTCAAATTCGAGGCGTGTCATTGGAAGTTGGATGTTATCAGATTTAAAATATTTTTTTTGTTTTTGAGATAATTGATGACGAATGTGGGAATCCGAAACGTCAGCTGGATATGTAGATGATGTTAAAGACAACAAAAAATGCCAACGAAAAAATATTTGTTTCATATTTCCTCAAATGGCACTAGAAAATAATAAAAACAAAAATCCGAAAAATCATTTATTTCTAATTATCTCGAAAACAGAAGAAAATATTTAAAATCTAATCGGGTCCAATTATTCTCCCTTAAATACGCAAATTTAACCGTTTTTTCATCTCATACAGTTTTCGAGATCCCAATGATATACATCTCAAATTTGAGACACACTGTATATGTTTATATTTAGTAATGTGAATATGAAATAATATTTAATTTTGATTAAAGCAAAGTACTTAACTTTGTAAACACTGGTATGTACAAAAAAAAATGTGAATAAATTTATTTTGAGATTAACGAGTATTTTATTTATTTTGCAGTTTCTATATACTTTTTTTTTTATAAATTTTACTTCTTTTAAGAAACCTACATGTTTTTAGTTAATATTATTTTGTTCGATCTGTATTTTTTAAATTGCTTTAAAAGTTTTTTTGGTTTTCTACTAGATAACACCCTGTATATAAAATTCCGACTAAATATCAACTGAAATTAATATTTTTAAACGATTTTTGAAGCATAAATATAAAATATCTTTAAATAAATAAACAAAATTAAACACTTACATATAAATATCTTGAAATCTGCTCGATCCTCATTCCATTTGGTCAGCATCCCATTTCCCATCAGTTTTTCAAACGGTTTGCTTCCACACTTATCACTTACAGAAAATTCATACATCACATAGTTATCTTTGTGGTACAGACTTTTAGTCCACTACGTTAGAGCAACCTCAATACAGTACCAGTAGTTTTTACGAAGGTTAATTATCATTTTGAGTACTGTATAGTATTACACATGTCAAAATTTGTTTAAACTAGAAAGAATTTGGCATACAAATTGGTAGTTCTATAGAAAAAATAACCACAACCCAAATCGTGATGTAATATAGGAGATTAAAAAAAACTACAAAGCCTTATTGAACCTAAAGATAACTATGTGATTCAGTCAACAGCTCACCGATACACTCATAGAAAAAATCAAACTAACTATATATAATTTGCCCTATAAACAATAATTTATAAATGTCTTCTTCAGATCCTTCCTTCGGCTGGTAGGTATCTAAATTATTGAAAGATCTATAGATTATTTTGTTGGACAGAAAATCTTGCCTTGATTAAACTCAATAAAATCAAAGAACTAGCAAATACCTAGTCAATAAAACATTTCAAACACAATACATATAATTTTTTTTATATTATTTTCATGATTATCTGTAGGCAAAATTGTGTAACCACATATTTACCTACCCCTTGTATATATAATCTGTCCTATATACATACTATAATTTATAAATAAGTCTTCTCTTCAGCTCCTAGTCATTAAGTATGTTCTTCAGTACCTAAATTATCGAAAAATCTATAGATCATTTTGTTGGGCAGAAAATCTTCATTAAACTTTATAAAATCTATCAAAACACTAGCAAATAATTGAAACATTTCAGACACACTCCTTGAATAACAAAAATAGCAACTATTCGTAAAGCTATATTTTTGCTATCCATGGCAACAACCACCTACCTTTATGCAAACCGTTTTTTTCTAGTAGAATATGTTCCATTAAAATCTATAATAAAAAGAAAAATTGAAATAAAAGAGTAATATGGATATACCAGAGGTTAATTACAAACTTCAAGCCTCATATATCACATATTATTAAGTATTTTTGAATAAATAACTATTAAATATTTTAAATTACAGAAAATGAGTAATCTAAAAAGCTTTTTATCAAAATGGTGGCAAGTCATTACATATAAGACAATGGCCAAAGAAAAACAACCGAAAATAGTAGGATTAGAATTAGTTAATTAATACGACTGTCTGTATATATCAAATTCAAGTGATTTTTTTCTTAAATTACTTGAAGATATTAAAAAATACACCCAAAGGAACCAAATTAATGAATATATAAATTTCAAATCCCATATAAGGCGTCACTATAGCATTTGCTTCTTTTTGCCCGATTGAATTGTAGAAAATATGAAACGATATATGAACTTATATACGGTTATATACTTACATATACGGTTAACGTATTAATTTCAGCTTTGCAAATGATTAAAACACACACTTTATCACCATTTTTGGTAAATAATTCACTAATTGTTTAACAAAGAACTCGCGATAATACAAATGGAGACGCCGGCCAACCGTGCCAACTATATTACAATTCGAATTACTAAGCACACTATGATCAAAAAAAGTGAGGGCACTGACGGTGTAGAGTCGAACCAGTTTTTTGCTCAGAAATGCTAGTTGGAGAAAAACTGATAAGAAGAAGAGTTATAACCTATTATTTAAAACGACTATTTGCTAACCAATAATGAATTTATTATTTGACAAATATGTATCTTTATATAATTATGGTATTATTTAGGCACAAGGTTTCTCGAAATTTTCTGAAATATAAATATCTACTGTATCCTTGTGATTATTTCAAGCATTATTTTGTTTATAACTAAAACAATGTTCACTTATATTTATATCAAAAGTTACAGGGCTGTATTCGTAACAATTAAGATTAAAATTTTGTATGAATTATCTAACTATAAAACTGTTTAAATAATATTAGTAAATTGGACACTTGGTAGCTTTCTGTTGATGAGTTAATATAACACCATCAAAAAATAATATTTTCAAATATGTATGAACTTACGTTTTTCAAAATAAAAGATTCATTTTTTATGAAGTTCAAATTGCTTAATCCGAAATGTGGACTCCGTTATTTCACTTATTTTTTAAATATCTCTACCCTTATATTAAATCTACTGGTGACGCGATCTGTGGTGCGAAGAAAGTAACTCGATTCACAGTATGTTTCAAATAGTTAATAACAGACATCGCTGCTAACATGGAGACTATTCCATGTTTTATAATCCCTACATCATATGCAACTTTTGATACAACTACATATTTTTTGATAAGCGCCATCTTTTGTTGGAAAGATATAACTAGTAGTTGTCAGTGCTTCAGTACATCCTTGGAACACATTTTGTTGACAGTTCCCGTTTATAACCCAATATTTGACAACCTAAACATTCTAAACAATGGCCGCGTATTGCAAGAACATACTATCGATTCGATGCGAGTGTTAGTGTTTTTATGTGTTTAATAATGTAATTTTTCGTTTATATAAACAAAATGTGGATTCCAACAAATACTAAGAAATATGGAGTTGGTAAGTGATTCAGTTATTACTGTCAATGAGATTTTGCCTTGAATTTTATCATTATATTATGGATTATTGGCAAGGATGTTTTCAGTATCAATTTATTATTATTATTTGTGTAGTAGTAAATGACAAATTTGTTACTCATGCACTATTTTTATTATCCCTAAGGTTATCTCATTTAGATATTGTAGATAAATAGATTAAGTAAGGCGAATATACTGATATTTTTCTATTATTATTTTTCAAATTGTTATCTCTTCTTGATAATACACTTTGCATAACTTCTAAGTGGCAAATAAACTGCAGGTAGTGTTTCTTATTGTTAAAAGTAATAGAGCGGTGCACTGCATTCAATATTACTTTTGATAGACTCTGCAGACTTCAACTTCCTGTCCTGTCCTTCCATCTCAATATTTAAAACTGTCGTTTCCTCTTTGATGCATGTTTGGAATTTATAATTAGAAAACATGTGTGTTAAGTTGAAGAAATTATTCTACTTTGGTTGTATGATTCAAAAAATCCACTTGATTTTCAAACTTTGTTTATATTTTCTGCCGTTTTTGTAAACAATGTTTAAAAAAAAGTTGATGTGCTTCAAATTAGTCATGAATCAAATTCCATTGATTTGAAAATAGTATTTAAAATGTTTTACTTATAATTGAAAAATAAATTAAAAATTTGTTGGATAATTCAAATATTAGTTAGAGCTATAACCAATATTGTTTTTTATATGGGTACCTGTGTAATTAATATTATATGATACTTTTTTATTATTAAGATATTTTTGAAACACTATTTGTAGGTAAAGTCAAAGTATAATTATTACTCTTTTCATAGAAATCATTGGAGATAATGGATTTATAATATAAATATAGTCATTCTATAGAAAAAGTCTTTATTATAATTATATGTTGATTGGGGTATTACTCACTTAAATACTGTATATACAGTAATTTTTAAATAATTTGTATATAATTTAAGCAAGATTAAATTTGAAAAGTTTGAGTATGAAAAGTATTATTTTACTTAATCTTTCTCGGCCACTTTTAGTTTTTAATTAGAGACAAATCCACCCAGGAGTAGTTTTAACTTGAACACAAAAAGGCGGTTGAAAAAACAATTCTTTTGTGTTTGTAATTTTCTGTTGTCGCACCCACAACTCTGCAAAGTTATGCAGATAAACAAGTTGATGTCTGAACTGCTAATGAGTTATTTCTTGTATTCTTGCTGATATTAATTATTATATACATCATTACATGTCAGTCCAACACGGATACTAATTTTGCTGTTGTATATTTTCCACAGCTGTACTTTATCAAGTCATATTTGGTCCTAATAATCTTTCTCTAATTGATGTCCCAATAGTTATGAATGACCCTGTATAACGGAATTATTTGTTTATACAGAGTGTTATAAGAAATAGAGGAATATGCTTACTTTTCCTTATTTCCAGATTTATTTAATCTCACCTTGGAAATAACACAGAAGGCAATGTACAACTGAGACTTGATCATATTGTTTGTTACAGCGATCTACAATTGGAAGGGAGATACGAAATTTGGCCTTCCTTTAGAAATAGGTGACACCGTACAAATTCTAGAAGAATGCCAAGGCTGGTACCGAGGCTTTTCTTCTAAAAATCGATCCCACAAAGGCATCTTTCCACAATCTTACATTTACCTTAAACCATGCAAAGTTGACAACGAAGGTCTTTTCGAAAGTGTTGTTCCTTTGGAGGATCCAATTGTTCGAGAAGTGACTCTAGTGTTGAGAGAATGGGGAAGAATTTGGAAAGGGATTTTTGTGGTAAGTACTGACCAATGTTCTATATACTTTTTTAAGGATTATATGGTGCCCTAAGGCTGGAGCGAGGGCTGGAGAATTTCAAAAATATCCTAAATTCTAGGAAAAGACTAATCATGTTACAAATTATTATATGAGATTGTATGATGTCAGTGAATTAATTACTGAAATAAAGAAATTTCGTTTCAGGAGAGGAATCACTACAAATTTGAAACGGTTGGAAAAGTTATGCGAGATCTTCTGGAATGGAGGAGGCAGCTGGTCTTGGGTACTTTAACTCACGATCAAACCACAGACCTGAAACTCAAGATCATCCAGAAAATAGATTGGGGCAATCGGTGAGTTTTTTTATTTGTTGATATTTATTGATTTAAAAACAAAATTTATTCATCAACACCCAGTATATAAAAAAATAATGACAATATTTTACACAATCTATTAATTTTCATGTAACTGTATAGTTTTGTTTTGACTACCTTAAGAAAACAAACCTGAATGAGTAATAATTTTTTTATAAACTAAGCATATTTTTTAAACTCGTTAAAAATGCATAAACAATTTTTATGCTTTAAACTATTAAATAAAATGAATCATTTGCATTTTTTTTTTAATAATTATTTTATTGGCAATTCTTTTGTTATTAAAACTACACCTTACTATGTATTATACAGGTTGGAGTTTTCACTGTGAAAAGTATTGAATACTTTGAAGGTGTAAAAACCAAAAATCGTACTGTCTCCAGTATGATTTAAAAAAAATTTATTTTAAATGCTCCCAATGTAAAATTATTATTTCCATCATACTTTCCACCATGTATATGGACCATTATATACACAAAGGCGCGTAGTTTCACCTTGAATGGAAATGTACAAATTAATTTGAATTTTTAATTAATTTATAATAAATTATTGTACAATAATGTCATTAACAATTAATAATATTACCATCATTCTAAATTACTTTGATAGAAATGATCAATTTTTCACTTTCAGGAAGTTATTATTTGATATAAAAGTAAAATAATGAGTAATTAATATGTGGGGAAAATTTATCTGTATTTTTAATCCAGGAGATGATTTCAAAATATTATGTTTTTTCTAGTTTTCAATAAAAGTTATCATGTGGACCAATGCTTGTTTTAAGATTTATTCAAAAACTATCCAGTACATTATTCTTTTAATATACTCTTGAATTTCTTGTTGAATTGTATCATCTAAATCCTGCAAATTCCTTCCATTTATCCTTAAACACCTTTAACTTCAATTATCCCCCCTAGAGGCATCTAACGAAGGACTTTCTGGTGAATGAACAGCGTAAAATCTAATGAAAAGTAGCTCATCTCATCATCGTATGTCTCTAGTAAAACAAACATGTATTTTTAGTGTATGTTTGCCTAATTCATTATTAATAGGGGTCGTTAATGAATTATTATGTGTATGTTTGGTTGCCTATACCAAAATCGATTATTAATATATGATAATTCATTTATAGGGGATCGGTAATGAATGATTTTATGTATGTTTGGTTGCCTATACCAAAATAATTCATATTGCTGGTAGTTGATAAATGATTTTGTGAATGTCTGGCTGCCTATAACTAATATTATCTACAATCTACCACAGTAAAACTAGTTGTTATAAAAATATTTATTGAAAAGGCGCTTAATCTATACATAATAATAATAAAATTTTAGATAATTTATTTATCTTATGGGTCACTTAATAAAATTGTATATATGAATGAATGGTCCCTAAAAATTGTATAAAAATATGCAGTAAGCCTAATAAATCACATAGCTAAATAAAAAGATACAAATTTGGAGATCTGCAATTATCTATGGCGAATAAAAAATATTACTTAACATGATTCGTAAAATAAATCTAAAATCGTTGTAAAAGTATAACTGTTTTAAAAGAAAACAGTCTAAGCTTCAGTTTCTTTATATTTTCCTATCTCGGGGTAAATAGGAGTCATTTCTACTGTACTGGGAGCTGAAGGTAGAACGTCACTACCGAAATTGAGTCTTCTTACGAATTCGTCCAAAATCTCACCGAATACTAACTGGTTGGTATTTTGACCCAACAAATGGATCAGCAGGAAATCACCAACCTGAAAAAAAAAACAAATTTGAGATATTTTCAAAATCAAACCTCAAATTCGAATGGCCTTTTTGTAACTGGATATTAATTCATAAAACATCTAAAACAGAAAGTAGCTAACTTCATCTTTAGTGATATGACGTATCTGTAGAGAAAGTTGCAAACATTTAGGAATTCCTAATTTCCAGTTTTCTCCTAAATTATTCGGTTTAAAAAATGTTTAAATAATATATCAAAAGCCGGGTATCGGTTTAACACCCCATTACTGGAAAATCTTGAAGCAATACTGTGATGTAAAGTTAAATTTGAAAATATACAGGGTGCGTAAATGTAATATAGTTTTTTACCCGAAATTTGATAAAGTAACTACAATAGAAAGTATCAACGTAAAACAATGCTTTGTGAACATATTTCACTTTAATTTTTTCACCTACCTGTGTCTTTCTAACGATAGTTTCTACAGCGTTTGGCACTTTGAATCTGAACCTTCTCTTCAAAATAGTTTCTCTGGTATTGGGCAGCAAAACGACAGCGGCTGAATACACCATCGCTAAACCGGACAGTATTGCCAAAATAATAAACCAAAACCAGAGGAAAATATAAATTTTTTCGTTTAGAATATTCAACGCTAATATACATAAAGCGTCGTGTGTCTGAATCGATCCGGACGGACCGAATTTGTGGAAAGTACATTTTGTTACTCTTGGAAAAATGGCTACCATGGGATCCGTGCGGTTTTCTTGATTCATGTTGGAAAATGATACTACGTCAGTGCCGTAGGTAAGGAACGCGCCGCCCAGGAACTTGTCTGTCATAAATATGTTCACCATCTAAAAAAAAAATAGAAATGGTATTGTTATCTCCTCTGTTAATGTCATAACTTTATTTATTTCTTCAACTTTTACCTTTACTAATCAAGTTTTACTTTTACAACACACAACTCAAATTTAAAATCCTTCAAAAACTGAAAAATAACGTCAACTGTCACTCTTTTTATACTTTTCACATGTTCTAGATAGTTCTCGACTTTTCGATGACAGTTATCGATTTTTCGATTACAATTCTTGATTTTTCTATGACAGTTCTCCATTTTTCGATGGCTGTTCTCCATTTTCCTATGACAATTGTTGACTTTTCGATGCCAGCTGTCGATTTTTCGATGGCTGTTCTCGATTTTCCTAACAATTCTTGATTTTTCAATGACAGCTGTCGATTTTTCGATGGCTGGTCTCCATTTTCCTGAGAATTCTTGACTTTTCGATGCCAGCTGTCGACTTTTCGATGACATCTGTCAATTATACGATGGCTGTTCTCGATTTTCATGACAATTCTTGATTTTTCGATGACAATTCTTGATTTTTCGGTGACAGTTCTAGACTTTTCGATGACAGTTGTCGATTTTCCTAACAATTCTTGCTTTTCGATGACAGTTGTCGACTTTTCGATGACTGCTGTCGATTTTTCGATGACAGTTCTAGATTTTTCGATGGCTGTTCTCAATTTTCCTGACATTTCTTGACTTTTCGATGACATCTGTCAATTATACGATGGCTGTTCTCGATTTTCATGACGATTCTTGATTTTCCTAACAATTCTTGCTTTTCGATGACAGTTGTCGACTTTTCGATGGCTTTTCTCGATATTCCTGACAAGACTTCAATTTTCGATGAATGTTCTCGATTTTCTGACAATTCTTGACTTTTCGATGACAGTTGTCGACTTTTCGATGACAGCTGTCGATTTGTCGATGGCTGTTCTCGATTTTTTGACAATTCTTGATTTTTCGATGACAGTTGTCGACAAAACCTCAAACAGTTAAATGTTTTTATTTTATTTTCGTTACTTACCACATTGACGAAATTCAAAGCTTCGCAAAAGAAATATCCAAAGGCATAGGAAGTGTGCATGTGCATCGTCTCCACCAAATATTGTACTAGTCGATTCTGTCGATGTTCCCTCTCCCTTTTTTCACCAACACCCACCATTGATCCTCTCATACCTTCTGTAATCATACGTATTTTACCTTGTTCCCAATTTTTCCATATCCAATGGGGAATGTAAAATATGACACCCTGAAAAATGTTATTCTATAATGTCTTTTTTCACTTTAATTATTGTCAACTATTCAAGTTCTTTGCACTACTAAGTTGTCTTTTGTAAGGCTTAACAATATTTTCATAAGATCCTTCTTGGATATAACTTGAGACCCTTTTATATAGATTAAGAAAATTCTGGAATTTATTTCAAAATAACTCTTATTTTTTCATACTATATTTCGACTTTTCTTTTTTTTTTTAATTATTATTTTCAATCAAAATAAATTTACCTGGAAAAACAGGACGAACGGGACCCACTGGTAATAGCTATGGTATTTTTTATCCTGATTTTCATTTCCCAGTCCCGGATGGGCTACTTCCGTTCCAATTTGTTTTCCTTGTTCGTGTGGCAACGTAAACGTATACGTTATCCAACAATACGTATTTATCACGTGACCGGGAACTCCTCTATCGTTTATGCACTGGATAGGGTCGCCTGGAAAAAACATAAACGGTAAAAAAATCAGAGATATTTACTTTCCGACTCCACCCCGTATATTTTCCCTAACATATGTTTCTATTAATTCCATATGTTATATTCTATTCTTCGTAATTTTCTTTGTTACTTACAAACGTTTTAGGTGTAATTAAAGCGTAATTCAAAAACGATTTGCTGTAATTAAAAAAAAACCGTTTCCAATTAATTTTTATAGTCTTTGATTTAAAAAAAATGGTAATTAAATATAAATACTTGAAAACACAAATTGACAATAAAATAACGTGAAAGACGGACAGAAACTGTGTAAAAAGTGAAGTGTTCGAAGCTCCTAGCGTAGGTCAATGAAGGAAGCGTGATCCAAGAGTGAGAAAGCTCATAGAATATGACAAAACTTGTTATTGATTAAAGGGAGAGTCAAGAGTGAGAACGTTGGTCAAGGTTTTAAGCGTAAGACAAAGCTCCTAGCGTAGGTCAATGGAGAAAGCGTGAGTCAAGAGTCAGAAAGCGCATAGAATATGTCAAAACTTGTTATTGATTAAAGGGAGAGTTAAGAGTGAGAACGTTGGTCAAGGTTTTAAGCGTAAGACAAAGCTCATAGCGTAGGTCAATGGAGGAAGCGTGAGTCAAGAGTCAGAAAGCGCATAGAATATGTCAAAACTTGTTATTGATTAAAGGGAGAGTCAAGAGTGAGAACGTTGGTCAAGGTTTTAAGCGTAAGACAAAGCTCATAGCGTAGGTCAATGGAGGAAGCGTGAGTCAAGAGTCAGAAAGCTCATAGAATATGTCAAAACTTGTTATTGATTAAAGGGAGAGTCAAGAATGAAAACGTTGGTCAAGGTTTTAAGCGTAAGACAAAGCTCCTTGCGTAAGTCAATGGAGGAAGCGTGAGTCAAGAGTCAGAAAGCTCATAGAATATGTCAAAACTTGTTATTGATTAAATGGAGAGTCAAGAGTGAGAACGTTGGTCAAGGTTTTAAGCGTAAGACAAAGCTCCTAGCGTAGGTCAATGGAGGAAGCGTGAGTCAAGAGTCAGAAAGCTCATAGAATATGTCAAAACTTGTTATTGATTAAAAAGAAAGTCAAGATGAGAGCTTTGGTCAAGGTTTTAAGCGTAAGACAAAGCTCATAGCGTAGGACAAGTGTGTGTCAAGAGTTAAAAGGAGATAGTTCATAGCGTAGATCGCAGCTCGGGCTTGGTGGAAGCGTGAATCAAGAGTCAGATCGTGGTTGAAGAATTTGAGTGTAGTGGAAATCCGGAGCATAGCTCCGGTCTCAGTGCACGTAATATGGCAAAGCGTGGGTCAAAAATATCTAATTTTGTAATTCAATATTTAAATGTATTTGAACTTACCGATTAGATTATTGGCAGTAACAATAATACAACACAAGAATAATATAGCAGATGTAACTCTATAATGTGCGCGAAATACCATGTTGTCGATTAAAGCTTTGTCGACGAGGTAGCGGACTTTGACGAAGCCCGCTACGGCTGATACCATTCCCAACACGGACATCTTGAATAATTAGTAAGTAGGAGTGCCTGAAACAAATAAATATCAATTTTAAAATCGCAAAACAAACAAGCAATACAAATTTTCTTATAAGTAAACATTTGAAATCAGTGCAAAAACAATGCTAATACTAATAATTATGAGAACGAAGAAAATATCATAACTTGGTACCAATTTAGGATCAAAAGCTTATAAGTTGAAGCCAATTCACAATGAAAAGATACATTACTGTCAATTTACGATGAAAATCTTATAATTTGATGCCAATTTACTATAAAAAGTCACTTTGGTCCCAATTTACGTTGAATTTCTTATAATTTGGTGCCAATTCAAAATAAAAAGCCACATTGGTCCCAATTTACGTTGAAAATCTTATAATTTGGTGCCAATTCAAAATAAAAAGCTACGTTGGTGACAATTCACGATGAAAAGCCTCATTGGTCCCAATTTACGATGAAAATTTTATAATTTGGTGCCAATTTACAATAAAAAGCCACATTAATCCCAATTTACGTTGAATTTCTTATAATTTGGTGCCAATTCAAAATAAAAAGCCACATTGGTCCCAATTTACGTTGAAAATCTTATAATTTGGTGCCAATTCAAAATAAAAAGCTACGTTGGTGACAATTCACGATGAAAAGCCTCATTGGTCCCAATTTACGATGAAAATTTTATAATTTGGTGCCAATTTACAATAAAAAGCCACATTAATCCCAATTTACGTTGAATTTCTTATAATTTGGTGCCAATTCAAAATAAAAAGCCACATTGGTCCCAATTTACGTTGAAAATCTTATAATTTGGTGCCAATTCAAAATAAAAAGCCACATTGATCCCAATTTACGTTGAAAATCTTATAATTTGGTGCCAATTCAAAATAAAAAGCCACATTGGTCCCAATTTACGTTGAAAATCTTATAATTTGGTGCCAATTCAAAATAAAAAGCTACGTTGGTGACAATTCACGATGAAAAGCCTCATTGGTCCCAATTTACGATGAAAATTTTATAATTTGGTGCCAATTTACAATAAAAAGCCACATTAATCCCAATTTACGTTGAATTTCTTATAATTTGGTGCCAATTCAAAATAAAAAGCCACATTGGTCCCAATTTACGTTGAAAATCTTATAATTTGGTGCCAATTCAAAATAAAAAGCCACATTGATCCCAATTTACGTTGAAAATCTTATAATTTGGTGCCAATTCAAAATAAAAAGCCACATTGATCCCAATTTACGTTGAAAATCTTATAATTTGGTGCCAATTCAAAATAAAAAGCTACGTTGGTGACAATTCACGGTGTAAGCTTGTAAGTTGAAGCTAATTTACGTTGAAAAGCTCCACTGGTACCAATTTACGATAAAAACTTATCAATTGTTGTCAATTTACAATATCTTCTTTAAATACAGTGTGAACAAGACCAATTTTTTATTGTCTCATCGTTGTATTCTTCTTGTTATACCTTTTTTTATCTAAATAAAAAAATAGTTAGTACTTGAAATGTCAGCAAGTTTATTTTACGAATCTGTCTTCCAGATAATGATGAAATTGTAATAAAACCCACTACACGTGATTCGCAAGATTAATGCTAAAAATAGAGTTTCGGATTAATTTTCATAGAAATATGACACGTTTAAAATAATAAAAAAAATGTCAAGCACGATGTGGAACTCTGTGGAAATAGTTGTTTATACTATAAGGGATGTAAGTAACATTTAATATTCGAGAACGATTTTGCGCTTTTGAGCGACAACAATAAAAAAAAAGTTGTAAATAAAATTTTATACAATAAAACGAAGCCAGAAGTCTCCTGTACTTCAAGAGTATCAGAAAACTTGGTTAGACATTTCATACAAATTGAGAAAATCCAAATTTTGTAAATAATGTTTATAATTATGATAATTGTATTATTAAAATTCATATAAATAAACAAGAAACACGTTTTAAATGGCATAAATTATTACCACTCAAGGGTGGTAAGTTGACTTAACCCATCGTTAAAGGCAATCGATACCTTTTTGGTAACCGTTACTTACATCCTTCAAAACAGTGTTGTTTACAATATAGGTTGGAGAAAAAATGGTATTACGGTATTACTTGAAAGACAACCCTCGTATATTGCCCTAAATAATTGGTATGTCTGTCACTTGTATGTGTAGTTTCAGTTAGAAATAATTTCGATTTATTTACTGCCGTTAAATTAAATGCCTCAACCTCTCCATATAAACGGAACTAAATTGTTTACAATGCTTGTTCCCAATCTCCTTAATAATTTTGTCAATATTTGATTGCATCACTCAACATTGTCATGATATAAGATCCAAGGATGATTCAAATACACACATTTCGTACACGTGTTTACCGAGGTTTATAAAATTTGATTCGTAATTGTACAAAAGATCGCGTACATTTTTTTTTTCAAAAAATTGTTTATTTTTGACGAACGAGAATCTCGATATGCCTTTTTTAATATTTTTTTAAGGTCTATTCACAGAAGATCATATCCTTGGTAGAATGTGAAATGAAATAATTTATTGTATGACTTTCTAACAATATTATAGTCTACTAGGAACGGGATTCAGTGAAGTGCGTGCTTCAGGAACGGTTTTATTGGGAAAGCGCTTCCAAAATGTTAATAAAACGCGTTTGGTGTCTTTTTTTGTGATATGATTATTTTTGTTTCAAATCAATTTTGAGATTTTGTGTATTGATTAACAACAATTCCAGTAATAAATAATAAGAAAACATGGATAAGAACTTATCCTGGTAATTGATTATTGGAAATTTCTCTTTCTAACATTGGTAACCAAATTTGATTAGGTACATTCGGCTGAAATACTAGCTACACATTTATCCGCATTTTGTTGTATTAAAGCCCTTTCTTTGATTTTTCGTCTTTTATTATTGGGCTCTTTCAATATTATTTTTGTCGAATCCCATTGAATTTTATGCCCCTCTTCCCAAGCATTTTTTGCAAATACCTGACTTAAAGAACTCCCTATTTTTAATATACTTTTTGTGTTCATTTATTCTGTTTCACTCAATTAAAATTTGTTGCATTCACAGAATATCTGATATAGGATATTTTTTATATATTTACTCTGTCTTACACATTAATTGCCATTTAGTGCATTAAAATTTCCCTTTTACAAATTAAACCTTTTTTGTTCTCTCTATTTTGGTTTGAGGTATAAACTGCCGCCAAAATTTCCATTTGCATTCGCCAAAGTTTTCGCTTTTATTCGCCAAAACTTTTATTTTCATTCGCTAATATTTTCACTTTCATTCGCCAATATTTTCACTTTCATTCGCCAATATTTTCATTTTCATTCGCCAAAACTTTCATTTTCATTCGCCAAAACTTTCATTTTCATTCGCCAATATTATACAGTGTGACCCATTTTGTTTGGAAGCACCCCTATAAAATCCGCATTTTTCAACCGATTTTAATTTAGTCTTTTTTCTTAGATTCAGTATCAAAAACAGTATTAGAGCACAAATTTTCATACCATAATAGCTATTTTCAAGGCCCTCTACGTTAATTTTTCTTTGCCAAAAAAGACGAAAGTATATTAGGCATTTTTTTTTCTCAAATATTACTACACCACTGGATTCGGAATCATCACAAATGTAAACTATCAAAATTTTATAAAAAAAGTTTTATTAACAACAAAGTTATCACTACATGAATTTGGAAAAAGTTGTTTTTTAATTAATTTTTTACTAAGAATGTAGACACATTTTAAAAATGGCAACATGGTAAACAAAAACTAGGACTCAAACATATTGCACTGTAAAAATTCGAAGCCGAAATTTTAAAAGACAGGATAATAGGTCCATTCTTTTTTGAGGGTAACATGAATGCCAATAACTTCATGGAATTCTTGGAAGGTGAGTTATCCGCAATGATTGACGAAATGCCACTAGCAGAAAGAAGAAATTTGATATTTCAGTAAAATGGTTGTTCTGTACACTATTCTAGGATTGTCAGGCAGTGGCTTAACGAAAAATTTCCAAATGGTTGGTTAGGTCGCGGTAGCGAGTTAATCGAATGGCCTCCTAGATCGCCCGATTTAACTATATTGAATTTTTATCTGTGGGGTCTTTTGACACAAAAAGTGTATAAGACACGTCCAAGGAATAGAGCAGAACTGTGTGACAGAATACGACAGGCGTGTGCTGGAATAACGCCACATGAAATAAAAAAGCGCTAAGACATAGTCACAAACGATACGAGAAATGTGTGGAAATTAACGGAGGTCTAGTCGAGGCTACAAAAATGTAGAATTCAATTATTATTAAGTAGTTTAATAATTAAAATGTATTATTTGGTGTTAATTTGTATTTTCGTCACATCAGCACAATTTTACATTACTCTCAGAAGCTATAACTCCAGAACGGGTTAAGGTATCGGCTTAGAATTTTTACAGTGCAATAATATGTTTGAGTCCTAGTTTTTGTTTACGATGTTGCCATTTTTAAAATGTGTCTACATTCTTAGTAAAAAATTCATTAAAAAACAACTTTTTCCAAATTCATCTAGTGATAACTTTGTTGTTAATAAAACTTTTTTTATAAAATTTTGATAGTTTACATTTGTGATTATTCTGAATCCAGTGGTGTAGTCATATCTGAGAAAAAAAAATGCCTAATATACTTTCGTCTTTTTTGGCAAAGAAAAATTAACGTAGAGTGCCTTGAAAATAGCTATTATGGTATGAAAATTTGTGCTCAAATTCTGTTTTTGATACTGAATCTAACAAAAAAGACTAAATCAAAATCGGTTGAAAAATGCGGATTTTATAGGGGTGCTTCCAAACAAAATGGGTCACACTGTATATAAAAAATGAATATTTCTAATCAAATAAATTACAGTGTATTTGGGACGTAAAAAAGTAAATTTTTTTCCAAATTTCGTGAAGAATATAATTTTTTTGTAAAAATTAAAAATAAAAAACCAAAAACTAGGTTTTTTGAATTTTCCACATAAACTTTGACGTTATGTGAAAAAAGTGTAAATACAAAAGTTGTAGATCTTTTTATTACCTACAACTTTACCAATTGACTTTTTTCCATAGGACATGTAGTTTTGCAAAAAATCGAAATAAACCGTAAAAACTCACCCCCTTCCCCTTCCCGACCTCAGATTACCAGTAACTTTCATTTTTACAATATTCTCCTCCTTTTCCAATGGATTTCATCCTACTATTATTTTTTTTTTCAAAAATTATCGACCCTGTTCTAAATTTACGTTGTTTTGACTCAAACATCAGTGATAATGTTCTGTTTTCAGTACGTCACACAACGATAAATATGCAAGTAAATTAAGTAATAAAAAGTACACCAAACGATAGAAATTAATATCTGCAAGGTTACGTAAAATGCTCGATTAAAAAATTGAAAATATCACAATATTTTTATCTTGTTTTGTGGTGAACGATTGTTTTATGGTTACAATATATATATAATTGCTGGAAATTGCGCGAGGTTTACTAGAATTTGTGACGAAACCGAAATTTACTGATTACTAATAAAGTTTGATTCAACTTTAATCAGATGATGATATTATGTTGATTATACTGATGAATATAAATAAATATTTGGTCACATTTTTCATTTTTATTTCTACACTGATAGTTATCCCTTAAATTAGTACTTGCTGCTTTGATTTTTTTGAAGGCCAGTGTATTGTTTCGATTAAAATCTAGCAAGGGTAATTTCTGTAGTAAAAGGACTAAATATTCTAGGATTAAATCAGTCAGTGACGTGCTTCTCGGGTAAAAACGTCCCTTAATTAATAGTATATAAAAATATCAATGTTTAAAAATACTCATTATTTTTATTTCGGGTCCAAGTTTTTTGTAAAATATTGTGAAATAAAAATAATGAGTATTTTTAAACATTGATATGTATGAATTTCACAGTGTAAGGGTTGAAACTATCAATTTAGTATAAAAAAATTTAATTTTCTTTTAAGTGCGATAAAATACCCCTAATTTTTTAAAATTTGTACTTAATTTAAAATTTTTAATGAAAAAACTCTCCGCTTAACTACGCTTACTCGTGCATCTAATAGTCTTGGGTTGCTAAAGCTCAATTTCTACCCTTGTAACACAATATATTATACACTGTGTCCGTAAAGTATGGAACAAATTCATTTTTAGCTAAACAGACCATTTTAAGAAATTATCCTGAAACACGTCGATTTTTGATTCTAATTTACCGTATTTTAAAATAATATTCTAATATACAGGGTGAATTACGTTCGAGTAATGACGTCTCCGTCATTATTTTAAATGGAACACCCCCATTTTGTCTCAATTTTCGGATTACTCTAGCTGTAATGTATCACATGTTGATTCCAATTGGTACAGGGTGGACAAAAATACAATAGTTTTGTGTGTGCTCATAAAGTAATCCTGGAGTTTTTGATGGTGCACCTCCACATTATGCTATAGATATAGATGAAATTTTTCCAAACAGGTGGATTGGTAGACGTGGACCTATTGAATGGCCAGCGAGGTCACCAGATTTCAATTCTTTGGGTTATTTTATGTGGGACCATCTGAAGAATGTTGTGTATCAAACGAAACCAGCAAATATTCAAGAATTAAAGGAGAGAATTCGGACAGCAATAAACAATATTTCTCAAGACACAATAAACAAGGTTCAACAAGAATTTGTACACCGTTTGGGCTACTGACAAATACAGCAAGGGCTGTAGCTCGAACATTTCATGTATTTCATCATATTCTGTCCGCTAGACAATAAGTATTTTTGATAATATTGTTAATTTAACTAATAAAGAATGTTACGCGTTACTTTATGAGCACACACAGAACTATTGAATTTTTGTCCATCCTGTACCAATTGGAAAGAACAAGTGATATATTTTTGGAATCAGCTCAGCTAGAGTAATCCGAAAATTGAGACAAAATGGGGGTGGTGCTGTATATTAGAATATTATTTATTAGAATATTATTTTAAAATACGTTAAATTAAAATCAAAAATCGACGTGTTTCAGGATTATTTCTGTTTAGCTAAAAACGAATTTGTTCCATACTTTACGGACACATTGTATATTCACTAAAGCTGGAAGTTTACAAAGAAATTCAAAACACTTTTCGTACTCGAACAGTTGGAAATATAAGGGTGAAACAGGATATTCTGTAAGAAATTTTCAGATTTACCCATTATAATTTTCGCCTTCTGTTCTTTTTCGCATGAATTCATCAACATCCTGTATTTGTCGGATCACCACAAAGTTTCAAATTCAATTATTTAGATTCGAAATAAAAATAAATTCCGCAAACGTTATCATATCTTTTTGAAAAACATAAACACATGTTGATAATGTGATCCCTTTTAAGTCGTTTGTCCTCAAAATGGAGAATCAAATAAAAATAAAACCAGTATTTGAAATCGACTACCTTTTACGACACGACAGTGTCTTTGTCTTGAGATTTTCTCTTATGATGCTTCATCAAACACAATTTGATATTTTTAACGACGGTTCATTTAAATTAGTATTCAAAAATACACGTCATTTTAAGAATATCCTGCACAATATGCGACTGCAACGAACGCTATAGACGAAGAATTATAAAAAAAAAGAATGATATTATTGCATTCTGTTACCTTTTATTAAATAAACTTTGTTTTCAATATCCTATATTTGACACATTTATTTCAACAACTATACACCGGGTTTTTATTACACTAAAAACCAGTTTATAAATTTATTTCACAACATTTATTAAAACATTCTTCACTGCACTGAAAATGCCAAGAGAAGTGCGTTCAAAGCTTAGTATACAACCAGTCTTTTCGTCGATCATAAAATCCTCGGGAAGGGGAAAGTCCTTTCTCTCTTTATTAAATGCTTGTAGCATTATCTTTCTTTATCGCAAGTTTTATATACCGTAGAAGGTTAGTAAGCGACAGCTGCGTAACTATTTTTAAACGAATTTAAACCTTAACATCGATACACGGTAAATACGAATTTGTTTTCAAATCGTATAACCGGTTGGGATGTTTCTTGTCCGTCTTAGGATCACCGGAATGTATTCTTGGATTTCGGGATTTTCTTTTAACTCAGGTTATTGTCACTTGTTAACGTGGTTACCTACAGAGTTACCTGAGCTTGATTCGCGGTACCTACCAGACAATGGTTTAATTGTCTAGACTGGAAAATAATCTTTTTACCTTAATTTATGTAAGATTTATCTATTGGCGTCGATAATTTTGTGAATTCTAATTGATATTTATACATTTTGTTCAGCCTGTTACGTTTTTCGTTTTAAAAACTATTTTATTTGATTAATTTTTTTGGTTCATTAGTCACTTCCTTCCAAATTTCTACTAAATTTCTAAACATGCCGTTTTCTTGTCGCATTAGTCACTCCAAATTCACTTTTGACTTTGGATTTTCGAAATTTCAAGTTTCAATTGGAACTCTTTCCTCTAACTGCCCCTAAAGTACGTTCCAAAGGAGTTGATAGCACACAGAGCTAAATAATAAACAGGAGACGTTGAAGATTTCCTATTATAAGAGATTGTAACTGATATTTTCAAAAGAACATTCGTTTCTCCCACCTTTTCAAAATAACGTCTCGTTCTCTTAGAATGTTTGTGATTAAAATCCAGTTCTTAGTAAACGGTGACCCACATTGGCTTACATCGTTTCTTTCTAACTTTTTCATTTCATTATTGTTATTTAATTAAACTATAAATAAAAAGGGGATTTGACCATGCGATTTATGTACAAAAGACGTAATTTTTAATATAATTTGAGACAGAAGAACCATCACGCGATCTTATCGCGAATTCCGGATCCGTTATCCTTTTTCGTTGCAGGTCGATGACTCATACATCAACCACAAGCACGGAACGAATCCCATGAATACCACGTCTTGTTCTTATATGTAAAATTACTTGCACATGACTACAATACCAGCAACTTATTTGCATATATAATATAATTATTCTTAGTTATCTACAAATTTTATTTTTGGCTTCCCGCCAATAATTGTAGGTTTCCTGCCTAAATTTTGAAATTCCCGGCCAAAATTATTAGGTTTTCACCTAAATTTTGAAATTCATACCCAAAATTTTGAGTTTTGCGACAAAAATTCTAGGTTTCTTGCTAAAATTTTGGGTTTCAAGCAAAAAAAATTGAGCTTCCTGCCAAAATTTTAGGTTGTGCGTCAAAAATTCTAAGTTTCCCGTCCACATTTTGAAGTTCCTGCCAAAAATTCTAGGTTTCCTGCTAAAATTTTTGGTTTCAGGCAAAAAAATTTAGGTTTTCTGCCAAAATTTTAGGTTTCGCGCCAAAAATTTTAGGTTGTGCGTCAAAAATTCTAGGTTTCACGTCCACATTTTGAAATTCCTGCCAAAAATTCTAGGTTTCGCTCCAAAAATCCCATGTTTCTCGTCAAAATTTTAGGTTGTTCGCCAAAAAATCTACGTTGTTCGTAAAAAAACCTAGGTTGTCGCATTTTTTGGGGAGGTTAAGAATCATTTTTGGGAGAGGTTTATGCATATTCTGGGTAGGTTGAAAAGCATTTTTGGGAGAGGTTTATGCATATTTTGGGGAGGTTAACAAGAATTTTTTGGGGAAGTTAAGAAGCATTTTCATTTAAATGTCAGTGTCATTAATAGAGCTTCCAACAACAGTGCCGTGCTGTATAAGGAAGGGATTAAATCGACTGAATAATAATAATAAATTTTCGAGTAATAATAGAAACATATATATTTATTTATTACTCCAGTAATAACTTTAAAGCCGGCAACAAGGCTGCTAAAACAAAAGAAGAACTAAAGTGACCCAATACTGTCTCTCTACATTGCGTTTAGAAATGGTATAATAGGAATTATATGAAATGTTCGCTCTAGTATATTTCCCACTTGAACTATTTATCAAACTTCATGTATATATTTCACAAGCAATAAAAACATGTCAACATTATGACCGTGTCATTTACCGATTGTAATTCCGAATAACTTTATCTTAACGATAGATTTTACGGTTATTTGTACCTGACTTAATACCAGGTACACGTTTTACGATTTGTGTACCTGGTAATTAGGATCTTTTATACAACCTGTTGCTGTTATTTTTCTATACCTGCCATTGAAATAATTTCTGTATTAAATTTGAAAGAAACATCATGAAAAATATGAATATTTTAATATAAAAACTAGATATGTATATTTAGTATTAGAAAAAAAAAGAGTACACATATTAGAAAGATACTACATTTTTGATAATCTATGACATTTGATACGTCAAGCTCCAGTTGGTTTTAAGCAAATAGGATACCCTCTAGTTTTACTTCTGTACCTAATAAAAAAATTTCATTCCAGAAAATTGGGCCTAGATTTGGTACCCAGACAAAGTGCTAACATGGTAGAACCTGATTCTATGTCAGTCGTAGAACTATATCATGTCCATGTGGCCAGTGCTGAAAATATCCAAGGCGTTTCAGTAAGTAACATTTACCATTTACACTTAAACTCGTTTGAGCATCAAGCTCTCAATATTGGAAAATTCTTCTTTTTGACACTTTGGTAACTTATGTTAATTGTCACTAACGAACGTTCTTCACACAAAAAAGTTCCTACATTTCCTCAACTAAACTTCCTTCAGTGCATACCAAGGCATTATTAAGGGCGTTTAACTATTTAAACCAATTTAACGGTGCATACGGATATTAAACAAATTTATTTGACAGTAACACGCTTAATTTTCTTCCTACGTATGATAAACTGTACGTTCCAAGTGGCGATATGCAACCAACAATGCTTTAGCGTTGTTTCACTTTCTATACAGTGCTATTCAAAAGTCCCCTGCCCCCTCGTATCTTTTGAACGGCTACACTTACATTAATAAAATTTGGAGCGTGAAAATAAAGTGTTGTAAACTTCTCTACGAATGGTAACAAGTGACGTAATAGTAATAGATGACGTCACAGTGGAATAGGACCTTATGGCAAGTGATATCTCGTTTGAAAGACATTGACATTGGCTACATAGCCATATTAATTTTGTTTGGATTTAAACTAATTTTGACGGATAAATTAAATAAATACCAAAATTATTGAAATTATTTTTTTAAATTTAATTAATCAAATATCAACAATGGATTCTTATAGCAAGTGTTCGAAATGTGCTCCGTCTACGTCCTGACAGTAATACATCCTATTAGTAAACTCTTGTCGTACTCGTTCGAATGTGTCAGCTGAAATTGCATTGCATTCTTCAATAATTCTTTCTTTCAAAACGCCAATGATATCTGGTGCCGTAGTATAAACCTTGGATTTCAAATACCCCCATAGGAAAAAATCTAATGGTGTCAGATCTGGTGACCGACGTGGCCATTCTATAGGACCTCGCCGGCCGATCCATCTACCTCGATATTCTTCATCCAGGTAACGTCTTACTGCACCATAATAATGTGCAGGAGCACCATCTCGTTGAAATGTTATTTCCAGATGGCCGAATTCATCTGGATTATCTTCCAGAATTTCAAGAATTAACAGCTCAATTGCATTTTGTAATATCTCCAGATACACTTCACCGCTTAAATTTGAATTTAGGAAAACAGGACCAACTATGTGGTTTCCCAAAATACCTGCCCAAACATTGACTTTTTCTGGAAATTGGGTATTGTTGTTCACGAAAGGTGTGAGGATTTGTGTCACTCCAATACCTTACATTTTGTGTATTCACATTTCCATTGAGGCAAAAAGTACTGTCGACACTAAAACAAATTGTTTTTGTGTAATGTGGGTTTTGACTAATTTTATTTGTCATACATTCACAGAATTCGAGTCTTCTGTCGGGGTCGTCATCCGAAAGGTGGCGCACCATTTTTAACTTGTATGGATGAAATTTATTTTTAGCCAACACTCTCTGTACTGTACTTTTACTTACTTCACAGATAGACGCAACTTTAGTTGAAGAGGAAGTAGGGTTTAGTACCATTTCAGCAACTATATCATTTTTTTTATCATCACTAAATGCTGGTCGACCAGATCGTTTGGCATCTTGAACACTACCTGTTGCTTCAAACTTGTGAAGAAGCTCCCTCAAATAAGTTCTCGAGATAGGGCGATCTGGGTATCTCTCATTAAATAAACGTTCCGCTTCATGGAGATTCTTTCCAGATTCACCAATTATTAAGATAGCTACTACTTTGTCGGCTTGAGTACGTACCATTTTGCCTATGTAAACTCTTAAACGTCTCGTTAAACTATAATAAAATTAAATATTCAAGCTATTTAGAAAAACTTTGCAAAGCAACAAATACTATTGAATTAAAAACGTCAATTTTTTTGACAACTAACCAGAGGCGGACTGAAAAATCTTCAATATTTAAATGTGAAATAATAATTTTGGTATTTATTTAATTTATCCGTCAAAATTAGTTTAAACCCAAACCAAATTAATATGGCTATGTAACTAATGTCAATGACTTTCAAACGAGATATCACTTGCCATAAGGTCCTATTTAAAATTATTGTCCAGAGTGGCACTGTGACGTCATCTATTACTATTACTTGTTACCATTCGTAGAGAAGTTTACAACACTTTATTTTCACACTCCAAATTTTAATAATGTAAGTGTAGCCGTTCAAACTATACGACGGGGGGAGTGGACTTTTGAATAGCACTGTATATAGATAAGTATAGTAGCTAGTGTTTTTATTTTTATTTTTTTTGTAGGCTAGAGGTACAATTAAAAGAAAAGAACAGAAAAAAACACTGACGCATCATTTGTATTTCTGCATGAGAGATTTCGGTCACCACATCGGTGAAGATACAGAAATATATTTTTCACTATACGATGCTTCCAAACAAAAATATATAACCGAACGGTTCCTAGTCAAAATTTCCAAAGACGGTTTTTCCAATTATGTCGAAAAACTACATAGCAACTGCACCATTTTCACGGTAAATAAATATTTTACATCGAAATCCATAAAATTTACTTCCAATTAGAGTAGTGTACAAATTTTTATGTTTGAAAATAAAATTTTTAGGATTTGGGTAGTGCAGAATTAAACAAAGATATTTACATAGTAGCTCATATAATGAGAATAGGAAGAATGCTATATTCAGATAGCTCGAGAAAGACTGAGAAAGTTGCAACTCAGCAACAAATATTCAAAAGACCCCACGGGGTAGCAGTACAAAACTTGGGCGATGCTTTAACCAGTAAAGAAAGCGATACTGACGAAAGAGAATTCAACATGAAGGTAATTAAATATTTTCCAAAATAATTTTCCACATACTTGATGAATACATTTTTTAGGTATATCAAGTTGAGGAAAAAGACTTCCACCAACTCCACGAATTTATAATAAAGCAAACAGGAAAATTCAGCTCACTATCAGGACATATTAACTACGGTATAATGATAAGCGTTAAAATGTTGCACGGTGAACTGAGAACAATAACTGAAGAGAATCCCTTGTTATACAACAACGTTTGTTTAACCAGGAAATTAGGGTTTCCAGATGTGATAATGCCAGGAGATGTACGAAACGATCTCTATTTATATTTAGATAGAGGGGAGTTCGAAAGAGGTGGAAAATCCACTGGGAAAAATATAGAAGTTTCTGTAGTTGTCTTAGATAGCGAAAAGAGGATTATCAAGGTAAATTATTAACTATACTTGAGACATACTATATATTATCCAATTTTATATCCATACCGATTAAAAATATTTTCTATTGTTTTTGCCTCTCCATGTTTGTTCCTCCATCTATGTTTTTAAATTCTTGCCGTTGTTTTTGCCCCTCCCCACGGATTTTATCTCTTGCAATTGCGTTCGCTTCTGTACAGGGTCTTTATCTCTTGACATTATTTTTGCCCCTCCCCATGGATTTTATCTCTTGCCATTGCTTTTGCCCCTTCCCATGGTTTTTATCTCTTGCAATTGCGTTTGCTTCTGTCCATGGTTTTTATCTCTTGTCATTGTTTTTGCCCCTCCCCATGGTTTTTAATTCTTGCCATTGTTTTTGTTTCTCTTCATGGTTTTTAACTCTTGCATTGTTTTTGTCCCTCCCCATGGATTTTATCTCTTGCCATTGTTTTTGACCCTTCCCATGGTTTTTTTCTTGCAATTGCGTTTGCTTCTGTCCATGGTCTTTATCTCTAGTCATTGTTTTTGCCCCTCCCCATGGATTTTATCTCTTGCCATTGCTTTTGCCCCTTCCCATGGTTTTTATCTCTTGAAATTGCTTTTGCCCCTTCCCATGGTTTTTATCTCTTGCAATTGCGTTTGCTTCTGTCCATGGTTTTTATCTCTTGTCATTGTTTTTGCCCCTCCCCATGGTTTTTAATTCTTGCCATTGTTTTTGTTTCTCTTCATGGTTTTTAACTCTTGCATTGTTTTTGTCCCTCCCCATGGATTTTATCTCTTGCCATTGCTTTTGCCCCTTCCCATGGTTTTTATCTCTTGAAATTGCGTTTGCTTCTGTCCATGGTTTTTATCTCTTGTCATTGTTTTTGCCCCTCCCCATGGTTTTTAACTCTTGCCATTGTTTTTGTCCCGCCCCATGGTTTTTATCTCTTGCCATTGTGTTTGCACCTCCCATGGTTTTTTATCTCTTGCAATTGCGTTTGCTTCTGTCCATGGTCTTTATCTCTTATCATTGTTTTGCCCCTCCTCATGATTTTTAATTCTTGGCATTGTTTTTGTTTCTCTTAATGGTTTTTAACTCTTGCCAGTGTTTTTGTCCCTCCCCCTAGTTTTTATCTCTTGCAATTGCGTTCGCTTATGTCCATGGTCTTTATCTCTTGTCATTGTTTTTGCCCCTCCCCATGGTTTTTAATTCTTGCAATTGTTTTTGCCCCTTCCCATGGATTTTATCTCTTGCAATTGGGTTTTCTTCTGTCCATGGTTTTTATCTCTTGTCATTGTTTTTGCCCCTTCCCATGGATTTTATCTCCTGCCATTGTTTTTACCCCTTCCCATGGTTTTTATCTCTTGCAATTGCGTGTGCTTCTGTCCATGGTTTTTATCTCTTGTCATTGTTTTCCCATCTCTATGGTTTTCAATTCTTGCCATTGTTTTTGTTTCTCTTCATGGTTTTAAACTCTTGCCATTGTTTTTGCCCCTCCCCATGGATTTTGTCTCTTGCCATTGCGTTTGCCCCTCCCCATTGATTTTAACTCTTGCCATTGTTTTCGACCCTCCCCAAGGTTTTTATCTCTTGCAATTGTGTTCGCTCCTGTCCATGGTTTTGATCTCTTGTCATTGTTTTTGCCCCTCCCCATGGATTTTATCTTTTGCCCCTCCCCATTGATTTTATCTCTTGCCATTGTTTTTGCCCCTCCCCATGGTTTTTATCTCTTGCAATTGTGTTCGCTCCTGTCCATGCTTTTTATCTCTTGTCATTGTTTTGCCCCTCCCCATGGATTTTATCTCTTGCCATTGGTTTTGCCCCTCCCCATGGATTTTTGTATAATGAAAAGTGCCTCTGTTCTATTTCAATGTATTTTTCTAGAACTGTTTATGGGGTGCTTCAGGTATGGAACCAATTTCAGAATATAATTCAGTGATTATTTACCATCACAATTCACCAGTTTGGGGTGAAAATGTGAGGTTAACACTACCAATTGACAAATTTGCGGGAGCTCACGTTCGATTGGAATATCGACACTGTTCAAGTAAGTAAAATATTCCTATCAACTATTTTGGGATTTACAGAGTTAGTTACTAAATATTTTTTTTAGCGAGAGAAAAAAACGACAAAAAGCTTTTCGGATTTTCATTTCTCCGTCTCATGGATACCGAAGGTGCTGCAGTTCAAGACGGTCAACACGATCTTTATATTTATAAATGTGAAGATCCTCCTAAATTAGAAAACTGTGGATATCTCTCCCTACCGGCTTTTGCGAAAGATTTCGAAGGTAATCATGAAGCTAGTGGACAATTCTCTAGAAGTCACAAAGAAATTGTTACTGTAAAAACACTATTGTGCTCAACAAAGCTCACACAGAACGGTAAGGTTTTATATTAAATTTATTTAAAATTTTATAATTACATTTATTATTTCAGTTGACTTATTGGCATTGCTAAGATGGAAATTACATCCTGAAAGAATACCTGAATCGCTGCATAGAGTCTTGAACTTGGGCGATGAGGAATTCATCAAGTTTTTACAAGATGTGTTGGATGCGTTATTTGCTCTTTTTTCTACTGAAGATGGGAATTCGACAGCGTACAGTGGACCAGTATTTCACGTTTTAGTATCAATTTTTAACTTACTAGACGGCTCAAAGTACCAATACTTCAAACCAGTATTGGAGGCTTATATTAAAAACCACTTCTCAGCTGCGCTTGTGTACAAGTAAGTTGTTTTTCATTAAAATAACGCTGTATAAAAATCATTTTCGCTCAGTAAAAAAATCTTTTTTGTTCGGTAAAAATGATTTTCACTCGGTAAAAAATGATTCTTGCTCGCTAAAAATGATTTTCGCTCGGTGGAAACCTCTTTTGCTCGGTGAAAATGATTTTTACTCGGTATAGAATGATTGTTGCTCGGTAAAAAAAATTTTCGCTCGGTGAAAAAACTTTTTTGCTCGATGAAAATGAATTTGACTCGGTAAAAAATGATTCCTGCTCAATAAAAAAAAATTTCGCTCGGTAAAAACCTTTTTTGCTTAGTGAAAATGATTTTCACTCGGTAAAAAAGATGCCTGCTCGGTAAATAATGATTCTTGCTTGGTTAAAACGCATTTTCATTCGGTAAAAAATCTTATTGCTCGGTGAAAAAAAAACCTTGCTCGGTAAAGAATTGTTCTCGCTCGGTAAAAAACCATATTTGCTCGTTAAAAAAACTTTCTAGCTCGTTAACAATGATTTTTGTTCGGTAAAAGATTATGAAACATCGAGTGCTTTTTGTTTTTGTATGTAATAAATTAATTTATTTTCAGGGGTCTTCTAACGAGCGTTCAACATTGTGCCGACTGGGTGTCATCTTTCGAAAAACAAGAACCGATACAAAAATGCTTTAAAAGCTTGGAATACATCTTCAAACTAATCATACAAAGCAGACTTTTATTTTCACGCGCGACCGGCGGACACTTTGAAGATAGTTTTCGTCGAGATCTTTTTAGCGTTTTTGTATCGTTGAATAAAATGTTAGGAATTAGCGATAACCATATTATCAACACTCAGGTAAACCACTTTCGCATATATATAAAGTTTTCTTATTCATTCATTTTCATTCTTCTTAGGTTGCACTTCTAATAACCATAAGTTCTGTATACGAACAATTAACTGATGTTTTACCGGCAATAGAAGTTACTAAACTTGCAACGAACATGCTGGATTCTCTACCTCGTGATTTACCTTCTTTATTAATTCAAGCCAAACTATCGTGTATTAAAAACATCGTCACTGGAAAATTATTTCAAGACGACGGTAAGTACCATAACAAAATGTCTACAATAACTTTCTAAACTGCTTCCGCAGGTAGTCTTATATTTTACACTGACTTTTAAATGTGTCCATCTTAACAGTTAGTGTTTCTTTCAGAATCTCGAAACATTCTTCTTGTAACAACCTGTAAGCATCTCAGATTCCACTTGATGCGCAGAGAAGAATTAAAACTGTGCACAGATATCCTGGGAGAAATATTAAGTTACTTATTCAAGCAAAGAAAAGCCAGCGACGAACCAGGAAAGATTAACAACTGTATCCACCATGACGTCGACACGTTATGTTTGGCTGTACTTGAAGTTCTTATACAAACTATACTGACTAGTAGTGACAAGGACATAAAAGTGTTTGTAAGTGTAGTCAATTTATGTAGGGAAGTTATTTTTAAAAAAATGTATTTTTTAGGGTTGTTTGGTTGCTTGTCTGATCGGCATCCTTCAACTCCTCGACGAATTCCATTACAAAAGATTATGGGAAGTAGTAATGGGACCGCATCAGGACAGGAAACCTCTCAAGGACTTCCTTCTTAGAGCGTTTTTAGTTTTTAGGAACCTTGTGAGAATGGAGGTGTTTCCTCCGGATTGGTTGGTCATCAAAATGTTGACTAACAATGTGATTCTGAAAGCACTGCAAGAATTTGCTCAACCTTTAGCTTTTAAGTTTTTAGATAGTCGTGCTGGATATTTCGATAAAGAGGTAAGAAACAAATATTTATCGAAGACATTATTGTGAATCCAATTTTCAGTTGTGGACCAATTACTTCAACTTGAGCGTGGATTACCTTACTCAAGAATCTTTACAATTGGAGCAATTTTCTGATGTTAAAAGGGAAAAAATTATAGAAAAATACGCCGATATGAGGGTTCTTATGGGATTTCAAATTTTATCCATGTGGTCTCAATTAGGTAATCAAATATTACTTGAACAATTTTTTCAATTTCAACGGCACTTTTATATTTTAGGTGAATGCAAACTTCATTTTATCCCGTCGATGGTAGGGCCGTTTCTTGAAGTGACCTTAGTTCCTGAAATCGAATTAAGGAAAGCTACATTGCACATTTTTTTCGACATGATGGAATGCGAACAAAGAGCAAGGGGTAATTTTAAACAAGTTGAATGCGAACTTATCGACAAACTAGACATATTGATCTCAGAAAATAAGGGCGACGACGAATATCGGCGACTATTTAATACAATGTAAGTTTTGTGGTAAAAATATATAATTGGGTTGTTATAAAATAAATTTTTGGTGTAACAAAATGATTCACTAGAACTTAATGAGATAATTTACCGTAAAGTGTCAGTTATAAGTTGAAAAAGAGCTTTGATATTTTCATCTGGTATTTTTGTAGGATTTTTCTTGTGTATATGTTGTTTGTAAAAAACGATTCTTGCTCGGTAAAAATGATTTTTGCCTGATGAAACAAATTCTTGCTCGGTAAAAACGATTTTCGATCGGTGAAAAACGATTTTCGATCGGTAAAAAACGATTTTCGCTCGGTAAAAATTATTCTCGCTCTGTAAAAAACGATTCTTGCTTAGTAAAAAACAATTCTTGCTTGGTATTAATGATTTTTGACCGATCAAAAAAATTCTTGCTCTTTAAAAATGATTTTGGCACGGTGAAAAACGGTTTTCGATCGGTAAAAAATGATTCTCGCTCGGTAAAAATGATTCTCGCTCAGGTAAAATGATTCTTGCTCGGTAAAAAGCGATTCTCGCTCGGTAAAAATGAATCTCGCTCAGTAGACAACGATTCTTGTTCAGTAAAAAAACGATTCTTGCTCGGTAAAAATGATTTTTGCCCGATGAAACAAATTCTTGCTCGGTAAAAATGATTTTATCTCGGTGAAAAACGATTCTTGCTTAGTAAAAAACAATTCTTGCTTGGTATTAATGATTTTTGCCCGATCAAAAAAATTCTTGCTCTTTAAAAATGATTTTCGCTCGGTGAAAAACGGTTTTCGATCGGTAAAAAATGATTCTCGCTCGGTAAAAATGATTCTCGCTCAGGTAAAATGATTCATGCTCGGTAAAAACAATTTTCGATCGGTAAAAAGCAATTCTCGCTCGGTAAAAATGATTCTCGCTCAGTAGACAACGATTCTTGTTCAGTAAAAAACGATTCTTGCTCGGTAAAAATAATTTTCTCTCGGTAAAAAACGATTTTCGCTCGGTAAAAATGATTCTCGCTCAGTGAAAAACGATTCTTGCTCGGTAAAAATGATTTTTGCCCGACACTTTATTCCTACATTAAGATTATTTTTTCTTCTAATTTGTATGTACTCAATTTATTTTTAAACGATATATTTTTTGTCCTGCAATTTAAATTCTTGCTCTCACTATCTCACCTTTTTTATATTCTCTCCATATTCTAGTGTCACGTAGAATCTATAATTATTTAAATTCTAATATAGTTTTTATTCTTGCTTTCAAAAGGGAACATTTGAGCGCAGTGTAAGTATAACGTTTTATTTTAAGAAAAAAACCATTCAAAGTTCTACAGGATGAAAAGAAAAATGTATTTTTCCGTTTTTAGTTTACTGGATAGAGTTCAATCGGAAGAACCAGTTTGGAAGGAAAGCGGCGTGGCTTTCATTTGCTCAATTACTAGACTTCTTGAACGTCTTCTCGACTATCGGAACGTTATTCAAGGAAACAAAAATCGGGATAAAAGGATGTCGTGTACATTTAATTTGTTGGTAAGTTATGTTACAATTGTTGATTTTATGTTGCAATATATAGTGCGATCCAGCGTTAGAAAAATAGTGTAATTAGTACATTTCATTCACTTAATAACGTTGTCATGTTGAAAGTTATTTTTGATTTTTTTTCAGAACTTCTACAAAAACGAGATAAACAGAAAAGAAATGTATCTGCGCTACATAAAAAAATTACACGATCTACATTTATCTGCCGAAAATTACACCGAAGCTGCTTTTACTTTAAAATTATACGCAGATCAACTCGGTTGGAGTAATAATCAAGTTACCGACACCAACTATCCTGGACACTCTGAATGTCAAGTCAAGGAATTGCTCTATAGACAAATCATTAATTATTTTGATAAAGGAAAGGTACCTACAGGTTATTCAAATTTTATTAACCGTACACGTCGATTATTTTTAATTACTTTTTAGTGCTGGGAAAAAGGTATTCCGCTACTTAAAGAATTAGCAAATTTATATGAAAATATTTTCTTCGACTACAAATTATTGAGTGATATTTTGAGATACCAGGCTAAATTTTACGATAATATTTTAACGCAACTCCGTCCTGAACCGGAATATTTCCGAGTCGGATTTTATGGTTTAAGTTTTCCATTATTTGTAAGGGTAAGTACAATTTTTTCTAATCTACACGACGCCACTGGTTGGGATAATGTTGTAAATCATTTTAACGACACATCGGACTTAATTTTAGAATAAGCAGTTTGTATATAGAGGACTGGAATATGAACGAATTGGTGCCTTTACTCAAAGATTACAAACGGAATTTCCTTCCGCTCAATTTTTAATGAAAAATACTCCTCCAGACGATACAATTATGAATTCCGATGCACAGTGTATCCTTTTTTATTAATGCCAATTAAATAAATCGTTATCGGAAAAAATATCTTCCTTAACAACATCATAGATATTCAAATTTGTAACGTTAAACCCATTCCTGAACAAAATCCCATTATTATGGCGTCCGATATTCCAGAAAAAATTTCCAGATTCTACCATTACAACGATGTGCGCAAGTTCCAATGCGACCGTCCAGTCCATAAAGGTATAATCGATAAAGATAATGAAATCAAAGTAAGTACATTGTATTTGGAGTTATGGACAGTTTTTTTATTTTTAAGACAAGTGCCTCAAGATGTGGGTTACAGTCCCATTATCCACGCAACAAAGTTTCGAACTGGGGTCTTCATTATACAGGTGCGCATTGGTGGAGTGCCACTTCCAGTGGTTGAACAAGTGAAATATCTGGGAGTGATCCTGTATAAGACGCTGACATGGAAGGCGTACCTTGATAGTCGCCTGGGCAAGGTGACTAACACGTACTGAGCCTGTAGGAGAACCATTGGTCCGAAATGGGGACTAACCCCTAAGACGATCTTGTGGTCAAGGCTAACCCTGGCCACGGCTTGGTCGCAACTGGCACGCCTCCAAAGAGTGGTTGGTTTGGGGGCAACTGGCTGCATGAAAACTACACCAACTGCTGCGTTGGAGGTGATTCCTGGACTTCGGCCTCTTCACCATGTGATCGAGGCTGAGGCTGGTAGGGCACTCCTACGTTTGAAAAGTTTGGGATATGTGCGAAACGGGGAAGGGTGCAGGCACGTCAATAAGCTCAGGCTTCTGGGAGATGTCCTAGTTCTGGCTCGACCGGCTGATGTCTGCCTGCGCAGGTACTCATTCGTAACCCCCTATAGGGTGAAGATCCGGAATGGAAAATTCTGGGAAAGAGAGGGAAATTCACAGCCTCATGACATCGTCTGGTACACAGATGGTTCATGCTCCAGCGATGGGGAGGGGGCTGGAATTTACTCCAGGAACCCAAGGACACAAGTCTGTGTTCCATTGGGTAAGGATGTGTCTGCATATCAGGCTGAGGTATACGCTATCTTGGAATGTGCGCAGATAAATCTAGACAGACAGAGGTTATATGGATCGACGCATAACCATATACACCGACAGTCAGGCGACAATCAAGGCCCTGAGTGGATATACCATCGACTCAGTGCTTGCTGCTGAATGTCGTGAACGCCTTGCTGACCTAGCGAGGCGGAACACAGTGTGGCTAGAATGGATTCCGGCCCACTCTGGTTTTGAAGGCAACGAAGGGGCGGCTACTTCTTTTAACGGCCCGGGCCCGACTTTGGGCCTCACACAACAAACAATCCGTAAGGAGACGAGGAACTGGTTGAGGAACCAGTACCTTGCTCACTGGAGGGCTCTACAGGGTCTCAGGCAGTCCAAGCTCCTAATGAGGGGATGGACATGCTAGAGCTGCTCTAGAACTACCAAGGAGTAGGTTAAAAAAGATAGCAGGACTCCTAATAGGGCACTGCTGTCTGAGGAAACACCTCTGTAACCTAGGTTTAGAGGAAAACCCCCTATGCAGGGGTTGCGGCATGGCTGACGAACGTCGTATGTCCACATTTGGCTGTGCTACGCAGGCGAATCTTTGGAGTCCCTGTTATGGCCTCTGGGGACATGAGCAGGCATCCGTCAGTGGCCTCAGTGCCGGAACCTTGGCGTGAGTTTGTCTTGGCCAAGGTTCGCCTGATTAAATTAGTAGTAGTATACAGGTGTGCTTAATCTTCATTTGTCTCAATTGGAACCCTCCTAGGTCACCAAAGATACAGCCGGTCAAATATAGCATGAAAGAAGCGTGGGAGTGGTAATAAACACTCAGTGTGACCAGTGCGCATCAGTAGGCGTGGCAAGTATTCCAAATGAACGAAGAAGAGATTCCTGGCTGAAGAATGTTTTGGTTCGGAAAGACATGTGCCGAACTTTTCGTACAGTAATTTAGAAATTTAGCCTAATTACTTTCATTTCCAACAGTCATTCCCCTTTTGCCATTTGTTTTATTTTTATTTTTCAGACTCTCTGGATAGAGAGAACAACTTTAGAAATAAGTAACGTTCTACCCGGGATCTTGAGGTGGTTCGAAGTGATCGATCGTCAAACAGAAGAAATTCCTCCAGTCCAATACGCTTGCGAAACAATGCGGAATGTTGAACACGAATTGAGGCAGTTGATAAATATCCATTCCGTGGATCCCAAACGGAATTTAAATCCATTTACAATGAGGCTACAGGGTATAATAGATGCTAACGTACAAGGTGGTTTAAGCAAGTATCAACAAGCATTCTTCACTAAAGAATTTGCTAAACTATATCCAGAACATAAACCGTACGCTGAAACTTTGAGGGAATTGATTATTAACGCGACTACCGTAAGTTTCTGAACTATTTTTAATACTTAAAATGATTAAAATTTATTTTCTTTTACAGGTAATGCAGGAAGGTTTAATTTTACACGGGAAATTGGCACCGCAGAGCGTTCAACCGCTTCATCAGAGGCTTCTAGAAAGATTTATTCAACTTAAAGAAAGTCTTGGTTCTTTTAACCAACAATCTGTCAATAGTATTGTAAAGTAAGTTTTTTTTTTAATCATTTCTTTTACATATTGAATCATTTTTTCTTTAGCACTCCTCTTCCTCCGGTACCTACTGATAAAAGGTTGTTAATGGAAAACGGTAGCAACAGATCTTCTGGTTCAAGCGGTAACTATGGTCATCTAATCGACCATCATACAGCCGAATACGATAACATTTACACAAAACCGGCGGAAAATGATCGACCGACTTTAAATCGAGAAAACCTTTCTTTACCGATGCCTATTAATAGTATAGCGCCACCGATACCGCAAAGAGAATGCAGACCTCGATCGCAAGGATTCAACAATTCTAGTTTTGCGGAATTAAGAACTCCTACAAGAGGACCCGTCGAATACAACAGTGGCAGTCTACCATCGATGAAGTCTAGGTAATTTATTCTAATAATTTAAAAAGTATCTAACCAAAAAAACTTTTACAGAGATGCCGAAACTGGTGATTTACCGCTACCTCCAAAACCGACGCATTCAAGAGAAAGATCTCTAACGAAACCACCCTCTCCTAGACTGCTAAGACACGCACTATCCATGACTCCTACAGACAGCTCACATTTGAGGAATTCTTGGCCGGAAAGTGGAAACATGGAAGAAGCACCACCACTTCCACCAAGATCGCATAGTAAGTTTTAAAATTAACTACAGTAATAACGAATCTTTACGGTTACTTTGGAAATAACGTTATAAATCATTTTAACGATACAGGTAACTAATCGATTTTTGTGTCACGTTATCATAGTAGGTTTGATCAAAGTAACAATTAATTTTAGCTCCAGATAAACGAGTACACAGTTTACCCAACGAAACACCTCCAAACATTCCTAAACGTGGCCAGAAGAAATCAACGCAATCTATGTGCAGTGTGGAGTATCTTCCATTGGAGGATTCAGGGCATGAAACAAGCTTAGCGATATCCAACAACAGTCTTAGCACTCACGTAGACAGTCACGATCTCCGCGATTCTGGTATAAGCATGACGGAACCTCCGATGAATAATTTTAATAACGCTAGCTATGAAGATTTCGATTTTCGAACGCATCAAGCCGAAATGAATATCAATAACAGTCCGAGTCCGAAACCTGAAAATGAAAACCCTCCTCCAATTCCTCCGAAATCAACAATTTCTTCTTTAAATTCCAGTTTTGATTTAGGAGGAAGTTTGGAAAGGCCTAAACGTCGGGAGGAACTGGATGTACAAAGTCCTGTTGAAAGCTATTCGTGTCCTGTAATACACAAAGAAAACGGTACTACCGAAAGTTGTACTGACAAAAATACCGAGTCCTAATTTGTGCCGTTTTGATTTGTTTTTTTGTGGTAATTGCTAAGTCACTGTGATTTTTTTTTTCTGTATGTTTTAGCTGAGCTCTGTAAGACCAATTCGTTTTAATAACATTGTTTTACAAAAGGTCCCATTTTTAATGTAATTCCTGGTATACTATCATTTAAAATCAAAATTTGTCTGTAAAAGTCATTATTTAGCAAAGGGTACGTCACCGAGCGAATCACTGGCGAGTCGCTATTATTGTGTATGAGTTAGTGCTGGAAAACAGTAATTACCAAACAGACAAGAGACTCTTGTCTGAGACTAAGACATTTACGAATCAAAACAGCAACTACTGCCAGTTACCCACTTCTTCAAAATCAAAATTCGCCTATAAAAGTCATTGTTTGTCAAAGGGTACGTCACCGAGCGAATCACTGGCGAGTCGCTATTGTTGTGTATGTGTTAGTGCTGGAAAACAGTAATTACCAAACAGATAAGAGACTCTTGTCTGAGACTAAGACATTTACGAATCAAAACAGCAACTACTGCCAGTTAACCACTTCTTCAAAATCAAAATTCGCCTATAAAAGTCATTGTTTGTCAAAGGGTACGTCACCGAGCGAATCTCTGGCGAGTCGCTATTAGCATACATATTTGTGTATCTGTTAGTGCTGGAAAACGGTAATTACCGGATAAAGGAAACTCGTTGAATCGACTCGACTCGGGTCAGTATGGCATGATATTCTCAGCACCTTTTCGGACTTTCAGACATTGTGGTTGTAGATTAGATATGGAGTGGCTCTTTGTCCTATCCCATTGCGACCTTTACAGATGGTCCTCCCTATTCTTAGAGCTCGATATCTAGGTTTATACTTTTTGTTAGACGTATTAGCCTGGATACCACCTCCCTTGCGTAGTTCTCTGCCATCGGGTTTTCTTCTCCGAATAGGTGAAACCGCACCCTTACTAGGCCTTCGCACTCACAAAGTATGTGCTCCGCGGTTTCGTCTTTTTCCTGGCAAAACCTACATAGGCTATCATCTGCTAGGCCAATTGTGTGCATATGCTTCCTCAGGCTACAATGTCCAGTCAGCATCATCCTCGTCGTTTCTCGACATAGTAGGTCGCGTGACAGTTTTGCCGAAGGGCTTTTAAGGAATAGTTTAGCATGTCTTTGTCCTGGGGTTTTATGCCACCAGCACAACGCCTGGTTGTTTATCCTTAGTGAGGTTTTTTGCAATTCCACAGGAAGGTTCTGACCTCAGACGTTCCCTGCTTGGTTAATTAATCGGCCTTTTCACTATCTTTTATTATGGTCACTCTATTATGACTACCTAGTCTGTTGAGGACCTTGCGACACTTCCACACCAGATTTGACGTTTTCCGATATGAGTTTATCGTCTTTAGTGCTGTCGGAGTAGTTGACGATTCTATGGTTATCCACCTCCCGTCTCATCAACTCTTCTGCACCGCCATTACCTCTGCCTGAAAGACAGTGGTATGTTTCCCTAGGCTTAGAGACATCGTCATCTTCTCTTGTACCCCATATGTGGTTGTAACACAAACGAATATAAATTTCTTCAACTTACAGAGTCTTACAGAGCTAGAACTAATGATCCATTGTGTAGTTTATTAAACTTTTTACCAATATATTTATCCATTCCCCTATTGAATATTCCTATATTGTATTTTTTAATCGTCGTGAATCTTATCAAACATATTTTGTAATTTCTATTTTCATATTGTAGGCAAACCATTATTTAGATTTTAATATATAGAAAGTGTATTACAAACAATGGTAGTATAGATTTATTTGACGTGCCAATTTTTTTAATAGTCAAATCTACAAAGCAACGTATTTTTCTAAATCGGAAGTCTTGATTTTTTTAAAAAATATATACGGCAGCGCACACAGTAATCTTTTTTACCGATCCAACTTCATATGTCATTATTTAGAGAAGAACGTCATTAGGTTTAAATACGAATCAAAACTGTTTTTTCCTTCACTTGTATTTCAATTTTAAAAATTCTTGCTGAAAAATGGTAATAATCCGGTAACGCGCTGAATCGACTCGAGCATTAACTGGAATCAGGACATTTGACAGTCTGAAAACGCAAAGCTGATTTACGTCAAAACTTGTCCTCTATACCATGTACCGATGTTGCCGTGCCGAACCGAAAAGACTTGACTTTGCGATCAGCAGCAATGCGCGTGCTCCAATCTATTCCTGTAGGATCAAAAATCTTGTATTGAGCTGCGTCCGACCACAACAGAGTCGATTCAGTGCGTGTACAGGTTTAGTCTTGTTTTTTTTATGCGTGGAAGGTTGCTTACCTGATATCTGTTCAATCGTTTGAATCTTTCATTTTTTTAATATTCCTACACTTCTTGCTGCTGAATGTCGTGAACGCCTTGCTGACTTAGCAAGGTGGAACACAGTGTGGCTAGAATGGATTCCGGCCCACTCTGAAGGCAATGAACGCGCTGGCTGTGGAAGGGGCGGCTACTCCTTTTAACGGCCCGGGCCCGACCTTGGACCTCACAAAACAAACGATCCTTAAGGAGACGAGGAACTGGTTGAGAAACCAGCATCTTGGTCACTGGAGGGCTCTACAGCGTAATAAGAGCATAAAGACTTGGATGGTCATATACAGCAGATGGCAGACACAAGAATGACAAAAAAATGTTGGGCACAGACATAGACGGAACGCGGAAACGAGGAAGACAAAAAAAAGTGGTATAATGAAGTCATTGAAGACCTAAAAGAGAGAGGAATACCGGAATGGAAGGCGAAAGCAAGAGATAGAAAAAAATGGAAGAAAATTATCACAAAGCTATGGGCCTAAAAGGCATGTGTGTAGCATTATATACAGATTTCGAAAAATTTTAGCTCGACATACGGTTTACACAAGTACGACAAGGATAATATGAACAACACTACTTGAAAGAATGAGAAGAATTGTTCACTCTGTCCTCTTTACCAAAAGCAGGTGGGTGTGTGTTCATCACTTTTATTCATTGAGTTTTGGTAAAGGGGACGTGAGTTTCACAAATAGAACAATTCTTGTCTCTCTCTTTCTAGCAGTGTTGTTCATATTATCTTTGTCGTATATTGTTGTATATTCCACAGTTAGGAGATTAACTATTTTTTTGGACGACTTTTTCTCTAAAAATTTTCTACTCTACTCCAGAGGCAGCTAATCATGAAAAACATAATACTCAAATGTAAGAGATTAATATAATAAGTTTCAATTTATTTCATATAAATTTTTCTGCAAAATAATGATATCGTGATAAGTCAAAATTACCAAATGTATAAGACGTTTCTTCCTCTTCTCTTGTACTAATTTATTTGATTGAGAAGACCTTTGATTTAGAAAAGTATGAGGCACTACAATTTGAAATTAATTCTTTAGGTAGAAACATAGATAAATATTTAGCTACGAGTGTAGGTCATCGTGTTGGACCAAAGAATTGAAATTATCAAGCTGTTTCTAACAATAAGAATAAAAATATATATATATATATATATTTTTAAGATAGTTTTGCCATACTTATCCTTATAGGATTTTTGTCGAATTCAAATATTAATTACAAATATAATCCGTCGTTGATGTATTGTAGTTTTTCTCCATTACATGACAAATGACAGCCAATTTTTTTTATTTAATACAGACCAAGCGACATCGAATTTTTCAGTATGAGTAAAACTGGTGCTATTTTTTCAACTTACCAGAAACTACTATTGTTTCATATACCACATTAAATGTATGTATTGTATATATTCAAATTGTGAATTGTTTGAAGTAGTCTAGTCGTATACTTTGTAAAAATCGCTGCTTCAATTTTGATGAAATATACCAGTTAACCATCAGTACTAATTTTCTTCTTTATCGCTGTTTCTCACGACATTTGACATATTTATGATAAACCCCTATGGTCGGTAAAGTGACCAAAAATCTGTATCATAAAAATAATAACATAATATATTGGTGATTTTATTTTAAATTGAAGTAGCGAAATACAATGTTTAAAACTGTAGCAAGTCTCTAGTAATACAATTTTTAATAAATTTCCTGAATTTTTCTTTTCGAACCATTAAAATACCCATTCACTAACACTGACGCGTTCCAATGATTCCAGACACAAAATTAACCAGAATTCGTTCCAATTCCACTTTAAATTACAAACCAACGCTCTGAAGACACTTTCAACATGTACGATGTCAGTGAGTCTTGGTCTACACCTGCCGATATAAAGGAGATGTCTCCTAGTGACCGGTCCACCTTTCTGAAAAAGACAAGATGGACGATGACCTTGAAAGACAACTCCTCGGGAGGATGTACAATGGGTCACATGTAGCCTAAGTGCTGTAAGGCCTAACACTATGTACACATGAGGGCAAATTGTGAAACCGTACACATGAGGGCGTACTCACTGCGAACACATGTAGTTAGAGGAGTTTACCTGTTTTTGGTTATAGTACCGTAGATACAAGGCTCGGCAAAGAAGACAAAGACGATGGTGGGTTCATTCCCTAATAGATGACCGGTTAACCATGGGTTCATTTGTGACGCTATACCCAAAATTAAGGGAATACCCCAACAAGTTTTTCAACTACTTCCGTATGAGTATAAAGTCAAACGCTTCCGCATACACAAACAGATCAAAACAATGGTAAGATCGCTCACAGATCACACAATTCACGTCAAAACCGAGCAAAAGCGCGCGCTCGACTGAGTACATGTATACGTTCTAATCATAGATAACCTTATAACTAAAAGTTCTAATGCCCAGTATAGTAACTCGAAGCGCGCTGCAAACGTAGCGGTTGAAGTGAAAACTACGAGCGTCGCGTTTTAGCGACGTTGATTCAAAGCGTGCGTTTGCATGTATACGATCCCATTTGTTTCTATGTATTTGGCTAACGCGCGTTTGACAAACGAGCGCTCAACACGGCGTCTAACGCCCTCATGTGTACAAGGCCTAACTCACAATAAAATAACAGTATGCGGCAAGGTCTCTTCGAGGACTAAAAAGACATAAATCATTTCTAGTCTTGACCTACCCACAAGCGAACAATTGATTCTCTTTGGTGCAATGTAACTTCCAATTGGTCTATGAAGAATTTACTTGAATTATTAGTCCACATGGACTGTTATCGTCCCGGGGTGGGTTTGAGACAATAGACAAAAATAATTTTGGCGCGATGTACGAAAAATATACAAAATATGTACAGGCAACTGAAACAAGAAAGCATGGAGCAGCTGAAAAAATACGTAATTGACAAAAGTTTCAAAAAAATCCGTTATTACAGTTATCGGTAAAACTGCTATTCATCGGAAAAAGAGAGTACAGAAATCGCTAGTTCTTCGGGATCCTGCAATAATTAAAAAAATTGTGTGAAACCGGTTCGGCTTCTGCTTACAGATTTCTTTGTCTCGTCGACAAATTATGAAGCAGTGCAAACTAATTTTTAGTGTTGGTAGCGACGTCTTATTTGCCAAGACCACTGTCTTGTAGCCACTACCCAAATTAATACGCTAAATCGCCGGTCGGCGGACCTCTATGGGAGCAGACAAGTAACTATTTTGACAGGTAGGGTATCGTTTTAAGGTTATGTTTGACAAATGTATTTATTGATGGAAGAACTTCATTCAGTGGTAGTAGATGATAAACATTTTTTGGACTAAATATCCAATTATTCCGAAATATTATTTATTATAAAACGAACTGGTAAAATAAAATTGATTGAGACGAATATCTGATGTTTGGTCTTTAGATTTTTTTAATCTTAAGAAAATATTAACATTTTCTTCATATTTATTACAATAATTTAATATATTTAATATTTGTAAATGGTACAATACAAATTCAGGTAATACAAACATATAAAATATATAATATAATGGTAAAATGAATGTATATAAACTACAACTGTATATTATATAAACACCAACAGTGAAAAACTTGTAATACAGACAATAAAATTGCCTACACGTGGATTATATCATTATTTAATGAAACAAACGTCAAAATTCTTTGACAGCTCAAACAAATATTGACGGAAGCAGTTTGAATAATATTTTTCGGTAACTATTAGTGAAAACATTATTTTTTAAGTGTTAGCTGGATTTGATTTATTAAATAATGATTTTAACAAGCCTTCTTATCGTTTAAAAACATTTTTGAGGTTATGATCGGATTTATAAACAAGATTCAACGCTGAGTACGATCTTGAACATTCTTTTTGACACTTTTTACTTGTAAAATGTGTCAAAAACGGGTGCCCAATTGACAAAGTTTAGTAAAACTCTGGAAGATGCAACGACCGGATAACCTTACTAAGACGCACTGTATAGTACAAAAACATGACCCAATGCGTGAACAAAAGAAACAGTGAGGGCAAAGTGGAAAATGTGTTCTACCGAAACCTATTTCAGGTTAATAAAGGAACAGTTATAAAACAATAAAGGATTCTCTTAAACTCGCCTATTGCGTCACCTGTCAAAGTATTATCAGGTGTACCACTACAACACAATACAAGTAACTATATAAGAAAGTTAAACTGATACTATTACTAAACCTCGCAAAGGTTACTACACGATGACACTGTGACCCAGTACAATCCACTTGTCTTCGGGGTCTGTAGATAAAAAAATCTCAATAGTGTTAGATGTAGCTGGTGATAGAACCAGTACCCGAGCAAAAAAAGAATACCATTTCAAATTGTTATTGTATTGTCATGTTTTCTTACAAACTTCTTCAAAACTGTTTTAGTTTGAATGAGTTCACAACAGATAGTAGTACAATTTTTATACTATATACATGAGAGAGCAAAAAAATACCGAAAAGTTTATACGATAAGAAGACTTACTTGTTAAATTGCATGTTCTTATTTTCTATTATAAATAGTTAGATAACGGGTTATTGCTTATACGATCATTTTTTCAAGTCTCATTTTCCCCTGCCAATTGATAATGATGTTTTCTTAATCTGGAGAATTTGTAGCGTTCTTGTTCCAACTCTTTTTCTAATTCGAGTACTCTCACTTGGGAATCCATTTCCAAACGTTTCGCTTGATGAAGGGTAAGGTTTGAAACGTCCAAATCATCTGTAAAAAAAAAACACAAATATAAAATAGAAATTTGTTAAAAAACAAATTATAAGTTATTACCAGAGTCATCGATAAGTTGACTGCAATCTTTAACCGTAGCCACAACAGCTCCGGTGGCGGTGGTAACTTTTTTAGACGCTTGGGTTAATTGTTGTAAATTTTCACTATTTCTATCTGCTTTAACTCGACTGGCTACAACTAATTGAGCTGTGGATGCGGCAATTTCTTGAGCCGCCACCACCAACTGTTCCAATTTTCCGTTCGATTGAACTACTTTATCTGCAGCCGTTCTGTAAAAAAAAAGTACTTTAACGGTTTTAAATGAAAAAAATCACTAAACTTACAGCAAAAATTTTGCGGCAAGAGCTACTGCTTTAGCTGCTGATATAAATCCATCGGTCCACTGATGATTCCTTTTGTAGAATTCTTTTGCACTTGCGGTCCCCTAAAAATAAAAACAATACTGAGCGAAGCCTTGCCGGGGCGGGTCGCTACAGACGGATAAATACTTACGCGGCCTTGAGCGACAATTTCTGCTTGTAAAAATTTCGATTTTTGAACCAAAATCCTAATGGCTTGCATCAAAGTGGTACAAGAATCCAATATCTTTTCGTTGACTTCTAATTTTATACCGGAATCTGCAGCTCGTGAATTGGTCAACATATCCTAAAATTTCACGGGTATTTGAAATAATAAAAAAAATGTTTACAAAGTATAAATACCTGGATTCGATTCGCCGCTTCCTCGATGGCTTTGTCCATTGCGACCATTTCACTTTCGAGCATATCAACTAAAGTTTCCGCTTTTTCACCGATTATAGATATTCCTATATCATCGGCTAGAGCATTTAATTCTCCCAACTTTTCTTTGGCTTCTTTGACTATTTGCTCGGTATTTTCGTTTTGTTTTAAAGCAACAAGAACTTTCAATATTATTCTACCCAACTCTTTACAAGTCTCCGCTACCTCTGAAAATTATAAATCGTTTCAGACTTTATTTTCAAAGATACTCCCATAAAAATGTTCAAAGTTATTCCATGTATGTATGTATTTTGGGGTAACATTCACTGAGACCTAAAAGATCTATTGTGCCCCCTTACTTCTACTTAGTTTCTGAGGAGAGTCTCAGATACTAGTAGCTCCTTTAGTCCTATTTCCCGGAGGAATTTTAGGATATCCGCAGGCCTCAACTTAGGTAACTGTCCCTCTTCTATCCAGTAGTCTCCCAGGTACTGTGCCCTAGGATTCTGAAATACTGTGCAGTTCGCAAGTATGTGGATGGAGGTTTCTTCTTCCATTCCACAAAATCTACAATCTTCTTCCTCCACTATTTTGAGCTTTTTAAGGTGTCCATTCAGGCGACAATGTCCCGTTAGGATTCCTGTTAAAACTCTTAGTGCAGTTTTGCTTTGACTTATGCATTCATTTGATCTCAACAGGTTGTAGTCACCCAGAAGAATCTTTGATTGCCTAAGCTCTACTAGATCTTTCCAATTGTCAGATCTTCTCTTTTCTTCGGCTTTACCTATTTCTTCCAATATTACATTGGAGCTGATTCCGCAAAAAGGTTCCGGCCCCCAAAAGGGTATTTCACTCCCCCTCTTTGCTAGTTCATCTGCTATTTCGTTTCCTTCTATTCCAGTGTGTCCTGGAATCCACAGTAAGGTGACTATATTGTTCTCGCCTAGTTCATTGAGTTTGCCTAGGCATTCCCACACCATTTTGGAACTGATTACACAAGAACTCAGCGCTTTAATGGCTGCTTGACTATCAGACATTATGATAATCCTTTGCCTTCTATATCCTTTGTCAATATTGAACTGGGCACACTTTCTTATTGCGTGAATTTCCGCTTGAAAGATACTTGGGGTTTTTCCCAAGCTTTCAGAGTGTTTGGTTCCTGGCCCGTACACTCCTATCCCAGTTCCTTCTATTGCTTTTGAGCCGTCTGTGTACCATTGAATGGCATTCTTTCCAAGTCTGGTAATGGTATTTGGATCCCATTCCTTCTTGTTGCTTAATTCCGTAACGAATTTCTTTGAAAAGTTATACTTTTTCATCATACCATCTTGTGGCATGTCCCATGTTTAGTGGTGCGAACGAAGAACTCTTCTTGACGTATCATTAACTGAAATTACTTCGTCCACGCCATTATAGATGGCGCCGCAGTGGTAGCTGAATCGTTTGGAAGAGAAATCCAGAGAAGACCATACAATAACATCCCGGAAAGAATCCCTCTATGATGAAACACCTATTCACATTGCTTCTGCGAGAACTTACATGGACTCAGAAGCATTTTGGAGAGGAAATAACAATAACAATTACAACTACTGAAAATCTCTCCAGTCAAACTAGTAACATGGGAAATGGTACAAAAATCCAGTTCAAGTGCCTGGGCTGCTGAGCACAACCCAATCGAACGAATGATCATCCTGGAAAGCATCCTACTGGGTGGAAATCAATAAAAAATCAAACAAGGACAGCGAAAAAATATTATATGGAGCTTACTTTCACCAAATGAAATATCAGGACTTGTATTACACGTGGCTCTTCCTTGTAATATAAAGTTGGCGTGCCTGTGAACGATCTTATTGGCAACGATTATGATGCTTGCATAATCGTCTTCCGAAATACTGGAACATTCTTCTAAAGAATTTATACATCCATCCGTTAAACCTCTAAAGTAATCTGAAGAGCAGGTAACTGCAGTTAAAGCTGGGTTATCCACTTCGTCGATAGCATGTCTGAGCAAGTCTTCGTGGCTTTCTAACGATTTTAATACGATACCTTTCAACTTCTTCTTGGATTCGTCGTGTTCTAAAATGTTAAATTAGAACAACATATAAGTTTAATTTGTATGACTAGGCGGAGCTTATTCAAGCACCAATATGGCGGCGTAATCAGGGTGGGATTCAGTTACCTTTGGATAATTGTCGTTCCAGATCTAATAATTTGTAGGATAATTCTTCAGTCGTTTTCTTAAGTTCTTCTTTTTCTTGTATTATCATAGATAATTCATGTTTGACACTATCTCGTTCACGACACGCATCCATAACACTTTTTTTGAGTATCTATAAAGTAATTTTAAATATTATTGTTTTTTTTTTAAATAAAATATGAGTTGGTTACTTCTGTTTCCATATTAAAAAGTTCTTTATCTTTTTGCAACGCAGAGAGCTCGGTGGATTTTTGTTTTTCGACTTCTTGTAACTTTTCATTTTCTACTTCTAATTCAGTCAATCGATTCAAGTTTTTAATGGCACTTATCAATTTTTTCTCTACTTCCGCTTTCTAAAAAGTAATAAAATGTATTTAATTAAGTTTAATACTTACATTAGTTACTAACCTCTCTAATTTTTTGAATATGTTCGTCTCTCAGTTTAACATAAAGTTCTTTAAGTTTGTCGAATTTTTCATTTTTCACTTTCTCTGCAAAAAAAGATAAATTTGTTGGTATTAACTGTTGCGAGCTGAATAAAATTGTACACGAATAACTTTTTTTGGAAATCTGCTTACGTTCAGAATCCTGTGACTGCGCCACAGCGAAGGATTGATGTAATAAATCTTCTTTCACTTGGCGTTCTTGTACTAATTCACTATCTTTGGTAGCAAGTTCAGTCTGTAATTGTACTATTTTATGTTGTAATTTTGATACTTCTCGATCATTTTTTGCCATCACATCATTTATTTCATGCCTAAGAATAAATATAATGTCAAAAAATTAAACAATTTTGACAGGGAATCGTTTCTATGAAAACAGGAGAGGAGTAGGTATCAAAATAATTTTGTAAACTTAGGTATATAAAGCAAAAATACCTTAAAATTTCACACTGCGACCTTAAATGTTCTCTTTCTTTTATCATTTCTTCTTGTAGCGCTAAAATTGCAGCATCACTTCGTGCTTGTATACCATCGATTTCAGATGGTACTTCTTCTGTGGTATCAATTAAAGTTGCTTCACTTAAGGGTTCTTCTTCATGTTCTGGCTCTTGTGGAACTATTACTTCTTGAGTTACGTACGTTCTAAAATCGCCCATTATTAGAAAATTTGGAGGATTCTGTAAAAAGTTTGTTATTTTTGATTTTACGTTCGACATTTGAGACACTGAATTCGTTAAAAACGACATATTTTACTGGAATTTTGTTTTGTTTACTTAAAAATAAATAATAATAATATTTGTGACATTGACAAAGTACTAGCAGTCTTTAAAAGCCAACCTTAAAAAACAATATTACCCAAAAAGAGCAGTGATCAAGTACTTCTTACTAGACTATAAGCTTCTAATCTTACAGGGTGAACCAACATTCTTAAAAAAATGTTAATATTTTTGGAGATTTTGACAGGTCAATAAATCATCTTGTTGGCCTTTTTGTAAGAAAAATCATAAATAAAACTAGGTGTTACATAACGCCATGAAGTAAAATAGTAACATTAAAAGTCTCTGGATCCCATTCATAGTAGATTCTAATTTTGTTCGAATATCATACATCAAAGATTTTATTTGACATTTTATGAAGAATATGATTAGTGTGAATGGACCTTAAACATTTTACAACAAATTTTTTCATTAGTGTTGAATTAAAAGATTGTGGTTCAATTAACAATGATAATTCGAGTATAAAGAAAAAATATGTCAACATAATTTTTCGAGAATTGAATGAGCTGACGTTATTTCTATTATTTAAATTATACTTGATGAAATAAAGATATAAAATCATAATTAAATTAGATCTTTATCGAGTCTACTAGGCTTCCATACAACTTTGTTATATAAAAAATTACTGTTGTAGACAGTAAACAGATAGCAAATTTAATTTGATTGTATTATAAAAATTTGTACAATAATATTTTTCAACAATTCGTCTACTAGCCTAATCAAAGTACACATAAAACCTCACAAAAAATACAAAAAACTTGAAAATTCAAAATTGGGTATTTATTTAAAAGGGTGGTGTTTAACATGAGAAAAAGTTTACGATGTTAGACATGCAATTTTCCGGAAAATCGTCGAGTTAAAATTTTTTCGCTCTAATTGTTTAAATAATAAATATACAGAAAAACTTCCAAATCAAAATTTGTAGCTGATGCATTTATCTACAAATTTTGTCTAAAAAGTTTTTCTGTAAATTAAAAAGTTTACGAGATAAAATTAATTTCAGTGGTATTCAATTCGTGGTCACGCGCGAACGGCCAGTGAGCCAAATTTATTAACCGCTCGACTTAAAATTTTATAATTTTGGGCTTATAACATTCTGAAAAAATAAATAAACTCATGTAAAATGTAAAGAAAGATCTCAACTTTTAGATAGAAATACTTTCAAATTTGAAAAAGTAGATTTTCTGTCTGTAATATCAGTTTATTATAATTCCTATTTAATTAATACTTATCCCAGCGAAAATTCCTTTTGGAGTTAGCATTGCAAATGAGCATAGAACATTATTATTATAAAAGCAAAGCAATCAATATTTTGAATTTTAAACGAATGCTTCTTAAAAATCTGTTTTTTTTTGCATGCTTAATTTTACTTTTTTTTTAGACTTCATTAAATTATATCTTTTTTCGAAATTAATATAATTCAATGAAACTTTACTACTAAACACTTTGAAGCATCTACTTTCGAAACTACTATACAGTTTTTCTATAAATATCAAATTTTTTAAATAATAGACAATTATTTAAAATAAATACTTAAATCAGAGGTCTGTCAGCAAACCTTCTATAACTTTTTATACAGTTTATGATATTATCTAAAAATTTGTGAACTTTATAATGAACCTATTAAGAAGTGATCGCGATACAAAAGAACACACCTCTGGTTCAGGTAAGAAAGAGAAGGGAGCACAAATAAAGGTGAAAAAGCAGGTGAGAGAGCGTGGAAAATCGATGATAATACATTAAAAAATTTAAAAAAAAATGTTTTCAATGTATTTGTAGATACCCCATTTTAGAACAAATTCCATATGAAAAATGTTTTTCTAAATGTCATTGTTTATTTACTATCGTAAAATTAAAAACATGAAAATTGATGATGTTCAAAAATACTACTATGGAAATTTCGTATATATTTCAAAAACTAATGCAGATACAAAAAAAATGTTCAGACAAATTTTGTAGATAATTGTATTAGCTACAATGTTTGATTTGAACATTTTTCTGTGTTTTCATTATTTAAACAATTAGAGCGAAAAAACAAAAAGTATATAAAAATAATATCAAGTCTAGCTGCTTCGTTCTAAATTAATTTTAAATTAATTACAATTATTTAATGTTATCCAATATTTATTGTAGAATTTGAAGGTTTATTTGTAGTAAAAAATACATGGAAAACTTCTCCTACTGGCTAATATTGGATGACTTATTTTTACATCTATAAGAAGTTTAACCAATCAAATTTCTTTCTAAAAATTATATCAGATATTTAATTTCAATAATTTCCTTATTTTTGTTTGATTCAGTCCACTTTGTTATTTTCAATTTTATAAAAGATTACATATCCTCAGCAACTAGCTAAGCTCCCAAATATTGATTAATAATTTTTTTGAGTAAAATACCAGAAAGGATTTGACGATAATAGAAAATCACTTTTAATTTTATAATTTCAATTCAAGAAAGTTTGCTAGTAGTGACCTATTATTACATATAAATAAGAATATAATATGGTCAAGTTAATTGTCAGTTTGCTCCATAATCTGAAAACATTTTTTTGGTATTTTCGAAGTGTATATTTTTCAAGATAAAATGTTTGTTAAGTCAACTCGTTTTATTTGAGTAAAACATTGTTTTTTATCATTACACAAGAGCGGTTAACATGATAATTTTCAGTATGTAATTATGCAAATTTGTAAAGTACATTAACATTCTTTAAAATAATTATCTTGACTAACGTAAAACTCATTTTTTTTTTTAAATAACTATTCATTTGCCAATTATACTGTCTGTCCTAAACTTATTTTACGACTTTGTTTTTCTGACAAACCTTAAATAAAATCATCGATCAAAAAATTGGCATATTTTTCTCAAATGTGATGACATCATCATGAGGAAGGTATAGGGAACACTAATACAAGTAGATTGTGGACATTATTCCAAATTATATAATAACATACAGCGTGTCCATTGGAAGAAAAATGAATTAGACCAATTTTTTTATAGATTTTGACAAACCCTGTATGATAAAAATAATAATTTCATTTTGTAAAGGATATCGGGATTAGAAAAAGGATGTTAACGTATTATTCCAAAATATGGAATCACATACAGCTTGTCCTATTTGAAAAAAATTAATTAATCTAAATAATAATTCCACTTTGTAAAGGATATCGGAATTAGAAAAAGGATGACAACGTATTATTCCAAACTATGGAATCACAAACAGCTTGTCCCATTTGAAAAAAATGAATTACACCATATTTTTTATTGATTTTGGCAAACCCTGTATAATAAAAATAATAATTTCACTTTGTAAAGGATGTCGGAAGTAGAAAAAGGATGTTAACGTATTATTCCAAAATACGGAATCACATACAGCTTGTCCTATTTGAAAAAAATTAATTACACCATATTTTTTATTGATTTTGGCAAACCCTGTATAATCTAAATAATAATTCCACTTTGTAAAGGATATCGGAATTAGAAAAAGGATGACAACGTATTATTCCAAAATATGGAATCACATACAGCTTGTCCTACTTGAAAAAAAATTAATTACACCAAATTTTTTATCGATTTTGGCAAACCCTGTATAATCAAAATAATAATTTAACTTTGTAAAGGATGTTAGCAGTAGAAAAAGGATGACAACGTATTATTCCAAAACATGTAATTACGTACAGCATGTCCCAATTGAAAAAAATGAATTAGACCAATTTTTTTATTAATTTTGACAAATCCTGTATAGTAAAAATAATAATTTAACTTTGTAAAGGATGTTAGCAGTAGAAAAAGGATGACAACGTATTATTCCAAAACATGTAATTACGTACAGCATGTCCCAATTGAAAAAAATGAATTAGACCAATTTTTTTATTAATTTTGACAAATCCTGTATAGTAAAAATAATAATTTTGCTTTGTAAAGGATCTCGGAAGTAGAAAAAAGATGACAACGTATTATTCCAAAATATGGAATCACATACAGCTTGTCCTACTTGAAAAAATGAATTACACCATATTTTTATTGATTTTGGCAAACCCTGTATAATCAAAATAATAATTTAACTTTGTAAAGGATGTTAGAAGTAGAAAAAGGATGACAACGTATTATTCCAAAATATGTAATTACGTACAGCATGTCCCAATTGAAAAAAATGAATTAGACCAATTTTTTTATTAATTTTGACAAATCCTGTATAGTAAAAATAATAATTTTGCTTTGTAAAGGATCTCGGAAGTAGAAAAAAGATGACAACGTATTATTCCAAAATATGGAATCACATACAGCTTGTCCTACTTGAAAAAATGAATTACACCATATTTTTATCGATTTTGGCAAACCCTGTATAATCAAAATAATAATTCAACTTTGTAAAGGATGTTAGAAGTAGAAAAAGGATGACAACGTATTATTCCAAAATATGTAATTACGTACAGCATGTCCCAATTGAAAAAAAATGAATTATACCAATTTTTTTATTAATTTTGACAAACGCTGTATAGTAAAAATAATAATTTTGCTTTGTAAAGGATCTCGGAAGTAGAAAAAAGATGACAACGTACTATTCCTAAATATGTATTCACATACAGCGAATCGAATTTGAAAAAAAGAATTAGACCAATTTTTAAATTGATTTTGGCAAACCCTGTATAATAAAAATACTGATTTTTGCATTGTAAAGAGGATATAGGAAGTAAAAAAAAAGATGGCAATATTTTCATTGAATAGTTCACCCTTAGAAACCATTTTTCACAATTCAAACACCTTCAGTTTTTTCTAATAAATATTTATCAAATGTCATGCACAAAAAAACAATTTAAAGTAAACAAAACGTTTTCCAGTAAAAAATCACCATATATTATGTATATTTATTACCACCATAAAGATAATAATCCATATAAAAACACATGCATAAAAAAACAAGACCTTTATTTCTATTTTTAAACTAGCGCACATTATTTACATTTAAAAGCAGATTCAGCAGATCAATATATATTTCAAATTGAGTAAATGTTTCTGTTGTATGTTCATAAGTTTGAATCCACTGATTCCATTAAGCATTAATTCAACTTAATAATTACCAGATTAATATTAGTTTACGTTAATATTGTTAAGATTTCGTTTCAAGATATTGATTCCTTTATAAAACCGTAAATTAAAATGTCATTCCACTTAAATCAAATCCTTTGGAAAACATATAAATTTGTGACACCCTGTACAGTTTTACTAGAATATTTTTTGTAGATAACTGTATAATGGAGATGCCTCAGAATAATACTAGAACCAGGATTTTACTAACTAATCTAAATCTATCAAAACTCCAACGTTTTCAACTTTAATCTGTTCCGAATTGCTAGTATTGTTAATATCTATTTCTACTACCTCTAAATCGTCTACATGCATTTCTTTTAAAGATATACATTTAATTAAATCTTCTTCTAAATCCGTTACCTCTGGTAATGGTGGGATCGCTATCAGATCCTTGAAATACTGCATGTTGCTGGTGCTTTCATAAAATTTTTTCAACAATCTAAATTGCTTTAAAAATCTCTCTCTATGACCAGATAGAGTGTCTGGCGGCAATGTCATATGCAATTTGAACATAATCTTCACACAATAATCGTATAATTTTGATGCATCCTGTATACAAGGTACAAGAGGGGATAGTCGACACTGTCCTGCGCTTGTCATTGAATTAGATCTGGCCATATTCAGCGAGCTAAATACTAGAAGAATTGAAAATTATCAGATTCAATTTGATTTTTATTTTTGAAAAACTTACCTGCATCTTGTAATTCTAATATGTGATCCAAATAATCAAACATTTCTACAGTCATCTCGAAACTGAAAAAAAAAATGAACAATGAAGTTTTATTCTATGTTTAGAAGTATTTGATTGTCACAGAAAGCTACAATATCTAAAAATTACTCACTAGTTATTTATGTCATTCCCAGCTATCGATTCCAATTCTTCTGCAGTAACACCCAAATGCCCAGGAAACCGTGGATTCCTCATATGAAATTCCAACTTATTGATCAACAAATAAGTATATAAACGAATCATCTTCCCATAACCTTCTTTTAAATGTCCCCATAATTTTCCTATTTCGTCTAAATCGTTTTTATGTCTTTGACTATCAACCAAACAAAGAGGATGTCCTTCTCTTAATACCTTGTGAACGACATGACATAGTTTCCAAGCCACTATCCTATCGTCCATTGCAGGTAAACGTAAAGCGTACACCCAAAATATTTTTGCACTTTGTGTATGAAATGTACCGATAATAGCTGAACGTACATGTTTTTGTTTTACTGGAGTTTCGTTGCTATTTATTGCTTTTTGGAGTGCTTGAGCCTAGAAATAAATAAAAGCAATCTAACTGATGAGAAAAATGACAATTTTATTAACCAGTGCGAAAATTATAGGACTAATTTAGGGATAGGACTAAAGGAAGGGACAGATCCAGGATTTTTTATAAACTCACCATAACAATAATTATTAACACCGTACCCTGCAGTGCCAGCTTTACTCACTGCAGAGTTGTAATAAAAGATTGTCTTACCATTAAAGTTTTGCAAAAAATCTATAAACAACTGTTTTATTTCAAGACCTTGTTTAAAAAATTTCTTATTCAATAAACACTCAAAATGTCTACCATTTTTAGATTAATTTCGTAAAAATTTAGTTGTTATATATGACTAATTTTAATAATATTAGTAAGTATTGGTAAGTTAAACCCAAGAAATAAAAAGATACAAGATTAGAAGATATTTAACACATAAGACATTTATCAAAAGAATAATTTATCCCCGGCAGTTTGTATAAATAACAATTTATCAAAATACACAATAATTTTTGCAACAATACTTTAATTACATACAATAGATACCTATAAAAGCAAAGCAGAAGTAAATCACAATTGCAAAACCAAAGCAATTCAAATATACACCTACTAGTTTTCCCAATTTCCCTTAGTAACACTGAGTTAATTGTTTACACAACGTGATATATACTAAAATTAAGCAGTTCACCTAAACAAACAGATAACAATAAGTGAATAAAAACAACCTCGTTACTCACATATTTTTCTAAATCTCTGGGTGAATACTCCTTTGCCATTTTTTTTTCGAAATGTCTGTTTTCTATTAAATAGACATGCAACTTTCAAACTGATTATAAGTAAATGTTGTTAAACTCAATTAATACGCATGCAAAATCTGAAAACAAAATGTTTGACGGGGCCATTAGATTGGCTTATTAAATTAAGATGACAAACTGATAATATTGATAATGAAATATATAACAGATCCGGATTTAGGTGTATTAGAGTTTCGTGATAACATTTAAAGTTTTACCTTTTCTTTTAAAAAAAACGACGCATTAAATGTTTTTCCCCAAAATCTTACAGCTACTACTTTGTTTGCTGTTTTAAGTGCTTACAGTGTTAGAAGATCCAAATTATAAAAATAGGATCAAGTTCAATATAACACTTGTTAGGCAACATACTTGCATAGTCTAACACCTGTTTGCAAACATTCTTTGAAGGATGTATAAAAGTATTTGAATGAACAAATCCCAATAAATTATGCAAGAATACTAAAACTTTTCTTGTTGTAAAGGCAAAATTTAACGAGTCTGCAATTGCAGGTTCTGGTTCAATAAAATCACCTGCAGCACCCTTTCCTACAATGGAGTCTGCCTTTTGGTTGCCATCATAGAATGACCAGAGACACTTTGTTGTGAGTCTTCATATTCAGGAGAGTCTATTTTGACAATTTACCAATTTCAACATTACACTGTGAGAGCTAAATGCCACACATACAAATTTTCTTTGTGGTAAAAGAGTAAACTGATCACAAAGTTTAATGATAGTAATACATATCAGATTAATTTTTACTGTGGAAAACATTTAAATAGAAATTAGATCAGTTATAGTCTGCTTGACAACTTTCTAATGAGCTAGTACATTTTCTGTCTATAAAATTAGAATATGTGTAACCTTTGTCACCATTAGGCACAACACATAAAATTACTTTTCTAACTATATACATTTATGAAGTGGTTTTAATTAAATATTCTAAATATAAATATGCTAATTACTTGCACTTCAACTAGCAAATAGATAATAAAGACAATATATGGTATTTATTCATGAACTATGATTAAAATTCTAAGAAAAAAGCTGATCCTTAATATCATGGTATGTACTGGATGAATCAGCTTAATTGTAAACCAAGGATGGTATTAAAAAACGTTTTATTATTCGCAAAAGTGTAACATCCTTTTCGTGTGGGAATTAGATTAACTGTATCAATAACACAGTATTTCCTGTTAATGCATAAGCAAGTGAATATGCCTAAAAATATTATTATGTTTAAATGTAAATACCTGTGATTTTTCAAAGATTTCTCTTTCAATTTCTAAGCTCGTTTTTCTTGGATGTAGCACTCTTGGCAAAGAAAGAGAAGCCATGTCAAAAAGACAATTTTACACAAAGTTTTTCACATGAAGGAATATTTTACGTACTTTGTTTTATCCAGTCTTTATATAAACAACAAAAATCTCCAAGTTTTGACAGTAAAACAAGAAAATTAGGAAAACTATTCAAAATGACACTGACAAACCGACCGTCGAGAAAACTCGCCTTTCACTTCGCCTGATTTAAATACGCAAACAGAAGTGTTATGCAACAAAATAATTACCAATCGTTTCAATTGTGGTTAGATGTTTTGTACGAATTCGGCCATGTTCATGATAAAAACGAAGAATGGAAAGAGAAGAAAAAACTGTAATGTAAGAAAAAACCAAAAATCAACACGTAACAATATTTGTGTCGTTATCAAGATTAAAAACGTAATTTGTGCATATATTATAGTTTTTCAGTTATATTGTTGAACGTGTCACATTCTCTCCACTTAACTCATTCAAAGTTGTAAGTGATATATAGTTTTTATTACAAGAAAAGAAATTTATTAAGATGACAGACGGCAAAAGAGCATTGATACTAGTTGGCGGTTATGGTACGAGGCTGAGGCCTTTAACTTTAAGTAGACCTAAGCCTTTGGTAGAGTTTGCTAACAAACCTATCCTTCTCCATCAAATTGAAGCTTTGGTAGAAGCCGGAGTAACAGAAGTTATTTTAGCGGTATCCTATCGCGCTGAACAGATGGAACAAGAATTAACAAAGGAAGCAAAAAAATTAGGAATTAGCATTATCTATTCCCACGAGACTGAGCCTTTAGGAACTGCAGGACCGATAGCATTAGCAAAGGAACACCTTTCTAAAAGCACTGAACCATTTTTTGTGTTGAACTCTGACATTATTTGTGGCTTTCCATTTCGTGCACTATCCAAATTCCATAAAAACCATGGCAAAGAAGGTACAATTGTAGTTACCAAAGTTGAAGAACCATCCAAGTATGGAGTTGTTGTTTACCAAAAAGATAATTGCATAGAAAGTTTTGTGGAAAAACCCCGAGAATTCATATCTAATAAAATTAATGCAGGTTTATATATTCTCAATCCTAGTGTCATTAATCGGATTGAATTAAAACCCACTTCAATTGAAAAAGAAGTATTTCCACACATGGCAGATGATAAACAACTCTATGCATTTGAACTGGAAGGTTTCTGGATGGATGTTGGACAACCTAAAGATTTCTTAACTGGAATGTGTTTATATTTAAAACATTTAAGACAGACAAACGAACAAAAATTATACAAAGGACCTGGAGTTGTAGGTAACGTTCTAGTGGACCCCTCAGCAAAAATTGGAAATAATTGTCAAATAGGACCTAATGTTACAATTGGACCAGGTGTTGTAATCGAAGATGGTGTATGTATAAAAAGATCTACAATCCTTAAAGATGCAATGATTAGTTCAAATTCTTGGTTAGAGAGTTGTATTGTTGGGTGGAAATGTTGTATTGGAAGGTGGGTCAGAATGGAAGGATCCACTGTATTAGGTGAAGATGTGATTGTTAAAGATGAAACGTACATCAATGGAGGACAAGTTTTACCACATAAAAACATCGCTACATCAGTTCCAGAGCCTCAAATTATCATGTGAATATACCTTCTAAATAATATTCCAACGCAATGATTATTTAAGGCATCTTGATAATATTGTACCCAAAAAGTTATTGCTAAGGTAGTAAACATGTAAATATATTTTGTATTGTGCAATATGTTCTTTATAATATGTATTTATAAAACAATTCTTAGGTACTTGTAAGACAAATAACCAGTGTCACATTTTTTATTTTATCAATAATCCCTATACTGCTGAGACTATGTAAGAACATTTTTATATTTTAATATATCTACTTTTATTATGATTTATTGATTTTATTGCTATTAAGTGAAATTTATATCAAAATTGTTATACATAATAAGCATGGAATTGATAATGATTGTGATGACATATACTTGAAATAATCAATGTAAGTTTTTTCGCAAGTTTGCAATTTGTTCAAGATGTGCAAATCAATATTTATCTTATGATTATTATTCTTATCATATATGGCATATCTTATTTCTCTATTTAGTATAAATGAGGGAGTGTTTTTCCCATAGCTGTTGTTCCTTAATTGATATTATATGATTTAAATTAATATATAAAAAGTAATTTATTTGATAATTGACACTGGATGAAGAATTAATAGGGCAAGTCACGAATTGGGCGTCCTTTATAAAAAAACCTTGGCTTATAACCATGCCTATGCACAAGTGTTCGTTTATTCAATAGTTGTAATAATATGACGTCATGACATTGACGTAGTAGATTGTCAATGAAAAGGTCATGTTTTGTAATTCGTCCAAATTTTTATACTTTGTCGTTAAATTTAAATAATTTTTAACGCAACTTGCCAGTATCGAAAAATCAGTTAGAGTGATAGGTAAGTGTGTGTTTTGTGAATAGAAGCTTTTAGTATATCGTTCTTCAGTTAGTTATAAACGTTGTTTTAAATTAAACCAGTAAAAAGGAGTAAAACTAGACATATTTATTTATTGATTTTGTTTAAACTACCTTTCAGCCAAGTGTCAGACAATCTTCAAGTTTCATCATTAACATGCTTCTTCTATGGACCAAAGTAAAGATATATTTGGATTAAATTCTAAATGCAGCATTGATTTTCATGAAGTTTTGCGATTTCCCAACGAAAAGAGAGTGGTAGCTCGACGTCGTTGGGCTATTTTGGCTAAAGCCCTTAAGGTATATCGATAGAATTACACATTTTTTTTTCTTGAACTAGTCTCGTTGCATGTTAATTTTTTAAAAGCTTTGCTTGCAATATTTGCCATTTTTCTACAATTTTCGCGCACTTGGAAACATTTTGATTATACTCAATACTTTTTTATATTCAACAAAAATTACAGTTACATGCATTTAGGTACTAATAAAATATATATATCTCTGCTTATAGTTTGTAGGTACTTATATTTTTTAATTAAAAAAATGAAACTTATATTCAGGTTATAGTTTCTAAATAATAATATATATTTTTCTCATTATTATATATAATAGAAGAATCTTATTAAAACATATTTGGGAAAAACAATAGGATAGGTGTGCTACTAAATTATTAATATTAGAAAAATACATTGATTGATTAAATGTTCAAAATTGGGTCTCTCGCGCTTATATAGTAACTTCAACGAAGCAGGACCGGACTTTCTCTCGAATTATTCCCTTGCAAATAAATCCAAATGCGTTAAATTGAGAGATCTTGCTAAAAAAACTGTTGGGAATATGCACCATCATGGAAAAGCAAATCTGAGTACCTATACTATAATTTTATTTAAAAAAAAGTACTGTTAAATGTTCCGTCGTTCCCATGACTATATAATTTATTTTCTGGTGTTTATTTAAAATTCAAGGTCTTTGGCTTTTTGTTCTGTTTTTGAAATTGCTTTTTGTAGTTCTATTTTTGTTTTTTTTTTTGAATTATTGTTGTGAATATATTTTCTGTTGTATATTTTTTTTCATCTTATTCCAGATTTATTTTTTAACTCCTTAAAAATCTTGGAATTAATAATAATTATTATTATTATTAGGGCCATGATTTTTGCCTTTAAGGTAAATTCCAGTCGTGCGTCTGAGCTGAACAGACACAATTTTTTTTCTTGTGTGTTAGCAAAGAATTTTTTGTAATTTTTTCGACACCTTCAATTTTAGAATACAGGCGTATCTAGTCTATTTTTAATAACAAGCGAAGAAAATTTATGAGTATAGTTATTGAAAAGTTGATAGCCTAAAATAAAAGCTAGTGCTTCGAGGAAATTATTCTTTTTGCGATATTGAATTTTATGATAATTATAATTTAGAAATTATTTTTAAAACAAAAATACTTAAAACAAATACCGGGTGTTTGAATAAACGGCTTTATCTCATGTTTTCACTAACTTTTGCAGAATTTTCAGTCTCTTATTCAGCAAACAATTTTTAACTATTGCTATGATTGTGTAATATTAACTCTAATATGTACGTTTAATGATTAGTTCATATATCAGAGACCCAGGAAAACAACCTTAATAATAATTAAACCTTAAAAAATCATCACAACATTTATTAATTAATAAATTTATTTCCTTTATACTTTTATTTGAAAAACGAAAAGGTACCTCTACATTCTCAATGGTTTTGTTTAAATTGATATTCAACATAATAAGGATACGATACTGTAAACAATAAATCAATGAAATAAAAGTGAAGTGGAGATAGTTAATTGCTATAAATATCTATCCAGACATTCGCTTGCTAAGCGGACACTTCAGATACAGGAATACACATCATTATAAATTATTATTTTTATTATTGTATTTGTTTAGATGATCAATGCGATTTTAACACTCAACAATTTTATGTTCAATTAAAAATTGTTAATAAACAATCATAAAAATGGAGCTAGGATCCCAAAAATCCCAATCATACAGTTAAAAAATGTTTGAGAACCTCCAGAGTTTCCATTTCGTACTATTTTCATTTATTATTATTATTATAAAACCACAGAATAACCTACTCACATAGAAATGACACTCTTGACATTTCCATAAGAAATACATTGTGGCAGAGTTGTCTCTGATTGTGGCTTGTGATAATGACACTGATGGCAGTATGAAAAAATAGACGGTGCTATGACGTACTAAACCCCTAACATTATCTGTCTCACACAGAACCACAGGTACACGGATTTACTATGATAGAACTTATATGGTTGGCTGCTTAATGTCGATAGAACCAATGAGAGCTGCCTTTACAAATGGCGCGTAAATTTGTATGTTTGAAATGAAAATTATGTAATTTATTGTATTATTCATATTGTAAAACAAATAAAAATATTTAATTACTTCATATAGTAGTTTTTAGGTATGGAGATTATGATTACACTGTTTGTTATTGAAAATTAGTTTTTTTCCAATCACAAGATTCGCATTCACTTATGCAAAATCTATACGTGTGGAAAGTAGAGTGGGTTGTATACTTTGCGCATATCAACACCTAACATTGGAGGACAAAAGTGTCGCTTTTTTGTGAGTGGGTTGTTCTGTAATAATACGAAACTCGTGGACAAGATACAGATTGCGTAAATTACATCGGAACCCTGGCCTCGGATTACACAAGTACGACAAGGATATATGAAAGAGAGAGAAAGAATAATTGTGCGCGGTCATCACTTTGTTTCATCTTAGGGGTGTATACTTATTTCCCGAGACTGGCCGAATATGGTCCTTTACAGAGAGAATTCACTAGTTGGTGGTATTCAGTATGCTCCCAACATGGAAGGAGTGAGGGTGTTAAAGAAATAAAAAAATACAATCGTTATTACGTAACCTGTACATCTTAAAATTCATTTTTGTCAACATTATCATTTCAGACCAAGTTGACAATTTCTAACTACAATAGGATATTATTGTAGCCATTGTAACTTGAAAATAAAACAGCATTTCTTGAGAGAACCATAATTAATAAACTAAAAATCCCTTCCATTAATAAATTAAATTGAAAAAATAAAATAAGTAGGTATTCTAAACATAAAATATAAACTTCCTGAAAAAATAAAAATAAAAATCCATTCTAAAGGTAAACATAATTTTAATGAATTAAGTGCTCAAATAAACCACCTTCCTGTGCCAGACAATAACCAAATCTGTGATAAAGATTTGATCTCATATCTCTAAGATTATTTGGCGTAATGCTGGCACAAACGTGCTGTATTTTCACCCTCGAAAAAAAGTCAACGATAACGAGACAAAAATATCATTTGTACAAATTAATCTGCGCTTCTGGCAACAGCGGTTAAAATAGGGGGGCAATGAGCATTCGGGAAAAAAGTATACACCCCTAAGGTGAAACAAAGTACACGCCTTTATGACCGCGCATAATTATTCTTTCTCTCTCTTTCAGCTGTTTTTCTGTCGTACTTGTGTAATCCGGACGGTTCGGATGCAATTTACGCAATCTGTATGTAAACAATCGTGACTTTTACTGTATATAAGATTCCGATTTGTCTATTTGTTTGTTGTTGCTTAAAAAAAGCTTCAATATTTTGACCTTTAGGTATTATTTTTTTGTTCACTTAGAGCCCCACGGAAAGTCAGCCTTCCAGTCCAACTGACGAATGTTCTGTACGACGAATTTCGTCGTTCATGCTATTGAAAACAAAGGAACTAACCTCATTGCCTCTAGTAACTAAAGAATATCAAAACATTGACCAAATTAAAAGATATACATGGTATAAATATTCTATATGCGTAAATAATACAGAATTTTTCGTAGATGTAGGTCATAGAAACCGCACTTTTTCCGCCGAGGACTTGATGGGATTCAATAACACCGGTAACGTTTGTATATGGCCGTCCGAAGAGACGTTAAGCTACTTTGTTTGCTCAAATTTAGAAATATTTAGAGATAAAAACGTGATAGAGTTAGGAGGGGGTATGTCTTGTTTAGCGGGACTGTTCGCTGCCAAATATGGTCGAGCTAAAAGTGTTCTAGTAACCGACGGAAACAAGGTTTCAGTAGATAACGTTAGAGTTACACTCAAATGCAATGCTTTCGGAAGCGAAGTCACTTGCGGTATTCTCGAATGGTCTTCATGCAAACTAACCGATCAATACGACGTCGTACTGTGTGCAGATTGTTTATTTTTTGATGATGCCAGAAACGATTTAATTAATTGCCTTTGGTGCTGTTTGGGCAGTAAAGGTACTGCTTATATAATGGCCCCGCAAAGAGGTACTACCTTAGATATGTTCATCAAACAAAGCGAACAGAAGGGATTCAATTGCAAAATGATTTTTCGATATAACGACGTTGTTTGGGATAAACGTTTATCACTTTTAGATAATTGTGATTTTGATGATAATATTCATTATCCGATACTTATAGAAGTGACCAAATAATAAGTGTCCTTAGTATTTTGCATATTATATATTTATACTTTATCAAGATCATCTACTTTATATAGACGACCATATTCCTTATATACGTGTTACGCCCAAACATCGAAAACGCTGATTTGTGACACGGTGCGTTGTCTTGATGAAACAAAATGCTTTTTATTTGCCATAAGCGGACGTTACTTTGCAACTTCTGCCTTCAAACACTCCAATAACGCTATTCAAGGTGGGTTCGATTTGCACACTCTTTTCACGTCGTAAATGAAACCCTAAATCGTCCACGCCGATCCTCGCTCTGCGCATGTTAATATAGTGTAAATAAAAATTCTCGTCTGTGGCCCGTACAGCTGGTGCCGACCCCGGGCGCCATCGAGTATCTCCGGTGGCGCTCGGCTTTCATGCGTCCATAAAGCTTTTAACCTCCTATACGATATCATTGATGTGTGCAGAGATTAGCTCAGCGTAAGCGTGCTGGGCTCCTAACACAGAGGTACCAGGTTCGAGTCGTGCCCGAGTCGAGATATTTTTATTTTTTGTTTTTTTCAAAAATTGACTAAAAATACGAAGAAGGTTTGGTAGGGGTAGGTTTGGTTGGGTTATTATTGAAAATTATTATAATTCATTCTACAAAAATTGACTAGAAATACGAAGGTGGTTTGGTAGGGGTAGGTTTAGTTGGGTTATTATTGAAAATTATTATAATTTTCGATTCGGATTAGGGTAGGGTAGGGTGGTTTAGGTTAGGAATATATTTAAAAAAGTGTATGGAAAGCGAGGTGATGTTCTTTTCAGAGAGCGACACGGGGTGTTAGAACCGTGCGCGCGAATTTTAAAACCATGCTTTAAACGTAGGCATGCGCAGAGCGAGGATCGGCGTGGACGATTTAGGGTCTCGTCTCCGTAAGCTCTTTCCGCACTCTCGTCTGCTGCCCGTGTAGGTGGTTTGGACTTCGGGCGCCATCGAGTATCTCCGGTGGCGCTCGGCTTTCATGCGAAGCGCGCACGGTTCTAAAGCTTTTAACCTTCTATACGATATCATTAATGTGTGCAGAGATTAGCCCAGCGTAAGCGTGCTGGGCTCTTAACACAGAGGTACCAGGTTCGAGGCGTGTCCGAGTCAAGATATTTTTATTTTCTTATCGTTTTTTTCAAAAATTGACTAAAAATACGAAGAATTTTTCGATTCGGATTAGGGTAGGGGGTAAGGTAGGGTGGTTTTGGTTGGGTTATTATTGAAAATTATTATAATAATCTGTCAATTACACAATTCAATTTTTCGATTCGGATTAGGGTAGGGGGTAAGGTAGGGTGGTTTTGGTTGGGTTATTATTGAAAATTATTATAATAATCTGTCAATTACACAATTCAATTTTTCGATTCGGATTAGGGTAGGGGGTAAGGTAGGGTGGTTTAGTTAAAAAAGTGTATGGAAAGCGAGGAGATGTTCTTTTCATAGAGAGCGACACGGGGTGTTTGAACCGTGCGCGCCCCGAATGAAAGCCGAGCGCCGGAGATACTCGATCGGCACCACGTATACGGGCCACAGACGAGAGTGCTCTTTTCGCTCCAAAACCGTTCGAGATGCCCCTTTGGAGCGAAAAGTGCGGCGCACCCCGCGTTCGTTTTTGTGATTTCAGAGTGAACGGAGTTCACTCCTACAGCCCTACCTAAGGTGGGTTCGATTTGCACACTCTTTTCACTCCGTAAGCACGTTTCGCTCCAAACCCGTTCGACTTCGACTTCGCTCAATAACATGACTTCACTCGAAGGCAGTCAGAAACACACTGACAAGTGACTAGCATAGACAAGAAAGACCGGTTTATGCTTTCTAAATCATCCTAGAACTCTTCGAGGCTGTTTGAGCATGTTATCTGTGGTTTGAGCATTGTCCATGAAGCGTCGTGGTCAACAAGAACGGACATCAGAACGAAAAATTATGTCATGGTCGTTCGGCATCGTTCACAACGCGTTTATATCGCTCAATGAGCTTCTTCGATGTTTGGCCGTAACATATGGACACTATGGATAATGTGGTACATTTTTTTAAACGGTTATAAATTCTTTACAGTAGCCAGAGTACAGTGAGTCTCTCGTTTTCGAGATCCAAATCATACGTCTCGAATTTGGGACAAACTGTAGAAAATCTAGCCAAATATGGTTGAAACAACAACACGCTGTTTTCATGAATGTTAATTTTTATTAGAATTATAACGATTCATACTTATTTGGAAAGTGAAAGAAAATTACAGGGTTTTCCATTTAAAAATCAGTCTTAATGTTGAACTGAAAATAAACGGGCCCTGTAGAAGTAAAAACTATTGATGGATCAAAACTTTTTCAGACATTTTTTGTTTCTATCTTTGTCTAGAATGTATAAGCGTTTAAAACGTTTCATATTATCTTCGGATACCCTTTATTATATCTAGTCTGATATTTACCTTATCTGTGATAATTAATACCAATTTCCTCTGAATATTAATATTTGTTAGATGTCTATACGTTTATTTATTAAATTGTCAATATATATTATATAAAAAGAAATTTATATTATCCGCCATAAGAGCAACTAGATTATAGTCTGTCGTCTTGGCTTTTGCCGAAATCATAAAATTAAAATGGGCCAATAATTGCAATAAATCTTATAGTCAAACAGCTGATGTAGAAGGGATTGCCAGTGGCGTACTATTTATATATTAATAAATATCATTTTGTAACAAATATTCTTCAATTTCAGTCTTTCTACTTGATGAGTTTGGTGCTTTTTGTAGTGGTAGCTTGCGTTATCCATTACAATTACACTGTGGTCAGGAATATTTTTCATAAGATGATTTTGAAACCAGTTTTCAAAAAGTTCTGCAGTTTATCTTCATGATAATCCAAGCTTGTATCCTTAATATTCTTTGCAGACAATTTGGAACAAATCCGTTTTCTAATCCAGCTTGAATAATAGTTATGCGCTTTCCTTCGTTTGAAGAAGAGGGACAGTTACCTAAGTTGAGGCCTGCAGATATCCTAAAATTCCTCCGGGAAATAGGACTAAAGGAGCTACTAGTATCTGAGACTCTCCTCAGAAACTAAGTAGAAGTAAGGGGGCACAATAGATCTTTTAGGTCTCAGTGAATGTTACCCCAAAATACATACATACATACATACATACATACATACATACATACATACATACATACATACATTCCTTCGTTTGAAGGTGCCTTAATATTACAGTTTTTACTGGAATCAAACCCATCCTTTGGATACTGTATCGTGTGTATCAAACCATGTTTCGTCCAAGTAGATTATAGATCTGTTTTCGGATCGGTACTTCTTAATATCCTGAAGAAAAATTGAATCTCCAAGTGCGCAATCTTTGCGATTCCACTACCACTTGTTTTTTTTTGTCAATTTTACTATATGTGAATCCCATTTTACCAATAACTTCTAGCTTCCTTTTTAGATTGTCCAAAGTAGGAACAATCTGGCTTTCATTGAGGGAATATATTTTTCTTCTTATTAAATCCTGTTGGCCATTGTCCAGATGATGAGATTGAAAACCACTACGTTTTTTATAGAGGATAATAAAAAAGAAGAGCAAACATTTTTTTGCAACGTCATCGTCTTTTTGTCGTCAATAAACCGTTGTTAACTAGTAAACCACAATTTTGTTTTTAACTAGTTGCTCTTATTATGAAGAAGCTGAGAGAATTGCATTTGCACTAACCATTTATTATCATTTTTGGTACATATTCTGTATGTATGTGATTCAAAACAATTATCTAACTTTCATCAACGACATATTTTTTTCTCATTCTCTCAGCTTTTCATTTTTATGGTGCCCAGTTACACCATAGATATTTGAAGTGTACCTGGATATTAAAAAGTTTTGTAGATTTGTAGATATTTTATTTTTTGGATGAATTAAATGAATTGTATGTCCCTATCCAGTATTAACAGCTGGTAAACTGTAGCTAATTTATTAACAATTGTTTCATTAATGTTTTTGAAATTTAGATGTAGATAATGAATTGTACTTTTCAATTCCCAAACAGAGCTGTGCTAAATATTAATTTGTATTATGCAACACATATTTCTTCTATCAATATAAATCGATTGTCTTCTTCACAAGAACAACTACAAGACATACGTAATAGTTTCTTTAAATTTGCCGTAGTAATCGTAAAAAGAGACAACGATATAATTGACGTAACGTGTCATAACTGATCGTACTAAAAGTTGAGTTTGACACTACCGCATTTGAGGTTATGCGGGTTTAGCTTATTGTCTTGTTTTTGTCGAATTTTTGGATTGAAAGTGTATTTATTGTTAAAATCAGTTCTTGTAAGAACTTTTATTCACATACACAATTGAATTCAAAAGTTAACGAATCGTTTATAAAATAAGGACACAAACAATTTTCTCACTGTATATGTTTGGTTATACTAAAAGTTATTCTTATAACAAATTCATTTTATGTTTTAACGTAAATTTTACGTAGATTATAAAACGAAGGTAATAAATCTCGAGCGTGGGTTTTATTTTTAACACAATACTTAATTACATTGCTTTGTTATGTTCGAATTGTTATTATTAATTGAACATTTCTTATGTTAGACTGCCAAAGAAAATAAATAGGTGAGTTAATCGAATTATATAAGTTGTAGAGTAATGCACATATGCGTATCTTCAAAGAGTATGACATGTACCGGGTGGGCAAAAAATAAGAATTTTTGGGAAAAAACTTTATCAAAATCTACCTCGAGTAAAACCAGGTCTGGGACTCTGCACACTATAGAATTTTACCGATCGTTTTCTACAGTATTATTACTTTTATTATTCCAGTAGACAGCAGTCGAAAGTCTCACTCTGTATACAATCTGCATACTGCCGACAAGTCTTTTATTTCTGACTTATTATTACCTATGAAACATATTGAAGTTCTTATTAAAAAATCGTCGACAAAAGACGTGTGAATAGATTCGTTATTAGAATTCTATAGTGTACAGAGTCCCAGTACTGGAGATTTCTAGACTTGTAAGCCAGCCGCTAGAGGACGCAATTGAATTTAAAAAATTTAAACACTAATTTTACAAAATTGACTGTAGTAAATTTAGCTCGTAAAAGTTATTTGGAACCTATTTACTTATGGCCTTTGTCCAATAAAACGGCCATTATATATATGAAATATTTTTAATTTTGCTCCTTTATGTATTCTACGTCGACCAAGAACTTGGCTCACCACTTCACTTACATCCTTTTGTCATTTATGAAGTCGGATCCATATAGAGTACAAATTTGTTTTATTTATCTTTTATCTAGCTATTCCTACCAATTTCTTCCTGAATCTATATCTCTTCCGTTCATTCACATTTTGTTACCATTTTTCTCATATTATTATTATTATGTACAAAACAGTTGGGTTGCCTATCTTTCAGTTTATTAAATATTAGTGTTCTTATGTAATATATGGTCATTTTTTAAGGACCTTTTCTCGCAAACACTCTTGTTTCATATGCACAAAGTATTTTCCTTACTGTATACCTACTTTAGCTTTTAATTCCATGAAATTTAGTTTATGTTCAGTATTCTAGGTTATGTTTGTAATGTCACTTAATAGCTGCAAATTTATTTATAAACTGTAAATTTATTTAAATTCTCACTTTAAACTGTAAATTCTATAATAACTATTTGCATATATTTAAATTTGTGTAAAAAACTGCCAAAAAATTTCCTTTAAAAGGGAAACTGTACAAATGAGTTAAAAATTGCTCAAATACTTAATTGTTTTTGTTGAAACTGGCACCGCTCTGTTTTCTAGCATAAGTTTTTCTCTAAAAACATATCAAAAAAATGTAAACGTATTAATAAAAGTCACATCACATGTTTTTGACATATTCTCGAAAGTATTTTTATCCCCAAAGTTTTTACCAATGATACAAGGTATTAGGTACTCGTTAACCCTATATGTAAAGGAAAAGATCGTAGATATATTAAATTTTCTATAAACAAGTTTCGTTTTATTTTTTACATACCTTGCCTCTAATACACAACACCAAATAGTCTTGAGAAACGTGAACTCACAACAGCCAACGAACAAAATACTGATTTATTTTAAGGTTATGATAAGTGACGCTACCTTTTAAAACAAATGAATAAAAATTTTATATCAATGTTTTATTTAAATTATTTGATCCTATAGACTAATGAATATTTTGAATCTCAAGGAAAGACATGTAAAATTAATAGATAGTCTTTCACGGCTCTTCGGTTGCTCCACAAATTTTTTTCATAAATTAAGTTTTTTGATAGCAGCAGATGTGTATCGAATTAAAAACAAATGGTTTGTTTTTTAAGGCCGCACATATTTGTATTTTTACTTTTCTAAAAATATAAAATTAAAACCACACCTTTTCGAAGTGCCGTTCCAATTTACATACAGGATTAAACCAGTTTATAGATATTAGACAAAAAATTCAAAAAAATACTGTGTAGTAAAATAGCTTGAAAATATTTGTTAGTCCGGATCTATATATTATATAAATGTCAAATGACTGAGAGCATTATTTATTAGCATCGTCACCTTTTAAATTAATTGTTATAACCAAAGAGCATTGACCAAAGGTTTAGATAAATCCAAACAATAGAATTCTATTGGCGTCGCTAATTTTAAATTAATTTCGTGCCAAACTGAGATATTTTTATAACGTTTTAATGTTGAAGTAAAATGACGATATTTCAGTAGTTAAAAGTTTTGCAAATTAACTGAATTAATTAATTTACTATAATATACGTCAGACAATTAGTTTGAATTATACAGGAAGTCCCATCAAATTTGACTCTAATATTTCAAAAACTGTTCACGTAACAAGTATGAAATTTGGCAATTTCAAATTGATGCTTATATTTGTTAGTCATGGTTTCAGGACAGGTATTAGATGCAAGTATATTTTGAATATGAACCTATTATACAGGGTGATTGATTAGTGTGATAAAGTTCAGTGCCTCCTTTGTCCTTTGAGATATCAATTTTAAAATTTGAGGGTTTATAACCATCATCAGTCTCCACATTTTAAAATTATTTACAATCTTACAGGGTGTTCCAGAATACTGTGCCATATCAAAGTTACATTTTTTTTAAATGAAACACCCTATATTTGGAATCAGCTTGACCTCCCCATTACAATAATATAGGGTTATGATGTGTTCTACTGGGTATTTAAAAAGTTATAACCAATTTTCCAGAAAAATCCTAACAAGTTCAATACCCTGTACAATGTAAGAGAAATTCAAGATTAAAAATCTGTTGCGGCCAAAGCATTTGAATAGTAGTAAAAATCCTGGAAAATTATTTATTTCGTTAATATTCATTGAATCTGATACAGGGTGAATCAAAATAAGAATACATTATTTTCTCGGTTTTTTCAAATGGATCACCCTGTATTTTATGTGAGAATCTAAAAGTACTACCAACATATACCTTTTTTTATATAGCATTCCCTATACCTAAAATTATTAGTTCTTTTGATTTTTCTATGCAAAACATTGGAAATATCATAATTGGTTATAACTTTTTAAATGCCCTGTAGAAAGTAGTTGAAAAGAAGACAGTGTTTTTTAATAAATATTTATTTGGTTACAAAAAGAGTAAAAATAATATAACAAACTTAATACTGGACAAGCCAATACGTTTATTTATTCTGACCAGGTTTTTAAAATATATTAATCACATATTGCTAATTTAAGTCATTTTTTCAGTAACTTTTTTATAGTTTTACGGTAAAAATTATTTTAGCAATAATTGATTAATATAATACACAATATTTACTACATTGCACACTCTCTAAAATGAGATGTTATAATAGCAATTGTGAGGTGGTACTATTTAAAATAATATTATGTTTTTTCTGCATGTGCATATTCAATTTGGTTTTCATACTGTAACTTTTGTCACAAACTGTACAATAATGTCTAACAGGCGTACCGGTGTGTTTCTCCGTTATATGTCTCGTTAAGGTAGTTTTATTTAAATAGGCTACTCCACATGTGCTGCAAACGAAATCTTTCGTTCTATTAAAAGTGTGTTTACGGGAATAATGTTTGTCTAACCACGATTTAACTTTAAATGTCAAATCACACTCTGGACACGGGAACTTTCTTTCGTTAGTATGTTTTAATTTAATATGAGTTTTAAGTGTACTTTTGGCATTAAAACCTTGACCACAAGTGTCGCACATGAATCCTCTGAAGTTTATGTGAATGTTTCTATGCACAGATAGTCCATTTCTATATTTAAACTTTTTACCACAAATTTCACATGGATACCGTTTTTCTGATGTGTGTACTAAGAGATGGTCTCTGAGATAAGAGTTCTTTACAAAAGCTGCTCCACAATGTTCGCATATATGGTTCTTGTGTGTATTATAATGTTCTTTTAAATCCTCTGCTGTTTCTGAACATTCTCTACAAACTTGGCATTGGAAATTCTCTTGCAGTCTGATGTTCTTTTTGGAGTAGTTTTTTCTAGCAAAATTTACAGGATCTCCAGTAATTGGAGGTATTTTAATGGTAATTTGTGTACTATACTTTTCGTACATGTGATTTTCAATGTAAATATTGTGCTTTTGAACCATATGTGAGCAAAAGCCAACTTTAAAAAGAAACGAATCACCACACTCATTACAGGTATATTTTACAGAAGAAATTTCTTCATTACCCAATTCATCAAATACTCTAGACTTTGTTTTTTCTTCAAATTTTGGAGAACTTTCTCTAAAATCTGGGAATTTTGATAAACTATTTTCATTATCATTTTCGGGCCAATCTGGTGAATGTCTTGAATTTTGATTATCATCATGATCACTGTTTTCTTTGTAGGATACTGCTTCACACTCGACATAATTTTCATAATCTTTTTCATCTAAAAAGAATACTTCTTCCTTCTTGTTAATATCACTAAATAGTGTTTGTCTTCCTTTATATCTCTTTACCAAGTTGTAAAAACTTAAAATTGTACTTGTACATTCTTGACAAACATTTGTTGATGGTAGATCTTTATCCTCTATCTGCAAAAAGTAAAAAGTTATCGACTATTAGATCTAAAAAATAATTATATACAGGTTTTAAGGATATTGTGGAATTGTATCTTATATTTAATGAAAAAGTATACCTTTAATGTTGAAATAGAATTTATCAAATCTGACAAGCTCAAACCATCGTATAAAGGTTGGAAAAATGGATTCATTGATAAGGCTTCGCCTTTTTGAAGACATGTTATACATGCTATAGACATATTTTGAACCAGTGCTAATTTAAATTTTTTCTTAAAAACAAATATAAATTTTAACCTATATAATTCTAAAATGTCAAAACTTTTGACATTCTTAATTCTATTTCTTTCTTCTTTTCGTAGTCTACTTCACAATTAACTTCAACACCTATGTGTATGTTTAGTTGCCTACCATAGTAGATCCAAATTATTATATCATTTGCAGCATTCTGAATGATATTAAAACTGATATTGTTATTTCCTACTCTTAAGCTTCTAATTACGACTAATTGAGTATTAGAGTTGTATTCAAATACAAAAATATTGGGCGTCACCAACTTAAGCAGAGCTTTTTCCTTGCATACATCTTGCATCTCTCATCATATCGTATATAAATATATAATCTCCTCTTTGTCTGATAAAAATATCAGAACACACATAAAAAGAAATGTCTACTAAGCACTAATCCTCAATGTGGTGCAATAAGATTTTAAAAACTTATTGACTGAATTTCAAAACGCAAATTTACAATTATAGATAATACAAAATGATAAATTTGTTATTAACATTATTATGTTTTCAACTTTACTCTATAAAGTTTACATACAAAACTGTGTATATACTAGCAGTAGACACTTCTAAAAATACAAAAAAAAACCGTTGCCTATTGGGTTGAGCTGTTGAGTGAAAGAAACAAGACACAAAACAGGAGATTCTACCGTATGTCAAAGTGTGAATGTGAGTGATTAGACTGTTTAGTAATTTAACTTAATTCTTGGTATACATTAATTAAACATCCCAGTTTTAATGGTAAGCTATGTTTTAATTTAACGTAATTTAGTATACTTGTGTATCGTCTTTTGGACATGTAAGTAACTCACTTTTCTTTTCAGATTAACCATTCTTACCCGATTGTGCCACTTGTTGCAAGTTACTAACAAATTAGATACTTCCTGTGTAGACTAGTTAAATTAAGATGTAAACACAAAAGACTTGTTTACTTCAAAATAATGTATAGACCTCCTCACAATAATAATATAGTCAAATCAATTAGAAAGAAGTTTGAAAATAGCGAAAATAGTAAATCTCCGGAAAGAAAAAATGGAAAGATTTGGGAAAGGGGTAACGTGAATTCAAATAAAAATAGTGCAAGCAAGTTAGAGAATGGAGAAACTAGACTACAGGTAATATTTTCATTATAGAAAAGAATGTAGACTACTCAGTTATTATTATTATTGGTTTAACAATCAGAAATAATATGTGATTGCTGATGTGTTCTGAGGTGACTACATTTTTTTTCATGGAATTACCTGAGTTATGATTTTATCTTCTAGTTTGGTAAAAGAGGAGAAGTTGCTGAAAAACAACAACTGCAACGGCAATTGAGTGACCCTGCCAAGAGAAATATTAAAAGAACTCCTGCTTTTCGGGTAGATAAAAGTACAGAACATACCAGTACTTTCCAAAGAAATAACAATCAAAGTACCTTATACGAAAGTAAAGTTAAACAATTTAGTGCCGTTAAGAATAACTGTGATAATAACAGCAATGTTTTGACAAAAAAGAGTGAAATTAAGCATTTGTTGAATACTGAATTGACAAAAGTACCTATCAGTGTTAAAAAACCTGTACTAACAAAATCTCAAAGTTCCATTGATTTTCAGTATGTAAGAAGTAAATTTAATAATGATATTACAAAGAATCTGTGTAATGGTTGCCATGACAGTACAAAAAATGAATCATTGGATTTATCATTGTTGTATACTGAACCTATACCTAAAGCATTAAGGAGAAACAATTCGAATTGTACAGATATTAGTAGTTTTCCTGAGGCTACCAAAAAATTAGATTCTATTTACAATGCAAGTACTTTAAAAATCGAGGACAAACTTTCAGATATTAAAAAAAGAGTTTCGTTAACCGACTCTTTAAAAGTAGCTCTAAGTAAACCTTTACCCAAAGGTCCTGCTCCTAAAAAACCACCTAGAACTTTTCAAGCACAAACTATACAAGAACTAAACGAATTATCTAAGAATTCATCATTTTTACATACCAAACAAATAGAAAAAAAACCACCTTCAAGAGCTTTGAAGAAAGCCGATCCAAAATATATGCTTATTAGACTAGAAGATGCTGTAAGAAATAATAAATTAAAAGGGCGAAGGCAATATCCAGATAAATCTTTAACGTCTGGAGAAGATAGTGACGATAGCATGATCGTTCATACTAACTCCAATAGAACTCTTCCAAGATTACCCAGTCATGAAGAAAATTCAAATAATTCAGCACTCAATTTTAATTGCTTAAAGCCTCTTAGATTTGCCATTACAAATTACGAGAAAATAAGAGAACCAAATTCTTGCTTTTTTGTTGGAAATCCTCACGAACCCGTTTACGCTGAACCTTATCATTACAGAAAGGATTCACTGGATTCAGCACTTTTAAAGAGAGAAGGGTCGTCTAGGAGTAAACAAAGTACAAGGAACAGTCTTTATTATATGGTAAGTACCCTCTTAATAATAGTAGACGTGTTTTATTTTAACAAAAAAATGCATTACTCAATGTTTTTGATACTTCAGGAAAAATAATTATGACTAATGTTATCACTACATCTGGTTTTTTTATAACAAAAAAAAATGTAATAGCATAAATAAGTAATTACGTTTAATATACTGTACAGTTATAAAAATTATTCATAATAACCATTCTCACAATTCCTATAGATAGTGGTTAGCATTGTTTTTACTATTTAGATTTTAATGATATGCATACTTAATAACTGGTAGTAAGAGTTAATTGAATTTCATTCAAATTAAATAATTACTGTGGCTCTATAAAGTTTCTACTAATTGCTAACTTTATTAAATGAGACATCCCTTATATGATATAATTTTTTTTTAATAAATAGATTATTTTATATGGCCGAGAAAGTTTTGTCATTTTATTGATTTTTTAGTTGATATATTCATTAAGCAAAATAGCAAGAGACAAGTTTCTCTCATTAAATAAATAACATTTTTAATTAATAGGCACTCTTTCGATATATTTATGAACTGGGGAAAACTTTGCAGAGCACACCCTCTAATGGTCAAGCTAGAATCTTGAAAATTATTTCCATATATTTCTAATGGTAACATTTAATAAGAAAATGTTCTTCTAAAAGTTATATAAAGTAGAGGTATCGTTTTATTGGTCTATGCATTTCTTTCTATCAATACAAAATGATATAACTGTAGATTATTACTTACGGTGACTATAAGATTGGTTACTATTATTTATATATCAGTATTACCAAAAATTTTTACTTTCGAATCAACAATAAGTCATCACTGAATCATTAAAATTTGAAATATTGTTGATTGTTTTTTCGGTTTTTTTATCAAATATGCACAATGATTTAACTCCTGAATTGTCCTTACTATACAGGGTGATTCAATGGGAAAGGAAAATACTCAAACGGTGAATATCGATCAAAGACTAATTTGTCAGGACTTCCTATCTTTCTTATTAACGAATCACCCAGTATATCTTCTGGATATTTGGTACATATGTTTTTGAACTTCATTTTTGTTACAGAGCACTCCTGTTTTGACGGCAGGTTCTAAATTTCTAAACAATTTGACAGAACCTTCGGAAAAACAGGTGAGATATTTTTTTTAATTGCAATAAATTGTTTATATTACAACTTAATTTCCGTTACATTGTCTAACGTGCGTGGAATCTTCAAAAATTTTTTTTTAAATTCAGATGTAAATAAGAGATATATAGGTAGACCTGAAATTTCTTGAAAACATTTTATCACTTCAATAAATAATACCGAAAATCTTAAATTAATTGTAATTAAACAAGTATGATCTATTCATAACATACACTGACCTCAAAAAAATTTGATATAGGTATTTTAAAAAGTGGCAATTTGAATACTCTTGATTTTTCAAATATTGATGTCACCTAGCCTGGAACTATGTTGGTATTGGTAGGAGTGATTTAATTTAGGAATTTCCTTGTACTTTATTTGTAAATATTATTGTTAGAAAATGAAGCCAGGGTATAATCCAGATAATAATCCAAATAACAGCAATAACGAAGAGAATCCCAATTCTCACTATCAATTTTGAGGTTAGCTGTCAAAAACCAGGGAAGCAACTTTGTAAAATACTACCAAAACTCTGTCGTTTTCAAGGTAATGGGCTAGTTGACCTCACAAAGGAGGGCCCAAAACAAATTTTTTTAAAATCAACTACATTTTTTCATAAAATACTACCAAATTCAGTTCAATTTTCGATTCTGACTTAATCATGATTGTATTTAACTGTTGTTCGCGGATTTCTCAATTTTTAATGGATTTTTAAAAGGCCACTAGTCAATTAACTCTAATAAAGTATAAATCTCTAATTGAACAATGTAAAAGTGTATTTCCTTCACGAATTTTTAAAGTTTTGGTTGATAAGCATTGTTAAACCGTTAACGATTAAATAAATTGAATTTGAAACACTAACAAGAATAAAAAGTGAATCCGGATAATTAAAATTTGCATAGTTCAACAAAAAAAAACATTTTTTTGTTTGATTGAGATAGAAACAGTGGAATAGAATATTTTAGATTCGATAGTTATATACAGGGTGTTGCAAATATTCTACATGGTTAATACAATAAATAATAAAAAATTAGTATTTGAAGTTTTTGTTTAGATTACATTCAATTGATTTTAGAAACTTTTTTGTTCCCGAAAATTTAAAGTAGGATAAAAACAATTAACCGGGATGTAGGTATATTATAAAAAATGATATTAGATTAGAGGTCATTATAATTAATAAGAAACAATACTCTTCCGTTACATACTTATCCATATCACTACCATGTTGATAGATAAACAAGTGAGTTTGGGATTTTCCATCTATCGTATAATATAAGACGACATATTTATTTGGAATAAACTCGATTCCCCATGGAAATACTTCCGGTATTATAGTAACGTTTTAGGGGAATCTTATTTTGGTAATTTCTTACATAATGAAATTATTTATTTGCAATTATATATGTCTTAAGTCACAATTTTTTATCTTTATCGTAAAAACATTGTGGTATTTATAGGAACGTGTCAACAAACTCATTGAGGCTTCGCGCGTAACCGAAAAAATAAAAACGGTATCTTTGGAAAATAATTGTTTAAATTCCAGGATTTAGAATAAAATTGACCGAAAATTTAATGGGACATATCCACCAATTATTATACACAGTTAGATATAGCATTTACCTAATTAAATCAAAATTAAATGATTTGAAAAACGATCAAAATAACTATTGTTTATCTCAGATTCATCAGGGCGACTGTCACATGACGGAACGTACCCTATTACCTTTTTAGTGCTATTTTATTCTCCTGCCTTTACGTTTTTTAAAACCTAACCCTACATTTAAGTTATGATAATAACTGTTTAGATTCCCAGAAGAAAAGTGCGTAAAAACGTGTTTGTATTTGATATTTTGTAAAAAGATTTTTTTAAATGTTAACAGTCAAGGTTAATACTGTGTATAAGAGGGAATTTACATTTGTGCAAGTGAGTATAACTAAATCAATTTCAAATAGTAGTTCTAGTTGTATGTTAGATCCCTTTCTCCTTCTATATAAATTCGCTGAACCATATAATGAATATGCATGTAGGAAATTTACATAATTATTGTTACGAGGGTGTATTAAAATGTAATAAGTTGATTTGTCTAACTTTTGTATTTTTATAGTTTTCTGTATTCAATTGTGGTATTAATAATTATTTGTATATTAATTCGATGAACTTAAATAAATGGACTACGAAAAGTTACTATACTTATAGAAACATGTTTTTGTGGTTACTTGTCAAATTCGCATGCACACTTTATGTTTTGAACGTTCGTAACGTTGGAAATCTCTCACTCAAGATGAGCATGCTTATTAGCCAGTGACTGACTTGTTTTTTACAAGCTCCACTATTAAAATTGATATTGTTGAATAAATATTTGTATTGATGAAGAAGTCAAACAAGAAAATATCTTCATTTTGAACAAAATACACTAATATAATAGAAAATAAAAAGTCAGAGATGACTATAATCTAAAATTATTAATTGTATCCGTTGAATTAGTCACTGAAATCATAAAATTTCACTTATTACTTTCTAATACAACCTCGTAATCATATGTTTCATCAATTTAACCGCTTGCATTTTTCCTTGGTAATTTTGTTATAAATAATATAGTGAGATCCGTGACACTTTACGTATAGAACATAATGGCGTATAGTTGCGAGTAAAATTAATTTGCACCGTTTCACAATTTGTCGGTAAGATGTTTCATTATTGCATGATCTCGACGCACTAGCGATTTCTGTACTTTTTTTTTCCAGATAAATAGCAGTTTTACCGATAACTGTATTAATGGATCTTTTTGAAACTTTTGTCAATTATGTATTCTTTCAGAAGCTCCATGCTTTGACCCATTATTTTCTTGTTTCAGTTGCCAGTACATATTTTGAATCATTTTTTGCGTAGATCGCGAAAATTTTTAACAATAATATATTCATGTTTTATACATATACATACAATAGTCAAACAACTTATTATATTCACTGTGACATTTTTTATTAATTATTACCAACAAATTAGTTTTAGTCAATAAAACAAAATCACAATCACAGCAACATCTAAGACCACAATGTCTCGTAAATAACAGAAATAAATTAAACCCACCCTGGGACGTTAACAGTCCATGTAGACAATCAATTCAAGTATATTTTTCATAGGCCAATCAGAAGCTACATTTCTCCAATGATAATCAATTGCTCGCTTGTGGGTAGGTCAAGACTAGAAATGATTTATGGCAAAATTGTTTTAATTGGTAATTTTTTTTTTTAAATGTCCTGGAGGGTCTTCTGATTATAAAAGTCTAATATAAACACTATTGGTTATAAAAAAAGGTTATATCATATTATTAAAATAATAGATGTATGTAACGCAGCTCATTATATTTATACAGGATGATTCATTTAGTAATATAAACCAAATTGGAACCGTGCTGGTATTAAAAAAAAATGGAACTAATTATTGAGCTCTTTTCTGATATACAGGATGGTAAAATTGGAAGAATTAAGGTTAAATTCATTATATTATAAACCTAATACTTAACTTATAAGAAATTGGTCAATTGGGAAGGTGATAGCGATTAGGACTTCTACGAGGGAGATCTGTAATATATACATTTGTAGATTTTCTTATTGAAAGTTATATACAGAGTGAAATTGCTTATATAAAACGAATTTTTCTCTATCGAACTTGTATATGGTGAGTTCCGTATAAAATAATTAGTAACTTTGCATTTTTATGAAGTTTGAGGAAAAAAAATGTTTTTGTACATATTTTTTTACACTGTATTTTACAATAGACCATTCCATGATTTTGACAGATCGGACATATTGTTCTGAAGGGCAACCGATCGGTGGGAGCTGAACCTTGAGTGTTTTGGCATGTGCTGGAAGTCATGATGACCAAAAGCGTGCAAGGGTAGAAGCATCGGGTTCGATCTGCGCTCAATTTGAAAACGATGTAGACTTCTTAAACCGAATTGTTACTATGGATGAGACTTGGGTACATTTCTACGATCCAGAAACGAAGCAACAATCGATGGAATGGCGACACTCTGGTTCTCCAAGACCTAAGAAGTTTCGTGTCCAAAAATCTGCTGGAAAAGTTCTTGCTTCAGTTTTTTGGGATTGCCATGGAGTAATCATGATTGATTTTTTGGATAAGGGTAGAACAATAACTGAAAATTACTATTCGACATTACTGACCACTCTACGGGAAAAAATTAAAGAGAAAAAACGCGGAAAGCTATCCAAAGGTGTTTTGTTTTTGCAGGACAACGTCCCCGCTCACAAATCTCATGTTGCCATGCAAAAAATTCGTGATTTAGGGTTTGAATTACTAGAACACCCCCCTTATTCACCAGATTTGCTTCCGTCCGACTATAATCTCTTTCCTCAACTGAAAAAAAGTTTTAAAGGTCGTAAATTTTCTTCCAACGAGGAGGTAATAAAAGCTGTAGAGGTCTGGTTTGCAGAGCAAGAAGAAACATTTTTTTTTTGAAAAGTCTAGAGACGTTGCAGGTTCGCTGTAATAAATGTATCCCATTAAAAGGAGAATATGTTGGGTAATAAAATATTTTGACATTGAAATTTTGTTTGGTTCTATAGAATTTTTTAATATTTCCTCGTAACAGAGGAGTTATGTGATTCTAGGTGTACAGAGAGTTCAATTCAATATTCACCTCTCTTGGAAATCGAAAATAACAACACTATAAAACAATAGCATTTTATATTATTTTAAAAACGTATTACTAATTAAAGGCTATCATCCGTTGCTTAGAATATGACATAAATATGCCCTCCTGAACAATATGGCCGACCTGTCAGTGAAGTAATTCTGAAATGGTCTATTGCTAGCGTTCAAGGTTAAATCTCACACAAATGTTTCTTACTAACCTACTGAAACATAATGTTAAACCCCAAGGTATTAGTAAACAAGTTCTGCATCGATTTTAGATTTCTTCACTTCCCGTTATAACTATGCATGTAATTAAAAATTTAACAGTATCTCATTACGGTGTTGGTAAGTGATTTTGCACTTGAGCTAATTAATATTAAAAGAGTTCTTTTTGTTGCAGGTTCCAATAATGAGTACATCTTCAATATTTTAGAAACTACGAAAATAAAAATATGTCAAAGTGCTTTCATTGATTAGTGTGATAAAGTTCAGTTCCTCCTTTGTTCTTTGAGATATCAATTTGAGAATTTTTGGGTTTATAGCAACCATCAGTCTCCACATTTTAAAATTATTTACAATCTTACAGGGTATTCGAGAATGCTGCGCCATATCAAAGTTACATTTTTTCAAATGAAACACCCTATAATTTATTGAATATTTGGAATAAGCTTGACCTCCCCATTACAATAATATAGGGTTGTGATGTATTCTACGGAGTATTTAAAAAGTTATAACAAATTTTCCATAAAAATCGTAACAAGTTCAATACCCTGTACATTGTAAGAGAAATTCAAGATTAAAAATCTGTTGCGGCCAAAGCATTTGAATAGTAGTAAAAATCCTGGAAAATTATTTATTTCTTTAATATTCATTGAATCTAATACAGGGTGAATCAAAATAAGAATACATTATTTTCTCGTTTTTTTCAAATGGATCACCCTGTATTTTGTGAGAGTATGGAAAAGTACTACCAACATACTTCATTTTTTATAAAGCATTCCCTATACTTAAAATTATTAGTTCTTGAGATATTTTGATTTTTCTATGCAAAACATTGATTATATGAAAAAAATATGGTCCTACTACATATTCACCAACAATACCTCCCCACACATTCAACGACCATCTAGTTTGACTGTGTGTCACTATGTGATATGGATTAGTCTATGAATAATAGTGAAATTTGTGCCTATTAACACAACCATTTTTATGAAACGTGGCTCCTTACACTTGTGAGTGGGTTTTCAGTAACTGCCAGCAAAACATTAATTTCATTTTCTTCTGTCACAGAAGTTTTTGTTTTGTAGGTTGCCGCCTTTCAGGAAAACGTTCATGGTATTCTCTTGCTGATAGTAAGGCGTTTTTATTGCATTGTCTCAATATCCAGATCATATCAATCATTTCATCACTAGGGAAATTCATTTTTGCCCTAGTTCAAATTCTTCCAAAAAATGTACCAAATCGCTAAATAAAAAAACACTAATGTACCTACTGCCATGTCATGTTATTGTCAAATATCAGTTTTTGACAAATCAATCACAACCAACTCGCTCAATTATTAAATAATTAGATATAAAATCAATGTTTTGCATAGAAAAATCAAAATATCTCAAGAACTAACAATTTAAGGTATAGAGAATGCTTTATACAAAAATAAGTAAGTTGGTAGTACTTTTCGATACTCTCATAAAATACAGGGTGATCCATTTGAAAAAACGAAGAAAATAATGTATTCATATTTTGATTCACCCTGTATCAGATTCAATAAAAATTAACGAAATAAATAATTTTCCAGAATTTTTACTTCTATTCGAACACTTTGGCCGCAACAGATTTTCATTCTTGAATTTCTCTTACAATGTACAGGGTATTGAACTTGTTACGATTTTTATGGAAAATTGGTTATAACTTTTTAAATACCCCGTAGAACGCATCACAACCCTATATTATTGTAATGGGGAGGTCAAGCCGATTCCAAATATGCAATAAAATATAGGGTGTTTCATTAAAAAACATGTAACTTTGATATGGCGCAGCATTCTGGAACGCCCTGTAAGATTGTAAATAATTTAAAAATGTGAAGACTGATGATGGCCATAGACTCTCAAATTTTCAAATTGATATCTCAAAGGAAAAAGGTGGCACTGAACTTTATCACACTAATTAATCACCCTGTATAGAAAAAGTGACCAACTGTGATTAAGGTTATCACTCATTATTATTTCCTCGGACTATTCCCACTGAGGAAAGTGTTGAAAGGAAGAAATTATAGAATTCAATTCTCCATTCCATTTTGAGGGAAATTGGAGTATCAGATTGTGACTATGTTTAATGGTATACAGCTACATGTAATGAGAAACTGAACATAGGGATTTAATGTGTTCTCTGATCTAAATAGTCTACCAACAAAAAATTTACTTCAATAAATATCCAGTATTTAGTTGGACAGTTGGATTCAGAGCTACTGTAAGAAACCCCGCCTCTTCTCCTTCCAATATTTGTTGGTTATGTGCGTATGTGCGATTTAGTATTCTTTTGATTTTTTTTGTCATAACGGCTTCCAAAATAAAAATTAATTTATAAATAAAACAAAATAACATTCTTTAAATTAAAACAATTTGAAAATAAATTCAGAAAAACGACTTAAAATGCTAAAACTAAAAAAATTAATGATTCGGTGTAATGTTTGCACAATACTAGACATTTTTCGCCCTTAATTCTATCAAATTTTGATCCCGTTCAAAATTGTGCCGATAAAGGAGGAGGCAGCCGGCTTATGGAGAAATGTCACCTACTAACTATTTTCCAACTTCAACACCCTGTATCTCTGGAACTAGTCATAGGATTGAGTTGGGCCCGTGGACACTATTGTTCAGAAATTTGTCAACTACAATATACTAACAATTCATGAAATTTCTCCATAAGCCGGCTGCCTCCTCCCTTCATTTTTTAAAAAACCCTATAAAAAAAAAGAGATCATTCAAAGACAAATCCGCTGATCTTGTGAGTGGCCTTCAAAATGCCACGATAAAATTTCAATTTTGTGTACATTCTGATTTCTCTACTAATTTATTTTATTTTGAATAGTTATGGGCTTGATCAGTACTCGGATATCGACTGCTGTTTACTGACCAAATGAACGATTATAATAATCATGTTTTCAATCTGTTGAAGCTTATATACAGTGTGACCCATTTTGTTTGGAAGCACCCCTATAAAATCCGCATTTTTCAACCGATTTTGATTTAGTCTTTTTTGTTAGATTTAGTATCAAAAACAGTATTTGAGTACAAATTTTCATACCATAATAGCTATTTTCAAGGACCTCTACGTTAATTTTTCTTTGCCAAAAAAGACGAAAGTATATTAGGCATTTTTTTTTCTCAAATATGACTACACCACTGGATTCAGAATCATCACAAATGTAAACTATCAAAATTTTATAATAAAAGTTTTATTAACAACAAAGTTATCACTACATGAATTTGGAAAAAGTTGTTTTTTAATTAATTTTTTACTAAGAATGTAGACACATTTCAAAAATGGCAACATGGTAAACAAAAAGTAGGACTCAAACATATTGCACTGTAAAAATTCGAAGCCGATACCTTAACCCGTTCTGGAGTTATAGCTTCTGAGAGTAATGTAAAATTGTGCTGATGTGACGAAAATACAAATTAACACCAAATAATACATTTTGATTATTAAACTACTTAATAATAATTTAATTCTACTTTTTTGTAGCCTCGACTAGACCTCCGTTAATTTCCACACATTTCTCGTATCTTTTGCGACTATGTCTTAGCGCTTTTTTATTTCATGTGGCGTTATTCCAGCACACGCCTGTCGTATTCTGTCACACAGTTCTGCTCTATTCCTTGGACGTGTCTTATACACTTTTTGTGTCAAAAGACCCCACAGATAAAAATCCAATATAGTTAAATCGGGCGATCTAGGAGGCCATTCGATTAACTCGCTACCGCGACCTATCCAACCATTTGGAAATTTTTCGTTAAGCCACTGCCTGACAATCCTAGAATAGTGTACAGAACAACCATCTAACTGAAATATCAAATTTCTTCTTTCTGCTAGTGGCAGTTCGTCAATCACTGCGGATAACTCACCTTCCAAGAATTCCATGAAGTTATTGGCATTCATGTTACCCTCAAAAAAGAATGGACCTATTATCCTGTCTTTTGAAATTTTGGCTTCGAATTTTTACAGTGCAATATGTTTGAGTCCTAGTTTTTGTTTACCATGTTGCCATTTTTAAAATGTGTCTACATTCTTAGTAAAAAATTAATTAAAAAACAACTTTTTCCAAATTCATGTAGTGATAACTTTGTTGTTAATAAAACTTTTTTTATAAAATTTTGATAGTTTACATTTGTGATGATTCTGAATCCAGTGGTGTAGTCATATTTAAGAAAAAAAATGCCTAATATACTTTCGTCTTTTTTGGCAAAGAAAAATTAACGTAGAGGGCCTTGAAAATAGCTATTATGGTATGAAAATTTGTGCTCAAATACTGTTTTTGATACTGAATCCAACAAAAAAGACTAAATCAAAATCGGTTGAAAAATGCGGATTTTATAGGGGTGCTTCCAAACAAAATGGGTCACACTGTATATAAGCATCTAAAATTTCGAAATAAAAAAAGAAAAAAGTTATTTAAGATAAATTGTAGACACTGTTCAAAACGGATATTTACTACAAACTATGATAAAAGGCAATAAAAAAAGTTGAACAAGAAGTTTGTTATAAATGTTTGCTGTTTTGTCGTTATTTTTATTTTCTACTTTTCTTAATATTTACCAAGTTTTGCTTACAAGCATCAGCATACGTATATATTTGACTATGATATAATTATATAATATATTATTTATTTAAGCGTTTTTAAATTTATTCGTATATAGGTTAAATCAAAATTAGGATTAGTGTACTCACTGTATTCTCAAAATGTTTAATTATCTTTAAGGCATTTTTATTTTACATTTTGCAAAATAAAGATTATGTTTGTTTTATTTTATATTTTACCTATTAAAAACAAGAATTGGTTATTTTTATCTAAATTATCTGAAAAAAATCGTGCACACTACGTTTTGATCATTTAGCCTGTAATTTGTGAAACGTTTCAATGTATAAATGATCGAAAATCGATTACTAATTAATAAAATTTTTATACAAAAAATCTGCAAATCAACTCTTCGGTCCATTTTGCCTAACCCTGTATGTTGAAATTAAAAAAATCTTATGGATAATTATAATTATTAAAATTTTAATAAAAAAAAGGCATAATAATTAAGCTACAAATCAGGTCGTTCGTTAATTTTGCCCAACCGTGTATACTGTAGTTATAGCAAAGTTTCACCACATTGGTCATTTATTCCCAAAGTGGTCTATATTGACCACCAGGGGTCGATGAAAGAAAAGCGTGGCATATGATATCGTATCGTGGTCCATGTGGACTAACAAATGAAGTAAATTTTTCATAGACCAATCGGAAGCTACATTACACCAATGAGAATCGATTGTTCGCTTGTGGGTAGGTCAAGACTAGAAATGATTTATGGCTTCTTTGCCGTATACTGTTATTTTATTGTGAAACAGTGCAAACTAATTTTACTCATAACTATACACAGCTCAAGGTCAACTGAAGAAATATTTGTTTTCATCCAGTTTACCATTTTAATTATTTCATTTTTGTGATTTTTTATGAACAATAATGAAAATATATAATAATTAATGATAATTTTTATCGCTAAAATGCAATTTATTCGAGAGATAAGAACTTGTACCTAAGTAATTGTAACGATTACCATTCTTTTTGTCTGTAGGTAAATGCAAATATTTCAATTATTATGAACTTACAAGGTCGAAATCGTTTTTCGAACAACTAGTACATAGTCTTATAGTATACAGTGCTATTCAAAAGTCCACTCCCCCCCTCGTATCTTTTGAAAGGCTACAGTTACATTAATAAAATTTGGAGAGTGAAAATAAAGTGTTGTAAACTTCTCTACGAATGGTAACAGGTGACGTAATATGAATAGATGACGTCACAGTGCCACTCTGGCCAATAATTTTAAATAGGACTTTATGGCAAGTGATATTTCGTTTGAAAGGCATTGACATTGGCTACATAGCCATATTAATTATGTTTGGGTTTAAACTAATTTTGACGGATAAATTAAATAAATACCAAAATTATTGAAATTGTGTTCGAAATGTGATCCGTGTACTTCCTGACAGTAATACATCCTATTAGTAAACTCTTGTCGTACTCGTTCGAATGTGTAAGCTGGAATTGCATTGCATTTTTCAATAATTCTTTCTTTCAAAACGCCAATGCTATCTGGTGCCGTATTATAAACCTTGGATTTCAAGTACCCCCATAGAAAAAAATCTAATGGTGTCAGATCTGGTGACCGAGATGGCCATTCTACAGGACCTCGCCGGCCGATCCATCTACCTCGATATTCTTCATCCAGGTAACGTCTTACTGCACCATAATAATGTGCAGGAGCACCATCTTGTTGAAATGTTATTTCCAGATGGCCTAATTCATCTGGATTATCTTCCAGAATTTCAAGAATTAACGGCTCAATTGCATTTTGTAACATCTCCAGATACACTTCACCGCTTAAATTTGAATTTAGGATAACAGGACCAACTATGTGGTTTCCCAAAATACCTGCCCAAACATTGACTTTTTCTGGAAATTGGGTATGTTGTTCACGAAAGGTGTGAGGATTTGTGTCACTCCAATACCTTACATTTTGTGTATTCACATTTCCATTGAGGCAAAAAGTACTTTCGTCACTAAAACAAATTGTTTTTGTGTAATGTAGGTTTTGACTAATTTTATTTGTCATACATTCACAGAATTCGAGTCTTCTGTCGGGGTCGTCATCCGAAAGGTGGTGCACCATTTTTAACTTGTATGGATGACATTTATTTTTAGCCAACACTCTCTGTACTGTACTTTTACTTACTTCACAGATAGACGCAACTTTAGTTGAAGAGGAAGTAGGGTTTACTATCATTTCAGCAACTATATCAATTTTTTTTATCATCACTAAATGTTGGTCGACCAGATTGTTTGGCATCTTGAACACTACCTGTTGCTTCAAACTTGTGAAGAAGCTCCCTCAAAATAACTTCTCGAGATAGGGCGATCTGGGTATCTCTCATTAAATAAACGTTTCGCTTCATGGAGATTCTTTCCAGATTCACCAATTATTATTAAGATAGCTGCTACTTTGTCGGCTTGAGTACGTTATATTTTGTCTATGTAAACTCTTAAACGTCTCGTTAAACAATAATAAAATTAAATATTTAAGTTATTTAGAAAAACTTTGCAAAGCAACAAATACTATTAAATTAAAAACGTCAATTTTTTTTGACAACTAACCAGTGGCGGACTGAAAAATCTTCAATATTTAAATGTGAAATAATAATTTTGGTATTTATTTAATTTATCCGTCAAAATTAGTTTAAACCCAAACAAAATTAATGTGGCTATGTAGCCAATGTCAATGCCTTTCAAACGAGATATCACTTGCCATAAGGTCCTATTTAAAATTATTGGCCAGAGTGGCACTGTATATATACTATCGCTAAAGAACTGGATGCGATTGAAAAACAAAAATTACTAAATATAAATGCCTATTCTACTCGTTTTGTATATTATGTTTAATAATATCAGTATTTGAGAATAATATATTCATATCTACTTAAATTTTATTTTTAATTTACCAAAGTAAATGTAGAATGAATCACTGAAATGTTGTTCAGCCCTAATTATATATATTCGCGAGGATATTCCAAATGGGACTTCCCAGTCGACTGTAACTAAAAATACCTTTAAACGCTTTTGAATAAGCACATTTTATACAAAAGAGATTCGCGATATCGGCCAGTCATAAAAATATCTTTTTCCTGTGTGCATGTGTGTGGTTAAGTTACAGGCATTCCCTGAAAATAGTGTCAGAATAAACAGACGTAGTTATTTTTAAATTCTTTTAATTCGCTGTTTTGTGTTATTTTGCTAATCGACCACTTGATAATAAGTGTGTGTTTGAGTGTTATATTTTTAATATGAAATTATGTGGATTGACTTTTAAATAAGTAAGTAGGTACTTACATATATTTGTTGGGAGTTTATTTTCGTTCTAAATAATATTTTATCTTTACAGGAAATGTTCTGATCGAACAATTCGATAAATGTGGTTTCGGTTCTTCTAACATTATCATTTGTACTGAACTGTGTTAGAGTTAGATGGTGATTGTTTTTTTTTGTATCTCGAGCATATCGTTTTCGTGGAATTGGGTAAGCTTAATTTTTGTTTGGTATCGATTACGATTTCGGTTATTCAAGTTCATTGTATACAGTGTCCCAAGAAAATTCTTGATAAAAGGTTTTGATTGTTCTAAAATCCCATATAATGAAGTAAAAATTAATTTTTCGCAACCCGCTTCATTTTATAGCCAATTTTATGTAAAACATTATGAATTTTCCACCTCGACCCTTGTTGCATTTTTTGAAATATTTCATAATGTGGTTGTCATTTGCATTTTAACTCTTAAACTGCCACGTATTAAGAAAATTGGGGTTTTTTTTTGGGTCGAAAGATCGATTGGAGGACGAGTTGGTTTTTTAATAAAATCTTTTTTCTACTATCACTATCGAAAGTCGTATTTTGTGCCTTGAAAAGCAACTAGTCTAGTAAATAAAGACCGAGAAACCCCCCAACCTGTTAATTTAGTTATTGTTGGACTTTTTTTTTGCAACTTGTAGGTATTCACGGGTAGATTTTAAATTAAAATTGAGTACTTGTATGTATGAACACTATTGAAGTGAATAAAATAACGGTTGCATACAGTACGTAAAATATACATGCAATAAAATTGTTTTATGCTTGTCTTAAACGTATCCACGAACGTTCCAAATGTTCATAGTCCAGTAAATAAAGACCGAGAAACCCCCCAACCTGTTCATCTCATTATTGTCGGACTTTTTTTTTGGAACTTGTAGGTATTCACGGGTAGATTGCTCTCTGAAAATATGTCCTTCGCGAAATTTGCGGAAGGGGCTGAAAAATAGCCAATAATCCCAAAAATTGAGTTTTCCGCCGATATCTCCGGAAATATGACACTTAGAGAAGTGGGGTTTTACTAGGAATGGAGAGCAGTTTGTTATCTACAAAAATGATTCTTATAATTTTTGTCAAAA